>OZ005651.1:157252374-158452374 GCA_963930645.1 Salticus scenicus | reverse complement strand
TATTAAAATTATATATCTTGAAAACTGTTTTATTCAGATACATGTGATTTCTTATATTTACTTTCTTAGACGAAAGGCAATATTTTTTTAATGTAAATGATGGAAAAGAAGATGCCATATCAAAATTAAACCATACATTTATAATAAACCATATATGTATTTATAAATCCCTGTATAAAAATTACGTATCTGAAAACTAGTCTTGATTAGAATAAATTATCCAACTGGAAGTATGTTTCTATAGCTGTTGATTTATGAGAGAATCACTGTAACATATATATTTCAAATCATACGGTACTATACACATATATATGTATGTCATTTAAGTGTGCAAGATAAGACATAAACTAATGTAAGAAATATTCTTGTAAAACTTCCAAAATATAAGTTATTATATACAACATATAGAATGATACGATATGCTCATGTGGTTCATTTACTTTCATTTGGAAATTTCTGATTGGTATTTTGCAATTTTTTTTATATATGATAAAAAATGATTTTCTTGAATTTTGTCTATTGCTTATTATTAGAGAAAACGTTTTGAATATGCTATATTTTTTATTTTTTAAACTCATTTTTCAGATAATTTATTATTTTCTTTAAGTCATCATTATTTATATTGTTTGCGACATTTACTATTGAAGTTGGTGAGCCGGTAGGTATGCATCAAGTATACATATTATGATAAGTGATTGCAATAATTAAAATAGGAAAAATTAGCACAGGTAATTCTGCTGCGATGTATCGCTAATTAAATATAGCTAAAAGGACTTATGGATTATAAGAAAGTGATTCTAATAAAAGAAATATATAATAAAACTAAATCATTTTTTAAATGGCATTATCTAAATTTAGTTACGTAAGGATTATGTACTTTTCATAATATTTTTAACTATTTTATTGAAAGCGCTTTCTCTCTTTCGTAATTTTGATTTCTTCTTAATCAATTTTACGCAAGATTTTCTTGTTAGAATCAGATTGTGTTTTTTTGCAATAAATTCTTTTTAAAATTGTTTTTTTTTTTTTTTTTTTTTTTTTTTGAAAAATCTTCAAATCTTTTTTTACTCCTGAAATATCCGTCTGACATACATACTAAATTACAAGCACGTGTAAGATACAGTACAGAATATTGTAAAATATTCATTAATATAATTTTCAGAGGACTCAGTTCCAAGAATAAAAAATATAAAAATTTTTACAAGTCCTTTTATTGAAAGTATTTTAAAGAGTAAAATATTTATCATAATTAATAAGTTTATGTGCAACATATCGGCAAACATTTTTCAACAATTTTGCTCGGCGAAAAATCTGTGTTAGTATTATTATTGCTAGTTCCTTTTTGCCAGTACGAATACTGTTTTCATTCGGGAAATTCTAAATCTTTTATTAGATTTGATGTTGTATAAAGGTCTAAAACATTTTCTATAAGCGAAATACTGTTTAAAGGATTTGTCATGGCTACAAAAAGTCAATTCTCTTAATTTAAATTTTGTTTGTTTAATTGAAAAGTATATTTTACTATTAAAATTTATATATTTTCAGAGGTTGTTTAAACAAGGACACACACACACACACACACACACACACATATATATATATATATATATATATATCGTTTTCAAATAAAAAGTTTTGGTTTTGATATAAATATTTCCATAAATATATACAAATCCTATGAAGTTATTCTTTATAAAATCTGATAAAGATTCACATTCTACTGTACACACACACGTTCATTGATTGTACATTATAACTAATTTGTTTTCTTTCTTTCTAGGGATAGATTTTTCTAACCATTTTTAATTTATATTTTTAACTGTGCTGATTTATTCATAAGTAACCTGAGTGATAAAAATCTGACAACTTTCAGTTTTTCGTTCCAATATTATCTTTTAGAAAAAACAACATTGCCCGGTGCTAACTATCAGGTCGCAAAAAAATATTTTTCAAAATACACATGCAGAGAAAGGAGTGCTAATTAAAAAAAAAAAAAAATACTGTTAATTTACAATGTATGTGTATCTAATGAGGCATATAATAAAGAAAAAATCATAAAATCCCCACTGCAATCTTCTCTGTTTCAGCAGAAACATCAAATATTTATTTTTTATGAGAGCGAGAAATATTTTCGATAATAGAATGAGAATAAACAATCTTCACTGGAAGTAATGGATGACATATTTATTGAATCTATCAAATTTATTACTGGATAATAGCCTACTGCGAAAATTTATTAGAAACAAGCCTGTAAGTTTTTAACATTACGAAATGTTTATGGTACAAATAACATCTTCTAACAGTGTAGACACATAAATTATTACAGGAAATTATGTAACGAAAATATTGGCAAAACACTTGGTAGGAATCTGACATTTATATTGAAAGGAAATTCAACTCTGTACTTTATAAGTGTTAATTATATATTTAGGTGTATAAATCATACGTCTACTAAGTATTAAAAGTAACATATTGTTTGTGTTTCTATTAATAATATAATTTTTAAAATAAACGTTCTGTGGTGTTATGCAAACGTTTTCTTTTAATATTAACTGTAACAAAAGTTGATTATATTTTAATTTCCTAGTTAATCTTACTAGATTTTTATAAATGAAAAGTTTCGGTAAATAACTGTCTAATTTAAAAGTATCAATTAACTGAAAAACCTAAAAAAAAAAAAAAAAAAACATTTATACGCTTACATTTTATTTTTATTAAAAGTGGCTATTTCAATATACTTTTAAACATTTATATATATATATATATATATATATATATGTAATAATTATTATATTCTATGAATGTTTATTGAAGTAGTTCAAAACAATTCTACACATTAACATGTCAAGTTAAAAAGAAAAAGAAAAGGTACAGTCTACATAGGTATAGTCTAATTTGTATGTCTCTTATATTTTATTTTAAATTTAAAAGTAACTACTTTATTTTTCAAATTTGGAAATTTAAAACTACATATATATTTTTAAAGTTATCGTTGTGTGGTGTTATGCAAACGTTTTCTTATAATATTAACAACAAAAGTTGATTATATTTAAATTTCCCAGTTATTCTTACTAGATTTTTATAAATGAAAAGTTTCAATAAATAACTGTGTAATTTCGAAGTATCAATTAACTGAAAAATCTTAAAAAAAAACTTGAATACATTTACATTTTTATTCTTATTAAAAATGGCTCTTTCAATATACTTTTAAACATACTTCTCTTTTTTTTCCCCATAAAAGTAATAATTATTATATTCTGTGAATTTTTATTGAAATAATTCGAAACAATTTTACACGTTAACATGCCAAGTTAAAAAACAAACAAAAAAAAAAAAAAATAAATAAATAAATAAATAAATAAAGATAATTTGGTCAACATAAATACGGTCTAATTTGTATGACTCTTTTTATATTTTATTTTTCATTTAAAAGAATTTCTTTTATTTTTCAAATTTGGAAATTTAAAACTATATATATGTTTTTAAGGTAATTAGTTTTATTTTTACATTAACATGCCTTATTGGGTTGTTGTAACAAATTATAAAATATCCAACAGGAAATTAGCGATTACAAAAATAATTGAAAGTTTGACAGAAACAAAATCTTTTAGTTTCAGTAAATGGTCTTAATAGCTTTCTCTCACGAAAACTCTATTTTTACTTGATGACACAGTCATTTTTAATCTTTTGAAGACTTTAAATCATTCTTTTTATCACAATGAAAGACAATTTTTTTTCACTTCTTTTTAATTGAAGGGATAAAAAAACAGAATGTATGTTAAAGCTAGACTAATTAAAAATGCAATTTCATTTTAATATTCTAACTTTAATTTTTCTTATTTATTTGAAAAAAAAAATTATTGCAAAGTTATATAATAAGAAAATTATTTCATTCAAAATTAAACATAATTATAAAAAACTAAATTTGTATTATATATATATATACTTAAAGTTCTAAAATATTCCTGAATTCAAATTTATTTTACAAGGGAAAAATATTACTTTATTTATTTTTCTGAAATTGATAATTTAAAAACAAAAAAGAAAAAAAAAAATAGACAGCCTTATATTGCTAATTTTGTCAGCATTGCCTTAAAAAGCATTTAGATGTAAATGTTCAATACCAGCAAAGATGGATCCAAAATATTTTGAGCTAATATTTTGAAAAAAAAAAAAAAAAAAAAAATGCATCCTGAAAATGCTATCATGTTTTTATGAATTACTTATAAATTCAAGGTTTCGAAAAGTTGTTGGAGCTCTCTGCCATCTCTGAAGTGACTTTTTGTAAGAAATTTTTGAGCGGTCAAAACAGTTATAAATGATAAATGTTAAAAGAATTCTTCTAGATAAATGATCTAGATCATGCGACTAGCCTTTAACGCTATTTAGCATGGTTAATTAATTACTTCACAGACATGGTTAATTAATTACTTCACAGAATAATTACTTATTGAATTTATTTGATGTTTACAGATTTGATGCATTGCATTTTTTTTAGTTGCTGTTATTAAACTCTTACGTCTAGTTAAACTAAATCAGACAAAACTGATGTATAAGAATGTGTTCAATAATACGTTACTTATATGTAGGCAATGTAAGCATTTGATGACACCACATGCCAAAAAACAAACCTAGCATTCAGAAAAAAATGAGCGAAGTCTTTTAGAAAGTTTATAAAGTAATTACAAATTTATAATTTTAAAATTCGATAGCGCCTTTTGCTGTCTCTAAACATAGTAACTATCCTGAAAATCACACGATGCAATGTAATAAATATATAGATAGCAGATAATAATTACTAAAAGAAATGCTGAAAATATTTCCTTTATTAAACAACTTGTTTTAACATTATACATCATGCTGAATTGGTTTAATTTATTTAAAAGACATATTGTAGTGACAATTTAAATTGCATCAAATCGTCACAATTTTATAAATTAGTATAATTGTATAATTTTTTTTTTCTAATGCTTTAGAAGTTAACGTAAGAAGCTAAGGTACTGTATTACATTCTAAAAACCTATCTACTATTTAATTTCTATTTAATTTAATTTTAATTTTATGTTTTATTTTTTTGTTAAAAATGTGGCATGTCACGGAGAGATACAAATCTGGAAAAAATTTAATTACTATTTTCATTAATTTTCAAAAATTAATGTTTTATATCCCATATATCAAACTGCTCTATTTACTTAATTAAATGGTACAAAAATGGTTTATTTATCATTTCGATAGAGCCATATGTATTTCAGTCAAACAATTCGCAATCTAAAGTGATATTTAAAGTATTTTAAAGTCTCCAGCCAAGAAGAAAAAAAAAATATTTAACATCAGTTTATTTACATAGCACAAAACACAGCAAATACAATACATGTTGGCTTTGACCTTTAAACTTTTTAACTTAAATTTCTAATAAAAGATATTATATTATATTAAAAAAAATTCTGTTATATTTAATAAACGGTAATATATCAAGCAGTGTATAGGCAATTAAATTCATTAATGCAATTTATTATAGTAATCTTCTTACATGAGACACCATTCCTTTGAACATTATTTCAAAGTTCTGAACACCGAGTCTTTGAAATTTTTGAAATAGCAAACTATTTTTATTACTTAATGAACGAAATCTAAATTAAATTCAATATGCCGCTTATCCTAACAAACATAATTTTAGTTCACCAGAGTAAAATAATCTTTCACTATTTTCGCACTATCAAAATATTTTGGAAGTATTCAATGAACGAAATATACATAAAAATAAATGTCATCAATCAATAATTAATACTCGTTCATCATAGCAAAATATATTAACTGTAAATGATCATAGAAGAATTTAATTTTGGTGAATATACAGGAGTTGTTATAAATAATAGAACAGATTGCATTGTATATAACGAAACAAATTTCAACGAACAAAGGAAAATAAAAAGTGCGTAGTTAAGTTTCATTTCAAACTTCAAGAAATTATTGGAGATTTAGTATATAACATTTCACGAAATATACATGAGAAATGCAAGAAGATATTTCAAATTAAAAATTTAAATTTATTTGTTCAATGAAAAAGTGCAATTTAATTAAAGGAATGCTAAAAGTCATGCATAATATGACTTCAAACGGAATGCAGTACTAATTTGGTTGTCTTCTGATAGGTATCACATAAAGAAAATTATCCAAACTTTTTATGTCCGTTTCTTATCCTTTACATGCAATACTATTAGAAAAGAAATTGTCCTTGATAAATACACATGAATTACTCATTTATCTAATATTTAATAAAGTATAATTTTCTTCTTATGTAGTTTATCTGTAATAGTAAAAACTACTTATGCATGTATTCGTATGACTGGCTGGAATAAAACATAAAAAAAAAAAAAATAAATATATATATATATATATATATATATTAACCAAATGACATAAATTGCAAGAATCTTGCAATAATTGCTTCGGGTCGAACCAGTTTGGATTTCTGCATAAATGCTTTGATGCTGCTCTCGTGTCCCCCTATTATTTAGACCTGAAACAATTGTTGTGAGTTTTTGCAGTTTACGGTGTTTGCTTGCAATTATTTATTTATTTATTTATTATTATATTTAACCCATATATATATATATATATATATATATATATATATATATATACTTTTTTTTTCATTTAATGTTTTCTCTATAAAAGCACAACATAGGAAAAAAATCTGTAATCATTTCTATGTTTCTGTTCCTACCATATTTTTACTTCCACCATTCGACTACCGCAAGTACTGCAGTGGAAAAATATTTTGATATCGAGTTTTCACCTGATTTATATGTTTTAAGAAAGAAAGTCCCCTGTGTTCAAGAACAGTTTTTTTTTTTTTTTTTTTTTTTTTTTTGAGTGGGGGTGGGGCGGGAGGAATTGTCAGTGCGTTGGAGTGGAAAACTTCCGATTATCACATCTCAAAATTGTGAAAAAAGACAGAACATCGTAACTTTATAATTAAATCCAGTCTGTTGTACAAATGAGTTTTCGAAGTTTTCATGATAAATCGAAAAGCAGAATTTGCACATGGAAAGCTGGAAGTGGATTAAAATGCAGTATCTCAAAATCGGTTTTAATGATTTTTTTTCAATAAACTCAATATATTAAGCTATTAACATCCTTCTAGATGCCCTTTCATATGTACTAGTCGGTGTTCAATGTATAAGTGAGTTTGCCATGATTGGGGGGTTGTTGGTATTGGCAAAGGTATTAAAGTCGATTTACAACACGGGGATACTAGGCCTCGGAAGAGGGGGGGGTCGGTTTTAGAAAAATAACCCCGATGATTTTCTTCAATCTCGTTTTATTATCCCACTTTTAGATGTCTTTATGATGCATTTATCAGTTGGTTAGTATAGGAAAATTTATAGTATTTCTTTCTAGGGCCAATTTTATATCCTCTGACTACAACCAAAAATAGTTTATAATATTATGTGTAGCAGTGCATAATGGAAAAGTGGAAAAACTGCGATCATTAAGCATTTTTTTTTCTTCGGAAGCCAAAAGTTCTCTTCTGCATAATTTTCTTTGACATGACCTTTGACCCCCCAAATAATTCTTTCTCTGATTTCTACTAGCTTTCAAGTTTGTTTTATTAATGATAAACACACGGTACTGAGTAAAGTCAGCAATCGACAAGCAGGACGTGGTTTCGAATTCGGTAGAATATGTCTACAAGCTTTGAGAATAGAAATTTTCAGCTCGTGGTGTGGCAAACCATTTTTAAGAAAAAATGCATTGTTTCCAAACCATTATACTCTATGACATTATATGACACAGTAAGAACGCGGAAAAAAAATAGAAGTAAATTGAAATTCCCATTTTAATAACTTTATAGATACTTCGTGTAATTTTTATAGTTCAATATTGAAATTCTTTTAAGATTCTATAATTTTAAAGAGACATAAATATTTGTACTGACTTTTATTAGCCGAAGTTAATCCGCACGAAAAAAAAAATGTTTTAATAATATTGCTTATAATAAGCAATTTATTAAAACTTCCTTTTTCTTTACATACTGTAAGAGAATCTGCATGTATGTAGTGCAAATTTTAATCTTGAAAAAAACATTCCTATGGCCTGTCTATCTTTATTTTTTCAATTTTCTTTGAATTCTTTCAAACAATATTCATTTATTTTCAAAAATTTTTTGGTGTTAATGTATATTTGTAGCTTCTATTTTCATTTTTTTTTTTTTTTTTTTTTTTTTTTTGTTGTACTTGTTACTCAATTATAATATTTAGTAGTCACCAACTCTCTTTTTCATTCTGTAAGGGTTTTTTTTTTTTTTTTGTGAATGCCCCATAATATGGCGAACTAGTGAAAGAATTTTCCATTGTATTTATGTGCTATTAGTTTATATTAACTAATCTATGCGTATATAAAAGAAAATAAGGAATTTAGTGTATGCTTACATTTTTTTGCTCTACAATCATATTTTCTGTTTATTCAGTAGTAAAATATGAAAACTGCAATAAATGTAGAGTTAAAAGATCAATACTCCCTAATTTTTATGATCTTTTTTCTGTTTCCTCCGTCACAATATTTTTTCAGCCTAAGAAAAGTTTTTTCTTCTTTTAAAAAGATATTATATTTTTTTATTTTCTTTAAAAAACAGTTTGTTTGGTTAGAAAGATTTTTTTATTTTTTTTTATTAAGATTTATTTATTTATTTATTTATTATTATTACTATTATTATTATTATTTGACAAATTCTTACATTTAGTGATGCCATTTTACTATGTATAAATATTACATTTTTTATGATTTTATTACAAATACGAGTATATTGTTGTTTAATATAACTGTTTCTTCTTAAATTGTCGCAAAAAATAAATAACCAAGTATTATTGTTTGGACTTTTTTTTCTTTGCACATTGTATATGTTATGTAAGCTGAATAATTTCAAAATCTGATTTTTCTCCCCTATTAATCTCCTTACATAAAGATAGAGATATAATTTCGATACATGTATGATAGTGTTTTACATTAAGTTCATACAGTTGGTTCCGTTATATTCTAGATATATCTATAAAAATGCAACGATTTCAAAAATGTTACGGAGAGGTAATTTGATAATGGTGATTATAGATTATTTTTTAAACAACTTAAAAAGGTAGGATTCTTGACAAAGATTTGCCTAGTTTTCGAGATTTTCGATAAAGATAAATCACCTTTGTTTATATCAAGTATATTTCTAAAAGTGCATATCTCTTTTTCACTGTTCAGCAAAATTCTATCTTACGGATGTACTTTTTAATTTCTAGAGGACCTTGCGATTTATAACTTTTCTCCCTGTTTAGTAGACCTTCAAGGAGGGCACAACACCCACAGTGTTGCCAAATTTTGGGACTTTTTTATTCAGTATCCACCACTAAATTTTAACTGCAACGTTTGCATAATCATTTCGAAATTTGATAGTCCTTTATAAACATATCAAACATCACTCCTCAAAATTATGGGTGATAGTTGAATAAAAGAATCCTGAACACCCAGGCCTAGGTCCCACGTGCAACATTTATTACACATACTAACATCCTCGTTTCGTTCGGGTTCATTCATTCAGAATTCTGTAAACGTAAACCAACTATATTTGTAGAATAAGAAAGAAAAAAAAACTGAAAGCTTATTATAGAATTAGCACATTGTATGTTGACTGTTCATATTTTTTCATTCAGAAATTTTGAAGCCAATTTATAGGTATACGTATGTGTAAAGACACAATATTTGTTTGAGATTATCGACAAATATTGGTACAGATGTTAATTTTCAAGATTAATTAAAGATATGTAGACTATGTCAAAGGTATTTAAATCTTAGAAAATCGAAAAATACTCTAGATTGGCATGAATTTATTATTCAATTTTATCAAAAAACTTTATCAGAAATTTTTGATTTAAAATATAGTCAAATGCGTAATTTTTCTGATTTTTAAGAATTTCATTTGGAAAGAAAGTGTCTCGAAAAAAAGTAGCTGCAACTAGAAAGCGAATTTTTAAAATAAAGTATTTATTTTATAATCATTTTTATTTCATTAATTATCCATAAACGCCTACTCATATCATGGCTTAATTTCTAAATGATATAGTCACTTCACTGTAAATTTTCAGATACATTCTCATTCATTTCAAAGTTATATTTTATCCGTATACAACACACATTGTGAATTGCCACGTAGACTGATGGCACACGGATCGCGACTGGACCTTTGAGCCTTTTATTCATTTACCTAGTACCTTTTGTTTTAAAAAATCATGATATAGTTATTGCGTTATAAAATCTTTGAATCAAGCTATTTCACTCAATTAGGTTATTTAGGGTCAATTGAAGCATTGCTAGACTGGCAAGCATTTCGGATATCCGAAAAATATAGATTCGATTTTGCTATGTAATGTTTAAATGATTAAAATGAAACATATTGTGTTTTTATGTTTTATTTTATTTTTATTTTTGTTACTTTTTGTCTTACTTTTTCATTTATTTTTAATAAATAGCTTTATTTAATTGTTTATTAATTTATTAATTTATAATTCGTTTTGGGGTTGTGATTAATTCCTACATACATTTCGTGTCAATTGTTACTTATTACAATTAAATGCATTTTACGGTTTTTGTGCAATAGTAAAAGATACATAAATCGAATATAGTTTTTCAAAATAACAAATATAAATATTTACGTACACTTTAGAAGACATATCTCACGTTAGAAAGGTTTTGATATTTTCAAACAATACCAAGAAATATTTACCTTTCCTAATATTCGAAAATTATTCTTTTCATCATATTTCCCTTTGAAAGAAAATGTTGAAAAATTTACATTCACTACTTATGAGTAATTTAAAACAATTTTAGTAGCTGTTTTTAGATTTTAAAAATTTCGTATTGTAGCTTTTTGGACTTTAATTTACTGTTAACGCTGTGATATATCTTGTTGGGATAAAATTTATAAAATCATATTCAAATATTCACTTAATCTTACGCTCAAAAATCCCCTAAACAAAAATAAGTCGTAATTAATTCAATATTGGAGTACCAGCTTTCCCTTTTGATGTTCCGAAGTTTCTGCAGCTGGGCCCATCAAGAAGAAAGGAAAATTTAGCTGAAATATTTAAATGGACTTTTCTCGAGGAAGGAATACTTACAACCTTTATGAGCTTAAATTACATCGAAACTCACTTGTTATTCATAAAGTCTGAGTGCATAGCTACCTCACATAAGAGGGATACGTACATTACATAATTAATTCTTTTCTAAAAATAAAACTAAATGTCAGTGTGTTTCATCATAATGTTTTATCTGTCTCAGTTTTCTTTTCTTCTAACTTGCATTGTTAAAGTGACAAAAGGTCATAATTGTGTCAATACTTACCATCGTTGCTATCATATTTCACTCCATCATTAAGCTATATCAAAACAACAAAAGAACTTCATGGTATGTAAATGTTCTTATCATTTTAATAAAGATTCGCAGTAACTCTATGAATACCAATTTTATGCCTCAGTAGCGTGGCACAGACCGTACGTATTCTGTAATGTTATTCAGACTATGTCTTACTTTAAAAATGAATACATTTAAGAAACGTAGCAATAGACATAAAACACCCCACGGAATTTGTGTTTTCTTTTTTTATCGTAAGTTGCGTGATCTGTTTTCAATAGTGCAAAGAATTTTTATTTAAAGTGAGCATCCAGTCTACAAAAAGAGTTTGAGAAATTTTATTATACTTTGATTTCAGATTTTATGCTTCATTTTATAAAATCATTCTTAAATTCTTCGATTATTTTATTAAGTTATTTTATTCATAATCCGATTTTTTTTTTTTTTCAGATTCAGAAGGAATTGATAAGTTGCGTTACATATACTTTTAAAAATTTTTGTTACGGAAATCATCATGCTTATTTGTGTTAAGTCACAGGTGATGTACATTCATATAATCAATGAGAAAATTTTAAAATTGTTCAAAATTTAATTTATCTTTTATTATTGAAATTGAAGATATTTTAAAATTAAATTTAACCTAATGATTTACAAGTTGCTCAATTTTAATATAATTTAAACATTATTTATTTAATTTCTATTTCTTTTCTATAATTGAAATGTAGTTCGATATTTATCGTTGAATAATTTTTTTCAAAAGATATTAAAAAAAAAAAAAAAGATTAAAAATACGCATATAAATTTTTATTTTTTTCCTAACTATACAGAAAATTTCTCTCCAAGTTCACAAAAAACCTATACTTTTTCAAAGATATACAGTAAAATTTACGATTTATGGAGTTAATGTACACTATTTTTATCATATCATGAAACAAGAAGATTTATACACCTGAAAATTCTACATTCATCAAGATTTTTGGATATATGAACCCTCTTTAGAATCTTTTCGGTACGCCTATGATCTGGGTGAGAATGTTTAGCGATCATGCAAATAATTGTTTTTATAGAGAGTATATAAGCATTAAAATTTTTACACACATTTTTAAGATTCTTAAAACTTATAACTCCTTTAGGTGGCCTGGACGCCAACTCCAAAGGTTTTTCCTCTTCAAATCTCTATATATTTTGACTAATGAAAAGAGTTATGAAATTATCACAGTTTTTTTTTAATAGTTTTATATGACGTATAGCGCATTTTAATTAAAATAGTATTAAAAAAATGGTGATTGGTCAGTTTTTTGCGTGTGCAACATGCACCTCATTAAAATACCCTTTGAAGGGGGGGGGGACTTTTTAAAGTGTCTTAGCCCGCATTTACACGAGTTTTCGAGAAAATCATAAAAAATCTCGAACTACTCAGCTGACGAGTGGGACCTAAGTTTGAATTTGGCTCCTGAATTCTTCCAATTTTAGAGACTGAAACTTTTTAGCTACTGGTGAAGTAAAAAACATTGTGCAGTTGAAAATAATGTTGAAAATTTAACAATAATAATTTTGCAGACAAATTTGCTTTTGTAAATATTCAGTAGTTTTCATGTCAGCATTTTATCACGAGTCTATCGAAATTTACAAACAAAATACAGGAAAAATAAATTTCAAGTTCTTTCAGATTTAATCTACTTCCTTTACTTTATTTAAAATACGTCCTCACATGTATTTAGAGATTTAATTTTATCAGTATTTAATACAGAATTTAAAATACAATTTATATTAAGTTTAAGTGTCCTGCTGTTTTATTTAAATGGTTTAAAGTTATTGAATGAAATGTTCATACGATCCATATTTACTAAGGTTTCTTATTCTCCTTTTAATGTATTGAAAGAAATATTCTTTTAGATACAATTATGTTAAATTTATGCAATTAAAAGCATTCCAATTCAATAACTCCTGAACACAACTTTATTTAAAAGAGGCTGTTCATTTATCTTTTTTTTTTACTTCGTGACTACCCACATACTACAATACTACAGTTAATATATCCGCTGAAATGACAGCCGTTGTTCCCGCCCAGAAAATAGCTAAAAAGGTGCTGATTTTCTCACCGTTAATATATACTTTGAGTCAATCACATTTTTAAGCTATTCATTTTCGTAATGATCATGGCAAGGGTTTATTGATTCTTATAAAGCAAAAAAAAAGGGTCGTTTAGATCTTACTAAAAAATTAGAAAGGAGTGAGGAATATGAAACAAAATCGTGCTTTGGTTTTTATATTGTTTTAACTATTTGATATATCTGGTCACTGAGTTGTTTTTATTCCCACAATATATTTACTAAACAAAATTATATTATAATATTTTAGCTCGTTTTTCAAGTTTGAAGGTCTTAAATCATAGTCATGAGGATAATACTCCGTGGGGCGAGAACTGCTATCGTTCAGGTTCGTTTGCCAAGTCACGCAACTAAGTGAATTTTTGCACATACGTTTAACATGGTATTTCTTTTAAAAATTTGCAATGTTCCCCAATAGGCACTTGCACATTAAATTTTAATTCTCAATTCTATCTGTCTGTTCGTCTGTGTGTGTTTCCACTCTCTAACTCTCGTAAATATGCATGTAATTTCTTGAAATTGATATATGTTATTCAAGTTCCCTATCGGATGTTTCCTATTGGAAAAAGAGTAAATATTGCTAATGGTTTGTGTACAGGGACCCCTGAAAATATTCCAAAGCATTACTTTCTATGAGAAGTATTTCTATAAACCCTATTTTAATGCTTTTCCCTAACACAATTCTTAATGAAATTAAAATATGTTATTCATGTTCATTGTTGGACATTCCCTTTTGAAAATGAAGTAAACACAGCCATTGATTTGTGTACAGGGACATCCGAAATTATTCCAAAGCATTGCGTTCTATGAGAGGTATTCCTAAAAATAAGCCATATTTTAATAACTTCATTTTGCACAAATCGTAGTGAAATTTAAATATGGTATTTATAATCACAAAAGAATGTTTTCTATATAATATATATTATTAGCTTTAAAATTTACAGGGCTATACAAAAATATTCAGTTACATTAAAAGCTAATATTGAAAATTTGCTGCAACTGCAACTGCATTTTCAATAAGCATTTTTAACACTTTTTAACAATTTTTTAGCATGAATATGATTTGAATTAATGTATGTCTATGTATGACTGTCCGTCTGTCTATCTGACTATTTGACCTTCTCCTTATGTTATTCAAGTTCTCAATGCTTCCTATTTAAAATGGCATTAATAGGCTCTGTACAACTGGTTTGTGTACATGGACACCTTAAAAATGCTAATGCATTGCGTTTTAAAAGAGATTTTTTAAATCACACGTAAATAACTTTCTACCTCAAAATTTATAATTAAATTGACATTTATTATTAATATGCTAACATAATGTTTAAAATAAAATATGATATACTTAGATTTTATATATAAAAGGCTACACTGGTACTGTACTCAGACATATTAAAGGCTGCAACTGAAAATTGCTGGAATTGCAATTACGTTTATGTTCAACTTTTTTGACGCACTCCAACAATGTTTAAGAGTAATTATGAATTCAGTTAGTCTATCTGCCTTTATTTCCTTCTGTCTGTCTGTTTTATGATAACGTAAGCAGAGAATACTGAAGGTTAAACGATGCAGAGATTACGTACAGTTACAAAATAGTAATAATTAATGCGTACTACCAGATTTTTGCTTCTTTTTGAAATTTATATTTTCCTTTAAAAGTAAGATTTTTTTTTTTTTAATATAAAACCAATGTTATCGGCAAGCAATGATTACTAGGTGTTCTGTAGACATGACATCTGTAAAGAAAGTATAACATTATTCTATTTTATTTGAAACGCACCATGTAATTAAAAGGGAAAAAAACTAATTCTTAAATTAAATAAACACAGATTGATAATTTTATTACATAATTACTGAATACTAGGTTTTGCATCCGTTTTTCGGAACGTTAATGGCAATAGAAATTACGTCTTTTGGACATTCAGAAAATCTATGTTCAAATCCGTGCACAAAAAATTATTTAAATTAATATATACTTATATATATGCACACACACAATATATACATAAAGATATGAGTGAAAATTTACAAATTGTACTTACTAACTAAAATAATGTATTCTCTATCTTCATCAGCATAATATGCTTCAACTAAGGTAAATAATATTTTTATAATATACAGCGAATAATAATGAAATTGTCTTGTAAACTATCAACAGTTAGTATATTTATAAATATTATGATGTCTTTTATTATTATTTTGTTATTTAAGAAATTAATGTTATTACAATTAATCTTATTCAATTGTTTATTTTTGTTGAACTTATTGTTTGAAATATGTATCAATTCATAAGCTTCTGCAAGAAAGTATTTTAGTTATCCTTTATTTCATTTTAAAATAATGGTGTTGTGCAAAAAGTATAATTTTATTTGTTTTAAGATATTAATTGAATTTAAGTTTCTAGAGTATAATTTTATTGATTACATTATTTATATAAAAAAATGAGTTCTTACTAGAACTATCTAAATTATTGTTGTAGATAATATAAGAATGCACATAATTAGCATTACAAGTGAAATTCCACAAAAAAATAAATAAAAAAAATATAATAATAATAATTAAATATTTTACGTAAATAATTCTATTCGGATGCAAACGTAAAACAAAAACAAAACTCAGTGCGTATTTAGTTTCAAAATAAATGTGCTTCAAAAATAAAAGTTATTTAGTTGCATAAGTATTTGGCATTCTACATAAGGGGAGTTGGCAGGTTTTAACACACCACTAAAGTAGGTTTCGTATAAAAGCTTACATTTCTGATTAACATTTAAAAAAATGAACTATATCAGGTTTTTTGAATAAAATATACATTCAGGCAGCATTTATTATGGTTTTTGATATGTTTTTACAGATTTAATATCATTAAATCTGAGTTTGCATTTTTTCATAAATTTATGATATTCAAAAAGCTATAAATCCTACATATATTTAACAAAAGACTTAATAATTTTTTAGGATATTTAATAGAACCTGCTTAAAAGAATTAGGGATGAGTTTTGAAATTAAAAAATTAGTTTTTGAGAAAAAATAAATAAAAAGTGCCTGTATATGGAAAAATTTTGAGGACAAAAAAAAAAAAAAAAAAAAACATGATTTTTGTTATGTTTACATTTTTAATATTTTTTAATTAAAGATATTGCAAAACCCATCCTAATTCTTTTAGGTGAGTTCTATTAGACATAATATAAAGTCTCTTCTTAAATATCTGTAGAAATTTAAGCACTTTGACGATCACAAATTCATGAAAATATGCAAACTGAGAAAACGCAATTTAAAGGTTTCAAATCTCTAAAAGTATATGCATATAATATCATAAGAAATCTCTCCTGAATATGTATTTTATTGAACAGACCTAATATTGTTCAATTTATAAATGTTAAATGAAAATGTAAGCTTTTATATGAAACCTACTTCAGCAATGTCATCAAAGGTGCCAAGTCCCATTAAAATGCATATAACTTCCATAGAAAAAAAAATATATATATATTTTTTTTAAATAGATTTTTTGAAACGTTTCTATACTTTTTCAATAGAAAAAAATAAAATTTAATATATTGTAAAATTTGAAATACAAAATTGGAAAGCATTTAAACAGTTTTTATGAAAATGTTGCTGTATGTCTTTTTTCGCTTGTAAAAAATTTATGAGCAATTATTTTCGGGGGAATATTGTATTTTTCTACTCTACATACATCTACCTTTCACAAAAATAAGCAATTTATTTGTTACCAGACATGGCAAGCGAAACTCATTTTCTAAGCATAATTTGGCCTGTTGCGCCACGGACTATAATAATCATGTGCATAGTTTGATTTTTAATCTTATGTTGAAATAAGCATCATTTTAGTATATATTTAAAAAACTGCGCAGTGAAAACTACATTACAATTCTGGCCTTTTCAAAGGCGTGTCAGAGAGTTATTAATGAATACGCAGCCAGTAAATGCAAAGAAAATTATATATATATATATATATATATATATATATATATATCTGTGTGTATATACAGGGCATTCAAAAATATTGAAGCACGTCTCAATTATTTATCTGTTTAGAGATAAATGGGTAATGTAATTGTGGTAATGTACAAATGTTTAAAAAATATGTAGGTAAGAAGACTACGATAAGTAAAATATCCCACCATTAATTTTCAAATAGTCACAATTTTTAAATTCTTGTACGAATCATTTATGCAAAAATTGTCAATTAGAAACTTTTAATATATCTTCTAATAACATCTTTAGATGAAACAGCATAACTGTATCTTTAAAATAAATCGAATTATGATACAGTAAAAATGTGGACTTATGATGCCATTTTTCCGTTTCGTTTAAGGCTGTTATTGATAAGGGAAATTTTCAGATCAAAAGCACGATACTATGAGTAAAAAAATACTAAATGCCTAAGCATTTGTGAATGATTTCTAAACATTTTTTGATCTGTATAATAAATAAAGGTTTAATCGAGTTGTACAAAAAAATAATAGTGAAAAAAAATATAAATAAAAAATAACATAAAGTGTTCGCCTTTCGTTATAGAGTTTTCAAAAGTTATTTTAAATTTGTTTCAAAAGTAATTTTAACACTAGCGAATGTGCAGATCAGGAACCTGTACGTTGTATCTCCATTAATATATGTGGTAGCCTCATAAAATTTTATACAGATAATGACAAAAGACATAATTACATGCTACATCCAAAACGCATTTAAAGCATTACCGTTTACAGGGTGATCCAAAACATTTTGATTTTTGTTTAATTTTTTACTGGTCCCCTTTTCCTTTTCATGACACAACTTTACTGAAAAATATGAGGTATAACATGTTTTTTACACTACCAAAGTTCCAAGATGATTCTTAAAGAACTTTTCAAGATATTTCACAAAACGTAAAAAAGCAAAAGTATTCACATTATTTTGTCTCAGCCATCTGCAAGTATATTCTACTGTTCAGAAAAAAATTAACATTGTTTTATATAAAAATTAATCAATTTAATTTCAATAGTAAAGTAAACTAGTTACTTTCTCTGATTTTTCAATAGATAGCAAAAAAATCAGTAATATATACATACATACATACATACATACATACATACATATATATATATATATATATATATATATTAATATAATTGTAATATTCAGTTACAATAATAAAGGAATCCAACATATTTTTTAGCTTAATTTTAAAAAATATATTATGATAAAAAGAATTTTGATCTTTATAAAGGAATGGAAAATTGTCGAGACGTTCCTTCGATAAACAAATCGAATAACTAAATTCCCCAATTATAAAGAAAATTTATCTTTTTATATTTTATAAACAGTAAGACAATGGTTTCAAGCTACAGGATAGAGAATGATAAGTACAAGAAGAACTACTTGTATCACATTCAAGATATATCTTATTCATACATAAAATTTTCTTTGATACTTCAATATATAACAATTGAATGAGTATTGGTAATGTCTTGTTATGTATATACATATATATGTGTGTGTGTGTATCAAACATTAGCCAAAATGTATAAAAGAAAATCTCTTAAATTCGTGTACTTAATGGGTATATGAAAAACCTTTGTTCGCTTCCTAAAATTCTTACTGCATTTTTTGACAGATTTAATGTATAATAATACACAAACAGGAAACAGATATTAATTTTACGCACATTTAAACGTGTTGGTGTTAAGGTTAAAACCAATTGAATACACGAGAGCCCTAGGCCCGGATTGTGTGTTCTACTTGGAGGCTTTTCATAGGAATTATATCCTGTATTTTCAAAAATTTCGGAGAAATCCACTGGAAACTTCGAACGACCAGGTCAACAAGCATCACATTGGATCGAACCCTATCCAAGAAAAATATGTGAATGTAATTCCTGCTTCTTTATTTTCACTGCAAACCTTAATGATATGTGTATAAATTTCGAAATACATTGCGTTCTAAATTTAAGATTAGGATTTTTCGTTTTTATTTATTCCTTTTTACTAGAGCAGCAAATCGGAAAAAAATTTTAATATTAGTAAAAACGCATGTGATTTTAATATTCTATTGAAGAAAAAATATAGTTAAATAAAACGGAAAATGTCTATCTTTACCATAAAGTGACATTATTTTCATCTCTACACTATTAATATTCGAGTTCGTGTATGTTCGTGTATCTCTTCATGAATCACTGAAAGCAAAAAGGTACAAAAGATAGGCAACAATCCAAGGAATTCGTGATGAACATATAAATGAGATTTTAGCTCAATTAGTTTTAAAAAATATTTATTAAAAATCGTATACTAGCTTTAAAATTAAGAGTTATTTAATATCAAGTTGATACAAGATGTTTACAAGATGTTTACAGGCCTTTTTTTCCCCCCAGAGATAAAAAGAACTATGTTTATTTAAAAAAAAAAAAAAAAAAAAAATTTATTTAATAAAAACAATTTTTTGCGTATGTGTGTGCGCTGGTGTGTGATATAAAACTGTGCTGCATGTTGATATAAAAACAAGTGTTTTATGACATAAAAGAAAATTTATATTTTGGGGATACTTAAGGTTTGAAGCAAGGTTTTAGGTCTAAGATACTAAAAATACGTTATCCTATATTAAGAAACAGTTTCTTTATATAAAATAAACTTAAGTATACAAAGTTGTACAAAAAAAAATTAAATCATATTTTTTCTTTAATTAAAAGTAACTCTATCAACCTCATTCTACCCCTTGCATGGGGAAGAATGGGGTTTTTGGAGTATTATAGATTATTTTTTCTATTTAAAGTATTTCGAAGTTCACATATCAGTACTGAATGTAGTAAATAAATATATATATATTTTTTTTAGGAGGGGGGGGGGGACTTTATTACCAGTTACTTTAATCAATTCAGAGTGATATGAGACTCAGACCAGAAGAGGTTAAGAGTTTTTTTTTTTTTTTTTTTTTTTTTTTTTTAAAGACCAGTTTGGTTCAACATAAAAAAAAAAAAATTCTCTTTATTTTGAAGAATAAAATAGTGTTTATTTTCCACAAATTTAGATACAAAGTATGAAGTTATTCACTGATGCTTAACATATCGTTCAATATGTCCCCAGATAGCGTCGCAAATGAAATATTTCTGTATGGGTAAAGTAAACCTAACTTTCAAAAGATACACGTTAAAGTTTCATGATATTTCGATCGTTTGTTGCCGAGATATCAAAGTTTTAGTGATACTACTTTTGATGTTTTCAAAATGAGGGACAAAGCTGAATTTCATGAGTTGATTAATTATTGCTTTGTGATAGGCAAAAATATCGTTGAAATTCAACAATGGCCTAACAGTTTCAACTGTATTTTTGTCCATCAAAAAAACAATGTTTAAACAACAAACGAAATTCAACTTTGTTCCTCACTTTGAAAACATCAAAAGTAGAGTCACTAAAACTTTGATGTCTCGGCAACAAATGATAGAAATATCATGAAACTTTAACGTGTATATTTTGAAAGGTTTACTTTACCCAAACAGAAATATTTCATTTGCGACGCTATCTAGGGATTAGTCCCGGGACTTATTGAACGATGCGTTATGGCTTGCATAATTCACATATGAATCGTCTTCTTCAATATCTGCACATGAGTTATGTGCCCACTTTTTACATTTAAAGCATGACATCCTACTCTCATTTGATGTTGAATACAAATCATCACAATACAAACATGACGCGTCTTCATCTTCCTCAGAGCTTTCATATGAGCTGTCCTCTAACGCCTCATCCTGTTTATTTGGTCTCCGCTTACTGGGTTTAGGTCCTTTTCCTGAACGTTTCTTCTTATCTTGAGCGACTAGCTTTGTCTTGGCAGCACTCACTTTTTCTTCTTTAGCCAGAAACTTTCTCTTTCCGGCATTCTCTTTCGCATCTTTGGCCTTCTGGGATTTGTCTCTTTATTCGATTAGTGAAGTTTTATAAGGTAATGAAGTAATAATTGAAGTTTTCCCTCTTTTTCTTACAACTCGTTTTAGTCCAGCCTTAACTTTGGGCACTACTATAATAAGTTCCAGGGAAAGGACAGGAAAATGGGAAACAGTGATGTTACTGGGACTAACTACAGGCGTTGCTTGAGGAGGTCCATCAGTCATCCAAGAATATTGAGGTATCTGCGGTGAGAAGTTGAGCACAGGATCTTCACACAGCAGCATTTTTTCCTAGGGCACACTGTAAAAAATCTTGCATTAAATAAAATTCGCCAGTTCTACCAGCCAGGATTGAACCAGAGTCAAAAACGGAAAAAAATGTAACCACCAATTGAAATCTTGGCTAAAGATGTTATCTAGTTACAGAAGATATATGTTTCTTTTGACAGATTGAGATATATTTTGAAACTAAATTTCTATAGTTCTAGAAAACAGAAATTTTCTGTGGAAAGTTTGGGAAATTCACAGAAATTAAAAAAAATTTAACAGATTTTTTTTTTTTTTCAGTATACATTTTATATTTTACATTGCATGTCATTGTTAAAGACTATTAATTTCGACAGCGAAGTATTTAACTTTTAATAAAATTCTACGACTCTTAACATATACAATAAAGATCAAATCTTCAAATAAAAATTTAAAAATAACGATGAAAATATTAATATGATCTAGCATGTTATAACACTTGAAATTTTTTTAAGTAAAATAAAATTACTGGTTATAAAAAATGTTGATTTATATTAATATTCAGTAAAAAATATCAGTTTCTTGTATCGGAAATGATTCTATTTTTTCACATTAACCATAAGCGACATACTCAGCGAAAAAGGGATTTTACAGATAATATTCGATGAGATATGACTTCATAAGGCATTAGAGAAAATGACTTTAGCGATGATATCTTAGATTTATAAAAGTTGAAAAAAAAAATTATATTTCTTTCTACTGAAATTTCTTTTATGAGTTATCTAATAGTTTAGAAATGATCTTTTTCTTTTTAAGATTTTTAAAATTCACTTCTGAAATTAAAATTGTAATGAGTGAATGTAGGTGTTAAACTTTAGTAATTATCTCTTTGCTGCGGTTTAAAATTCTGGCTAGCTATTTGCAGATACATGCATATTTAAATATATAAAGATGCAAGTATACAGTCGAGGAAAAAAAAAAAAAAAAAAAAAAAAAGAAACACTCGACGTAACTACGTTACTAATCGATGCAAAGGGGAAAAAAAGTAATAGGTATCTTTTGGCAAACAATTGTGAGTAATTTTAGAAAATGAAGTGAAATTTTGAATTGAGGGCTATCTACACGTGAAGACACACACCAACTTTAACTTTTACAATTGTAATGCCCTAATAGGTTGATTTCTTAGAAGTCAACCTATTGCAATCACTTCGTTTTTATCTACCTATCTATCTGTCTACTTATATATATATATATATATATATATATATATAATGAAAATTTTGTCCTTACGATAACTCCCGAAATAATATTCGAAATCGAACCAAATTTGGACAGCGAACTTATCTTATAAATATCTTGGATGAGATCGTTAAATAAGTTGCTCTGCCTTTTTCTTTTCAAGTGGCGCCCACTTGAAATTTTCAAATCCACATTGTAAAATGCGTATTTGATGCCGATTTTGCTTGAATTTTGATATAATTATAGACTACATAAGGATCTCAATCAAGTTTATTATTATTAGGTTGATTTCTTTAGAAATCGACCTATTGCAATCACTTTGTTCATCTATCTATCTATCTCTCTCTCTCTATATATATATATATATAATGAAAAATTTGTCATCACGATAACTCCAGAAATAATACTCCAAATCCAACCAAATTTGGACGGCTATTTTATCTTATAAATATCTTGTATGAGTTCGTTAACCAAGTTGCTCCAACTTTTTTGTTTTCAAGTGGCGGCTACTTGAAAATTTCAAATCCATATTGTAAAAAGCATATTTAAGGCCGGATTTGCTTAGATTTTGATGTAAATATAAATTATATAAGGGTCTCAATGAACTTTATTAATGAACTTTATCCACCATTTTTAATAAAGTAGCGGATATCTTAAGTTAAGCGGGGCCAATTGAAATCAGATTACCAGTTGAAAATTTAAAATTGCAATAATTTCCGAAATAATACTCCAATCAAATTGGATAATGAATTTATCTTGATGAGTTTGTTAACAAAGTCGCTCCACCATTCTGTTTTCAAGTGGAGACCATTTGAAAATTTCAAATTCACAGTATAAAAAGCATATTCCGAATTTGTTTCAATTTTGATGTATACATAGACCATATAAGTTTCTCAATCAAGTTCATTGATAAAATTTATCCACCATTTTTAACAAAGTAGTGGATATCTTAAGTTAAGCGGGGCCACTTGAAATCAGGCCACCACCTGAAAAATTTAAATCACGATAACTTCCAAAATAATGCTCCAAATCGAACCAAATTTGGACAGTGAACTTATCTTATAAATGCCTTGGATTAATTTGTTAACTAAGTTGCTCTGTCATTTTGTTTTCAAGTATAGACCACTTGAAAATTTCAAATTGAAATTGTAAAAAGCGTATTCGGAATTTGTTTGAATTTTGATGTATGCATACATCATATAAGTGTCTCAATCTAGTTTATTGATGAACTTTATACGCAATTTTAAAAAAGTGGCGGTTATCCTATACTAAGTAGAGCCACTTGAAATCTGGCTACCACTTGAAAATTTAAAATCACGATAACTTCCGAAATAATAATCCAAACCGAACCAAATTTGGACAGTGAACTTATCTTATAAATATGTTGGATGGGTTTGTTAACCGAATTGCTCCCCCATTTGGTTTTTAAGTGGAGGACACTTGAAAATTTCAAATTCACGCTGTAAAAAGCGTATTTAACGATTTGCTTGAGTTTTGGTGTAGTCATAGACTATATAAGGGTCACAACCCAGTTTACTAATGGAAAAAAATGCGGATGTTATAAACTAAGTGAGGCAACTTGAAATTAGGTTACCACTTGAAAATTTATAAACATTTTAACTTTTTAAATTCTCAATCAATTCGAACCAAAGTTGGATAGTGATCTTATCAAATAATTATCTTGGATTAGTTCACTGGGCAACTTGTTCCTACATCTTGTTTACAAGTTGTGGCTACTTGAAATCACCCTGACACATGAAAATGTGCCATCACGATAACTTTTAAAATACTAAATTCATTCAAACAAAAGTTGGATAGTGAACTTATGATTCAAATACCTTGGATAAATTCACTTGGTAACTGGATCCGCAATTTTATTTCCAAGTGGCAGCCACTTCAAAATTTCTCATTATGATAACATTTGTAATACTGAACCAATTCGCATCAAATTTGCGTAGTGGATTTATCATTCAAATACCTGAGATAAGTTTGCTGGGCATCTCACTCTGCTTTTTTTTCCAGGTTGTGGCCACTTGAAATCATGGTAGCACTTGAAAATTTCTTTTCACGATAATTTTTGAAATAGTGATTTAATTTGAACTAAAGTTAGACAATGAACTTATCATACAAATATATTGAATGATTTCGCTGGGAAAGTTGCTTCGCCATTTTGTTTCCAAGTTGCATCCACTTAGACTGCCACTTGAAAATTTGTCATAACAATAACTTTTGAAACACTACAGTGATTCGAACCAAAATTGGACAGTGAACTTATGCTTCAAATATCTTGTGTAAGTTTGCTCGGCAACTTCTCCATTATATTGTTTCTAAGTGGTGGTCGCTTGAAAAATTTTTATCACGGTAACTTTTGAAATACTTAATCAGTTCAAACCAAAGTTGAAAAATGGATTTATCATTCAAACAACTAGGATTTTGGTGGGCAAGTTTCCCTGCAATTTTGTTTCCAAGTTGCGTCACTTGAACGCTGCCACTTGAGACTTTGTCATCGCGATAACTTTTGAAATAGTGAATTTATTCGAACCAAAGTTGGACAGCGGACTTATCTTACAAATATCTGGATTAGGTCACTAAGAAAATTATTCCGCCATTTTGATTCAACAAGATGAATTTTAAGATACTGAATTAATTCAAACTAAATTTGTACAGTACACTGTAAAAATATGTACTATTTTCTGCCAGAAATTCTCTGTAATTTGATAAAATACACGTAATTTACGAAAAAATTACGTTGTCTGAACTTATTTTTTCAAATTACAGAGAATTTCTGGCAGCAAATAGGACATATTTTTTACAGTGTAGCCTTATCTGACAAATGCATTTGATATATTTGTTTGGCAACTGGATTCACCAAGTGCCGGCCACTTGAAAATTTTAAATTCACATTAAAAGGTATTTATGAACTGATTTGCTTAAAACTCCATATGTACATAGCCTAAGTCAGTATTTCTACCAAGTCCATTAATAATCTGTAGCCGCCTTTTTGCTTCAAAATGGCGGCTACTTGATAAGGAAAATGAAATCAACCTACCATTCCGAATGAGCCGAAGGACTTGTTTTTATTTTATATTTGAATCCCTATGATCCCTTCAATTTCATAAAATTATATTGGTTGTATACTTTACTAATATTTTATAGAGTTATAAGAGTTCAAAGTTTGTAGGTACTAATGTTAAATTCATATGGCAAACTGTTATTAATATCTCCACAAAAACTAAATTGATATATATATGTGTGTGTGTGTGTGTGTGTGTATACAATACTTTCGGATATTAAATTATGCAAATGAGGAAACGAATTTTTTAAAAAACTTGTGCATGTGTAATTAAAACATGTTTAATGCAAATGTTCATATTTCGTTAGATAATTAACAATTTGCATTCTGATTGCCGCATGCGGTGTCTAATGTGGTATGCCATGTTTCCTAAAAATAGCTTTGCACTAGATCTAATACCCTACTTGTTATAATTAAAAATGTGGTATTTTCTTTTGCAATTTTTTAAAGAAACCATTATATCTCTCATGAATATACACTAAGCGACAAAAAAGAAAAAAAGCCGCACTTCGATATTTTCCATTTTTCTTCCTGTAATCGCTAATTTTATTGTTTCAAAAGTAAATTTTCGAACAGATTGTATTGTGATGTGTTTCGCGGGCTATTTAGCATTGAGACAAGTGTTAAAAACAAGATGCAATTGTTCGAAAAATTGTAATTTTAAAAAGTATTTGAAAAATGGCAAGAATAAAGCAATGGACGATACCACAAAAAATATTAATTTTAGAGCGAAAAAAAAAAAAATATTTTAATACGTGGGGTGTCAAAATGATTAAATGTTAACAAAATATTAGTGATCTGGTTTTTAGCAAAATATAATAATTTTTGGCTGTCTAAACTGCACATTTGTCCTTAGGCAACCACGTTACTCATCCAGTCGATATGACCGCAAGTTAAAAAACCAGTGCTTAAAAAATCAGTTTGTGTTACATTTAGAGCATAGCAGGGATTCATAAAAAGTGTTTAGTAACATAATTTATCTAAATACAGTTAAATAACAATTAAACAAAGCAGGTTTAATTGCCAGAAAATCTAAAAAAAATTCATTCTTAACGAAAAGAATTAGAAAACCAAGATATTAGAGGGTTAAAAAAATAAAAAAGATTAATGAATTATTGGGCTGAAGTTGTTCTCTGTGATGATCAAAGTTTAACTTATTTCGAACTGACGGAAACAAGCAGATCTGATCACGAAAATGTGACTGACTTAATGAAAATTGCACTTTTGAAAGAGTGACATATTTCCCGTACATTACAATACGAAAATGCATAATTTTTCATTGAGTCTGGCAAATTTTCATGTTCAAGGTATCAATTAACCCGAAATAAAACTTGGCCATTAAAAAATTGATGCCTGACCGACTACTTTGGGGGTATTTTAGACTCTTCCATAATCAGCATTTCAAGATGATAATGCTCCTTGTTATATGGCGCTCGTGATACATTTATTTGATTCAAGTTGTTAAAATTACTTATCCATTCTCATAAGCATCTATAATTTTGTAAGTTATCATAATTTTGTTACTGATATAACTTAAAGTTAAATCCCACAAAGAATATCGTAGAATTTCTTTTTCAATAGACCTGAAAATAGTCCTAATCTCAATCCGCTCGAAAATGTTTAGTCTATAAAAGAGGGCGGGGATTAGAAATTTGTAGCCTACAACTTTGAAAGAACTAGGAAAAATATTTATGATATTTGGCACAGTGAAGTTTTTGAAATTCATGTTAAAAAAACTGTAAAATACTATGCCATTGCGCATTAAAGCAATAATATCATATAATGGCGGAATTATCCAATCCAGAATACATATTTTTATTAAATAATTGTATAGATCTCACAAATAAATAGTTTTATTTCATACATCAAAATAGCGCTTGTTTATTTCATATAATAAATCATGATAGAATACAAAGTATATGTTTATTATATTACTTTTAAAAAGAAAATTTTATGTAGATTTTTATTAAATACTTCGTAGAGTGTAATAAAACGAATTATTAAATCGAAAATGTACATAGGTATCATGACATGACATTCGTATTGTACAAACATAACAATTTTATTTGTTGCAATCATTTGTTTTTAAATTGTTACAAACCCAAAAGGTATAAGTCAATTTTTCTGCAGTGCTATTTTTTTTTTTTTTTTTTGTCGCTTAGTGTATATGGCAGCCTCATAAAATTTTATACATATAATTAGACGTCACATTAGGTATCACATACTAAAGCCAAAACGAATTCCAAGCATTATTTTTGACAGGGTAATCCAAAACGTTTAGAATTTCGTTTAATTTTTTACTTGTCTCCTTTTCCATTTCAGTACAAAACTTTTACTGAAATATATGAGGTATAACATATTCCTTATGCCACCAAAATTTCAAGATAATTAATAAAGAATTTTTCTATATATTTGACAAAAGTCTAAATTCGAAAGTGTCCAAATACTTATTGGTAGATAGTGTATATACAACATCAACGCCAAACGTAAAAAAAGAAAAAAAAAAGGAAAAAAGAAAGGAAACAAAAATGATGATTTTAAGACATTAGTGATAGCAAACAAATAATTCTTTTTTCGAAACACAACAAGAATTTTTGTTTGCTTATAAAGAAAACAAGCCCCGCCTTTCAGCGTTCTTCTTAAACAATATAATATAGAAAAAGATAAGAAAAAATGATTTTACGTATTCGGTCTAAACCCCTTAATTCATGTTGGCAAACAAATACGCAAGTGGCATTTACCTCATCGATTACTGCTCGTGTTTTTTAATTCTTTAAACAAACACTAGTATGGAAGATCAACTAAATGTTCGGGGCTTACTCTTTAAAATAGAAAAATAGTGGATGTAAAAATTGTCAATTAAAAAACGAACTTCCTATTAACAACCATTGGAATTGAAGGCAGACTTGTTTAATTGCTTCTTAATTACCGTCGTAGTTAAAGTGTTAATCCTTTAGTTCGAACTAGAAAAGCCCCGGTTCGGGAACGAACCGAATTCTGAATGCGGGGAAAATTTTAAAATCAAACTCAAAATGCACAAAACTCGGCCAGGTGCTGCTTGCGTGTCAATAGATCAAAGTTTGTTAATGAAATCATTTTTAAATGTATGAAATCAATGAAGGTAGTGAATCAACGAAGGCTTTGCTCGCTTCGCTGGTCACTATTTTTAAAGGAAACTTTTTTCTATATCACTTTATAAACAAAATACATAAATAAATAAAATAAAATAAAATAAATAAATCATGAAATAGCTCTAAAGTCCACTTTGGTTCCCCGCTGCCTTCAGCAGCGACCATCTCATTCGCAGGCTCTCGGGTGCCTGTGTCTATTGTCTGTGATAATAGCTTACCAGTGGGTTTCCATTTGGCT
This sequence comes from Salticus scenicus, assembly GCA_963930645.1. NCBI lineage: Eukaryota > Metazoa > Arthropoda > Arachnida > Araneae > Salticidae > Salticus > Salticus scenicus. Next base: position 158,423,066 of record OZ005651.1, on the reverse strand, counting down.
GCTTATCAGATGACACTTTTGAAACGGACCGTATCGAAAAAATTGAAGCAGCAATTTTATATTTGAATCCCAATTACATATGAACAACAATATACGTGTTGTACATAATATTTTATTTCACGTTATTTTATATATTTATTTGATTTATTCGATCAACCATAAAATGACAACAATTTCGCGCCAAATATAATATTACAATGTGCTATGATCGGTTACATCTATCGCATGAGACAATTTTTGGGGTTATAATAATAGTTGAGTTAGTTAATAGTAGTTGGCATATAGAAAAATAAATAATGAAATAATGAAATATGTAAACCTGATCATGGTACAGATTTAATATAGCTCCCCTGGACGACTTTTGAAATTTTATCGCCACAAAACTATCGACAAAAATACATACTTTATGTGATTATTTTTTCTGTTTCTTTCTGTTTCTTTTGTTTTTCCTTACCTGTTCTTTCTTTTCTGCTTTTCAATATTTTATAATTTATTTATATTTTATGATGCACTACTTGGCTTAACCCTTTCCGGCACAGTGTTGCAGCCTAATTTTAATTCCGAAGTTCAAAAACTCATCCCGGAAATTTTTTTATAGTATTTTACTTCTATAATAAAGGGGAGAAATTGCATTTATTTCTTGGCATCTAATATCGTATTTGAATTCCTGTGGCAGTTGATTTTAAATTAGCTGAATTATTCTGCGCCGGAAAGGGTTAAAGTGGCTTTTGTGAAAGTGGAGTCCTTGGCGAAAAATGTCCGATCTGTTTCAGCATCAAAATTTTAAAAATTACTTAGGGATTATCAATAAGTAAAGCTCTTTAATTTAATGCTGAATTAGCTTTCATGCCAAGCGCGATTCATCCGTGTCAAAATCATACTATTTAAACAAAAGGAAAAAAAAATCTAAAATTGAGGTGTATATATATATATATATATATATATATATATATATATATATTTACTCCATTTTCATATTTTTATTTTTTTACATGCATGAGCAAATTAAATATTTTATAATATTTTATTTTTCTCGTGAAAACATATGTATATTTCATTTTATTCTGAAAAAAGAAAAGAAAAAAAAAAAAAAAATTTTGGCAACAAATAAAAATTTAAATGTCCAATTTTTAAGCTGTTACCAAGTTATTATTTTCATATTTTAATTAATTTAACAATATCTAATCAAAATTTCGTTACAAATAAGTTACCAAATGAAAGGGGCGATTTTTCTAAATCTGTCGGATTAAACAGCTTGTCGATCGGACAATTAGATTTTTTAAAATTAAGTATGTTTTCATATTTTCATTTTTTTTTATATACATCAGAAAATTTAATATTTTTATAACTTTTTCTTTTTCGCGTGAAAGTATATTTCATTTTATGCTAAATAATTAATTGTTATTAATGTGTTGGAGAACATTTTAAGTAATCTGATTTTTGGTACTTATATCATTAACAGTGCAACATCGTACTGTGTAAATCCAATTCGACCAGTAGCTAAGTAAATTAACTTGTTGTAACACCTCTACGCGATTAAATTTAACTTAAAACATTTTAAATTAATATCAAGTTATAATCCATAAACATTTCACTATTTATTGCTAAATCAGTTAATGTAACAGTTACACATACATTATAAAAAAATCGATTCTTACTTGTGGAAATAAGTAAACATATAAAGTATTCTTAAAAATTATTAAACTCACAAATACAACTATTCTACGGTTTACAAATGCACAATATTACTTTTATTTTATTTTATATTGAATATTAATATTTTTGCTCTTAAGAACAATATTTGCTGAATTCGATTCTTTGTTTTTCAATATCACGTGATTGAGCAGACGAATATTTTACTTATTTAACGTTCATTTATACTTCCATTAATTTTTGGAACTTTCGTGCAACTTTATCTAAATTGTTTTTTTACTCTATTTTCATATTTTCATTTTTTCATGTGCATGAGCAAATTTAATATTTTAATTTTTTTTATTTTTCGCGTGAAAGCATATTTCATTTTATGTTGAAAAAAAAAAAAAAAAAGTAATTTTTTTTGGCAACAATTAAAAATTTAAATGACCATATTTAAAGCTTTTACCAGGTTATTATTTTTATATTTCAATTAATTTTAAAAAATCTAATCTAAATTTCGTTACCAATAAGGTACCAAATGAAAGGGGCATTTTTTCTGAAATCTGTCGGATTAATTAACTTATCGATCGGACTGTTAGATTTGTTTAAATTAACTAAAGTATGAAAATCTGGTGGCAACTTGCGTCAACACAAGGACAAACAGATTCCAAGAAAATCTCTTAGCCGTTTATATATATATAGAGATATCTTTTTTTTTTTTTTTTTTTTTTTTTTGTGAGAGGGAGGGGGGATTATTATTTTAAGAATATTTCAGTTTTTAAAAATTATCTTAATAAATATATTTTAATTAAGGAAATATATTTTTATAGAAATTGTAAAACGAAACAGTTTCAAAGAGTTAAACTAATAAGTGCTGATAAGTGCGATTAAAAATGTTTAATTTGTACTTCATGATGCCTTACAGTAATTTATCTGAAAAGGTTTAGTTTATGCGCTGTTGTTGAATTGAATCATTTTGTTTGTTCACAAAATTTCTATTCATCATCATACAACACCATTAATTAATATCAATTTTGTTAAAAGTGTATGTACGTATGTATATATATATGTGTGTAGCTTTTTTTTTTTCAGTTTGTACATGTCACGCCTACAATATAAAATAAATAATTTTGATTAAAGTAAAAGAAAATTTAAGATTTATTATTGATGAGTGTTGCCATGAAAGACGCATTTTAATTGAAAAATATTGCGCATTTTTCAAAGAGCATTGTCTGACCAATTTGAAGTGTAATATATTTAAAAATATCTAAAACGTATTATATTCATATATGTATTTACATTTTACGCTGTTATCTAATATCGTTTAAAAAAAAAAAAAAAAAAAAAAAAACGACATCCGGGATAGTCAAGATCTTGTAGTGCTTGAATTATTATACATTTTTTAAGCTTTTTTTTTTATTTCCGATGTGAAGCAATAAAATTTTGTTCTCATTGATATACTATCTTAATTTTATTTTTCTTTACTTGCAGATAACCCAAACTAAAGATAAAGATACAATCTCTATATTTTTCCGCACTGCCAGACTCTTGGAAATTCAAATATAAAGTCAAAATTGGGTGTTGCTATTGAAAAATTCAATGTTGGAGATTTAAAGTTTGCGAAAGATCAATTTCAATATGTGGATGACCCCCTAATTCAAAATTTCACGCTATTTTCAAAAAGTGCATTTGATTTACTGTTGAATGGTACCTATTAGATTTTTCTGCTTCAATTAATAACGAAATAACAGCGAGTGTTGTTGTTGTTGTTTTCCTCGACTGTACATTGTTATACATTTAGCCTCCTTCATGAACTTAATGACCGAATTATTATCACCTCAATTAAGTTTACTTTTTTATATAACTACCATTATTGTTATTTTGACAAACATTTGCTGTATAACTTTAGAGATTCGGGAAACTTTTTGTTTTGCTTTATTTTGTTTTTTCTAAAAAAGAAATGATTAAAAAGAAGTAAAAAATCATAGATTTTATTCACATTTTGAAAGAAATATTTCAAAAATGCGGGAGTTGGAGGCAGACAAATCGAATGTTATTCAGAAGAACTGAAAAATTGGGTGCTATGTACTTTTAAACTGTATTTTATATGCTTTTCACTTCATAGATACTAATTTATTTTGAACTTATAGATAATAAATTTTAAATAAAATTTTTAATATTATCTATTACTAATTTCTAAGTATGTCCCTGAAATATTTTTAAATTTTAATGTGATGTATATTATGTGTGAAAATCATATTACAAATAAACAGGAATTGTACACATTAAGACAATCAATATTAGATGTAGAATGTAAGTTGTAATGCATTTATTCATTGAAATATATAAGTTACTTTCTTGACAATGGATAGATAATTGCTTTTTGCTTTAAAGAACACAAGAAAAAAAAAATTTTTTTTCAAGACTTACAACGTGCTTAATGTTCTTTTCTGAAATTTGATCATCTTAAACCTTTAATACCCTACGTATTTTCTTTTGAAAATTGCTAAACTAAATTGAAAAATGGCTTTTAGACACATAGCTCATCATAAAAATGTATAAAGAAAAATTAAAAATTTTAATTTTTGCGATATTTTGGGTTTTATGATGACACCGCATCTTATAATGTAGAAAACGAGGAAAAACGGCTAAAAATTCATAGGAAAACGGAAAAAAAAAGAGCCAAAAAGCCATAGAAAAAGCATGGGATGAAAAGGGAAAAAAAAATCTCACAATGTCAAGCGTGTGTAAAAAAAAAAAAAAAAAAAAAAGAGGGGGCCAACACCGGAAGGAATAAAAGGTGAAAATATATTATTATGAAATAGAATTGAAACTATCTTCTTATATACATATATACACACACTCACACATATATATATCCTTTTCTTTTGTGTTGCAAAAGATGTGATGAAATGTCTTAGTTTCTTTGTTTCGCATTTTAATAGTATAAATTAAACCCAGATGATTTTATTCACTATTTTTAGCTCAATTTACTTTTTCAAACCTATCAAATTTTTAGTCAGTTTTTATCTCCGAATGTATCGACATTTATTGCTTTGAAGTACTAAAAAATTATGCATAAAGTCATGCATGAGAAATCGATTATGCTAAACTTCTTATCCAAGTTTCTTTTTTAGATCTGAAAAGAAATTCCTTTCACTGACATTTGAAAAAATATTTCCATATAGTGTTTTCTGTTTCCGCGGACTATTTCATTGATTTATGCTGTTCTATAGTCACTAGAATTGTATATAAGTAAACATAGTATTTATTCTAGAAAGAGAAAAAAGAGTTGGGAGAATCATATTCGAATTATATAGGACATAAACTAAATTTTAAGAGAATACGTCTATTATTTTGATGCAAATTTTAAACCATTAGTTTTATGTATGAATACTACTTACGTCAATAATATATGTGTTATGATTTGAATAGTATTTTTAACGCATGCATCTTTTTATTCTTTTATATATATATATATATATATATATATATAAACTTGCAATTTTTTTCTTTTCCTTTTTTTTTTCTTTTTTTTTTTTTTTTTTTTTTTGGAATAAATTAAATTAAATTTTTAAGCTTTTTAGTGTTCTTTCTTTATGCAGTATTTTTAACGTATTTAAACCTTAATTTAAAGTATATATTTTAAATTCATAATGCAGACAAATAAAAAAAAAACTTCCATTAAAGGAGTTTTTAAAAAACACAGATGACAATAGTATATACGTTCCTTTTGAGCTATTTGTAAAACTAGCTAAAACTGACTATCCAAACGTAAATACTTGCACGTAAAAGGGACACTAACCTAGCCAATTCTTGATTTTATGTTTAACATTAACATAAATTATATTATCCGTAGGTTTAAGTGGCGTTGAATATTAGATTTAATATTTATAGTGGCTGTGATTTTAAAAAATTGAACCTGTTATTAGCATACATCAATATAGATAGTTTTAAGTGGATTCAATAACGTGTAATCTAACAAAAACTTCAGTTATTTTTATCTGTACTAAAAATGTAGCAAAAATGTAAAATAATTTCGTAAATTGTAAACAAAAGATTTTTTTCGTAAAAAAACAAATAATTAAAATAAATATTAAGTTGAACTTTCTTCCTCTAATGATCACCAGAAAATTTTACAGTGAGTCGGACCAGTCACATGAAATAGTTCATGTTGTTTCATGTTTAATTCGCAGCTATAAGAAAATAGAAAATCGACTGTCAACCAATATGAGTTTCGGAAAAACACGAACGATAATAAATAGATTCGATTATTATTTTTTTTTTTTTCAATTTGATATGTTAGAAATAGTTACTATAATGTTTTGTATGGCATGCACTGTTAAGAAAAATCAGAAGTAGACTCATTATTTTAGCTTGTAAACCTACATATCTTCAAATGATTAAACATACTGTTTTCAAGAAAAACTGCATAGGAAAAGAAAAAAAATGAAGAAACACAAATTTAGTGCAAAGATTCGTCGCTATGTCATTCGGTCAGTTACACAATGATTGATAAAACTTCGGTAATAAAGTTTTAAGTAGTCCACGTAATCTAAGTTTGCATTCACAAAAACAATTTACAGTATTTTGAGTAAACCAAAATAAATCAAAATTTAACTAATCATCAAATTTAACTATTTTTATGCTAAATAAATTACGTCATTCTTCTTATAACAAGAAACCTAAATAGGGTCAAATATTCGGTGGTACTCTGTCTCGTAGAAGGAAAAATAAATAAACTTTTTGAGCCAGAAAAATTGTCCTTGAAAAATATGCAAAAGAATAAACAAAGTTTAACGTTACAATAATATCGTGAATAAAAAATGGCATTTATATGTATTTTAAGAATATAGCAAAAATGTACTACTTTGTATCATTATACTTTTTTTATTTGGGAATATTTTAAGTACTGAAATTTTAGTTTTTGGAGTAGCATATTGTCGAAAATGTTATTTAAGGAAAGATATGGGTTATTCAACTGAAAGATATTTGATCAACGTTACGAAATATGAATAAAGGAATAAAAAAAAAAAAAAAAAAAAAAAAAAAAATACAAGCTTTTCCAAGAAGACCTGAAGGGACATTATTTGCAACGTTTATTTGAGTTATCATTCCTCGATCCCTCTCTACATTCTAATGTTACACTAAAGTGCCATACACTAAAATCTTCATTATTTATAATGATAAAGTGATAAGCATAATTTTTATTGTTTATATATTTAAGAATTTATATTATCTAATTAAAATATATGTTTGAAATACATTTTTTCTATATTTCATATTTCAATAAGTAAATGGATAAAGATAATTTACCGTTTATAAAATAAATCCACGATTGGATTCCAAGAATCCAGAAAAATATTTCTTTAAATGCTTAGTTGCATATTATTCATTCGCTAAACATACAATTAATTTTTACTGATAAGCAAAAGGTGTCATATAATTAACCTTTTGCCGGCGCTCTAAACAGTGTTGCCGAATTTAGGTACTCTTTTATTTAACTATCACCAATAATTTTGAGGAGTGACATTTGATATACATAATGGACAACTAACCTTCGAAGTGATAAGGGAACCGTTACAGTTAAAAATTAGCGGTGGATGTTGAATAAAAAAGTCCAAAAGTCTCCAAATTTAACAACACTGATCAGAGGAGTAAAATTAAGTAGAACCGACGTAAGGTTAAGATATCATTAGTTCTTTTTTAAAGAAATTTTTAAGTATAGGAATTTGTAATTTGCGTGGAAAAAAACTGTAACTGCGTAAAAAAAAAAAAAAAAAAGTAAAAATCACGAAAGTTTTTATATTATAAAAGTCTTTTTTTCTTTACCGTACATTAGATTCTTTCTAATAATAATCTTTATGCCCAAATTTGTTTTTAAACACTTATTCTGTGTAAACTTAAATATTAAATAGTGTGTAGATTCAAATTAGATTTTATATAATACTTGGGTTAGTAATTGTAGTGAGCGTATCTTAAACATTCTGAGTATAACTTGGTTCGATTATTCAAAATAGGGATTACGGCACTTTGCGTTATTGTACTGAAGAGCTTCATTGTTTGTTCAGCTCTGCTAGCTTATAAACCTAATTAACTGATTTCCTGCATGTATAGAAACTGTTATCTCTGTTATCTATAATTGTATTTGATTTTATTGCCTGTTGAATAGGCGTGCTAAAATGTTACCTACAGATTATTGGTCTTGATAGTTAATTAGAATATTTTAATTCTAAAATATTATTGTGCTATTATACTAATTTTGTATAAAAATTGTACTGTCCATAGTAGTGGCAAATACAACATATGCATATGGAATGTCTCCACATGCATTGTGAATTCATTTTGGATTAATTATATTTAATTCATAATTATACAACTTTATTTTAGATTGAACATCTTTGAAAGATAATCGGTATAAAGTATTTACTTATTCCTTATTTTAAATAAATATCCTTTAAATTTTGAAATGTACCATTTAGTTAAACAAATGAATAAGATCAATATAATTTAATTGGTAAATTGATTTAATGTTTTCAGTCTAAACTGTTAGGTTTAATTTTGAATCTGTATGTATTATATCTACACTTGAAACATTAATATTCATAAATTTATGCGTATTAAGCATTTTGTAACTCAATTTTGCATATAAATTAATTCATTATAAACTTATTTTACAATACATTTTCGCAGCATTTGATTAATTTTATGCACAGGATTTAAAATTAAAATAATTTCATGTATAAAATTTGTAAATCATTAAATGCTTATTCAAAATACTTTTCTCAGAAAAAACAAGAATTTTGAAATATCCATGTATATCTATCTATATATATATATATATATATTAATCAAACATAGTTTCATTCTCTTTTAAGCGAAAACATATATATATATATATTATTAAAACAGTTTTTAATTAATTTTATCACTTCTGTGATATTTCCTTAAAGAATTTCAAAAAGTTTTTTATTCTTATACAAAAGAATTGAATTTATTCTCTCTTGTGATGTCGTTAAAGACTTTTATATTTTTTGTAAGACTATTTCCTTAGTATTATATTAGTCGAGAGCAAATCTGACACTAAATCTTTCTTTTAAGAAGAACAAATGCTATATATAAAACGGTTAAAAGGATTATATATCTGTCTTTATTAAGGATTGTAATCCTAAGAAAAATTTATAACCTTCACTTTACTAAATATTTTCTTAATATCATTTAATATTTTCATTATTCGAAGACATTTAATTTATTTTTTGCGACGTGAAATGTATTGTAAAAACTGAATGATTAAGCTTCCGAAAAAATAATGAAATATATTGCCCTCATTTCAAAAAATATTTTTGTGAATAGTGATCGAGACCTATTTGTTCTAATAATTATGTTTGTTTTCTTTATTATTATTATAATTAATTTTAAGTAATAAAAGAATTTGTAGATTCATGTATATGGCTGAAGCTTTACAACTGTAAAACTAAAATTCTTTAAATATTTCTGCTGTATTAGCAAGTGTTCCTGGCATATTTTACAGATGTAAGTATTTTGTAATGCAGTTTACAAATGTCGTACAACAGTTGATATTGCATGTTACTTCTGACACAATACACCCCACCAAAAGCCGAGCGGTTTTGCGCTCAAAGCTGGTAGATGAGATGTGCTGGGTTCGATCCCAGGTCGCGCTTATCGGCCTAGCAGTTCGGAGTTTTCCGTGGTTTTCTCCGAAACACGAGTAAATACGGGCTAGGACCTCTTAGAAAGACCTTCACGGAAGGCATTCCAGTTATAGGCCAAGGATCCTAGCGTAGTCATTCGGCCTTAAACCCAACAACCAACCAACCATTTAACGCAATACACACGTTTGATTGTTTTAAAAGACCTTTTTAAACAGTTTAAATACGTTTTCATCGCACTGCATTATGTTGTTTGACCTGTTAACAATTTTTATAACAAATTTAATTAGGTTTAGAGAAATTTATTGTTATATACCTACGTTTAAGCTATTAAATATTTTTAACGCAGCTAGGTCGTCGATATTTTTTTCCCTGTTTGGTTGCGCTTTTCGCTGGCGATTTTCTTCCCGGCACTCGCTCTGATGACTGCTCGCGTTGGGGCATTTGCTTTCCAACTTCTTCGCTTTGTTCCTTATAGGGCCGCAGTAGCCCAGTCGGAAGAGCGCCGGCCTCGCAATTGGAAGATTGCGGGTTCGGTACTCAAGCCGGCCAAAGACCGTCGTGTACACTAATGGTGGCTGGTGCACGTAAAATCTGTCCTCCATGTTCCCATAAAAAAATTATACCTCTGGTGGTCACCGAAGCGGGAGAGCCATCCCTTCCGTGGAGGATCAAAATTGTGATGGCATATCTCCGGACCACCTCTAGGGGTGTGTCCCAGACCGTCGCCAATTGCCCATCTGCGCAGCACCAGTGCGACGTAAAACCCAACCATCCAACCATCCTTGTTCCTTATATTACATAAGTCTCCTATTGTTTTTTAGCTTAAGATGCGTTGAGTGGTTTAAGATATTTTGCCGGTCGCTCAACTTTCCACCAAACCTCTGCAAGACCACATGGTATCAAAGAAAAAAGTTAAAATAAAGATAATAAATTACTGGGGAAAAAAAATGAAAAAATAAAAAAGAAATCTATGAAATATTTAATTAATTAACGTAGTAATTATAGGATTGTAAGGTAGAACTGGGTTTTCTTGTTTATAATAAGATTTGAAACTATCTACAAGCTGAGCAATTTTACGGATATCAATATTCGTGCTAGTCAACATATCGTACTATTTAAAGACACTCATTAAAATCAATTTCAATTTATACAATAGTTTAACTATAATCTTAAACACCTTCATTATTAAATTTACGTTTTAAAAAATACAATTTCAGTATTGTTAAATTAAACTTGTGCATCTATTACATTTATAATCCCCATTTTAAAGCTGAAACAGTTATTTAAATCTATAAATGTTACATAATAGAGTTAGTAATTAAAAGCAAAACTGTTATAATATACTTCAATTCAAATAAATTTTCTGTATGAAATACATAGGATTAAAAAATTAAATATAAATGTTACAGTGCAGTGCTAATATTTAATGATAAAGTTGTTATAATTTACTACAGTTGAAATAAATTTGCGAAAAAAAAAAAAAACATTAATCTAAAATTAAAATAAAATATTAAGTTTTATACTAGTTTTACATTCAAAAATGCGCTGCGTCTTGCAAGTTTTATCAAAGTTTGAAATATGTCACTAATTTAAAAATGTTGAAAAATACTTTTGTATAATTTTTTTATGTCTTTGAGAAGTTTAATTTTTTTATTATCAAATTAAAATAATTTAACATTTCATCATTATAGTTCATTTTCAAATTTTTTTTCGCTATTAGATTATTTACAGGTACCATTATAAAAGGGTAGAAATAGATAAGCCTGTATTTAATATACTATGTACATTAGACAAAATTTACGCAGGTATCAGTATTTACATGCAGTTCAAAGCTTTGTACACATCACATACATACACAGTTTTATATACATTATCTAAACTAGAACATATTTCTGATCAGTCACTGTATGAGTTCCAGCAGATTTTGAAAAAGTTCTCTTTCTGAATCATTTTACTTAATTTCTTTGTTTAAATTTATATTAAACATGGATATCTGAATTCATAACTGATTTCATATATTTGAATATTTTCAATGGAAGAGAAGACTGATTGTGCATTTTCAAATGATTTTTTTTCTTTATCTCTCATCTGATTGTAGTTTAAGTATCCTCATTATTCAAAGTCAATTATTTAAGCATTCGTTCCTAAATATCTATAGTGAATCCTTTCCTCTAAAATTACTGAAAGTTTTCATTATGAAAGTGGAACAGAACGAATATTTCAGAATGATGAAATCAAGAAATGGATAGGCATATTTCTGAAAATCGGCATGATGGTGAAAAAATATCACAAGTGGAGGGTGTGGAGTAGACAGGTTTTTCTCAATTCTGATCATTTATTTATCCTTATAAAGGAATCGCTGTTGCGCCCAGAGCCGTTGGACCAAATTGCTCACCAGGCTGCAATTACGGTCGAGAGGGAGAATTATTCTCTTTATTTAAGGAGGTCTCTTAAGAACAGTCCTAATTGACGGTAATAAGCCAAGCCGAGTAATTTGCATAAAGTAAATGACATTCTCTTCAATAAGTAGTAAAAGTTTCTTTAGAGAAAAAGTTGAACTTCGATTCTTTCATATCGTCCAACTTTAAAGAGAGCAAACCTTTTCCACTGAAACTTTTGAGTCGCAAATATTAATGTCGAAATGTTCTATTACTTGATGATTTTTTAAAATATAAAAATAAGCATAAAGAAAAAATATTATACATAAAAAAAGTAATATAGATCTTGCTACAGTTTTATGCGCAATAAATAAATAAATAAATAAAGCCATTCGAAAAATCAGATTTCAGTAATTATGTTTATAAATGTAAAATTAAGTATACATAATTTTTTATCCAGGCATCTAAAAAACAAACATAAGTATTAACAATAACATAAATTATGTACAAGAATTAAGTAATTTCTTTGGTTTTAAACGCTTTAGAATAATATTTTGGTTATTGTACTCATTATTGTACTAAAAAAAAGTGTGTTAATCAATGAACCAGCTTCAGACTGTTATCTGTGGATTTTTTTTTTTTTTTTTTTTTTTTTTTTTTTTTTATTATTATTATTTTAATAATTAAGTATCTTGATACGATTAAAAAACAGAATATTTTTGTTTTCCTTCATATTATTTAATGTTATTAGTATCACTTATTTAAATAGTCTTACATTAAGATTTATTTTTATGCTTTAAAACAATAAACAAATATGACTAGCAGCTTTTTTTTCTTCTTTTTATGATCTTATGGTTTGAAATCTCCTTTCGCATAATAAAAATTAATTGAAAAAAAAATTAATGCATAATAAAAATTAATTGAAAATATTTAAAATACCCTTTTTGACTTAGATATGATTTTTTAAGAAAGTTATTTTTAATATTATTTTCAATTCATTTATTTATTTATTTATAGAGAAATTTAAATTTGTGATTATATATATACGGAGAGAGAGAGGAGAGGAGGGTATTATGGAATAGTCGGGAAATATAGAATACCGAGGTTTCGGCTCTGATTGGTGCTGCTATCTCTTCAAAATACTATGAATTACTCAAGGATTCCCATGAAGCAATACAATAAGAAGCAACCGCTTGTTGCTTTCGTACCATTCTCTATGGAACAAAGTATGTTTTGTGATTTTTAAAAGTTTTTGCAGGTAAGTTTTCAAACATTTAAACTTACTAGTACACATGTGATTTGAACATTGATGTTAAGCATAATGTATGCTCAAAGAATTGTATTTTGTTTTACATTGGTCGTTTTTTAGCTGAAAAAATTTTGTCCATCAATTTAAAAGTTCATTTTTAAAGATGGCGTGTCGGGTATTATGGAATATTAGGTATTTCATAGTATCATCTGAAATTGACTTCATGTATTCAACTAAAGAAACAGAAAATAAAGACGCTGAATGTATCTTCTGTCACAGAAAATTCTTCGAAGATGATTTTATGAAGTCTAATTAGTTTTTCTATGGTTTAAACAGTTTAAACCACCTATTCCATATTGCCCGACTATTTCATATTAACCTCCATTTGTAACTTTTTTTTTAAAATAAACTTTTTATAATAACAACATTTTTTTTTTTTTTTTTTTTTTTTTGGGGGGGGGGATTTTTTTCCATTGACAATTCATTACAAATAATTACACTATGTACTCATCGTGATTTTGGGGGGGTTTATTGAAAATAAGTAAAGTTATTTTAAGAAATGTAAATGGTATTCCATAATATCCTCCTCTCATCTATATATCTAGCGCTCTCTGTGAACTACTCGTGCATAATGGTCAGTTAAATTTTTGTCTTGCACATGTCATAATTTATGACATAAATAAATTGATACTTGGAAAAAATAATAGCGTAAACTTTACAATTTGTGTTATCGGTCTTTCTAGATGACAGGGTATATTAAAATGCCTCCTTTCATAATTGCTTTTTAATTTAAAAATATAAATGGTCTGCTATTATAATTAATATGATTTTTTAATTAATAAAACAATTTTAATTAATATTTAATATTTTAATTAATATTATATATGACTCTTAAGTATCACAGATAGGTGCTTTCTTAGCTGGTTTTATAACGTTGGATTTACAATTTACAATTCGTATTTATAGGAGCCGGGTTCAAATCCCTGAACTAATATTGATGTTTGTAGTTGTTTGGAATCAACCCTAAGCCGTAGGTCCTGGTCCATTGAGCTATAATGCGCAAAAAATGGGACAACGCAAAAGAACGATTTGTGAGTAGTAGATTTTGTTAAAGTAGATTTCGCCCAAATTATTTTCATTAAATATATTTTGACTGAATATTTTCAATTTAACTTAATTTAATTCAAATTAAGTTAGATTTCATTATTTTAGAGATATGTGTTAAGTTTTTGTATGAAATTTGTCTCTTATCTCGAAGTTTCAATATCTCGATATTTTTTTATTTGGAAAGCCCACCGTCTTCAAATGACTACAGGTTGAAATTTTAAAAATAATAATGAATTATAAACTAGTAATGAACTAATTATGAACTAATAACTAATAATTGAATTTTATTGTTATTTATTTTTAGTAATTCACTGAAATTGAATATATATATATATATATATATATATATATATATATATTTTACCGAATGCATCAAAAATTATAACTTAAATATAAATTTAATAAAAATTTGGTGAAAAAAAAATGTAGTTTGCACGATAAGGATGAGTGACGGTTCAATAAATATTCTTTAATTATTTGTTCAGTTTAGATAATATTTAGGTTTTAATTTTTTAAAGCAAATGTGTCTCACAAATTAATATAAAATAGTTACTGTAAAAGATGATTTCTTTATTTAAAATAGTTATTCAGGTGATGAACTGATGGATCCAAATACATAAAAAAAATTTACAAAAAGGAATGAAATCTATTTAAAAAGTAGCATTTTTAATCTAATAAAAGTAATAATAATATTCCATGTATATTCTGTTGGCTACCAAATAATGCCTTTTTTTTTTTTTTTTTTTTTTTTTTCAACTTTCTCTTACCCATATATATGATGCCCAACAGCGGCTGAGAGGTTCTGCGTTCAAAGGTGCTAATTTCGATCCCAGGTCGCGCACGTTGACCTAGCCTTTCGGAGTTTTCCGTATTTTTCTCCCAATCTTGCGTTAATACGGGCTAGGTCCTTTTAGAAGGAACCCCAAGGCACTCTCTTTTCAGGTCTAGGACCCTAGTGAAATAGTCAATTGGCTTTAATGCCAAACACCAACACACATACCACATGTGCTAAGCTGTTTATGATTCAAAATTCTCACAAAAGTTCTACAAATATTTTGCAGATTTAATTTTAACTTTTTGCTCTAACCTAAAATAATGAAAGTGTTCGTGTTATATCTTCAAAAAATCTGAAGTTATTTTTATGATGAAACAAAATCTTTATAATGCCCATAAAACGTCGTAAAAAAATCTGTGGTTATTTTGGTGATAAACTAAATCTGTAAATTTATTCAGATATTTTTAATATTTCCGTAGAAAGTAGAATATTTTTAAGATTATCTCAAGATAATTTTTAGTGGGGACATATGGTAGAGAAATTATTGTTTTGGGGGCAAATTTTCGAAATTAAGTTTTTGTTATATTTAGACGTTTTGAGGTCCCCTGAATCCGAAAACATGTTTTAGCGGTTGGTCTGTGCGTGTGTGTGTATCTGTTATCAGTATATCTCACGAAATAATAGCAGAAAATCCAAACTTGGCATTCTAAATGTATATCATATAGGGATGCTACACTAAAATTTTCGTTCAGATCAAGCAAATGTTTCGTGTATAAGGGACACCCAAGAGAATTCAAATACGTTACGTCCATGGGGAAAATTGCAGGTAAGTAGAGTTTAAGATCTATAGACTGCACTAAACCAAATGAAAGAAATATATATTTTTTATATGCGTAAAAACATGTTTCATGTAGAATATGGTATGGAAATCATTCACTGTTCGTAAACAGGGTAAACAAAAGAACTAGACTATAGTGCGGCAATACTTGAAAATTGATGGTAGTGTATCTCAGGTTGTGCCGTGTGTTATTAATATAGGAATATATTTATGTGCACTATGGAGTGTGTACATAACCTGCAGAAGATATACAGAGCTGCCAACATTCAAGCCATAACATTCTTGTTTATTGCTAGTCGAAGTGCTTTACTATAATATTTTACCATGTCCAGAAAGCTGCTCAGAAATTGAAATTAATTCCTCATAGTCGCAAGGCAAATAATGAATTTTTTCTTAGATAAATATTCATCACTTGGTTTTATTTTTATATATTTACACGTTTTGAGGCTTCCTGAATACCGAAGTCAAGTTTTTAACATTTGATCTTTGTCTGTGTCTCTCTGTGTAAATTAAAAACAATTAATTTCAGTCGATACAAATGTTGTATTTTGAAGTTAATACGTTTGTTACTAGAAAAGTTTGGTCAAGATTGATAAGTTTCAAGGAATATTGGGTGTGAAAGTTGTCTGAATAATTTTAAATGAACTTTTGAATTTAATAACAGATTTGAATTCTGTATAAATGCAGGTATAAAATGAAACGGGGAGTTGAGGGAACGGCAGCCCCCTCACACAGAATTATTTGTCAAATAAAGCTGTTTCGAAACCTAATTTGAATTGTTTGAACATGAGTTTACACAACAGTATTTGTTATCTTACCCCTTAATCTCCAAGTTGTACTTATAGTACTAAATTTCAGGGTAAGAGAAAGTCATCTGAGTGACACACCAGATTATTTCTTAAGTGAAGGGACAAAAAGACATTCGTGCGATAACTGATCTTGTTAACATATGATGAGATTGGTGCTCTACGATATTGTATAATACGTGATATATTTTTTATATAAAACTATGTTAACCCTTTAAAGATTGTTTTCTACAATTTTCCATGTGAATGACTCGAAAATTTGCAACACTATTATCTTTATAATAGTAAATTTTCATTGATAGAAAGTTTGGTCCAAAACTTCTTATCTTTCCTTTGTCAGTAAAACAGATTAGTTGATCGCAGAAATCAACGAACACTAGTTATTTTAACGAGTCTTTGTTAATTCCTTTAGCTCGATTTACTGTAAGTATGGTTCCTCATGCAATTTTTAATCTATGCGCAGTAATTACTCAACTCATTTTGGCAAAATATATGGCAAAGGCATACCTTTAAAAAGTTAAACTTTTTTTTTCGGGGGGGGGGGGGGAGATATTAATAATTTAATAATATTTTTAAATTCTATTTTATTGCAGCAGTTTACATTGATATATATATATATATATATATATATATATATTTACTGCTGATTTTTACTAAAAATAAATAAAGGGATAAATAAATATTTTATAAAAACATGCTTCTGGCAGATTTTGAATGCAATAAAAGAACGTCGTTTCATTTGAAATCCCGTGAAAAGCAAAAGTATTATAAAAAGAAAATCGATTGAAAAACTGTTAGGGAGATTTACACGGAAAAATATATTCGCCGATGTTAGGTTAAAGTAAAATTTCTTTCAAATTCTTCCATTTGAGATCGGATATATTTTTACGCTGAGCTAACAATATTCGTTTTAAAAATAACTTTTTACAAAATCTTTTAGAAATTATTTCCCTTTCAATTATGCCAGAGTACGAGATATATATATATTTCAAGAAATTTGTTTTAAATTATGTATTAATTTTATCTGGCATATTATTAAAATATTTACATTAAATTAACATCATCTAGTTAATTTACAGAAAATTTTAATTAATAATTTAAATAGCAGAAAACTAATAAATAATTTAAATATAATATTAATTACAACGAGAAGAATAATCATTAATAATTTTTAAAAAGATTTTTAACGTAGTTTTAAATAAAATTCTAAGGAGATATAGATTGCTATGGTTATACAACTCAAAATTTTAATCAAAATTATTATTATTAATTTTTTTTTTTTACTTTTTATTATTATTATTATTATTATTAACAAAATAACTTCTTCTTTTTTTTTTTTTTTTTTTTTTTTTTTTTTTTAATATGGTGCTTTGATTACTATTACAGTTTCAGTAACAGTTAATGAAAATTTACTTTTTGTATTTCTGTAACTGCTAATTGTATTGAATTTTGAAAATATACATTTACGAAATATGTAATAAATAACTTAGAATATTGTTCAGAAAAATCGTCATATTGTTCAGAAAAGTCGTATTTTAAAAGCGTGAGATTTGGTCTGAGATTTAACTTAAAATTTTTAAGTTTGAAACCACTGAACAGTTTAAGAAAACTTAAACAAATGTTAAATATTCATCTTTTTTGAAATATAATTTTTCTTTTAGCTTTATATTTTTAAAATATCTTCAAAAATACAGTATTTAAAAATATTCCTTTTTTTAGAATTGATCGGATGTTTAAAATATTGGTGTTAGTATCAAAAAAAGATTCTTTTTTACTTAAATATTTAATGATAATGCGTTTCAGTTTTAGTAAAATAGCACAAAAGAAAAAATGAACTAAATCTAAAATTTCATCCGAATTCCAATGCTATGAAAATGAATTAAAAAAAATATATATCATTTGACATTTGACGAGCTACAAATATCTGATTGGGATGAACTATTTAGTACGACAAGAAGACAACCAATAAACGCCCCTCAACCCTCCCCCCCCCCACCACCACCACCAAAAAAAAAAAAAAAAAAAAAAAAAAAAAAAAAAAAAAAAAACCTACTTCGTTTTGCATCAGAAAAAAAAAAAAAATCTTTAATTTGATGCAGTATTTGTGCAGAATAGGTTTTTAAGTTCCAAAGTCAGGCTAATTTTTCATTTTTTTTTTTTCAAAATTTTATTATTTTTTATTGTAAATTTTAATAGAAAGTCTGCATTTGCACATGAATAAAGAACAAATATCAAAAGAAACATTAAATATGTGAGACTAGCATTCGAAATAGTGTTACTCACAACGTTATCATCATTGTCAGAACAGGAGGAACAAAGAATAAACCTTGACAGAAGTTTCGGACTGTTATTACGGGATTACTTCATCTTCCATAAAAACACATCGTGCAATGGATTATTAGCATCGGTGTGTAACGCAGCATCCTAACATATATAATGAAAACATTTTTCAAAGAAACAAATATTTTTCTCGTAACGATGTAACTTTTGTCAGATTCAAAAAAATTGTTTTGGACCAAAATAAATGAAACTTTTTGTATTTATTACTGAAGTAACGAAAAATCTAAAAAGTATCCCTTTATTTTTCTTCATATGCAGTACATCTAACTATAATATCATACTCCTTTAACTAAAAAAAAAAAAAAAATTAAAAAAAAAATAATAATAAATTAAAAAAAAGTCAAACGGATTTTGAAAATTGTTTAAAAATTCTCCCTTTTAGATAATTTTCAGAAAATATCTATTTGATTTAGACAAAGGTTAAAAACATTATTAGATATCATAGCATCTGTTTAACTATAGATGCAAATTTAAAAGGCATGTACAATTAAGAATATATAATACTTGAATATATAAGAAATTAAAAAGATTGAGCTAATAAACAACTCAAATATCTAAATATGTTTAAAATTGGGTTTCGTGTGCCTTTAGTTATGCCTCTTCGAAGACATTTTTGCACATTTATTTTAATGGAAATTGTTTAAATTTCATTTTGCACTCTTTATTAATGATACCATTTAACTAAAGAAATTTAAATAAATTAATGATTTTCATATTTCATTTTTTAGGGTAAAATATTCCTCTTTAATATAAAAAGGAAATTTTGATATTTTTTACGTTGTTGAGTTTAGTCAAATAATGCTTTTCCCAGCTGAAAAAGATTCCATTGCAATCAAATTTGCATGACTTTTTTCTCATTGGGCAATGCTAATTTTATTTCAAATCGAAGCCCATTAAATTTGCATATTTTCTTTCAAGAAAATAAATTCTCTCAAAGAGCACTCTGTCAACTAATATTACTTTAAAATATAATTTCTGAAGTTTTATTTAAATTGAAGTTTTACATTACCTTTGGGTACTAACTAGTTTTTGAGAAATGATATTTATTATAGGAGTATGACTAAGATCTTTTATATTTGTAGACGATGATGGTAAATAAATGAAAATTTAGTTCTGAAAGCTACGTCTTTTTAAATTTTCGTCCCAAGCGGAAATTGTAATAAAAGTTTATAGACTATTTTATTTTATTTCAGAAAATGCTTCACTTTAATTTCATAGATCAAACAATTTTCTAAACCTCACATAGATATAGAACTGTAACAGAAAATGCAATTATATTTTTAATTTCTGGTTAGGTTTTTATTTATTTTTTTTAATTAATAAACTTTTTAAAATATGCCAGCATAATCTCTTCTTTTTAGTATTTATTTTTTAGCATATTTCATTATGCAATTCATTATGCAATAAAGCTACTATGGTTTATTAATTTTCAATGTGCATATCATATTAAATTTCAATAATTATATTTTATAAAAAATATAAACATTTTAACAGAACAGTATTTTAAAAATAAGGAACGTAAAATCAAGCTTGACAACATTTCTCATTTCATATAATATAAAATAGATTTTAATAATAATAATAAGATTGTGTAAACATAAATAAATCATATTTGTTGCTATAAAGATGATGTTCGTTAAGCTGAGTTATAGACTTCAGCTAAGTGAGGACAATTGCAACATAGCATCTCAACTTTTGGGCTGTATGCCAAAAACTAATCTGCACCAATTTAATTCAAGACACAACTAAATATCAAATTTGGTTAAATTCCCTTCACTGGTTCATGGAAGTGCCGGGTTCAAAACCAGATCACGCTTGTCGGCCTATCCGTTCGGAGTTTTCGGTGGATTTCTCATAAATTGGGCAATAAATGGGACTCACGCAGCCACAATCGGCCTCAAACTCTAAGCCTCAGCACGTTCGCTGGATTGTGATATACAGTGTCCAAAAATGTTTGCTGACACACACAGACACTTTCTAAAAAGGGTCCAATTCTTTTCAGGAAATCTCAAAACGTGTTAATTCAACAAAAACTTGAGTAGAATATTTTGACAAATCCGAATATTTGAGTATATTGAAGAAAAAAAATACACTATTTTGAAATTATTCAAATTTCACTACACTGAGAAAAAATTCTGTAACTGACATCTAGAACATAAATTGTGGCTCTAGAAAAAGTAGTTCGATGCCATCCTTATAAATTCTAGTCCCCTTCGAAAGCGAGTTCTAGAAGCCCCTATTAGAATTATAGAGCGTTTACCTATATTCTCGAGGGCAAAGTTATTTAAAAATCTCTGCAAATGAATGAGACTACAAGAGGCGGGTTTCTGCAACTATAATTTTGGTTTATTACCAAATTCTAGAAAATCAAGCGAGAATTTCTCGTAATATAAGTGATTCAGAATATTTAGAGTATTCAGAATATTGTTTCACCATGTAGAAATGTGTACACTAAAAATTCTCGATAATTTCGTCCATTCAGATTATTGGCGTGCCTTATGCGCATAGCTCGGAAATCTATATTTCTAGTTATGGGATTTAGAAAATGGCCACTTATTCATTTTAGAGAAACGTGGTATATATTTTTTTTTCTCAGTGTGAATATTTTTTTTCATTATTCATATACAATGAGCCAAAATAAAAAGGTGCATTTCTATTTAATTCGAGATCTTTTAAATTAAAAAATACAAAATTAAGTCTCATAAGCTTTTAAAACATTTTATAAAATCTAAACAATTGCTAACAACAAATATAATTTTAAAATTAAATTTTAAAATTAATGAAGAGGGAAAAAAAATAAAAATTAGTTAGCATGGAGTATTTAAAATTCTTCAAAAAAAATTTTAAATTTTGATTTTTACTTTCTTCTATCTTCAATAGAAGAAAGTATTGGATTCGTAAAAATTTTCGATTTCGGGTTTTTGATGGATTTACACGTTTTGAGAGCTATAGAACACGATTTTACCATTTTTAGAAAATGTCTGTCTGTGTGTGTGTGACAAAATTTTGTGGCAACTGTATCTCTGGAACTACTGCGCAGAATTTCATACAAATTGGTATATAGTTGCACCTTGACATAAATTAGTGCCTATCAACTTTTGGTAAAAATCGTCTTACAGGTTGCGTTGCCATCCCGCTTTTTCTAAATTTTTAACAGGGTGATATAGGGCAAAAATTTTCAAGATGGGTATCTTTCGAAAGGTCTCGAATGGTTGAACTATAAATCTGTGATAATTTAAACAATGTTATCGATTTTTTTTACTTTTTACGAAAAAAAACTTTTTTTTTTTCTCTCTCTCCCCTTAATTTTATCAAACTCCCACGGTTTCCGTGTTCTGACAATCTTAAACTAATTTTTGCTTTTTTCCCCTAATTTTGTCAAAGTCCTACGGTTTCCGTGTCTTGACAAACTTTAACAAATTTTCACATTTTACCCAAAATTTTGTCAAAGTCCCACTTTTTTTTTTTTCTTTTTCTCCCCTTAATTCTATCAAACTCCCACGGATTCCGTGTTCTGACAAACTTAAACAAATTTTTGCATTTTTCCCCCAATTTTGTCAAAGTCCCACGGTTTCCGTGTTTTGACAAACTTAGAATAATTTTCACAAAATTTTAAGTCCCACTTTTTTTTTTTTTTTTTTTTTTTTTTTTTTTATTGTTACTGAGTGAATTTGTATAGGAAAATATAGAAGAAAGTCTCGTGGTGGCCACAACATACTAGTTTTTTTTTTTTTTTTAATAGTTTTTAAGAAACTTGAATATAATTAATATTGTCACATATATTTCAATGCATATGTACGAAAATTTTTATCCTCTAGCTTAATATTTAAAAAAATGGTTTTTAATGTCCACGATCTACTTAAATCTTTTTTGTAAAATACTATGTTAAAATTATAAAATTTTGCATACAAATGCATAGAAATCTAAGAATATTAAATACATTAAAATGTCTGTAAAAATATTTAAATAAAAAAGTCAAAATTAAGAAAAAAAATGTATTTAACATATTTCCTGATAAATATTTTTCTACTTTTCGCGTTGGTTTTAATCCGTCATAGTTCGATATATTTTAAACATACTTATGAATTACTTTGTAGATTTCTTAATAACTTAACTTCTCATTTTTTTATTTTATTTTATTTATTTATTTATTATTAAGTCCCACTTTATTATTATTATTATGTTAAAAGTTTGAATTTAATAAAAAAATTTGACATTTAAAAATAAAAGTATTTTTAAAAGTTTACTTATAATAGAATTATTAAGAAATACATATATTTAGAAATATATTTTTATCCCAATATATGTACAGCCAATAGATTTCGAATATGTTGTTAAATTTTAATAATGTAAAATAGATGGACAAAATTCAACATGGAATATTTTAAATATTTAAAAAAATAAATAAATAAATAAATAAAATTTGAATTTCGTTTTTTTTTTTTTTTTTTTTTTTTTTTGTAATAATTTTCGAGAAATGTTAATTTATTTAAAATTGTTATATTTCACTGTATATTGATGAAATTTTTTATCTCTAAGTCAATAATTTAAAAATTGACAATTTCCATTATTCCTTTAATACTTTTTTTGTAAATTAGAAAGTTAAAACATTGCATACTTATGAAGAATTTTACAACTGTAAGCCAATAATTTAAAAAATGATTTTTAATGTCAAATATTTCCTTTAATGTTTTTTGCAAATTACTGCGCTTGAGTTATAAAACTTTGCTTACGTATGCATTGAAATATAACAAAACCAAATATATTACAATTTCTCAGAAACTATTTAAAATTTATATGAACTACAGATTAAACTATAAACGGCCGACACTCTATTTTTGCACTATTAAAATACATAAATAAATAAATAAGCACGTAGAATTTATGTAATTTCTTAGAATGATTTATATATATATATATATATATATATATATATATATATATATATATAAGATAAAATTTAAATATAGGAGGGAGTAGAACCTGAATTATTAAATAAATAGAACTAGAACAAAGGTTTTATAAACCAATGCGCAAAAGCAGCAAAAGGAAATATAAAACTATAATAAATAAACAAAATAATCAAAACCAGATGAAAATTTAATCCCAAAACACACGAGGGCCTTCATCAGGGGAGCTCCCCCATGAAGGGAAAGGAATATGAGAAGTTTCTCACGAAACGCTGGTCTTAACCAAAAAACACGTTTCTAGCCCCCCAACTTCTCACAGATGGAAGCACGACCATACAGCAAACGAATTTTAATTAATACATAGCATAAAAAGCAAATTCAGAAATAAAGCACAAAATATAATACATCAAATATAAAATTCAAGAAATATAATACATCAAATATAAAATACAAGAAATTAAATAAAAGAAGAATATATAAATACATACGTGGACAAATTGGAATAGTCAGAAAATAGAAAATTGAAAACCACCCCCTTTATAATCATAGAACCCTTTTCCGCTAGTAGGGCCACTTACCAGCACTTAAATGTCGCCCGAAATGGAACAACAAACCTTAAGTGGGATTGTCATCAAGAATACTGAAGTGTTATCTGCCTTCCTTTATATATATATATATATATATATATATAAAGGAAGGCAGATTATAAGCGATTCTCCATATTTTCATATATTTGCTATTAATGATGACTTCATGATTTGGATAACTGTTTTAAGATTTATGAATCCTCGCAAATCTGTTTCCTTTTTCACAGATATAGTAGTTAAAGATTAGGTAAAAATTAATATTTATTATACTACATTACCTTATAAGTATGTGCATTTGGTAGGAAATTTATCTGTTATCCCGAGATTTTAATATCTCGAATTTTTTTAACTGCACTGTAAAAAATAGGTTCTTAAAAATAAGTATATATTGTCTCAAAATTGCCCCGAAACAATATATACTTAAATTTGAAAACCCATATGTACTCAATTTTGAGTACATTGACATGTCAAACATGGGGTCATTGAGACTCTTATTGGTCAACCCCATTTTTGAGCATGTAAATATACTCAAAAACGAGTACATACGTTTTCAAATTTAAGTATATATTATTTCTGGGCTATTTTGAGACAATATATACTTATTTTTAAGAACCTATTTTTTGCAGTGTGGAACACCCACATTTTCCATTTTTGATTTTTTTTATTACAGTTTTAAAAACCCGCACACATATAAAACTACAATATAAATATGCATAACACTATATAAGAATATATGGAATACATATTATTCATTGACGGTAATATGTACTATTTGATGAAAGTTGTAGTAAAAAGTAAGAAAGAAAAACAAAACAAATTTAAACAAAGAAAGCACATTTATTACCCTAATCCATGAAATACAGTAAAAATTTGCTCAATAGATTTAGTATTAGCATCTAAGACAGTATCAAAACTTGTTAGTATGCCAAGAGGTACAGAAGAATCAATTATCATTAAAATATTAAGCAACAAATTTCATACGCACATGACTATAATCTGCACAATTTATTCGATTTTACTATTATACTGAAGCCGTTTTTCTTTTAAAAGAATCAGTTATGGAATCAATCTTATAAACTGATACCAAAATTAATTACTAAAGAATAATAGGTTTCTTATATATAGACTTAAACTAATACATTAAACATTTAGTGAACCATACTCTTTTTTTGATTTCACAACTGTGCTTTGAAGTCATGTTTTCTTTCTTTTATACACTAAGAAAATATTTATTCTAGAATTACATGAAAAGTCGAGAAAGTTCCTAGAAATTCCTTTAAGGAAATTAACTGAGTAATTAAACCTATAATTAGTATAAAATGCAATTACTAACAAGTCCTTCCGGTTCATTCGTAAGGGTAGGATGATTCCTTTTTTCTTATGAAGTAGTATGCCATTGCAAAACAAAAGGGGACTGCAAATTATTAATGGACTTGGTAGAAATATTGATTTGGGCTATGTACATATAGGTTTTTAAGCAAATCGGTTCATAAATACTTTTTATGTGAATTTGAAATTTTCAAGTGGCCAGCACTTGTAAACAAGATAGCGGACCAAATTGACGTACAAATATATCACATACATTTGAGAGATAAGTTTAATATACGAATTAACTCGAATTAATTCAAAATTTCAAAAGTTATCGTGTTGAAAAATTAAGTGGATGTCACTTGGATCAAAATCGCGTAGCAAGTTGTTCAATGAACTAATCCAAGATATTTGTAAGGTAAGTCCACTATCCAACTTTGGTTCGAAGAAATTCAGTATTTCAAAAGTTATCGCGATAACAAATTCTCGTAGCGTTCTAGTGGCCGTAACTCCGAAAAAAAAATTCCAGAGAAACTTGCCCACCGAATTCATAGTTATTTTAATGATAAATCCATTTTTTAGCTTTGGTTCGAATTAATTAAGTATTTCAAAAGTTATCGTGATAATAACTTTTCAAGTGGCCGCCATATGGAAACAATATGGCGGAGCAAGTTTCCCAGCAAACTCATCCCAGATATTTCAAGCATAAGTTCACTGTCCAATTTTGGTTCGAATCAGTGCAATATTTCAAAAGTTATTGTTGTGACAAATTTTCAAGTGGCAGTCTAAGTGGCTGCAACTTGGAAACAAAATGACAGAGCAACTTGCCCAGCGAAATCATCCAAGATATTCTTATGATAAGACCACTGTCCAACTTTGGTTTGAACTAATTCAGTATTTCAAAAATCATCGTGATAAGAAATTTTCAAGTGGCACCGTGCCACCACGTGGAAACAAAAAAGCTAAGGGAGATGCCCAGCGAACTTATCTGAGATATTTGTATGATAAATCAACTACCCAAATTCAATACGAATATACTCAGTATTACAAAAATTATCATAATGACAAATTTTTAAGTGGCCGCCACTTGGAAATAAAATGACGGTGCAAGTTAACATGCGAACTAATCCAAGATATTTGAACTGTAAGTTTACTATCCAACTTTAGTTTGAATCAAGTTAGTATTTTAAAAGTTATCGTGACGGCACATTTTAACTGGCAGCCTGATTTCAAGTAGCCGCAACATGGAAACAAAACGTCGGAACAAATTGCCCAGTGAACTCATCCAAGATATTTATATGGTAAGTTCACTGTGCAACTTTGGTTCGAAATGAATCAGAATTTAAAAAGTTATCATGAATTAAAATTTTCAAATGGTGGCTTGATTTCAAGTTGTCCCTCTTAGTTTGTCAGGTATAGCAAAGTGCTACAATTAAAACTCGCACTTTGCGGGTAAAACGTGAATGTGCTGTTTTAGGATTCAAGTCGACTAGTAGAGTTAGTTCTCATCCTAAATTGAAATTGTAATTCACGATATGCAAATATTTTGGAAAGTAAGATAGATAAAAGGAGAAGGAAGAATGTTAGTTGGTGTTAGTTAGTTGGAGAGAGAGTTGGAAGGAGTGAGCTAGAGTGTTAGTTGAGAGGAGGTACTTCGTAGTTGGAGTGTGTTAGTATGAGAGTTGAGGGAGCTAGCTGTTAGCGGCTTAGGATTGAAGAGAGTAAGTCCTGTAGCATTGTAGCGTCAGGGAATCCTCCTACATGCGAAAGATTACTTGGCCTTAGGAGTTAATGAAAGTAAATAAAAGTAGTTGAGATCATTTGCGAGTAGTTAAGTAAAGTAAAGTAACGGTGGTTATTTATTAATATCAAAGTATTTAAGAGGGCTGCCCATTTAAACGTATAAAGATATTATATTCAATCAAAGTCCAGCGTCCCCCTTCTTATTTAAGCTCAATTAAAGCTCCATTGATTTTACAAATCTGACTCTGTCATTTCTTCATAGACTTAAGTATTTCAGTTTACAGCTTCAAGTCAATCTAAAGTTAAATAAGTAAGTTTGCAGCATTCAACCTTAAGTCAACTATAAGTTAAAGTTAAATGAGGATGGAGAAGTCAAATTCTCTACACTGGCGCCCAACTTTGCTCGAATCCCCCCCCCCCCCTTCCCCGAGCAAGTCTTTTTTGATGGCACCACTAGCGTGCTGCAATTTTTTGAGCAGATTGAATATTTTTTCCGTTTTCATAAAATCGAGGTTGAAAAAAAATATTCCTGGTTAGCCTATTCCTTAGAAGGAGAACCGAGACAGTGGCATAGGTTAATCGCCTGCCATTCGCTTGGCCCAAATCCAACCTATGACGAGTTAAAAAGCCGGGTCATCGAACTCTTTGCCACTCGGTATGACAAACTAAGATTGCAACATGACCGTTCCCTCCCCCCTCACGAACGTCAGTGGGAAACAATATTAAACCCAGTGGAAAAACCGCAACAAGTTATTGAGTCGCAAGAAGTAAGCTCGAGTACATTAAGTCACCCTAAAACTGGTGAGGAAAACTTTATTTCTAGTGGCAAAAGCCAAACGCAGGTGACTGCAAACGAACAAACTTCATTTTCAAACAGCGATACATATGAAACTAAATCTATTATTCAGAATTTTGCTACGGATAATAAATCCGAAAAATTATCTCGTGTTGCGACAGGAATTGTAAAAGAAAATCCTATTAAAATTACTGTGGCTGCGGAAACTGTTAAACTAAGCGAAAATGTAAAATCAGTAAATGATTCGGTTAATCCTTGTAACGCAACTTTAGCTGTCAGTCTTAAATCTATACAGCCGACACAGTCAAATATTTTCAATGAGAAATTGCACTTAAATTGTCAAAATGACATGCCGCTTAAAGTGAACGAAAAAGATGTTATTTTAAAAAAGGTAGTTTCAAAAAGCCATGTAACCTATTGTGAAGTTTCTAGAAAGTCTAGCAGCACTGAATTCAAAAGCACGGAGCGAACGCAGTCCTCTGTGATAACTGTGGGCAGTGACAAGGTGACGGGCCGGAAACCCCCTCACCACAAGAACCAGATTCAGAGTTTAAAACCTCCTCCGAACAGTGAAAAGGCACTGGGTGTGAAACCCCCTCCTGAGAGTGACCAGGCACCATGTTCGAACCCTCCTCAGGACACCAGTGATCCTGCAACGTCTCACCTAAATCTGCAAGCCACCAACGCTGCAACTCTACAGGCCAGTCTCACCTGCATCTCTTATTTTGCTGCTATAAAGGAATCAATCTGTCAGGTGCTATGGTTTTATATTTTTTCCATTGTAAACTGTAGTTCTATCACAGCAGTTATGAAATTTTCGACATGTAGAACTTTCTTCTGGACTTTCAACCATGAGCTCCAAGCCATGAACTTTTTAAAATTTAAAAATGCAAAATTTAAACGTGTAGCATGAACTTTCATCTCTCGAAATTTCATGTACTGTTTATATGTCATAATTTTTTTTCTGTATATAATATATGCATGTATGTACGTTAATGTTTTTTTTATTCCTAGCCAACACCAGCAGTTCTTGGTAAAAAACCTTTTTGAACATTTTATATAAATTTCCCCCCTCTTTAGTTTTGTGAATGATCTATATATCTGTACTTAAATGTTTTCTGTTTAGCCATCACCTGCAGCAATTCGTACGATAAATTTTCTTACCTTTGTATATAAATTATCTCTAAGTTTTTTTTACAGGATCAGTGTGTATATACTCTAATATTTTTCTATTTTGTAGCCAGCCACGCCAGTTTGAAAAAACAAACTTTTCGAAATATTTTGTATATATTCTTTAACTATATTTCTCTCGATTATATAAAATGAAATTTTGTAAGTGTATAAACATTTTTCTCTATAGTTTTGTAAATGTAATGTAAAATGTATGTACGTAAATCTTTTTTATTTCTCAGCGATCAACTGCAGTTTTGAAAATTTTGTATCCTTCGCTATGATTTTCTAAATGTTGTATAAAGTGTATCAAATGAATTTTCTTGTTGTAAACTTTTGAATTTTTTACTAAAAGTTTTTATGTATGTATATCTATTAGTATGGGGTAAAAAGAGAATTTTTTTTTTTAAAAGCTATTTTGCATGTAAATTCGCGTTTAACGACTACCCTTATTAATCCACTAACAATTTAGTTTTTTCCGTACGCAAATACCTAGTTGAAATATGGCTTATGTATAAAATTATGCCATTTATCTATATATAAAAGTGTAGTTCACGTCTATTTTTGATGTATACGTTTAAAAAAGTTTTAATTTTAGAAAATCTGAGGTCCAGTTGCTGATCCTGACTCTAAACCCGAAGTATAGATGTTCAATCTGAAAAGCCAGCTTGATTTCTTCAATTCTTATTTTTGATGCTAAAGACGGTATTTTTGGAACTGTGCCAGTGTTTCTCTTTTCTAAAGTCAAAGGTGCTTTTCGGAACAGTGCCAACAGCAGTGGATTGACCTTTCAAGTTAACTCACAGTGGACAACTGGAATTCTTTTTTTCTGATGCCCGTTGAAGTATTTTTCCTAGCTGATGATCTGCGTTAAGACTAACCTGCAGATGGATAAAGATATACAAGTTTTTTGTCAATAAAGACTTTTTAATGTCACAATTTAATTTCAATAACGATCGCATTTATTTTTACTAAGCGATCCTTTTTCTACTAAAATTTATTTTAAATTAATGAAAATTTTTTCCTTTCCATTTGTTTTAAGGAAAGATGAATGTAAGCCCCGCTGTAATTACGCTAGACTTTAGATAAGTTTAAAGTAAGTTAGGGCATGGAGTTTCTGCCGTCAAGCACCTCAGATGGAGCTAAACAAGAAAAGTATTTTTATCATCAATCTTTCCTGAGTGGGCAGTTTTAAGCTAAGCCTTAGTTTTTCTCACGATTGGATTTTTTTTTTTAAAAACAGCCAATAGTTATTTTTGGGCAGTCTAGTCTAATTTAAGTTGCCCCCCTCTTTTTTTTTCTTTTTCTAAAATATTATGTAGTTGAATTTTAAACAGTAAGTCACTGCAGCTAAATTTTCTTTGCATAGTATTGCAATAATTTAAAATTTTCACGGGTAAAAACCCGTTGGGGATTTTTTCCGCGAAATTTTTTTTGGGGGGGGGAACTGTCAGGTATAGCAAAGTGCTACAATTAAAACTCGCACTTTGCGGGTAAAACGTGAATGTGCTGTTTTAGGATTCAAGTCGACTAGTAGAGTTAGTTCTCATCCTAAATTGAAATTGTAATTCACGATATGCAAATATTTTGGAAAGTAAGATAGATAAAAGGAGAAGGAAGAATGTTAGTTGGTGTTAGTTAGTTGGAGAGAGAGTTGGAAGGAGTGAGCTAGAGTGTTAGTTGAGAGGAGGTACTTCGTAGTTGGAGTGTGTTAGTATGAGAGTTGAGGGAGCTAGCTGTTAGCGGCTTAGGATAGAAGAGAGTAAGTCCTGTAGCATTGTAGCGTCAGGGAATCCTCCTACATGCGAAAGACTGCTTGGCCTTAGGAGTTAATGAAAGTAAATAAAAGTAGTTGAGATCATTTGCGAGTAGTTAAGTAAAGTAAAGTAACGGTGGTTATTTATTAATATCAAAGTATTTAAGAGGGCTGCCCATTTAAACGTATAAAGATATTATATTCAATCAAAGTCCAGCGTCCCCCTTCTTATTTAAGCTCAATTAAAGCTCCATTGATTTTACAAATCTGGCTCTGTCATTTCTTCATAGACTTAAGTATTTCAGTTTACAGCTTCAAGTCAATCTAAAGTTAAATAAGTAAGTTTGCAGCATTCAACCTTAAGTCAACTATAAGTTAAAGTTAAATGAGGATGGAGAAGTCAAATTCTCTACAAGTTTATAACATCCGCACTTTGTTAAAAATAGCGGATAAAGTTCATTAAATTAATAAACATGGATTAGATCCTTATATTGTCTATGCATACACCAAAATTCGAGCAAATCCTGTCTTACAGGTTTTACAATATGAAACTGAAATTTTTAAGTGGCCTCCACCTGAAAACCAAATGGCGGAGCAACTTGGTTAACAAATGCATCCAAGATATTTATGAAATAAGTTCACTGTCCAAATTTGTTCCGATTTGGAGTAGTATTTCGGAAGTTATCATGATTTTAAATTTCCAAGTGGTAGCCTGATTTCAAGTGGCCCCGCTTAGATTAAGATATCCGCCACTTTGTTAAAAATGGCGAATAAAGTTCATTAATAAACTTGTTTGAGATCCTTATGTGGTCTATATTTACGTCAAGATTCAAGCAAATCCGGCCTTAAATACGCTTTTCAGAATGTGGATTTGAAACTTTCAAGTGGCCGCCACTTGAAAGCAAAAAGGCGAAGACGAACGTTAACGAACTCATCCAAGATATTTATACGTTGAGTTTGCAGTACAAATTTGTTACGATTTCGGGTATTACTTCGGGAGTTGTCGTGATGACAAAATATTCATTATATGTATATATATATATATATATAGAGAGAGAGAGAGAGAGAGAGATTGATAGATACATAGATAAACAAAATGATTCCAGTAGGTCGATTTCTAAAGAAATCAACCTGATTAACAGCAGATACCTTATAAAAAATTCACCTGCACGAGGATAAAAATTGTGATGGCATGCCTCCAACCACCCCAAAAATGAATCTTATCCAATTTCCCATTGCATAGCTAGTGAGACGTTAAACCTACCCAACCGCAACTTCCTAAACAGACAAACTTATTTACACATTTAATGAACCACTTTATTTGTTTGATTTTCACAAATGAGCTTTGAAATCACATTTCTTTCCTTTTATATATTAAATCAATCACTAAAAATCCAAAAACTTATGTTACATTTTAAAAATATCTAACAGCTTCCAAAAAAGAAATTCTATTAAATAATGGAAAGTTTCAGATTATTTCAAATGTTGTTACAATCTGAAATGTTTAAGACTATTCCAAAAGATTCTGTTACCTGGAAAGTTTTAGGTTATTCCCTAAATTTCTTGTTTATGCTGTGAGAAAAAATATATACCGCCTTCATCTAGAATGAATAAGTGGCCATTTTCAAAATTCCTTACTAGAAATATAGATTTCCGAGCTATGCACATAAGGCACGCCAATAAACTGAATAGACGAAATGATCGAGAATTTCTTGTCTACACATTTCTAGATGGTGAAACAATATTCTGAATATTCTGAATCTTTTGTATGGCGAAAAATTCTGGCTTGATTATCTAGAATCGGGTCATAAACCAAGATTATAGTTGCTGAAACCCTCCTCTTGTGTTTGCATTTTTTTGGAGATATTTTCAAATAGGTTTGACCTCGATAATATAGACAAACACTCTAGTATTTTAATAGGAATTTATAGAACTCGCTTTCAATGGGGACTAGAATTTATAAGGATGACATGGAACTATTTTTTCTAGAGCCACAATTTAGATTCTAGATGTCACTTGCAGAATTGTTTCGCAGTGTGTGAAATTATCTGAAAAGCTGCTCCAGAAAGCTTTATTATATTCTGAGATCGACTAAAGGATTTAATATTGCTCCAGAAATTTTGGTTTCATTCTGGAATTATGTAAAATGTTTCATGCTGTTCGAGAAAAAGTTGTGTTTCATTCTAGAACTAATCTGGTAAATTCGCAATCGTTTCCGAATACTTCGTTTTTCATGATGTATGAAGTTCTACACTAATATACCAGGATAACGGAAAATATATTCAGAATTTTAAAGTTCATCATTGATACGAAGTTTTCTACAATTCTTGAATAAAAACTCCTGATACGTTGTTTTCTAAAAAAATAAAATATTAAATATTTTTGAGAATATAGTGTTTTTACGAGATTTATTTTTAATTTATCGTTTCATTTTTCCAAATTTCTATATGACTGTTTGATTCGAAGGTATGTTTGAGCTTGTTTTCTTTTTATTTATTTATTTACTGTGTAATTATACAGCACTCAAGAAAAAAGTTATATGGATACAAATATATTTATTAAAAAGTTATTCAATTTTAAAATTTTTAAACAAAAACTTCATTCATAAAAAGACATGTGTGAGGCAACTTTGAAAGCTATATCTTAGGTAAGAAAATTTTTAAACAAAAATCAAAATATACATTTTTCTATGATTTTCTCATAATTTCACATATTAAAATTGCAAAAAATTCGATAAAGATTTAGGATAAATATTTCCAAGTTTTTATCTACCAAGCTCTACCTAAATTGAGATAGACAATATACATAGCTGCTGGATTTTATTTATCAATTTAAAAATATTTATTTTAATTTTTAAATGTTCGTGCTGAAAATAAACAGGCTTTTAGTTACTGCGAGAGTTTATGGTTTTCGATAGCATGAAGCTATTTAAATATTCTTTTGTTAATTCTCTTCTTTTTCCACAAAAACTTTTTTCAAATGATAGCATTCATTAGAGTTGTATTACTTGTCGAAATGAAAGTCGGGGCCTCCATGTGAAGCCTCAAAACGTTTTTGGATTCTGTCTTTGTGTCTCATTCTCTCTGTCAGTCTGCCTGTATGTCTTACGACAGCAGCCTCAAAAATCTCTCTATTGACTTGCAATTCGGTACAGCTGTTCATTAACCACACAAAAATAGCAGTATAATTTTGAATGTGTATTCTATTTGTAGTTATTGTACAGGGGCACACCAAAGTTTTTCTTATAATTACGGCCTATGGACAGAATTTGTGTGTGTCGCAGTAGCAAGCGCAAAAACCCTTGGATTGACTCGAAAATTGGTACGACTCGAAATACTGGCTCGAAATATTCAGGCGCTATACTGAAATAGCTGTATAGATTTTGGGGGATATATTGTTTATTGATCGCGTACAGGGACGCACAAAAGGTTTTCTTATCATCACGTCCTATAAGAATTTCCTTTAAACTCATTTTAACATAATTACACTGCCTTCAACAAAATGAAATTAACATGCATTATCGAGATGCTTATAAGCTTGTTTCCTGTAGAAAATGTTGCTTAGACTTAAAATTAATGTACAGGACCACACAATAGTGTTTCGACAATGTCACGTAATCATCCAAATTATGTTAAACTTCGAGTGATCATTCAAGAGCTACATAGAATAAGTTGTATATTTTTACGGGTTTATATGATGTTTATGGTTCGTTGGCAAGGACGCAGAAAAGAATTTTGTGACATTAGAGCCTATAGCCAGATTTTTCATATCAAGCTCATTATAATGAGTTTATGCTGCGTTTAACAAAATAGAATCAACATACATAATTAAGATGCTTGAAAGCATGTTTTCTTTAGAAAAAAGTATGTATATTTTAAATAATGTATTTAGAGGACCACACAAAGGAATTCCAATGACATTCTGTAATCATCCAGTGGTGTCAAATTTGGTTCAATATTAATGAGTTCCAACGAATTAGTTTTATTAGTGTGTATAACTAGTGTGGCTCGTGTACAGGGACAATCAAAAGATTTTTCTACCATTACGATCTATACACGGTATTTCTTATAAGTGCATTTTAACATGATTACGCACCGTTAAACTTAATTAAATAAACAATCATTAATAGAATGTTAAAAAGCAAGATATATTTGAAAGGTGACCGGCACAGAATAGAATATTAGTTTACAGGGCTACACAAAATATTTCCGGTAATTTAAGCAACCATTTTGCATGAAATTCAAGTGTTTATGATTTAAACGGAATAAACACAAGTCTATGATTTACAAGGAAATACATATACAGATAAATATGAACAGACGGATACAACGGGATGTGGGGGAGAAAGTGGTAACCCCCCTCATAATCATAACTATTTAAGTAGTGAGTTAACCGTATTTATAAATATTTTAAATACTATATACTAATAAGTAAAAACGATTTGCTGAGTAATGAATGATAGAAATAGAACGTTGAGGCTCTTGATCTGAAGATCCACTAGTTGCCGAAACATCAGTGGAAGCCTCTATGTGGAGACTCAATATGTTTTTGGGTTCTGTCTGTGTCTGTTTGTATATATGTCTCGCGATAGCGGCAGCAGAAATTTCTCTATTGACTTGCAATTTGGTGCACATGTTCACTCGCACAGAAATAGCTGTATAATTTTGATTGTGTATTTTATTTGTAGTTTGTGTACAGGGATGCATATAAACAAAATTTGTATGTGCCGCAATAGCAACCGCAGAAATCCCAGGATTAGCTTGGAGATTGGTACACATGATCAGGCGCTATACAGAAGTAGCTGTATAGTCTTTGGTGCCTATATCATTTATGGATAGTGTACAGGGACACACCGAAGGTTTTGTTATCATTGCGGCTTATGGGTAGGATTTCATTTAATCGCATTTTAACGTAGTTTCATTGCATTTAAAAAAATGAAATTAACATGCATTATTGAGATGCTTAAAAGCATGTTTCCCGTAGAAATTGTGTGCTTAGACTTAATAATTAATGTACAGGATCTCACAAAAGTGTTTTAACAATGTCACGTAATCATCACAATTCTGTCAAATTTCGGTTAACTATTCATAAGCTGCATGGAATAAGTTGTATATTTTTGGTGGTTTCTATATAATGCTTATGGTTCGTTTACAAGGACGCAGAAAATAATTTCGTGACAATACATCCTATGGCCAAATTTTCATGAAGCGCATTTTAATGCATGT
This sequence comes from Salticus scenicus, assembly GCA_963930645.1. Classification (NCBI taxonomy): domain Eukaryota; kingdom Metazoa; phylum Arthropoda; class Arachnida; order Araneae; family Salticidae; genus Salticus; species Salticus scenicus. The sequence goes on along the minus strand of OZ005651.1, from coordinate 158,386,770 downwards.
ATGCTGCGTTCAACATAATGAGATAACCACACATTATTAAGATAGTTGAAAGCATGTTTTCTCTGGAAAAAAGGCTTGTATAGGCTAAATAATTTATTTACAGGACCACACAAAAAAATTCCGATGACATTCTGCAATTATCTAGTGATATCAAATTTGATTCAGTATTAATGAGTTCCAATGAATTAGTTTTATTATTATTATTATTATTATTATTATTAGTGAGTATAATTCTAGTCTGGCTCGTATACAGGGACACCCAAAAGAATTTTCTACCATTAGAGTCTATAGACGGTATTTCTTTTAAGTTCATTTTAACATGATTACACTTCATTAAACTTAATTAGATAAACAAATATTAATAGAATGTTAAAAAGCAAGGTTTCTTTGGAAAAAGTTAGGCATAGAATAGGTAATTAGTCTAGAGGGCTACAGAAAATAATTCCATTAATTTAAGCAACCACTTTGCATGGAATTTGGTACAAGTATTTATGAGTTACAAGGAATTAACACAAGGCTATGAATTACAAAGATATACACCCCGCGACAAAAAGATAGGTACAAAGGGTTTTTTCCTTGATTTTTCGTAAAATAACATTATCTAAATTGTGCTTATCATTTATTATTATCATAAAATAACACTATTCCTGGACTAATTTTTGTTTTAAGACTAATTTAGAAAAGTTTTAAGACTAAAATTTTTCTAATTTAAGACTACACTTCCACGACAAAAAGATAGGAACAAAGGGTTATTTTTTTTTTTTTTTTTTTTTTTTTTTCATAAAATAACATTATCTAAATTGTGCTGATCATTTATTATCATAACAAAATATTATCATATCAAAAACATATTAAATATTTGAATCATATTCAAAATAATCATAATCAAAAATTGAAAAAAAAAAAAAAAAAAAAAAAAAAAAACCTTTGTTCGTATCTTTTGTCACGGTGTGTAGTCTTAAATTAGAAAAATTTTAGTCTTAAAATTTTTCTAAATTAGTCTTAAAACAAACATTAGTCCAGGAATAGTGTTATTTTATGTTAATAATAAAGGATAAACACAATTTAGATAATGTTATTTTATGAAAAATCAAAGAAAAAACCCTTTGTACCTATCTTTTTGTCGCGGGGTGTATATATATATATATATATACGCATTTATACAGAAAGATGTAAACAGACGGATACAGAAGGGGATACAAGAGGGGGCGGCAGCCCTCCTCATAAACGTATCTGGTTAGGTAGTGTATTAATCATATATATAATAACTTTAATTACTATATAATAAGTAAAAAATGCTAAGTAAGGAATGATGCAAATAGGATATTAAGGCTCCTGATCTGCAGATCCACTAGTTATATTTTTTATATACATTATTTTTTGTATGTGAAACTACAAAGTATATCTGTATCCCGGAGGTAAAGGACACCATGTTCATTTTATGAAAAGGGTTAGTACGATGTCCTTTATGTGCACTTTTTGCTTTATACGGAGGCGTAAAGTATTAATGTCTAGTTACTATAAAAAATATAAGAAGTGAAAAATAAAACCATGTCCATTTTCTTTATTCATGGCGAATGTATTTCATTGTAGTACATAAAAGGCATGGTGGAAACTGTTTTCACAAAATCGACATGGTGTCCTTTACCTCCGGAGTAAAGATATTATAATATAAATAATTTGTGCTTATGTATGTATTCCATATGTACTCGGGAAAAAAAATGAATAATAATAATAGTTGAAAACAACAAGTTTACACATTAACTTATGCATACATACAGTCGGCAGCAAAATTATTGAAACACACATCCACATTTTTTTTTTTTTTTATCGTGATCGCTAATTTTTATCATAAACTTACTTTTTTATAAACAGCATAAAATCTAATATCAGGACTCGAAAAATATCTACTTAATAAAACAGTATTATGTGCTTTTAAATACGAATTATTGCTAGCGTTTCAATAATTTTGCTGCCTATTGTACATTTGTACATATATATATGTGTGTGTGTGTTTGTGTGTATACGTAGGTATATATAAATGTATAATTATGTGTAAAAGTTATATATATGCCCCAATTTACGTTTTCCGTTTATTTATTAATTTATTTATTTCTTATATTGTTCCGTGGTCACATTCATATAGAGTAAAAGTTATTTAGAGTAATCTTATGAAGTAATTAACTATGCTTTTTTTGTTGAATTATACAATTGGTTTATTTATTCTTGTACAATATCGTTTTATTAAAAAAATATTTAAATATTACGTAAATACTTATACTTTATAATGCAAGCATTTGTTAAAATATTGATAAATCAGTCACTGTCAAAAAAGTTACAACTTATTTTATTTTATTTTATTTATTTCTATATATATATATTTTTTTTTAAAGAAATAATTTATATGTTAAATACCGTGTTCTAAATGAGTTTATAAGTAACAGATTCTTTAGAATTTAATTCAGATAACAACAGCAATGATAGAAAAATGACAACAACGCAATAATACCAATGACATTACTGCTACTATTACTACTACAGCTGTTACTGATAATAATAAAAAAAAATTATAATAATGTATTATTGCCGTGTGATATTTTAAATGAACAGGAAAAAATGTATCGTTTTTTATTCTTTTTAATTACTTCTATTCATAGCCCTAGATGCATACACAAAACTACCATACGTATTGTCGGTGCTTAATTCTAGTTTTAAATTCATGGATCTGGGGGGAAAAACGAGATAAGAAAAGGAACAATTCCCATAATTATGCAGTAAATTTATATGACATTTCCGGTTCTAATGGTCTTAAGTTAAAACAGTATATTTTTTCTGTTCCATTATGCATAAAATAATTTCGGTATTTGCGCTAAGAATATATTTCGAGAAGCTAAGAAATAATCAGATTTTTCTAACTTTTTTATTTTTCATTTATTTCTTTTATTATTGAAATAATACTGTTTCGAGAAATTAGAATACAATTGCGATTTTTTTTCTTATAATTTTCGTTTGTAAGCCTTATGTAGTAGAGAAACAGTAAGCGTTCATTCTAATTAATTACCGTTAATTATATGCTTTTCTAAAAAAACAAAGTTAATAATTAATATATGCTATCGTTGTTTAAGCCTATTTTTTTTTCTCTTGAAAATTTATCACCGTCTAAGTATCAATTAAAAAAAAAAAAAAAAAAAAGATAATAAAGTAATTATCATATGATCTATTTTTATTTCGAATTTATACGATTTTCAAGTAAATTTGATTTAAAGTTACTTCAACAAATTAAAAACTTTAAGAGAAAAAATAAAATAAAAGACATCAAAGTTTTCTAATTATATGGTAAAGTTAAAAATGTTTTAAGCAAGCACAATATCTAAAGTATCACAAACTGTTGTTCATGCGTAAAAGTTTTCATTAAAGTGTAGATTGATGCAGATTTCAAACTTTTAGTAAAGAATTTCTATTCCTGTAGGGATATTTAGTCAAAATATAAGTTATAACATTATAGCCTACAGTTTTAAAGTAACTTCTCAAAAGTTGCATTATATGCAAAATGAAAAATTGCATACAGTCGGTAGCAAAGTTATTGCACACACATTTTTTTTTTTTTTTTTTTTAGTTTGATCGCTAATTTTTATCATCAACTTACTTTCTTATAAACAGCGTAAAGACTAAGATCATGACTCGACAAATATTTACTTAACAAAACAGTATTAGGTGCACACCTTTTAAATACGAATTATTGCTAGCGCTGCAATAATTTTGCTACCCACTGTATATTATATGCACACATAATGAAATTTTATATCGGCGCAAATGACTATAATCTAGACACTAAAAATATATTTTTAAAAAATTATGTAGAGTAAAATAAATTATTATATCAAAGAACATGAATATGATTAAAATTATATAAAATTTTTTTTAACTGACATATCTAGCATATATTATATATCAATGTTCATGGGCATAATAAAAGGATTGTAAAATATTTTTAACAGACTTATTTTGCATGTTATGAATGTTAATAATAAAGTCCATGAATATAGTTAACATACTGTACAAAGGAAAAATCCGATTTATTTATGATTGAGTTAAATCTGATAGTATCACTAGAAATACTAGATTTCGTACCTATTTGTGTCCAGACGGTACTGAGTAAGATATTCTATAATTCGGAATATGCTGGCAGTACATATATCATCTTGGATAAAATGACAAATTAACTGCAGTTAAATATACAAAGACGGCTACTAAAATATATATTTACGCTCATCACTGATTCATTGAATGACAGACTATGTAACAATGTAAGATGGCGCTAGCATCGCACAAATTGGGCATACATACATGATTAAGTATAATCATTGTATGAAGGGTAACTGAATGTGATAGCATGGTCGAATGGTTAAGACATTGGACTACTGACCGTCAATTCGAATTCAGTGTGTGACAATTAACGATTTGTATGAGCTAAAGATATATTGTGTGTTTTAATGAGTAAATGGTTTTTATGCGTTTCTCAACCCCCACTGGTGGTAAAAATAAGAATTTATAATGTTTACTAATAATTCATATACATGATTAAGTATAATTAATCTAAAAAGGAAATTGAGATTTCGATAAAGTTAAAATAACTTACAGATCACCTAACGGAGAAAAATTTACTAAATGAGTTATGACGAAAGGATTTGTGTGAGATTAGGATATATATATTGCGTGTTTAAGTGAATGAAGGATTTTAAGGATATTTTAAAGTGTTTCACAGCGTCTCTTGGTGGCCAGAAGATGAATTTATAATCTATTATGAATAAAAAATATATAATGAATAAGCATAATCATTGTATGAAATGAAATTATGACTTTAATGATGTTAAAACAGCTTAGAGGGCACCCTAGCAGCGGAAGGCTTATTAAATGTGTTGTAATAAAATGATTTGTATGATATTAGTATATATTGTGTGTTTACGTGGTGAATGATTTTAATGATTGTAAAGTAATTCACAGCGCTCCCTGGTAGTCAAACTATGAATTTATAATGTACTATGAATAAACAATTCTTAGTCCACATTAATAAGCATAAACATTTTATAAAGTGAAAATATGATTTTAAGGATGTTAAAATAGCTTACAACGTTATTTAGCAGCGAAAATATGTTGTGAACTGTCATCATATGGGGCAATGTTATATTCATCATTTTTTAACGGGCGCCTTAAGCGCCTTACAATTAACTAGTTTATACATAAACACAAAAATATGTTTACTTAACTTTGTAAATTTTCACGCACATGTATATTAATATATGTGTACAAACATGCCAACATTTTTAATTTATTAATTGGCACTGGTAATAGGGGAGACCTGGGCTAGTTGGTCACAGGGATAATTCGGCGCAGTCATCGTAATTCGCTTGTTTGAGAATAGACTACGTAACCAGCCACAGAGTACCCTTATTCTTCCTTTCTTTAATCGGCATTGTAATTTTTCCTTTTTACCTACGTGCAAAGGTCGTTTACAACATTTTTTTTTTCTTTCTTTCTTTTCTTTTCTTTTCTTTTTTGCATTGGTAAGTAATATTTTGTTGCTTGTTACTTTTTTTTATTCCTAATACTTATCTTAATAATTACGAATAAACTTGTGTAGAATTCCATAATTCATGGTTAACTTTATCTACCCCTACGTGATTTATTTGGATTGTTTATGTTGAGAAGGTTACGTCTCCCATGTTTTGCAAAAATTTATTGTAAGGCTAATTGGCGCAATGAACACGGGGGAAGTTGGCTCGGTGTCCCAACTAGGTCTGTTACATTGAAAGTTACAAAATTCGCATACCAGTATGCCCTTGGAGCATATATGTCACAGAATTGCTATTATAATGAAATGTCAGGGTCGGTATGGCTGTCCGCTTTTTTCAAGAAACATCCAAGTTTGTCCATTAGAAAACCCGAGGCGACATAAGTTTCCAGCTTCAACCTCACAAACATTTCTAAATTTTTAGCAATCTACAAACCATTTCAAACACTTTAAATTTCTAAAGTTCTGATATCTGGTACATGGACGAAACGGAAATATTCACGGCTCAAACCCCTGTTAACATTATTGCTTGTAAACTCTTTAAGTAAATATGAGCGGTTAGATTAGCTTAACGACTAAGTTGAGTGACTCTATCGTCTCTGATAGTCTAAATTCCAGTTTTTATATTCTAGAGAGTAGATTTTAGAGATTATTTTTTGAACTGAGCACCAGTAAGAAGCTCAGGAACTTCCAACACCAGATGAAAAAGGTTCAGTATGTCAAATATAAACATCCTTCTGTAAAATTTTTAGAAAGTTCCAAAGACAGAGCGGTATTGTTATTTTTAGATAATCACGACTCCCATCTGTCAATTGAAGCACTAAAATTCTTCAAAGGAAACGGCGCCACGTAGTGTTCATTTCCACCTCACTACAGCCACTGGGTTGTAGTATTGTTGGTCCATTAAAAAAATATATCAACACCGTTTGAGACTCCTGGATTACAAATTATCCCGATTTATCTATAGATATTTACATTGTAAAACTGAACTGCCACAGGCATGCACACCAATCAGTGTTGCCAAATTGGGGACTTTTTTTATTCAACTACCACCAATAATCTTGAAGAAGTGATATTTCATAAACATAATAGACGATTAATCTTCCAAGTGACTAAACAACCATATTACAATTACAAAAGTCCCCAATCTGGCAACATTAACACCAATGGGCATAAAACTTGGGTTTCAAAACAGGAATATATCCAATGAATGTTTATATTTTTACCAAACAAGACATTATTACCCTCACACGCAACAGACAGACCAAATACAGAACAGGAATACTATAAGGAAAGCGCAGCTGACGTCACGCTCAGGGCAAAACATTCTACTCAGGGCAAAACATTGGTATTTCCACCAATACGGATTGTCTTTTGCCACTCGTTAGTGGAAAAGATTGATTAAGGGAGTAATATGTACTGAGTTATGTTTGTGTTAACTGTATCTCTAATATTGATATCGAGTAGGATAAAAGCTGCTCAAGGTTAATGTTTTATTCATTATTTTTTATTTGTATAAGGTAGAATTCACATTGTGCATAGATAATTCCTTTGTTTAAACTTGTTAGTAACAATAATATTGATTTTTCTTAACTGTGGGTCTTATTTGAATTAAATTTAACTTTTAATAAGGCGTATGCCAACTTACCCATAAATACAGGAAACTTACCCCTCGGCGCACAGTGAATCGAACAATGATTGAAAACGGACATAGGACCAAAAAATAAACTATTAAGAAAGCAGATTTTTCAATGAAATAATATAAAAGTCTGCAAAATACGAATATATGCGTATTTTTATAATCAAGCAAAAATTAATTTTATATATAAAGCTTAGAAAATAGATTTTTCAATAGTAGAAATTTTCTGTGAATTTTTAGTGATTTTCAAAAGTGTTCGCACATGAAGCTGAGTTTAATTGTTATTATGACAAATTTAAAATAGCATTAATATTATTCTTTTAAAGCATAATTTAAATCATCCCCGAGTCTATTTTGTTTCAGTTTTATATAGGATTTCATGTATGAAATATACACATAGAATTTATTAAAAACAATTAAATTCGAAGTTGAATAAATTATTTTTTTTTTAATTTTTTTAAACTTTCAAATACACGTTTGTACACCTGAATGTCTATACTTTAATGTAATGTAAAGGATTTTTTGCGCAAACCTGCGCCTTTTAATACGTTTTACGAATGCAAAAGATGCTCTACCACAGTAGCTAATTTCTTTAATCTCTGAAGATAGGTTACATTTTTTTATAATAATATTAGTATAAAATTTATATAAGTTTTTTCAATAAAACTAATTTTAAAAATTTTATATTTTTTTCATAATTTTGTAAAATTGTATAAGAGTAATTAGTATAATTAACAAAAAACAATATCCTTATGCAAATTTCACACTTTTTTTTTTTAAATATAAATAAATATGTTTTTACATCTCTAAATAGTTTCGCATTTTATAGATTAAAATTTTGCATGCGACATTTTGTACAGAAATAAAAGGAAATCCTACATCAATGGACAATTTTATGAATTTTTGTAAATAAATATAACCAATTTAAAAGTAGTCAGCATGATTTTTTTGCTCTGCTTTTTAAATGCGTATGAGCAAAATCTACTTTAATAATATACTACTGGCCATTAAAATTGCTACTCCAAGAAGGAATAATAATAACGGAATGAAATTTGTTGGACACATACATTATAGTAGGAAGAACAATTGATTAAATTTTTAGGAAATTTGGAGTAATATGTACTGTGAAAACAGTACATGAAGCAGCGACCTCTGTGAGCAATAACAGCACTTATGTGCCTAGGCATTGAATCGAACAGCGATTGGATGACATGTACGGGTAGAGCACTTCATGAAGTTTTAACACGATGCCACAATTCATCGATCGAAGTTACTGGTTAGTGGTGGGGGCCCAGTCGCTTTTCAACGATTAAACAGTCATTTTCATTGGTGCGAGATCAGGAGAACGCGCTGGCCAAAGCAACAGTCGAACACATTCTGTATCAAAGAAGGTCCGGACAATACAAACAACTTGCGGTCGTGCATTATCTTGCTTAAATTTTGCGCTACGGAGACCTCGAATACAGGGCAGAGGGGCGGGCCTTAACTCATCAGAAATTTAATGGCCGCTGTTCAGAGTGCCAGGAATACGAACATGAAGTAATCGAGATGTGTATCCAATGGGAACCCATAACATCATTGCGAATGATGGACAGTATGATGATGTCGAATCCCAGCTGGCATTGTGCATTATTCATAATGTTGTTAAATACAGATAAGGCAATCTTGATGCTGTAAACAGGATTGTGATTTGTCTTAAAAGTGACTTCACGCCATTCCTGCGTCCAGGTTCATCGTTGATCACACATTAATGGCGCCCATATCAGTGATGCAGTTTTGAGGGTAATCAGAATTTTGGTAGCCGTATACTGAGTCACCACCTGGATTGATGGTATGTGGTACCATTGGATACACGTCCCGGTCACCTTTTGTTTTCATTCCCGCCACTCTGAATATCAGCCATTATATTTCTTACGAGTTAAGGCCCATCGCTCTGCCCTATATTCAAGGCCTTCGAAGCGCAACATTTAAGAAGGACAATGCACAGCCACAAGTTTTCCATATTGTCTGGACCTTCATTGGTGCCGAATGTGTTCGACTGTTGCTCCGGCCAGCGCGTTCTCCTGATCTCGCACCAATGAAAATGACTGTTTAATCGTTGAAAAGCCACTGCCCCCCCACCACTAATCAGTAACTTCGATCGATGAATTGTGGCATCGAGTTAAAACTTCATGAAGTGCTCTACCCGTACATGTCATCGAATTGCTGTTCGATTCAATGCCTAGGCACATAAGTGCTGGTATTGCTCACAGAGGTAGCTGCTTTATGTACTGTTTTATCAGTACATATTACTCCAAATTTGCTGAAATTTTAATCAATTATTCTTCCTACTATAATGTATGTGTCCAACAAATTTCATTCCGTTATTATTATTCCTTCTTGGTGTAACAATTTTAATGGCCAGTAGTGTAAAAAAATTAAATATATTTTATATTAATTTTTCTTTAACAGTATTTAAATTAACCATTGGAGCATAAACTAGGACAAATATATGTATTCTTGGAAATTCCGGGACAGCCCGTTTTCTTGGAATTGTTTATTTTAAGTTTAGAAAAATTGTTGAACACAATTATTAGCTTTTTGATCCTCATTAACTTAGAATAAAAACATACCTCCGAAATCGTATAAATATAACTTTTTTTTATGCTGTTTCAGCATAAAGGTACTCTAATATAGTCGCCATACCACATAAACAGTTAATTGAATTTGAATGTCTGCTCTGATTTTTTTTCAATACTTCAAAAATGTTTAAATTAAAAATTTAAACGCTGAATTTTGAACTATTAACGAACAGACTGAAGGACTACAAGACAGAGAGAGGCTAACTGAACTCATTTTCATTATTAAATCATAGCCTCCTAAACTAGATGCCTGTCGCGTGGCTCGGAAACATGGCAAAAGTTGAAACGGTAGACAAGGCCACTGGTACAGATTGCGGGACTTTTGTATTCAACAGCGACCAAAAATTCTTAAAAGTGGGATATGATATACATAAAAGGTGAATAGAATCGAAGAAACGTCGATTATATCTATCATATATCACTTCTTAAAATTATTGGTGACAGTTGAATAAAAAAGTCGCGCAATCTGTAACAGGTGGTGCTGTCTACCGCTTCAACTGTTGCTAAGTTTCCGAGCCACGCGACAGGCATCTACTTTAGGAGGCTATGCTTAAACATTGTTGGAAAGATTAAAAAACGCTTATTAAAAACGAAATTCGATTGCAGCAATTTCCAACTGTAGTCCGTAATGTATCTGAATATTTTAACGTAGCCCTGTAAATTTTAGCCCTGTAAATTTTAACTCTATATATACTATATTCAATAAAATATATTTTTTCTCCATGGATAACAAAATTTATTTTCATTATGATTTGTTCAAAGTAAAGGCATTAAAATATGGTTTATAGAAATACCTCTCATAGAACGCAATACTTTGAAATTCGTTCGGTTGTCCCTGTGCTCAAACCAGTGGTGGTATTTACCCTATTTTCAATAGGAACGTCCTATTGTGAGTTTGAATAACATATATCAGTCTCAAGGAGCTACATGGATGTTTACGGGAGTTAGAACGCGAGCGGTCAGACACTCAAACCGAAGTCATAAACACTTTCCAACTTTGTTGAAAAATATTTAAAGTGATGTAATAAAACTTCGTGATACGATGTTTGGCTTAATTTCCTGGTATGAATCTCCCTGTATTTTCGAAATTCTAAAATTTCCTTTCTAAAAATCTTTTAAAAATTCTAAAACTTTATATCTAAATCCCTATTTGTGGACCTAAACTGCAAAAATGTTTGTAAAGAAATATGGTATTCCTTTCAGGGTCATATATCATACTGATTTAAACATATATGTACCAAAACATTTCGTCCACATACACTAAGCGACAAAAAAAGAAAAAAAAGCAGCACTGCAGAAAATTTGACTTATACCTTTTGAATTCGTAATAATTTAAAACCTAATTATTGCAGCAAATAAAATTGTTATGTTTGTATAATATGGACGTCATAACATGATACCTATGTACATTTTCGATTTAATAATTCACTTTACTACACCATACGAAATATTTAATAAAAATCTACAGAAAATTTTCTTTTTGAACGTAATATATTAAACATATACTTCGTATTCTATTAGGATTTATTATATGAAATAAGCAATTACTATTTTAATGTGTGAAATAAAACTATTTATTTGTTAGATGTAAATATTTTTTTTAATAAAAATATGTATTTTGGATTGGATAATTTTTTTTACGGAATTACTGCTTTAATGCGCAGTGGCATATTATGCATATTATTTTACAGTTTTTTAACATGAAACTCAGAAATTTCACTGTGCCAAATATCATAAATATCTTTTTTCTAGTTCTTGCGAAGTTGTAGGCTACAAATTTCTAATCCACACCCTATTTTATAGCCTAAACATTTTCGAGCGGATTGAGACTAGGACAATTTTCAGGTCTAATAAAGAAGAAAGCCTGTGATATTTTTTGTGGGATTTAATTTTAAGTAAAACAAGTTATGATAACTTACAAAATTATAAATGCTCATGAGAATGGATAGGCAATTTTAACAAACTGAATCAAATAAACGAACCACAGCTGCCATGTAAGAAGTTTCATTATCATCTTGAAATGCTGATAATCGAAGAGTCTGAAATACCTCCAAAGTAGTCGGTCAGGTATCAATTTTTTAATCGCCAAGTTTTATTTCGGGTTAATTGATCCCTTGAACATGAAAATTTGCCAGACTCACTGAAAAATTATGCATTTTCGTATCGTAATGTACGGGGAATATCTAATTGTTTTAAAAGTGCGATTTTCATTAAGTCAGTCACATTTTCGGGATCAGATCTGCTTGTTTCCGTCAGTTCGAAATAAGTTAAACTGGACTCCTCAGAGAGAACCACTTCAGACCAACAATTAACCCAATCATTTTTAAATTTTTTAACCCTCTAAAGTCTTATTTTTCTAAATATTTTCGTTAAGAATGGATTTTTTTCAGATTTTCTGGGAATTAAACCTGCTTTGTTTAATTGTTATTGCACTGTAGTTCGATAAATTATGTTGCTAAACACTTTTTCTGAATCCCTTCTATGTTATAAATGTAATACAAGCTGATTTTTTAAGCACTGGCTTTTTTAATTGCGGTCATCTCGACTGGATGAGTAATGTGGCCGCCTAAGGACAAATGTGCAGTTTAAACAGCCAAAAAATATTATATCTTGCAGAAACCAGATCACTAATATTTTGTTAACATTTAATCATTTTAACATCCGACGTATTAAAATATTTTTTTTTTTTTTCGCTCTAAAATTTATGTTTTTGTGGTATCGTTAATTGCCTTATTCTTGCCTTTTTTGAAATATTTTCTAAAATACAATTTTCCGAACAATTGCATCTTGTTTTTAACACTTGGCTCAATCCTAAATTGCACATGGAACACAACGTAATAAAATCTGTTAAAAAATTTACTTTTAAAACAATAAAATTAACAATTACAGAAAGAAAAATGGAAAATATCCAAGTGCGGCCTTTTTTTTTTTTTTTTTTTTTTTTTTTTTTTTTTTGTCGCTTTGTGTACCTTTAAAATACCGTGAAGTTCTTATGTCCCTTTTCGCCTATACCTCGATCCAATATGCAACGGGGTATTTCGTTCACATTTTTTCTCTTACTTCTAGCTTCGGTTAAACATAAACTGCAAAAGCTACAAACTCAAATTTCTTGTTATATATAGCTAAGTATCTGAGCATTGCACTGAAGTTAAATTTCATAACAAATAATTTAACAAAAAATAATAATAAATCAATAACTAAACACTAGCTCCGGTCTTCTCTACAAACCATATTTTCACAACATTTTTTTTTTTTTTTTTTCTAAGAGAATTTTTCTCGAGTATATAAATACGATTAACTATTAAAAAAAAAAAAAAAAAAAAAACTCTTAAAAAAATAGTTTGATAAAAAGGCGGATGGTAACAATCCTCCATAATAAATTAGAATTGTTGGCATATCTTTGTGGATCTGTGTTCATATTAATACATGTAAATAGATCAATACATAGACATAAATATGGAATATATTTGAATTTCGGATATTTTACCTAGCAGCACATTCAAATTCTTCTTTCCCTGAATGAAGCAATCCATCCTTCTCAAATGTTATTTAGCACTTTCCTTTTCTTTATACCATCAAAGCATCGAAAACAAATCATCATTATTTTCAAGCGAACTTGTGGGACATTAGGAAGATGTGCTTAGACTCCGAATGGTTAAATTCGTCGTTATTTTAATAGCCAGCATAAAATGCTTTTCATTTTCCAAGTTAATTTGGTATTTAAATTTCTCAGTTTCTTCATCGCAACTTTTCGAGCTGATTCACGCCTTTAGTAGATTAGCATCTTTTGCTCTATCATCTTAATTGATTGTAATTTAAAAAATGGGAGTTGTTTGAAATAATTTTATCTGTTACGTTTTAATTGATCTGTGACAATTTTAACTTTCTTATTGTTAAACTAGTCTTAAATATTTATGTGAAACTGCTACTATAAAAATGAGTTTGAATATTTTTAAAATAATGATTTAATAATTCTGCATGTTACGACGAGTGTATAAATATATATATATATAATGTAAAATATAAAATATTTTGGAAATAAATGCAAGCTGAAAACAACAATGAAACCAGACAGATAATATTAATTAATCCAAAAAACATTGAGACCATCATCAGGGAGGACCTTCAATGCAAGGTGGGAAAAATTAGTATGCTTCAAGAGCTACTAGAAAAAACAAAATGCAGCTTGGCTCCCTACATATTACCAAGAGAAGAGAAATTTCAACCACTGCATCTCTAAATGCCAAATGAAAAATAATAAAATTACTCAATAATCGTTACAAATATAAAAAATTATTAAAAAATTATGGAAGACTCTATTTTTTTGCACCCTGCATTGAAGAGCCTCCTTAATGATTGAATTAATGTTTTTTGGGTTAATTAATATTATCTCTTTCGTTTCAATGTTGTTTTCAGCTTGTATTCATTTTCAAAATATTTTGCATTTTACATTATAACACACAAGAAATTAAACACATAAGAAATATCTTGCGTACTATATTATGCTAATACATAGAAATGAAAAACTTTAATGTAAGTTAAAATCAAAAAAATCATTCATTTAAACCATTCATTACTAATTTGTTTAAATCATTACACCAAATTATGGTGCGTTATGCAACAATTTCTTTTAGACAATACTAAATGTTTAACGCAGAAATAAGCTTACTTTCAAATTGAATCCCTTATTTCATATATTTTATCTCTGTATTTTCAGTTCTGTAGATGAAGATTACACGAGCCTGTGTAATGTAGAAGAATGGTCTTACTCCATTGTTAGATATAGGCTCATTTTTCGGTTAATCTTTCATATATTGTTCTTCGGGTTTTGCGCTATGAATCAGAATTGGTTTCATCTTACTATTTCAAGGTAAGCATAAACTTTAATGGGTATGAAAGCCTTTACCTGAAAGTGTTAAAAGGAAAATTTGTCCACAGATAATCATTACGCGTCCAGTATTGTTTAAGGTTGCAAAGAATGAAAAATTAAATGTGACAGCATTTAATTAATTTTCAGGATTTTTTCTTAGGCACAACTTACAAAGACGTTTTAGAAGGATAAATGGTCTCACATATCAAAGTCTTGTTTACTTATTAAAATCATTTTTGCTCATAGATTCAAATACACTTGAATAACAATATGCCAAATATTGCATTTCATATAGTATCTCATGCAAATATTTTTCTTAAGTAATTTAATGATTTTTTTTTTAATTAAGAGAATTCTAGTTATTTTTAAAACAATTCGATAGTGGCAAACACCTGTCGTCTAAATAATAATACATTTTAATTTTTATGCATAATTTAGGCTGACTTAATAAATAATCGCTTTCTCTATCATTATTGTCTTTTCTTTTATTATTATTATTATTATTACTATTTTTTACTTGTCACTTTTTTTTAATCACAAAATTTTTTATCTGTATCTCTTCCTGAAGCAAAGTTTATATATACATATATGGATAAATTTACAAATATATACATAACAATAGATTTACAATATATATATATATATAGGATGTGTCCACTAAGGTCTGTTACAACCCCTTTAAGTACTGAATGACTGCAGCTATATTCATAAAAAAAATGTGTCTGGGTGATATAAAATGGCTGTGTACTAAAATATACGACTGCTTACAGCGCTCCCTATTGAGAAATGACGAAGTTAGTGTTTCTATCTCTAAAAAGGTACGAGACAGGGGGAAAAGTTAATTATAAAGTTGTAGATGATTATAGATTCAGTACGAAAATACACCTTGTAGACATGAATGCTAAACACAGAACGCTTAAAATGTACATTTGTTTATTCGCGATTTCCTACACTGTGGCGTAAGAAAACAATCTTCTTAGAAGGAGACAACAACTAGTTTTTTGAAGACACCTTTATTTTCGCTGTTTAAACTTCCATCCGTCATCTGCAAGGCACATTTTGACCCTTGTTTAAACATTACTCTGCACACGTTGTACACTGAAAAAATAAAGGAACAAAACTACTCAAAAATGAGTAAAATTGTGCCAAATTTGAGTATGTCACATGCTCAAAATAAATTTGAAGCAAATGTACTCAAATTTAAAAATCCCTTTTACTGATTATTGAGGACATTAACATGCTTAAAAATTCGCAATGACCATCATGAATTTCAGTATCCCAAACAGAGATTCTCTTTGATGTATTCTTCTGTAAACCAGTATGAAACCTCAACGAAATGTAGTTCTGGTGTTTTGAGGGAATAAATTTTGTGTTTGTCACTTTCTGTTTAAATTTGTAAAAGTTCTATGAAAGAACTTTTTTTTTCATCATCATATTTATAATAAATTATGAAAAGAACAAATATTAATTTGAAAACATGCAATATTTCATAAATGAGAGAAGCCTGTTTTCCTTTTTGAAACAAAATTACCTATTTCGAAATGAGTATATTTATTTATCATGTTTATGCCATGCAGGGCATAAAACTTTTTTTTTTTTTACTAGGAACAGGAACTTTTACAAAAGCAGGGTTTATAAGCTTGTATCTCGTTGGGAACATAAAACTGAATTTGAACGAGGTTGTTTTGCTGACTGAAATGCATAAGCATGAAATTACTGAGTCGTTATTTCGAGACTGTAAATAAGAGGCGCGAACTTTTTTGGATACCTTATATATTTGGACAAATACCACGCAATATAACTGATAAATTGAATTCGACTCATATAATTGTTACATTATAAAAATATTTATATAAAAGATAGGATTGTCACTTGATCGAAAATTTTCAGCCGTTTCGACTATAGTATTCTGTTTTACAGTCATTTGCCGTCACAATTTACGGTGAATAAACTGTAACAATCACCGTTATTTTTTACAGAGTAGCTTTAAACTGCAGTATTTGTTCTGCAAATTAGTTTGCCCTTAGGGGTTTAAAAATCTACACGAGCAAAAATGTACAATTCAAAGGAGAGCCTACAGAATGCTGAATGAAATACTATTTCACATTACTTTATAGTTAAAAAAAAAAATATTCTTACTACATTTAAACTAATTTTGGAGTTTTTGGTTTTAGAATGCGTCATCTTTAATTCATGTCATGGTATATAAATGTAGCTTTAAAATTAGCTCCTCATAATTCTTTTAAATTATTATTTTTACTAAAAGGCTTTTTTCAAGCATGGCGTTGATAGTTAAATAAATTTAAGCACAAAATTACGTTCCTTAAACTGGTATTACTAAAATTACACTTTGTGTCAAATAAGTCAAAGTTACACCGTTGACAATAATAAAAATCAAATCTTACTTACAAGGAAACATTCAAAAAGTGTCGTCTTCAAAAAATATTGAAAAAAATATATGTGATTCTACTCTTCATAAAACACCAGAAAGTGAAAAACTTATCGGCTGAAATTAATTACAGCGACCACAAAAAATTATCAAAATTAAGCCTTTTTGGCGATTTAGCGCTGTTAGGAGATAAGTTCGCTGTCACCGAAATTGCCGTGTGCGAACAGAACCGCGTTTTGCTTCTCCGCCAAGTACTCAAAATCAATCGCTTAACAGTGTGAAATCGCCAAATATGCTTAATTTTGATAAATTTTTGTGGTCGCTGTAACTCATTTCAGCCGATATTTTTTTCACTTTCTGGTGTTTTATGAAGAGTAGAATCACATATTTTTTTCAATATTTTTTGAAGACGACACCTTTTGAATGTTTCATTGTTACTCAGACTTCACTTCGTGTCCAATCGATTTAACTAATATATTTTTTTTTAAGTATGCATTAGGCATTTTTACAATTATTTTGTTCATTAAGGACAAGGATTTTAAACTATTCTAGCTAACTAAAAATGGAGACAGAACGGCTGCATTTTAAAAAGTTTAAATAGCATGTGCTAAAAATAAGTTATGTGGGAATAACATTTGGCATTATGATGGTGTTTCAGTTTAGAAACTATATTTATCACTAAAGGGTTTTTTTTTTTTTTTTTTTTTCGCACGAGCTTCAAACCTTATTACGATTTTTAACCATGAATTCTTGGACTTGTAAATTATTTTTAATGCGTATTCAAAATTTTATATTTTGTCAAATACTTTTCCGAACTAGAAAATTACATAATTCTGTTATAGGATTTTTATGAAATACTTTTCTGGTACAGATATTTATTTCATTTTACTTGTATTCATATTTTTTCTTTTAAACATCTAGAAATGATGCCGAAACAAAATCTTATGTATATATATTCCTTTTTGTTCTGAAACGTCTATTTTGTATGGTTATTGTCTATGAAATGAAAACTGTTTGTAGAAAATATCAAGCATAAAAATTTGTAGTAAAAAATATCGGAAGTTATATATCCTTTATTTATTTATTTATTTATTATTTGGAATTCTCTGTATAGGGAAAAGTACGTGTATATGAAATACCATTTATATTTGAACTCACCATAATGAATTAAAATATTTTGGATCGTTGTGGATTCGCTTATTTCACTTTTAATTGTTGTCAAATGTATTTTGATGATTTTATGTTACCAAATTAGTTCGGGTAATATACACCAAGCCGCAAATATCAGTTACTTATGGAAGGAAATGTGGAATGCCCATTTCTTTAATGGATAATATGAAATAGGATAAATTTTTACAGAAAATCATGAATAATTGCAATATAAACATTTTATTTTGAAATTATTATTGAAAATAAACAGTCTTGAAAAATCTATCAACATTCAAGTTTTACAAAAATTACAAATAATGTAGAATCGTTGGTATTCCATATTACCCTGAATTGTACCTGTGAGGGTCACCGAAGCGGTGTAGGATCAAAATTTTGATGGCATGTCTTCGTACCATCCTTAGGGATACATCCAATTACCCATAGCGCAGTACTAGTGCCATATTAAACCCAACCAACCAACCATCTCTATTACCCTGTAAGGTGTGAGATCTCACAAAATCTTATTAGGTTTCAAGTTCTCGGAATCGTGTCTATTTGTCCATAGAGTGTCAGGTTAAAAGAGTCAGAGTCACCAGTTGGATCCAGCGTTAGATGACGATAGTCTTATTGAGAGAGTCTGTTTAAGCATAGAATTGCTGTGTTGGTGTAAAAAAAGGTTGCCAGTAATTCGAAGGTAATTTGTCGTTTGATTCTAATGAAGTCATAGAACGAATAAGTTCTGTTCTTCAGTTGAATATAGGTATTTTTAAGATGGGTATTTTACGGAAAATGAAGTGAATAGTTTTCTATCAAATTTCATTAAAACGAGGCTTTCGAATTACGGAAGTTCGTATTTTTGCGGATGTTTTTGGAAGCGTTCGTGTTTGTGGATTTGGGTGTGATTTTCAATGATGAAGTGTTATGATGAAGCCAAAGTAAAATTTCCTTAATACTGCTATGTATCTTCAAATCTGATGAGTTCATTACATTATAGTCTCTTGAGAATTAAAGTCTATTTAAGTTAATTAAGTCTAAATTTTTGAAAGTCTTAGAATTCCCCTCATAAAAGTTAGAATGAAGAAAGTAAAGTTTTATCGGACTTGCTTTATTTAAGCAACATAAATAATTTGCACTACGTAATATGGGAGACAATGAACAGGCTGTAAACCAGCCGTTACAACCCGAATCGCCTCTTTGGTGAAGAAATTAACCTCAACCACCTGTTGGTAAAAAAATGTTCATGGAAATTAGACGACTAACTAATTCAACTTCTCCACCGGAATTGACACTAGATTTTTACTCATTTTCCAGTGATGAAAAATGTTATTAATATAATTATCGAATGTACTTATAATAATGAAAGAAATACTTGGAATGTACAGTCGGCAGCAAAATCATTGAAGCGCTAGCAATAATTCGTATTTAAAAGATATGCACCTAATACTGTTTTGTTAAGTAAATATTTGCCGAGTTATAATCTTAGTCTTTATGCTGTAATAGAAAGTACACTGATCATAAATATTAGCGAAAAAACTAAAAAAAAAAAAAAAAAAAAAAAAAAAATGAAGTATATGGATATGTGATTTTGCTGCCGACTGTACTGCTTCATAAATACATTATAGAATTCGCAATACTTACCTCAAAAAATGTTTAAATCTTGATAAACTATGGCACAAAACAGCTCACACACAATAACACAGGGTTAACTACCGTTGGTATTTGAGGCCCAGCAAAGACTTATCATGTGCTTTCGATAGGCTGGAGTTCTGTACAGGTGATATATAACGGTATTCCATTTCACCCGACTATTCCATATTGCCCATCATTCCCCAATATATTCATATATATAGGTATAGTACAGAAAATATCACTGAATATTTTTATAATTAGGGTTCAGCTTCCTGTGTATAGTATATGAATAGGACTTTTCATTTAATATTTTAACATTTTTAAAACATTTAAATAGTTACGAAATGCAAAAGAAATAATGATAAAAATTCTGCATAATTTTTACATTTCATTTTGTCTCTTGATATGTATTATTTTATTGTCTTGCGTAAACTAAAGTAAATAGGCCTCAAAGCATTTTTTGTTCTTTTAATATGTTTTAATGACATTTTCAAATTAAAAGAAATTTACTTTCAGCGTTATTTATTATAATTGTAACAGTGATAAAATATGTATTGCTAATTAAAATATATTGTTTAAATATATTAAGTTATACCGACTATAATAAAGCTCACTGTCTTTAAAAAAATACATATTTCTTTTTTCCTGAAATATTATAACACTGCAGCCATTTCTTAATTTTACTGTTTGAACTACGTTTCAATTAATTTTAGAGATTATATATATATATACAGTAGAACCTCGATTATCCGAACCTCGATTAACAGAAACTCACCTCGATTAACCGAAACTCTCCGTTAACCGAAGTCGGTTTCTTCTTCACTTTTTTTTTTCACTCTCTACTATCATCCAAAATTTTCTCTTAACAAACATGTATTTTTAAAGTTTTTTTTTTTTTTTTTTTCCCACATTCCTTTTGTATGCAAGCCATCCTTTTCAAACTACGAGTGCTGATAAATATTTTAGATGATTATTGATGAATTCTCGATTATCCGAAAATTTCGATTATCCGAAGTAAGTTCGCTCCCAATTACTTCGGATAATCGAGGTTCTACTGTATATATAATGCCTTCTTCTTAATGAATATGATATTTAAATGTGATTTTAAGATTAGCTACTTCTGATTCTAAATGATATCCTTTTAAAGTAACACTTTCACTTTATTATTATTATTATTATTATTATTATTAGAACTTCATGATTTGTGTGCAATAGCTCTTTGTTCAGATTGTCATTAATGGAGTCATATTTAATAAAACTAGGATAACTGTTCACTTCTGTTATAATTTAATTTTTAATGAAACGCTTATAATCACTGTTATGTCATTTTTTTTTAACCGACTTCAAAAAAAGAAGGAAGGTTCTCAATTCAAACCGTATGTTTTTTTTATGTTTGTTAGCTCATAACTTCTGAACGGATGCTCCGATTTTGATACTTTTTGTTTTGTTGAAAAGGTCTTGGTCTACAATAGGTCCCATTGTAATATCTTTACGATCTAAAGAAAATACAGGGTGCCCAAAAAAATCAGTCCCAACTCTTTTAACTGCTAAACGACTGCAGCTATAGTGATAAAAATGGTATGTAAGTATAGCAAAGTGGCCATGATGTACAAGGTTAAACCGCTTGCAGCGCCACCTGGTGGAAAATAGCGGAGTTAGTGTTCCTATCTCGAAAACGGTTCTACAGAAAAAGTAAATTACAAAGCTGAAGGGTATCGCCGATTTAGTACAAAAAGATAGTTTAGACATTCATACTAACGTTCCTATTTCAGAAACGGTTCAAGACAAGGGGAAAAAGTGAATTATAAAATTGCAGAGCATCATCGATTTAGTACGAAAAGATAGTTTTGACATTGATGTTAAAAATACAAGGCTAAAAACGTGCATTTTTTTTGTTCCCAATTTCTTACACTATACATACTTGAGCTACATTGCTCACGTTGTAGCGTAGCTGCTGAGACATACGCTATATAGTTCAAAATGCGGTAACTTGATACTTTTTGTTTTGTTGTAGAGATCTTGGTCTGAAGTAGGTCCCATTATAACTTCTTTACAATCTAAAGATAATAAAGCGCCATCTGGTGAAAAACAGTGGAATTAGCGCTCCTATCTCAAAAACGGTTCAAGATGGGAGAAAAGTTAATTACGAAGTTGTAGAGCATCTTCGATTTACTACGAAAAGACAGTTTTCAGACATTATTGCTAAAAATAGAACGCTTAAAACTTGCAGTTGTTTGTTCGCATTTTCCTACATTGTGCACACTTGAACTACGTTGCACACTTTGCAGCGTAGCGGATGACACGTATACTCTGTGGTTCAAAGTACTGTTACTGTAAGCGGTCATATCGATTAGCGCAAAGTCGTTTTCAACCAACTTCAGAAAAGAGGGTGTTCTTAATTCAAGCTATGTGTTGGTAGTGGTGTTTGTAATCTTATAACTTCGTAAGAGATGCTCTAATTAACCCTTTGTGGCGCAAGACAATTTGGATAATTTAAATTATACTGCCACCGGAATTCATGAACCAAATTAAACTAAAAGAAATTTTAAATTTTAAGGTTTGAAAAAGCGGCCTTTTCTGATATGTTATAAACGTAAATTTCCGCTAAAAATTTTCCGGGATGAATTTTTGCAGCTGGATCTTAAATTTTGCGTCCTCGCAGCGAGGACAACGCGCGTTAAGGGGTTAACCGACTTCAAAAAGGAGGAGGTTCTCAATTCAAAGCGTATGTTTTTTGCTTTTCTTTTTGTTTGTTAGCTCATAACTTCTGAACAGATGATCCGATTTTGATACTTTTTGTTTTATTGTAAATGTCTTGGTCTGAAATAAATCCCATTGTAAGATCTTTACGATCAAAAGAAAATACAGGGTGCCCAAAAATGTCAGTCCCGACACTTTTAACTGCTGAACAGCTGCAGCTATAGTTATAAAAGTGGTATGTAGGCATAGTAAAGTGGGCATGTGCTACGCGATTCAACCGCCTAAAGCGCCACCTGGTGGAAAAGAGTGGAGTTAGCGATCCTATCTCGGAAACGTTTCAAGACAGGGGAAAAGGTGAATTATAAAATTGCAGAGCATCATCGATGTAGTACGCAAAGATAGTTTAGAAATTAATGCTAAAAACCGAACGCTTAAAACGTGCATTTGTTTGTTCACAATTTTCTGTTTTGTGCACACTTGAATGACACTGCATATGTTGTAGCGTAGCGGGTGACATTTATGCTATGTAAAATTCAAAGTATGGTTATTGTAAACGGTCACATCGATTAACGCAGAGACGTTTTAAACCGACTTCATAAAGGAAGAGGTTCTCAATCCAAACCATGTTTCTCGTTGTTGTTGGTTGAAATTTGTTAGCTTATAACTTCGTAAGAGATGATTCAATTTTAATGCTTTTTTTGTTGTCGTAATGACCTTGGCCTGAAATAGGTTCCATTATGATTTCATTTAAACAAATTACAGGATACTCACAAAAATCTGTTCTCACTCTAACTGCTGAACATATGCAGCTACAATGGTAAAAGCAGTATGTAAGTATCGGGGTTGAAACTTCTGTCCGTCAGCTGCAATGCATATTTTTCTCTTCGTTTGATCTTTACGCTGCGCAATTTCCAGCGCAGTGGGTGACACGTATTCACTGTAAAGTTCAATATATATGCCTAACAGAATTTTCGGTTACGAATACAGCGTATCCGTCCTTTACATTTCTAAAGACTTTTTAATTTAACGTATGTTCGTTTAATAGATAGTTTTTTGCTCATATCCGATAAAGGCAAGAAAAGTAAAACAACTTAAAAATGCAGCATTTGAGAAAAATCAACTTAAAAGTAACTTGACTATAATAAAACTGGCACAACTGTTTCTCGAGTGTATAACTTTCTAGACGGAGATGTAACTTTTTTTTTCCCATTGGGTGCATTTCATGTATTTTTCAGTGACATAAACCATTTTTTGAGTAATGTCACTTTTCTTGGAACTTATGATTTGTGAAACATCCGTCGAACGTCTTCTGATGCTCTGCTATATAAATAAGTTTTCACTAAAAAGAGAAAAATAAAATCTTTTTGTAAAAAAATAGAACCGACTCCAAAAAGGAACTACTATTTAAACAACTAAAAATGAAAGAAAATTGGCAGAAAATGGAACTGTAAATTGCGCCTAAAAGTATAAAATAATTTCCTTCGCCAAACAACCTATAACACTACAATTAATCATAACTTTTGAAGTCGGCGCAAAATTAAATAAAAATTGATACCTTTGTTCAATACAAAAATCAAATCCTATTCAAAATACACATCTCACATTGTTACCTGCAAAACGCAACCGAGAACTAATTTGATTCAAGAAAACAAATAAGATTTCGTAAGCAGCAAAAGTTGGCGAAGATGCTGGTATCTGACGTCCTTGGTGAAAGAAAAATCGCAAAATTATCTGGCAAACATATTTAATTTCTTTGGGATATCATGATTATTTTCATAAGGTATATCAAGAGATAAATCAAGAATAGGAAACAACACATCGTACAATATATATTATGAAAATATACATCTTGCGTGTATATTTTTGCCTTACGTTTTGATCCCCAAATCCAAAAGCCATCAAACATGATAGTTATCAAAGCTATACCAAATTTGCAAAGGAAACTCTAACTTCGTAGAAACATAAATACCGCATTGTGAAGAATGTTCACTGTTCTTTGTAGATGCTACTAATGGACCAATTGTATACAGTGATAAAATAATAAAGGAAACATGAAAATGGATCGTTCGAAACAACAGCATTTGTTGCTACCGATCTAAAGACAAATCTTTAAAAATTACTTAAATTTTATTTAATTTTGCGCCGACTTCAAAAGTTATGATTTATTGTAGTGTTATAGGTTGTTTGGCGAAGGAAATTATTTTATACTTTTAGGCGCAATTTACAGTTCCATTTTCTGCCAATTTTCTTTCATTTTTAGTTGTTTAAATAGTAGTTCCTTTTTGGAGTCGGTTCTATTTTTTTACAAAAATATTTTATTCACTAATTATGTTTATACTTATATATATTTATGCACTAGTTGTATTTGCACTATTTTTTCAATTAATAATTACGTTTATTTGTTTTCCTACGTTAATTAATATATTTATAATCCATTCATATATTCGTCTCTTCTTTTATAGTTGTAGTACGCTTCTCTTCTCTTATAATTGCATTGCATGCACACAAAAGTAATTTAATGAGTTTTCAAAGATTTTTTTTTTTTTTTCATAACAAAAATATTTGCCAAATTTAATAGCAAAAAATTTCAAAATGTTTAAATATTTCATTTTTAATTTCTAAATATGAAAAAAAATATAGTGACAGACTTTTTAAACTTTATCTCGAAATAATTTTCCGTTAATTGAATTGAACATTAACTTTCTTGTTCAATATTTTCAACAGTTATAAACTAGTACTCACAGTTATAGAATTTATGTTCTCTTTTTTCTTTTCTATTGTATACATTTTGAGGCGTCTACTTTTGTGAACAAAGTAAATACAACCAAACTTTCAGTGTAAAATATAAAATACGCACCCAACTACGTTGAAATAAAGACATTTTTCCCTTGAGTGTTAAGTTACTGAGACAAAAGGTTTTCTTTACTTTTTATGTTGTTAATAACTAACAAACAATCAAAGTTTAAAAATTTTGGTAGTCTCTTGGAAAAGAGTTTCTTTATTTCGTTGATGCAATTTTCTTGTCGAACTTCATCAGTTTGCACCCCACAACACTCTAGGAGTCCCTCAGGTTTCATTCAAACCATGGTAAGTATTTTAAGTAAGATGTGAAAAAACGTTTCAGCTTTCTGACAGTAAAGTACGTGAATATACTGAGTATTGCTATTGTGTTCAAATCATGTCCCACAGGGATTCAATTGACCCATTTAGGAGCTTTAAGAAAGCGGGGGAGTTCTTTTTATTTGAATTACATTGAATAAGGGTAAAATATTTTGATAATATTTACAGATAATTAATATTTATTAAGCTATGCTAATTAAATAAAAATATTGTTCGTTAAGCATTTTTCGGATTCTCCTGTTTTTGTTACAGTAGGCCATATCTCATATAATGAATTAATAAAATTTTAATGGCAAATGAGCTTAGTTATACTTTCCTGTATTTATCAGAGAATTGGAATTTATTCACGGATAATGATTCTCCATAAAAAATTTCCCAACCAAAAATTTATATAAATGCAGAATATAAATAAATGTACTTATTGTGGCCTTCCTTTAAATTAAGTTAATTTTAGATTGAAGCATATACTATAGTAAGCTTGTAAACAATATGTATCCATGTATATGTTATATATAAATATCAATGGCCTAAAAGAATCTACCGTAATTGAAGCTAAATTGGTAGAAATATGAATATATATATATACACACTAGCTTGTTGTTGGTCTCCGGACCACCTCTAGGGGTGAGTCTCAGACCGCCACCAATTGCCCATTGCGAAGCATTAGTGCAGCGTAAAACCCAATTAACCAATCAAACAATCACACTAGCTTGTTCAAAAAGGCCAGACATTTTCGATTTTAGATATTATGTCAAATACCTAATAAAATGCTTGGCAAATAACTTCAAGTGTGTAAAGAAAATGATATACCTCATAAACGCAAACAAAAATTTTGCCTTTTAAGCAACAAAGACCATCATCATCAACAACAACAACAACACGGTTGAAGGCTAGAAATCTGTTCTGGCCTAATTCATCTTTTATATGAGCTTCCTCTGACTTTTCTCCCTCTTAGCCTATATTACAGGGCTGCCTTTGGTGTATGTCTGCACTCGTTCAGTCCAAATATTCCACAAAGATACCAAATATTCTACAAAGAAAATTAAACAAAAAAATAATGCTTGGTTTGAGGATGATTGGACTTTTACGTCGCATTAACGCTACGCAATGGGTACTGGCAACGGTATGAGATTCACCTTTAGGGATGATTCAGAGATATGCTATCACAATTTTAATACTCTGAGGAGGGTATAATAATGTTTGGCATTATTCTTAAACAAATAATTCTTGAAAGGCGTTGTAACGCTAGCGTATCATTACCATACTTTTTTAATTATCTGTATTTATTTGTATGACAGAATAACATACATTTATGATGCTATAAAGATTTCTTAAAAGAAAATAAATTTATTTATTTATTTGTTAGTCGTTTATAATATGCAGGTTCTTTCAAACCAATGCAGCCTCATTTTTTGAAAACTTTACGTACTATATTAGACACAATATATTGTAATTAAAATAAAAAAATCTTTCGATGTTTACTTAGTCATAAGTATATTTATTAAATAAATATTAACAACTCATGCGCGAATGTTAACAAACATTTTTTATTATTATTTTATTTATTTATTTATTATTTATTTCTTTGTTTATTAGCCAAAATTCTAAATTTCAGTTGCACTCGTAAAAAAAATCAATAACAATAATAATACTAATATTAACATTAGTAATACAATGTAATTTTGTTTGATAAATTGCAGATAAATAAATAAATAAATAAATAAATATATATATATATATTACTTTTTTAACTATAGCGATTTATTGCTAATTCTTTTTAAGCGGTATACGCACGCACGCACACACACACACATATATATATATATATATATATAGAGAGAGAGAGAGAGAGAGTGATTAGTTTAAAAGAGTATCCGTGGGTTTTTCTTTTAACCCTTAAATCTGATGGATGTGGCAACTATTCTAACATTGAAGTATGATTGTTTGAACCTTGTTTGAGTGTGGAAGACAATTTCTAACACTGTTGGACTGTTACAACTTTATTTGTGAGGTAAAACAGAAATAAAGAGGCACATTTTTTTTAATCCTGTAATAATTTTATTTTTGAAAAACATAATTTATTCTTTTTTTTTACATTATCATTCCTCACAGAAAATGTTGAAAATATTCGCCACCATTTTGAATGCAAACATCAACAAGTCGAACCAGGTTTTTGACACACTTCGCAGCATTGTTGGTGTTATTGACGAGATTTCTTCAGTTATGATCTGTTTTAATTCATCGATGTTTGCAGGACTTCTCTAGGAAAGCCTATGAAATGATAATGTAAAAATGATAATGATAATGTAAATGTAAATGTAGGAATGATAATGTAAAAAAAAAATTAATTAAATTTTGTTTTTCATAAATAAATTATTACAGGAATAAAACAATTGTGCGTCTTCTTTCCTGTTTTATCCCACAAATAAAGTTGTAACAGTCCAACAGTGTTGGAAATTGTCTCCCACACTTAAACAAGGTTCAAATAATTATAATTCAGTGTTAGAATAGTTGCCACATCCGTCATATTTAAGGGTAATAAGAAAAATCAACGGGTACTCTTTTAAATTGATCACTCTGTATATATATATGTATACAGATATATATATACAGTGAACTCTCGTTAAAACGGACAATCAAGGGCCGGCAGTTTTTGTCCATATTAGCGAGAGTCCATTATAACAGGAGTTCATTAACTGAAGTTCTATATGAACTCTAAAATTACTATTATGTACACATACACAGTATAATACGAATAAAACTTTGTTTCCTCAAGCCCTTTTATTCACTAAAAATATAAACGCGTAGGAAAAACGATACTTACTTACAAAACTTTTTTCCTTCATATAGTACAATGTAGTACAACTTGATAAAGTTAATAAAGAAAAAAGGCTGATAGTACATAATGGTTAGTTAGTGTATCTTAAAAAAAGAAGTTATCTTGGTTTGTTTTTTTAGGGTAAACGATTTTCTTTCTATGTAATTTTCAATTTTAGCCAATTGTTCAAAAATATTACCCGGAACATTTTCAGTCAATTGATAAAATGTCCTAATTTCCTCCAGCATATGACGGAAATCTAGTATATTTGGTGGAGAGATTTCCTAGTCAACTTTCCATGTTTTAAAAAAAAAATTTAAAAAAATAAAAAAAAAAAAAAAACATTGAAAAAATTTTGGGAATTGATTCTTTTTCGAAGAAAGTAAGCTTTGAGGGGAAAAAATGTCCATCTTAACGAATGAATTGTACGTATAAAGCGATGTTTGTTACATGCAGTTCCTATAGGCCTTAGCCGGGGATTCTGGTTTTGTACGTAATAACGAGAAATCCATCTTAAACGGGGCCGTCTTAACGAGAGTTCACTGTATATATATACATATATATATATATATATATATATATGTGTGTGTGTGTGTGTGTGTGTGTGCGCGAATACCGTATATATTAACTACATCAATCATTAAAGAATTTCTGTTTGTATTTTATTGGTTTTTAGTGAAATTTTAAGTGATTAGATTTTTAATCGATATTCTATTATTAAAAAATAAATAAAATAAATAAAAGCCTCTTAACCCTTTAACGTTCATTGGTTTTGCAGCGAAACCAAACATCTTACATCATTTAACAATTTTTATGCAGAAGTTTTTTAACATTTCCCCCTTGTTTAAATCATTTTTTAAATTTTTGTTCCTTCTCTGTTCGGTAGATAGCAGCACTATTCCAAAATGTAATAAATAATGCTTCAAAGGAAGCTAAATACATAAGTCACTTGAAGTTACTTAGTGGGCGCGAGTGCGAATTGCTGGTTTGATGATCACTCATGTCTAGTTTTTTTCATTTAATGAAAAGCTGGACTATTATTTTCACATGAAACAACTTTTACGAGTTTTTGTAATTGATGATGTTTACTTACAAAGTGTTTTATTTATTAAATATTATTTGAATTTAATGAGGTTAACTTATAGATGTTTCAAATAAAAAAGTTTTCGAAAAGGAACAACAGTGCTATTTTTTTTTTTTTTTTTTTTTTTTAAATATTTATGATCAGCTATGTGTCTAAAAGCCATTTTTAAAATTAGTTTAGTTAATTTTTACAATAAATTAAGTAGTGAACGTTAAAGGGTTAAGATAACGATAATAAAAATTCCTTACGCAAATATATATATATATATATATATATATATATGTATATATATGTGTGTAATTTTTATGATTAAAATGAAAAGAATGAGAACGAAATAATAGACAGTCGAATAAATCCCCACAAAACCCCACAAATGTCAATAGGTAACTAGTTAACGTGAATTGGTTTAATTATCTGTGATATTGTTTTTTAGAATATTAATAATATTACTTACTTTAATTTTAAAACTAATTAGATGACAATACCTGTAGAAAACATATAAAAGAAGGATCTTACAATGCAATGCTTTAGAAAATAACGATCTAGTAAAGGATAATATTATAAGGGGAAAAGTTCGAGATTACAATAATGAAATGAACCATAAAAGTTGAGATTAGCAAATGATTTTCTGATCATAGCACAATTAAACTGAATATTGAATGAAAAGCTCAATAAATATTCGAATCGGAGTGATTTTTATCAAAACTTTCCTTGCTGGGCCGGCCCGAACTTTCAGTTACATCAGGGAACGGGCTCGGAAATCAAAATTTTGGACTGTGTAGACTGAGAAAAAAATATACCGCCTTCATCTAGAATAAATAAATGGTCATTTTCTAAATCCTTAAACTAGAAATATAGATTTCCGAGCTATGCGCATAAGGCACGCCAATAAACTGAATAGACGAAATGGTCGAGAACTTCTAATCTACAGATTTTTAGATGGTGAAACAATATTCTGAATATTCTGAATTTTTTGAATTTTTTATATTACGAGAAATTCTCGCTTGATTTTCTATAATTGGGTCATAAACCAAGATTATAGCTGCTGAAACCCGCCTCTTGTATTCACATTTATTTGGAGATATTTTCAAATAGGTTTGTCCTCGGTAGTATAGGCAAACGCTCAAGAATTCTAATAGAGGTCTCTAGAATTCGCTTTCGAAGGGGACTAGAAAATATTTTATAAGAAATTTATAAGGATGACATTGGATTATTTTTTCTAGAGCCACATTTTAGATTCTAGATGTCAGTTACAGAATTTTTTCTCAGTGTATTGGCGTGCCTTATAGCTGGGAAATCTATATTTCTAGATTAGGGATTTAGAAAAGGACCACCTATTCGTTCTAGATGAAAGCGGTATATTTTTTTTCTCAGTGCAGACCACTACTACGTATGATGAATTACATATACATTGTAACCGTTAATAAACATCATTAATTCTAGACGGGTTTCCACTTCTGCAGAAAAATACTTAGTGGTAAAATGTTGCACAGCCAAGGCAAAATAAAATTATCTCGCAATATTTTTACATTAATTATTCACTTTATGATTAGTATAGAAATATATCCAATGTTATTCTTCGCATTTCAGAAATAGCGAGCTATTAAAACACTTTAAAATATTGAACTTTTCAGTTTTTGTTACTTTTGAATCATCACGTGATTTCATTGTTTCTGTGCATATATATGCATTTAAATATATGTCAATAAAAGGATTTCTGAATATATAGTACAGAGCATTCAAATATTATTGTTAGACAGTGGTGTAAGATTGTGATATAATTAAATTGCATTTCAATTATCAAGTTTCCTGTTACGCAGTTCAGTGAAACTCAATGATATAGCCAAGCGTTTTTGAACTTTTGAGTATTCGCCTCCCTGTCGTTGAATACATTATGCTGTACTGATATAACCTATTTATAAATGTTGTATAGAAAAGTGTACTGTATTTTACTTTTTGTTATGTCAGATTGTGTTTTGTGTTGCTTTCCTTTCGTTAAAATAATCTTTAAAAAAAAAAAAAGAAAAAAAAATGTTTCATGTGTTTGTGCACTACACCACAGATTGGAAATCGTTGATGTAGCGTAATAAATTTTCTTTCATAATCGTGTTTGTGTCTTTTACAATAGTTCATGGTAAACTTTTCAAAATAAAGAAAAAAGCATTTAGGGTAAAAGCACCAGTAGCGGACTCTGTATCAGAATTGAGCACTTTCAAATCTAAGCTATTCTGAAAAAAAAAAAAATTTATAATTCTTGCTTAGGTTCAAGCAATGTTAATGGGTAATATTAATATCCTCTACTACCAACGTCTTAAACTACAAGTATTTCCAGTCTTCACTTTTAGAATAAGAATAGTTTAGCTTTAAAAAAAAAAAAAAAAAGTTGCACATTCTGCCAATTTGCTAATGTTTCTTGTAGTTTTGAATAAGGAAAAAAAATTTAGCTTGTTTTGTCAGTGTTTATTTTTAAATAATTTTATATATCGATTGTTTTCATATGAGTAGTATAAGCATTCTGAATTCATTTGTTGTACTAATTTTTCTTTTTTTTTTTTATTAACATATAATATTTTTATTGGTATCCTCTACTGGCACCACAAAACGTCGTCAAGACTAGTAGCACACAACCCTGTTAACTACTGGCACATTTGAATATGATGGATAGATGCAGTTAAGGACACAGATAAATATTCTACCAAATTCAGAATACTGAAAAGAATATTAACTCATTTCATTAACAGTTTGATTAAAATGCTTCAAAATATTTATAAGAATTTTTTTTTCAAATTTTTAGAAGAGGTTTGCATTTTTTTCAAAATGACACCCACACAATTCAAATTAACATGCCAAAGAAAGACTAGCTAGTTTTTTATTTATAAATTTACCACACAAAACAGTGATTGAAATGTTATCTAAAACTTAAGTCTTATTTTAAATAAAACAACGTGTCATTGAAGTTATTGAATTTTTTTAAGTTAAATTGTTTTTAATTTATGGTACATGTTTATTTTTTTTTTTTTTTTTGTTCTTTTAATGTAATAATGAAACAAAAATATGTTTTATTCGTTAAATTCATATTTTAAATTAAATCACATTTCATTTCGCCTTTTTTGAACAAATTTAAACGTGTCCACTACTCGAACAGAAAATGTATTCACTACTGGTGCATTTTAAGATCTCCGGATAAATAACTTTTCGACCATAAAAATAATTCTGTCAGCATTTTCTGCATTATGATGATGTACATATAAAGTTAAAAAAGTTAAGTTTTCTAGGAAAAATCAAAATATTCTTAAAAGTTTTGTCCTAATAGCATTTTATTTCAACTACTGAATTATGAAAAAAGCCATTTGCAACGGTAAAAGGGCGAGACTTACCCTATATAAGATTCTTCTAATAACAAACAATAAGGGAAAACAATCAGCTGCTTTTAGTAGCTTCAACAGACCGTCACCGAAGGCCATAAATATTCCGTGGCGTAGATAATCAGAGCGACATCAAATAACTTACATGGGTAAAGTGACGACTTTTATTCTGTTAAACATACAGCTGATAGTAATATATATTATTATAAATGTTGAAGCTGGGAAATACACTATCTACCAATAAGTATTTGGAAATTTCAGAATTTAGACGTTTTGTCAAATATCTATAAAAGTTCTTTACGAATTGCCTTGAAACTTTTGTATTAAAGACCATGTTATACCTCATATATCTGAGCAAAGGTATTGCACCGAACACAAAAAGGGGACCAATAAAAAATTGCACAAAAATCAAAATGTTTTGGATCACCCTGAAATATATAGTAGGTAGGATGATATAATACGTAGAATATCAGACCCAATGTAAAACCATTTTTATGAACTTGGCATACTAAATTAGACACAGCATACTGCAATCAGAATGCAAACATGTTAAATATCTTAAGAAATATGAATATTTTTACAATCTAATTTTTAACTATGCGTACGAAAACTTTAACAAAATTTCATTTGCATAATTTAATAGCCAAAAGTATTGAGCTACTTATATAAAACCTCAAACAAATATCGTGTACATTTTAAAATTTGTCGGTGGTAGAATGAAGTGATATTCATTTCCTCTCAAAATAAAAGCTAAACTATAAAGGGTTTTTATTCACATTTTTATCATTTTTATTTTGACTCAACCAATGTTAATACAGTGTTCGTTGATTGTAAATAAATATTGTTGAAATCCTCTATCATCTTCTTTCCTTTCTTTTTTTTTCCTTTTTCCTTTTTTTTTTTTTTTTTTTTGAGAAAAATGGAAATTCTGTTCATTCTATCACCGAGAAATTATTGAATTTACACGATATTTGTTTGGGGCTTTCGTATAAGTTGGTCAATACATTTTGACTATTAAATTATGCAAATTAAATTTTTTTAAGCTTGTGCTTGCGTAGCTATAAATTATTTTGTAAAAATGCTTATATTTTATGAGATATTTAACATTTTTATTATCTGATTGTAGTATGCTGTGTTTCATCTAGTATGCCAAGTTTCCTAAAAATGACTTTTCACTTGGTCTAAAACATTACATGTTACATTTAAAAAAGTGGCTTTTATTTAAAAATAAGCCGTTATATCTTCATGAATACGTGTGCTAGCCTCATAAAAGTTTGTACAGATAATTAGAAGGCGGCTCATAATCACATGATATAGCCAAGACGCATTTCAAGCATTGCCATTTACTGGATGATTCAAAACATTTTGATTTTTGTTTAATTTTTTACTGGTCCCATTTTTTATGGGAACAAAACTTTTGCTGAAATATATGAGGTATAGCATGTTCTTTATACTCTCAAATTTCAAGATAATTCGTAGAGAAATTTTCTAGACATTGGAAAAAACGTCTAAATTCGAAAATGTCCAAATATTTATTGGTAGATAGTTGCATATCATTTTCAAAATTTAGTAAGCTTTTCCTCATGGGGTTCAAGTTGCTCTGAGCGTTGTTTCTAAGAACATAAATTTACTAACAGTACGAAAGATAGCGTATCATTTCGGTAATGATTTCTTAAGGACCGATCTCTAATTACAGAAATTCATTAGGCACCAACAGTAACCAAAGTAATAACAACTTATATCGGTGGGGATAGTTCGACGGTAGTACGAATAATACACTCTCTAACAGGATGTCGAATTCATTAGAAAACAGATTTTAAAGTAATTTCATGCCGAGCCAAATTTTGTATTGGATGATCTTTATATAATAAACAATAAAAAAATGTACCTCACATTGCGAATAGTAGATTATACCAGTCGCTGATAACAACCTGTTAAAAAATGAAAAATCTAAAATTATTTCGTATGTATGGTTCTTAATATATTAAATAATAGGGGAAAACAGTCAGCTACGTTAATAATTGTGGTAAGACCATCACTCGAGGCCTTGAACAGAACTGCCATTAGTGAGTATTAACGAAATAGTATTACGGTCAAAATATTCACTGAGTTTGATAGTAGAGTGAGAGAAAAACTTTAGAATGAAAAAAAAAATAATAAACGCTGTGCCTGCATCAATATTATTATACTACTTATATATATATCTGTGTAGCAGTCTAGCTAGACTGCGTAAATTTTTACTATGATTTTGAAAATTATACCCTGTTAGATACTGTCGAATTCATACTACCACCGTATTACTCCCACCATTCTCCTCGGATGCTAATTACTTTGGTTATTGTTGATACCAGCCCAATTACCAGAATTAGGAAATAGTCCGTATGAAATCACTAACGAAACACTACCTCCCGTAGCAAAGGAACACTTTATCCCGTACTCTGTCAGCAACTACATTCATACTAACTTGTCCCCCATTCCTGGGAAGTCTTAGTATCTTTCGAAAATGATATGTGTCATGGCTTCAGCCATTTATAATTATATAAATTACCATTAATTGTATGTTTAACAGAATAAAAGTCGTCGCATTTCATATATAAGTTAGTTCACCGTGCTTGGATTGGCTACGCCGCGGTATATTCTTGAGCTCCGCCGACGATCTTGCCACCACAACTAAAGCAACTGATTTATTTATTTATTATTATTATTTGATGTTTGGAGAATCATATATATATATATATATATATATATATACGAGTTTCATGCGGTATAAAAATACTTTATATTTAAAAATTTTTTGCAGGTTTTACTTAGCAACTGACTTTTTTTTTTATTTTCTGCAAGTTTGAGACTTTACTTCTATCCTTACCGTGCATGCAATGACTAACCCTTACTTTGGTTACTGTTATACCAAATGAATTACTAGAAATAAAGAATGGCCAGTATGACATCACTACCAAATATACAACGCTAGCTCTCGTAGTAACTGATTTATTGACTGATTTCGCAGTCTCTAAAATTAAGAATATTACGCAATAAAGTAGCTAGAAAACGTCTTTAATGGGTACACTATTTGGTGCAATTAGTCTAATTTCTACAATGCGAAAAAACATTAAAAAATAATATTATCTTATTAATAGTTAATTTTTTAACAAAATAATTTTAAGATGTATTTCAAAAAAGAAATCCTTTTATGTATGAATTTATAATAAATATCAATTTTTCATTAGTTTTCACGTTATCGATATTTTACTCAATGCAACTTATTGATTATGCTTAACATGAATTTGTTTTTCTAAAATCTTTACTTGTGTAATTAAGTGTTTCATTTTTTCCTATATATATATTTTTTTTTTTTTTTTTAACTTCATTTTACTTTTATTACACTTATGTAACGTTGAAGGATTTTGGAAAACTTTACTTTCTTGCCATCTTTCTTTACTCCGAAAAAAATCCCTTACCTTGAAAAATGAGAATAATGATTTATCATTTTTTTCTGTCTATTGTCTTCATATATCACATTTTTCAAGCATGTGTTGTCGAGAAATTGATGTTGAAACTTAATATGAATTCAGCTCGTGAATGATCGGAAGTTTTTAAGAGGAAACAGCAATGGCTACAATAAATTTGTTTCCTTATTTTTTTAATTTTTTTAATTTTTTTTCATTTTTTTAGATTTCAAACTATTAAATAAATAAAAAAGGTATCTAGAAGATGAAAAATGTTAATAATATTATTATTGTATGTACTTATAATAATGAAAGGAATACTCGGAGTGTACAATCGGCAGCAAAATTATCGAAGCACTATCAATAATTCCTACTTTAAAGATAGGCACCTAATACTGTTTTGTTAAGTAAATATTTGTCGAGTCATGATCTTAGTCTTATACTGTTTATAAAAAAGTAAGTTGGTGATAAAAATTAGCGACCAAACTAAAAAAAAAAAAAAAAAACATATGAAAAGTGTGGATGTGTGCTTCAATAATTTTACTGCCGACTGTATTATAAAAATTTCTTCTGAAGTTTTTGAACTATTAAAATATATTGAAAGATTTGAAATATCAGCAAAACTTTTAATAATATAATATTTTTAATGACCATAAAATTAAAATCATCTTTCCTGCATGTAAAACGATTGCAGAATCTGGGAATATAAAACAGAGTTCCCAAGTTATTACGGATTGTCCGTAATCTTAATACCGAAAATTTTTTAATGTATTCTTTTGTAATAATTATCTGCAATTTAATAGGACGAGTTTTACTTTTTCTTTATTGTGGTATGAAATTGATTTTTTGTTAGTAGTAACTTGGCACCTCTGTATAAAATAAATTTTTTGGATTATATTGAGTATATAATTCAACTAGTAATATTTGTTAGAATCCAATTCAAATATCACAGACTAAAACAATGTAAAGAAATTTCTTCCACAAACAAACTATTTTATTCAAACGTAACACTTATCAAAAGACTTAAATTTTTGCTTTTTAGTCACAAAACGAAATCTCTTGACACCTGGAGTACCAGAAAGAAGACTAAAAGAAAATATGAACATACTGGCCAACTTAACAATTTGTGGGTTCAGTACTCGAGTTGGCCAAAGACCATCGTGTATACTAATGGTGGATAGTGCACGTAAAATCTGTCGTGACCACAGTGCCTTCCATGTTCCACTCAAAATTATACCTCTGGCGGTTACCGAAGCGGGAGAGCCATCCTCTCCATGTAGGACCAAAATTGTGATTGCATGTCTCCGGACCACCTCTACGGGTGAGTCACAGACCATCACCAATTGCTCATTGGCCCACCAGCGGCCGAGCGGTTCTGCGCTCAAAGCTGGTAGATGGGAGGTGCCGGGTTCGATCCCAGGTCGCGCTCATCGACCTAGCCGTTCGGAGTTTTCCGTGGTTTCCTCCGAAACTCGCGTAAATACGGGCTAGGACCCCTTAGAAAGACCCCCACGGAGGGCATTCCCCCTCTAGGCCTAGGACACATCAGGAGTCAATCGGCCTTAAATCCTACAACCAACCAACCAATTGCTCATTGCGCAGCACTAGTGTGACATAAAAATCAATCAATCAATCAATCAACCAGCCAACTTACCAATTAATATCCCGTAAAATTGTTAGTAACCGCCTCGTTTTTCACATCAGCCTTTTTGAGTATTTTTCTTCTTATTTCATCGTAATTATACTTGAAGAAAAATACTCTAAAAATGAGATGGTGCGGAAAAAAAGGGGCAGTTTCTAACAATTTTACGGAATATTAATCAGTAAGTTGAGAGGTATCTATGAGTGAAATGGGAAATTGGTTGCTGAACAAATACAAATGTTAGGAAAACAGATAGAAAAAGAAAATAAGTTATTGAAAAAGGGACACTAAAGAGAAGATTTTGCGAACAATATATAAAATAAACAAATAGTTTTAATTTAAAAATATTAAAGATCACGGTAGGCTGCTTAGCAGAGCGCCAAGATCGAAAGTGGAAGTTTGTGGGTTCGATGCTCGAGTCGCGCGGAGAGCGCTGTGTACAATAATATTGGCTAATGCACATAAAATCCGTAGTAGCCGCAATGTCCTCCGTGTTCGAAAATTAATACATGTGAAGTTATCGAAGAGAGGATGCTATCCCCTCAGCAGAGGATCATTTCTAGGGTTGAATCCAAGCTTGTCGACGATTGCCGCTGTGTAGGTATAAGGGGGCGTTAAACCCTGTCATCTTAAAAAAGCATTTTTTTTGAGCTGCTGAACAAGTGTATAAAACTAAATGTAGCCAAATCAAAAGAAAGAGAAGATAAAAAGAAGAGTGCAAAATCGCAAAATTAATCACTTAATTTTAACCATTTTTTCTATGCTTAAAACACAGTTCAATCTGATTTTATTTTATTAATGACACCGTAATAAAAATGTATAATATACTTTTTAAATGTGATTTAGAGATGCCTTTAGAATTAAAAGTTCTTAAACTGTTTTATGATTAAACCTGTAACCAAATTTTGAGGAATGGTACACTGCATTAAAACAACAAAAAATTTAAGTAAAAATTCACATCAAATCACAAGGTTTCTTTTACATTAAACATTCCGAGTTTTCCGTAAATTTATTGAAATAAAAAAGTGACAAATCGGATGTAGTTTAAGAGTTTTAACTTTTAAACATAAAATACTAAAACCTCCCCTTATTTTTAATTTTTTTTTTTTTTTTAATCGTACATGTAGACAGTTTCTTTCAATTTTATTTTATTTATTTATTTTTATTTTCATTTCATTTATTTATTTATTGATTTATTTATTTATATTGTGGTTC
This sequence comes from Salticus scenicus, assembly GCA_963930645.1. NCBI lineage: Eukaryota > Metazoa > Arthropoda > Arachnida > Araneae > Salticidae > Salticus > Salticus scenicus. The sequence continues at coordinate 158,347,511 of OZ005651.1, read as the reverse complement.
GTATGTTCGCTAATAAATTAAGATTTCATAGATAATAAAATAAAAACAATCAAAAAATATAGTCATGTTATTTGCAATTATTAGTATATGAGATCATAGTCATTCGTATTACCGTAGCTGCCGGAGAGATCCGAAACATGCTAGAAATTTTTCAAAATGATAAAGATTCCATGCGCGACCGGCAAAGTTGGAAAGCCAGTGTTAATGCTTGAGGTTGAAATTCCAAACATCTTCTTTAAACCATGTGTTTTTTGCCAGTGTAAAACTTGTCATTAAAATTCTTCATGTTGCACTAATATGTTGCTGTTTTTCCCTTACATTTTTTGCTTTTGTTAGCCCTAGCTCATTTTCAGTTCTGAAATGCTCTGAGATTCCGAGTGACCTTTGTACCTTCCTATCACTTTTGAATGCTTGTAGTACTAATAGAGAAGCACCCTGTAGACATCTTACATTTCTAGTTATTTTCTTAACTATCCTAATCTCCTGGCACGTTATTCTCGATAAAAAAAAATTACTGTATTCATAACAAATATTTCTCTGTAACAGATATTTGTACTTAAATTTACTGTTCTTCCTTATAATTTTTGTGTAATACCCATATCTGCATTTATTTAGATTCTTCATTGTTTATTAATTTTTAGATTCTTAAAATGGATTAAATATTTACACACAAAAAAAAAAAAAAAATAAGTGTCATTATTACATTTTCTGCATTTAATCTCTCTTATCGCTAAGCTTTTTCAGTTGCCCATATCTAAACAACTAAACCAACATCACGTGTGTAAATTATTATTTTTTTGTTGAAGATAATTTTGTATCGTAAATACTAAACTAATGAACAAAAGGTAGAACTTAAAAATTAACACTCCTCTTCCCCCCCCCCCCCCCTTCCAGAAAATATAGTCTTAGGTACGACAGTTGTATCATACTTATCAATTTCAATTTATTTTATTTTATAAAGTTCTGCTAAAAGAGTATGCAGATGATGGTGATAATAATGATAATAATATGTTTCTTCGTAATATTCTATGATATTGCTTTATTCGAACTCTTTATTCTGAATATTACAGAAATTTGATTCTTAAAATTGACAAAAATAATATCATATTAAATCTAGTAATGTGCAACTAATAATTACAGTTCATTTTTTTTTTAGTTTTAAATTTTACGTTTGTGTACTAATATAAATAGTCAATAATTTATTATTCTACTTTTATTATTAATTCTAAAAGCGTATTATATGTTAGAATTCACTGATTACCCCTGATTTATGTCCTTATTTTGTTTTCGTGCAAAGACAAGCGTGTACATAAATTGCAAAATACTTTATGAAATGAAATGCTTCACATTTATATTCCTTTCCGTGTCAAATGGCATTATTTCAAATCGACTTCTTGACAAGTTTTCCCTGCAACAAATTTACATATTAACATTCTGTTTAGTCATTTAAAACATTTTTCTTTTGTTTATAATCTTTTGTCTGTTCTAAATACATTTTCAGAGTTTTAAAATTCGTTTAAAATTATCTTTTTCAGCATACATTCTGTCAAAAGAATTTGTTTGATATTCAGAAATGTATTAAAGTTCTAAGGAATGTGATATATGTAAAGTAAAATCAAAATCGTAAATGTACCACATTATATTGGCATAGCAGTATGAATGCGAATGGTTTTAAGAAATATTTCGATATAATTTCTTGTTTAATAAATGTATAATTTCCAAATATCGATAGTGATTGTTTTGAAAGAATTGAAGACAGAAATATGTATTATTAATACTAATTGCGAAGTTTTTTTTTTTTTTTTTTTTTTTTTTTTTATGAAACAGAGAAGAACTCGTTTCTTTTGCATATTTAATTTGTTAGCGATAAGATGTGTCAATATCGATCAATAAAAACTTTCAAAATTTATCTCAAACAGACATTATTTTCCACATGCAGGACATGTCATAACGAACCATTCTCTAATGATGCTTTTTTTAGTCCCGACTAGCAGGCTTTAGAAGTATGTCCCATACAAAAAACCTTACCGATTGATAAAAGTTTTAAATAAAAGCTTTATAAAAATGATAAATTGAGAGCAATCAAAATTTTTACAGTTCTTCTGCTAGTTAATTTTCGTGTGGTATATTTCATATATTTCACTTCAAAAATCTTTTTCCATTTCAGAAGAAAGCTGACAAATAAAATGTCTGGTCATTTAGGCTTTTTTTTTTTTTTTTTTTTTTTTTAGGTTTACATTTTTCCACTGTGATCCGAAGCATCACGCCTTTTTTCCAAATATTAAATTTATGTCTACTTTAAAGATAAGATAATGTTTGTTTTTTCCCATTTCTCTTGTATAATGAATTACACTCTTTAAATTAAATTTTCTTTTGTGAAAATATCTTCATAATTTTGTTCGTGATTTTGCTAATTCTGACATTTCATGTTTGCAATTGTTTTAGATTTTTATCAACACGTTTTGTATATTTTATTCTTCATAAAATTATTCTGATTTCCTTTTACATTCGGTATCTATATCATATATTTTTGCATTTGGAACTTCTGACGGGTTATTCATTTCCCTTTGTAAAATAAGGGGGAGAGGGAACCTTATGTTTAGAATATCACTAGCAACTCTTGAAACTTCTTATTGTTTCTATCATGTATTGAGAGGAACCATATGATGATGACTTCAGTATTTTGGGACCATGTTTGTTTAATTTAGTGTGTATTTCTTTGCTTGATTTTCTTTACATTTTTTACATTAGATTTAATTTATTTTGCATATTATTTTCATGCTGCAGGTTCTTGCACATTAAATGTGTAAACATATCTCTTCATTTTTTCAATTGAAAAATAATAATTTTTATTTATATAAACAGTTTATTTTAATAGCAATAAATTATCCGCACACCATTTACATTAACATGCACAAATGCTCTCTTAATACAGTGGCGTCTAAATTTGATTTAAACACATTTACAAAAGTTCTCGCATTTTTAATCATTACTACAACTCCGCAGTATCTTTACCTTTATACTAATGATTGTATTTTTGTCAAGCCCGTATCTGTAGAGATTCAGAACCGTTATTAACTGCTTACTTTGGCATACTTAGATATAAAGTCTTTATTTATCAGAACTACATTTTAGTGTCAGTACGAGTTTTAATTCAGTTTGGTGTTTTTTTTTTTTTTTTTTTTTTTGCTCGATATAATATATATATATATATATATTAAGATACGTAAAAAATAAATAAAGTAACTTGCTATTTCACAAAAATATATTTATCATGGTATAAAACATCACATAGGAAAATTCTAAAGTAAATAGCATGTTTCTTATAACTTAGATAGATACTTAGATATAAAGTCTTTATTTATCAGAACTACTTTTTCGTGTCAGCTTGAGTTTTAATTCAGTTTGGTGTTGTTATTTTTTATGCTAGACATAATATGTATATATATATATATATATATATATATATATATATATATATATATATATATGATATTTTAATATACGTAAAAAAATAATAAAATAACTTGCTATTTCACGAAAATATATTTATCATGGTATAAAACATCACATTGGAAAATTCCAATGTCGCATATTTCCTATAACATGCTCTTAAAAGAAATACAAAAGTGTGTACGCTTAATTATATTTTAAGCTATATATTTTGTATTAGGTAAACATTTTTGTGAAGTAAAACATAACAGAAACAAATATGTTAAAATTTACAGATTTTAGGTAGTTGCAAATCTTGTCATGTTTTAAAGAATATGTTCAGTTTTTATATAAATAGGGGTTTATATATATAGTTTTTATATATAAATGTGTTTATCAGAAAACCCTATAGAAAATCTGTAGCACGAAAAATAATTAAATCAAAAGTTAGTTCTTTGACTTTCTCGGCCATTTTTTCCCATACAATTTACGAAAACAAACAAAATGAATTTAATACTACAGGCCAATTAAATAGTTAGTACAAAAACATTATTATACAAACATTATATATATTTATTATTATTCATAATGAATAATAATAATAATATATATATATATATATAACAACTATTTAAATGCGTAAAACAGAACAAAACTTTTTAAAATAGCAAGATAATCATTTAGAACTAAAGTTTCTTCATTTCTAAGAACATTTAGAATTTCTGAGCTATTTCTTTCGAAGAATCGCTATGTTTGATATATATAAATAAATAAAAGTGCTGCGTTAGAAAGTTGTAAATAAAAGCAAAGCTTGTTTTAAAACGGAAAACTCGTTTCTAACGAAATACAAGCAAGAGCCATAAGCAGTGGCAAATATTTATTATTCAGTCATAAGTATATTATTATATTTATTCACAAGTCTCTAAATTTAAACTTTTAAAAATATTAGCTTTGAAAGAATTTAAAGAAAACTATTTACACGCTTAAAGTCAATTTAAATTATAATTCTTCAAAAATTAATTATAAGCTCCTATAAAACTTTTTCTCTTATTGAATGGCTGGTGACAGAAATACTTTTCATGTGTTTTTATAAATGTAAGGTTAAGTGTCGGTAAAAATACATGCACCTCTTATTCTCGTATAAATGTTCAGAAGAAAAAAGCTATGAGTACCAATGTAAGGAAAATAATATTTAATATTTATAAAGACAACGTATATCTGTTGTCATGTGCACTGCACGTGGTACCCCACAAGTAAATAAGGCAATATAAGCTTTGTTATTGTATACTTTGTATACACAAGACCCGCAAAGCCTACTCCAACTACCTCAAAGGGATTGCCTTCTGTTTCAGTAAATCTATTAGAAAGCAAAGACAATATCACTTGTTTTTGAGATTCAACTTTAAATAGCTTTCACCATAAAAAAAAAATCTTGATACCTATATATAAAACTTCAATAAATATTTAAACAGGGTTCACACACGGCCCGAATTTTTTATAAGCAATCTTCCCCTACTACTACTTTAAAATAAATTTCTTTTAAATGTAGAGTGCACATTTAAGAAAAACTTTATTTTAACATAATACTGGGGGAAGGTAATTTATAAAAAGTCGTGGCCACGGAAACCTTGTTAACCATTTAACGCACGGTGGTATAAATGTGAAACCACCTCCAGCTGCAAAAACTCATCCCGGAAATTTTTTAGCAAAAATTTACGTTTATAACGTAACAGGAAAGGCCGTTTTTTTTTAATACTTAAAATTTAAAATTTCTTTTAGTTTACAATTGTTCGTGAATTGCGACGCAAGGGTGCTGCAGCGAACGAATTAGGTTCGGAGAGTTAGATAAATTGGAAGTGATTTTGAAAGCTTGATTGAAAGGAAGAGAAAGGAGGTTAGTAGGAAGAAGTATAAGATGGAGATGATTTTAGTAGATGGGTGTGGATGGTGGTGTATATTAGAGTGGATGTTGGAGTATATTATAGTGGATGATGATTAATATTATAGTGGATTGTGGAGAATCTTATTTTGGAGAGTATTGAGAAGTGGAGTAGTGGAGACTTAGCAAGAACTAAAAAACTTCTTCAAACACCATAAACTTTAAATCAGCACAACCGGTTTCGAAAGGACGTAGCCTTTCTTCATCAGGTGCAAACACGTGCAACTGCCTTGGAGGCAAAAGCAAGACTGTCTTGCTTTTGCCTCCAACGCAGTTGCACGTGTTTGCACCTGATGAAGAAAGGCTACGTCCTTTCGAAACCGGTTGTGCTGATTTAAAGTTTATGGTGTTTGAAGAAGTTTTTTATTTCTTGCTATTGTCTGTACGCCAGTTTTTGAATTTATTTTTAGTGGAGACTTAGTTGTGTGAGGATTAAGTTGTGATGAGTGTTGGTACGAGTATCTACTAGAATTCGTAATGGTAAAGTTGGATCTGAAGGGAATCCTCTAATCCACAGTGAAGTAGCAGTAGCGGTGTATACGAGTGCAACCGTCTCTACACCTTCGACTATTTGCTGGGGTGAGATATTTAAGATTATCTAATTTAATTTATGATACCTATATTTTGATTAATTATAAACGGTGACTGAGCTAGCTTGATTGCCAGACAGCTCTCCCATTAATCTGTTCAAATAAATTCTTATTTATTATTTAATTCAAGTCTTGTACTCTCTTACTTACCATTTAGTTATCTAATTAAGTTATTAAGATGGAGTTTGCATGAACGCAAACTTCACAAATTTTTCTCAATTAAAATAATAATAATATTAATAATAATAATACAAGCATAGGGGATGTATACAAAAATACATTGTCATGGTTTCTTTTGTTTTTCATACCATTTTCAATTTTGAGAAATACATTTATATCAGTTGTATAAAATAACTTAGATTTCTAAACTGAATGCTAAAACGTCTTTATAATACACGAATAGGTTAATTTCAATGATGTTTTTTTTAATCAATTTTCGAGATTTATATTTAAAAAATTAAATTTGTGATTTTTAATATCCATATAGCCCCCTAAGGAAATATTTAATTTTTAAATAGCTGTTTGTGTAATTTCATTGAAGCAAGTTTAATTTCTATAGCATTATTTGTGGGCATATTAATAGGTATGTTTAATTTTTTCCTCGTCTGTATGTACGTAATTAGATAATAAGTATACTGCTGAACGTGTATCTTATTTTACAACGAACAAGTTTTAAAATTCCCCTAAACTTACTTATTGGTTTAATCCTTTTTTTTTTTTTTTTTTTTTTTTTTTTTCTTAGAAAACTTGCTTTTTTATGCGATTATCAAGAAGGAAAAACATTAAAAGAAATCTCCTATATTAGTGCAGTTAATTAGTATTACCACAATTGAATAAATAATACTTTTTTTTCGCCATATGACATAAAATAATTTTCGAATTTCATAAAAATGTATAAGTATTAGCAAAAATTGTAAACAATTGAAATGCGATTTCAAATTGAAATTTTGAAAATACGAAAATCAATGAAGTAAGAATGCGTTTTGAAGATTTAATGATGGCTTTTTATAAAATAATTCAACTACGATTTTTTATATTTACAAATCTTTGGCTCAATTATTTTATTCTTTTTTTTTTTTAAGGATTAATGAGGTTGATAAAATTTTAAAAGAAAAAAGAAACTTTATGGAAAATTATTTGATATAACAGGGATGAAAGAGGTCCGCTTTTTCTGCCACCAGTATTTCTATATAAAAAACTTATCATATTTTTACAGTTATTTTTGTTATTTTACAGGTTAGAAATTTTTGTATCAAAATACTGGTGGCAAAAAAAGCTGAACTCTTTTATCCCTGATATACGCAAGCTTTTACATTTAAGAAATTTACTCATATTTAAAATTAAATGGAAAATGTCACTACTGATGTTTCATCCTAATACTACCATGGGGTCAAATATGACCCCAACGCAAGTTTGATGTTTCACTATACTTAAAGTACTTAACCTAAAATTCAGGGGAAAAAAATTGACATTGTTCATTTAGCCATATTCTTTACGATAATTAACAGTAACATAATTATATAAGAAATTTCTTGGTATTTTTTTTTTCATTTAGCCCACTGAATACCAATTGGGTCAAGTATGACCCCAGTGACATTTCGTTGAAAATTAGAGAACGACTTGGTCTATAAAATAAACCAAAATTTTTATACTATTTGAGTGTAAACTAAAAATACATTTGAGAATATTTTGTGTTTGTAGGTCGAAAGGTAAATAGTAATTATGCTATGACATTCCCCTTAGAGAAACTCGTGAAAAATCAAGCTGAAGTCTGATGCCGTTAGCAACAGGTCCTATAAGTTATGAGAAATGAAGATACTAGACTCTCCGCATTTGAATATTGTATAAAACCTAATATATTGCAAGTTATAGTAAAATGGTTGAATAAATGAAGTAAAAAAAAAATATGAATGGAACATTTAGAAAAACATTGAAAGAGAAGAAAACTTATGATTTTTTTAGCCTATTGATTCTTACTGAAATCTACAAATTATATAATGAATAAATGTGTAGTTATGGAAAGAAAATAATGCTCGTCTAATTTTCAGCATATATACAGTCGGCACCAAAAGTATCCGAACACTAGCCAATAATTCCGATATTAAAAATGTACCCTTAAAACTATTTTACTGAATAAATTCTTGTCGAATCATGTTCTTGGACTAAGAACATGAATCCGACAAGGATTTATTTAACAAAGCAGTATTAAATGTACATTTTTTAGACAGGGATTATTGTTAGTGCTCGGATACTTTTGCTGTCGACTATATGTCTAGAAACAGATTCTCACGAATATTACATTCCATACGATTTGGTGATGCTGATTTCAGACGTTAAAACAGATTTGATGATAAAATTTAGCCATCAAAAAACAAATTTTTTTTATCTTCGACTGGATAGTTATAAAATGCATATATTTCTTATCAAAATGTTACAATTGATGAACACTTAGTGATATTTAGAGGGGGATGTTCATTTCATCAATATATTCCCTTTACATAAGAAACGTGTGGTTTTAAAACCTGGATTGCTTGTAATATCAACGTTTCAATATTTCTAATTTGCAGAAAACGAAAAATATACCTAGGAAATAAAAACATTGGAACAGATTAATTTTAGATATGGTGTAAAGAAATGCAAAGAATTGAAAGAAATAACATTGTGCGAATAACTTTTTTCAAATTTGAATCTTGCAAAAGAAGTAGAAGAAAAAAGTTTATAATTTCAGGAACTGTAATTCTTTTAGAATTGCACTAAGCGTTTATAACTACTAGAAGAATGAAAGAATATTTTGGATTTCAAAAATCAACAGTTATTTAATCTTATCACACAAATGAAGAAAAGTTGTGACCTTATTAAGCTTTACGCATTTTCTACGGGAAAAAAAACACTGAAAAAACATTACCATATATGATAAAAAATTACAACAGCACGAAGTGAGTGTCAATATAATGGACAAAATAATGCATATATGGTAAAGAATATGCAGACGATTTCCAATAACTATTTTTAATAATATTCTGCATGTGAATGCTTTGAATAATTTGGTTTTTTGGTTATATCTGAATTTTAATTGGGAACAAAAATGCAATTATAAAAGACGACTATTTCTTTTAATTAAAGCTAGGTAAATATTTGTAAAAATCCTGAGCAACGTTCCGATACTTTAAATTCAATGGCAGTCAGTGCTTTCTAACGGGATTACTAAAAGCAAAAAGTGTAGGAGATGCATTTTTGCGCAAGATCATTCGATATAAAATTTTGTAACATTTATATGGAAATGTTCAGTTTTTGTTTGTAAAATGCATTAAAATTTTTCTATACTTTGTCAGAAAGACGTATAGCGTCCAATTTATTATGACTCAAGTAATAATTGGGTTACAAATTTTTTAATCTAAAATACTATTAAATGTATAATATCTGTAATTTACTCAATCACACTTTTTATAGTTAAATGTTTAATAATTGCCTTATAATATGTCCAATGAAAGAAAATAAAAGATTTAAGTCGTTCCATTATAAATTTTAATATAAATAATCATTCTCACAAACAAATCCCGATATAGGTGTGACAGAAATGTTATTCTTATAATGTACAACATATGTGAATTTTTGACCATAATATTATGAACATAAATGAAAAAATAAAATTGGACTTTACAAAATTCTAAAAATCAAATTTCATGTGATTATTTTTTCACATCTAAAATACTCTTTAGAAGCATAAATATATAATTTTTTGCATTTAGAATAATTGAATTGACATTTTACAGCGTTTTTAAACATAAGTGTACAGAAACAATGTAAAAATCGTATTGGGGTCAAATTTAACCCCCATTGGTATTCTGTGTAAAAAAAAAAAAAAAAGAAAGAAGAAAAAACTGGTAGCAGGAGGGTTAAATATAAATATATATAAATTAAGCAATAACAAAATAACTTATAAAAGTGAACCATATTCAAGGAATAAAAAGAAAAATAGAGAAATTCAATCAAAATCAATCGACTAAACTGAATAGAGCATTTAGTGACACTTCCTTAATATAGAGAAAATAAAAGTAACTAATTCAAAAATAAGTCCACTTTATCGCAGCCCTCAAAGGAAAAAGTTAAGAAAAAATTTTTAGAAGACGTTAAGGAAGAAGTGAAGGAAGAACTAAGAAAGGAGATATGCTTGATACTTACTCATCCAGTAACATGGTATACGGTTTCATGAATTTGATGTGATGTATGCAGTAATACCGCGTATGCAATCTATGTTTAAAGCAAATTCTCAAACCAATAATATTTTGATTATACGCTTCAGAAACTAAATTTGCATTATCTCAAGCAAAAAAGAAATGTTTCTTAAACAAACAAACAAACAATAAGTAAATAAATAAATAAAATATAAAAATTCTTTAATAAATTAAATAAATATGCAACATATGCGAGAAAAAAGCATATTTGCATAAACGTAATTGAAAACAAAAGAAAATTAATAATTTTAAATGAAAATAAAATAAATGTTCAGTAGTTATAGAATTATTTCAAATCTCGAAATATATATCTATTGTTTATTATAAACTTAATGCAGTTTTGAATTTATCAAACTTTGTTATTTTAAATTTATCTGACTCTAAAAAAAAAAAAGAGAGAGAGAGAAACACATTTATCCAGGCAGCAGAAGCATTTAATCGTTTCTCGGTTAAACACTGGAAGAGAGGTTCATCTTTATTCGGAGTTGATTTACTTTTTCTGGGTGTTACCCTCTTATGTTATTGTTGAGGAAAGTGATTATAAATTAATTACTCCTATTATGCGATGAATTTATCTCGAAATAAATATAGATTAATTATATGCGTGTGTGTATATGTATATAGATATAGATATAATCAGCTTTAATTCTTTGAATATTAATCTTAAATACATATTTCATATTCTAAGGTTACGTATTCTCAAATTTTTACTACGCAATAAAATATTTAAGATAATTCAATTTCTAAATTTTCGCCCGATTTAAAAGGTAAAAGTCTCGATTAGAACAAAAAGAAAAATCTAGGGATTTAAATGTCTTCTATACACTAATAAAGTTGTATAGAAAATTGCAGCTTTGCATCATAATGACATTGTTGTAAGATTTTTGTAAACGTCGCCGAGATTTTGCGCAGTTAAAAGAAAAAAAAAACTTAAACAACTTTCTAATACCTCATATTCTGATATAAAGTGTATGATAAATAAAATTGGTACTGCAACTCACGTTTCAGGAATCATAGACAAGTTACAAAGAAACTATCGATGATGTAAGTAATTAAATGGATTTACATTTTACCTTTTAACATTTTAATTAATTTTAATTTTAATTTTCTACTAGTTCATCAAAATCTTTGTTTAAACATATTTTTTGTCTTTTAATATGATACTAAGTTTATTTTTTATTTATTTATTTATTTTCTTTTTTTACATAACCTTTTACGAGTATGGAGATATTTAGATCATTATGAATATCATTATTATTATTTATTATTATTTTATTTTATTATTTCATTTTATTTATTTATTTATTTATTTATTTATTGGTGACATAGAAAACGCATTAAATTAAAATTTCTTAATTCTTGAAATTCAATCTCATGAAATTTTTGTTCCGTTTTATAAAATCCTGTTTTATATATTTTTCTATATGTATAGGTATATATGTCTTGGTAATTTGTTTTGTGTTTCTAAAATCAATATTTAAGGAACCAAAGGCGAGGTTAACATTCTATGCTGTATATATACATAAGGTTACGCTAAGAGAGTTTGCGCACAATTCAACAGAACAATATAAAAAATCCAAATATTAATATTTTGCTAAACTATTGGTGCGCAATTTGAATTGGTCCTTCTTTCGGGCATTTCCTTTACTTTTTGCTGTTATCTCTATAATAATAATAATAATAATAATAATAATAATAATAAACAGCTATAGTAAAACCAAGAGAGCTAGTTTGCGCAATCTGTCCTTATAGGGTAGGAGTCAGTCCTACCCTACTGGTATGACAGATCGCACACATCGGTATGACAGATTGTGCTTAATTAAAACTACAATTACATTGTTAATAATATTAATTGTACTTTAATTACATTGTAGTAAATTTTTTGTAAATAAATATTTTTGTATTATGAGTGGATATTTCAATTCAATAAATAAAAAATCAGAAAAATAAAAGAAATTTTAAAAGAATTACAAATATTTATATAAAGAAAAAATATTAAAGAATCATATAAGAAAAAAAATAGACCTGACAAGATTACAAAAGAACATCATGTTATAAGATAACACGTTTAACTTAAAATTAATACATTTGCTTTTCAGCTTGTGTGGTTTCTTCTTTGCAGACCAAATTTCTCGTTGTCCGCAATCGTTGCACTTATTGTTGTACATGGTTCAGATATTGTATAATCATCTTCCACAAATTAAATCATTCGAGACACATTGCATACCGTGCGCGCAATGGATTTCCGAGGCAAAAAAAAAAAGGGGGGGGACAGCACACCGTGTGTACAATGATACATAGCTGGTCTTGCGCACTTTAAGCCAAGTATCCCACCTTTTGCTTTTTTTTTTTCTCAAAATCTTCCGAAAAAAAAAAAAAAAAGGCTCAAAACATAAAATCTAAATTTTACTTGGTTTGAAATCTTCTCGTTTCAACTTTAAAATCTTTTACGTTTATTTAATATATTTTATTTTACTGAAATTTAGACGGTTACAGTAGTTTTATAAAGAAGTTTGAGTAGGCTGATATTTTTAGTTTGCATTCAATTTTATCGCTTCTGTTTATGTAGCCGACAGCTGCACAAAACTTGAGATCATACTTGAAAATATTGTAAACAAAACATATATAAAATAACATTTAAATACTTTGCGATAAATTTCAAATAAAATAACATTGGCATTCTAGAGGTAAGTTGTAAGTATCACCCTAAGTGTGGCTTTTGCCGATCGTTGCCCCAACTGAAAAATATTCAATTTCAGATTCTGGGAACAGTCTCCAAAAACATGCACCGTCTGGAATAGGGGAAATTAGTCCAGTCTCTTGTCGAAGTTATTTCCTAGTACAGTTCCAAATATTCAACGAATTTATTCTCATTGTCTTGTCGTTACCAATAAGCTGTGAAACCTCTACGACTCCAGAGTTTTATAAAAATTAATGTACAATATCTCCTAAATAGCCAAACCGCAAACTCTCCGATTGTGATAGGAGAGATTTCTCAGCTTTTAATTCAATAATTATTTGCTTTTAGGGAAAATCGTCGCGCTCGTACCGGTAATCCAGGTTTGTAGCTTATGAGAAATTGTTTGATTTAAAATTATTTTGTAATATTACTATTCTATAGAAATTCCTAGGTAGGGTTATGAAAATTTATAATTATTTTTGAAAACGAGGCAAAATAACCATATTCTATATTAGACTTTTGAAGCAATCAACATGCACATTCAAATTGGCACTCCACTATTGATGTTGCACAATTACCTGAAGTCGCAAGTCGCCCACTCTACTCTTTCCCTCCGATCTGCTACCTGTGGAATCTCTTCTACCTCGTGATCTCTCCTAGATTTACCTTATGTATATATACATATAAGGTAAAACTAAGAGAGATTGCGCTTATAGAGAATCGGAGGGAAGTGTGCAATCGCTGCTACTCCATCTAGTTGTACAATAGCAATACTTGAGTGCTGACTTGAAAGTGCATGTTCATTGTTTTGATCGTCTAAGGTAAAAACCCGATTATTTTATCTTGTTTTCAAAAATACATGATTTCATATCATTTCCAGTGTTGCCAGATCTGGCGGATTTTTTATTCAATAACCACCAATAATTTTAAAAAGGGATATTTGACATACATAATGATAATAGACGATTAATCTTCGAAGTGATTAGGCAAACGTGGCAATTAAAAATTATTGGTGATTACTGAATAAAAAATCCGCCAGATCTGGCGATACTGATCACTTCTTGGGAATTCCTATAGAATGGCAGTAATACAAAATATTTTTAAATTAAAGGATTCCACATAAGCTACTAACCTAGATTAAAGCTACGAAAACCAAGGATTCTCTATAAAAGCGAATAATTATTGAATAAATACCTACGCAATTTCTTCCACTGAAATGGGAGAGTTTGCACATTTGCTACTTAGGAGAAATTGCGCATTGATTCCACTAAATTCTATACTAGAAAATATTACGCAGCATATTGTAAAAACAAGGCAATGAGGATGATTTTTTTGTATGGCTAGAACTGTACCAGAAGATAACTTCAACAAGTGACCTGACTCGTTTAACCCATTCAAGATAGCGCATGGTTTATGAAATCATCTCCAGAATTTAAAAACTGGACATTATTCAGGAGTGGCAACGATTTATAACAACCACACCTCTGGGAGTATTTACCTCTTCAGTGTCACTATTAGCCTATGAGAAATTTATCGCAAATCTATTTAGTTTTGCAATATTTTCAAATGTTTCATGACGTTCAAGTTTTGTGCAACTGTCGGCTGCTTAAATAGAAGCGATCAAACTGAATGTGAACAAAAAATATCAGCCTTCTCAATTTTTTTTTTTTTTTTTTTTTTTCTTTTTTAAAGAACTGTAATCTTCTAAATTTCAAAAAAATAGAATAAAGTAAATGAAGGTAAAGTTTTTTAAAATTGAAAGGAGAACATTTCAAACTAAGAGAAATTTGGGTTTTGTGATTTGAAAAAATTCGTGCGGAAGATTTTGAGAAAATTAATAATAAACAATGGGCGGATTCTGGGCTAAAAAATTTGCAGAACCAGCCATTTATCATTGGACACACGGTGTGCTACCCGCAGAACTCGAAGTCTCCGCCTTTTTTCAGGACACTTTCAGGGATAAGGAATTTTCCCTTTTTTACAACGACTATTTTTATACAATAATCGCTATCATATTTTATCACGGCACATTACTAGGAAAATATAGTAAAGATTTACGCATAAAAATAGTGGTAGCAAAAATAGCGGAAAATTCTCATCCCTAAAAGTGTCTTGTAAAAAAGGCGGAGACTTCGAGTTCCGGCTATCCGTCTTTTTTGGCTCGGAAATGCATAGCACACACATGTGCAATCCTCCTAGAATGAGTTAACTTGTGGCAGGTGGATGCAAGAAAGCTGCGTCATTTACAAAGATAAGTGCAACGTTTGTGGAGAACGACAGATTGGTTCAGCAAAAAAGAAACCATTCAAACTAAAAAGGAAATGAACTAATTAAATAACGCGTAAATTTGTTATCAAGTAGCTGAATGTTATTTTGTAATCTTATCTTTTTTTTTTTTTTTTCTTTCTGATTCTCCAAAAATTTTTCTTTAAATATATATATATATATATATATATATATATATTTAATTTATTTTTTTTTTCTAATTTTTTAATTATTAATTTGAAATATCCACTTCTTATTCAAAAATATTTGTTTACAAAAACCTTACAACAATGTCATTTAAGTGCAATTATTATTGTTAAAGATCTAATTGTAGTTGTAATATCTAATTGTAGTTGTAATGGTACAATCTCTCCTACCCATGTGCGCAATCACACCTACCCAGTAAGAAGTGACTGCGTAAAATAGCTCTCTTTGTTTTATAACAAATGTTGCTTTAGGGTAAGTGCACCAGTGATTGACACTTTTACAGCAATCTCTGATCTTTTCAATGTTCTAGTCATCAGAAAATATTTTTAGAAATCTTAAGTTAATTAATACATATGGCATGAAAGACAACCAGAACCACTTATATGTTAAAATATATACATTTGATAAAAATTATTTTTTTTATGAATTTTTATTTCACACCCACTCAATGTTCCAGTAATTGACACTGCCAGTTTTTCCTTTTATTGGTAATTGGCACCCTGTGTTCCAGTGTTTGACACTGCTAGTTATTCATTTTACCAGTTATTAGCAACCTTTGCTCCAGTGTTTGACATAAAATGTTAAAATTCTTATATATAAAACATATGATTTTATTATTTTTCTTATTTATTAATTTTTTTCGGGATAGATGTCAATTACTGGAACATGCCAATCACTGGAGCACCTACTCTATAAGCATAGCAACAAATTAGTAATAGAAATGCATAGGGAACAGATGAATTGAAAATTATTCTAAATAGTTTAATAAAGGTTAATAATTGAATTTTTTGCATCATATTGTTGAATTTCGTGCAAACTCTCCTAGTTTTACTTTATATGTATGTACATATATATGCATACATATATATTGCACTTCCAATTACAAAATATTTTCCAGTACCTGGCGGTTCTTTCCTGCCATTCATTTAAAAAGGATAATTTATTTTAAAAATGTTTTTAAAATGTTTAAAGATATATTACCGTGACCCTATATACGAACCAAATTAATGAAAAATGATGTCCAATTATTGAAAAGTCATTTACAAAAACTGCGTATGAGTAAACGTAATATTCTCTGTGTTATTTGATTTTAAAATTTTACCATTTACTGCCAATGACAAGGGATGATTTTTGAAATTTCAAAATGTGAGCTAAATACGTAGTGAAAGAAAAATTTCCAGTGTACTCCAAATATTATTTTTCTTTAATCTACACAGATTCTAGCATATTAAGTAAATTTAATACTTCTAGTTTAGAACTTTATATAACACACCTATTTTACAGAGGAATATTATTTAAAAAATAGGTATAATGGGTATATTTTAACTATCCATAAATTTAAACTCCAATTTTTATTTTTCAAATGACGTGCGCCTACTTTTTTCCATAAATTTTATCAGGGGTGTTTGTGTTCCCGGAAATTGCTACCAGAATTTTTTAACAGTGATATTATTGATATTTTTATGGTAAAGTTTAACAATTAAATATAACCAAAAGTACATTTCGTAATTACTGGTGGGAAGTAAAATAAAAAACCCGGAACTCAAACACACCTGTTTTACAGAGGAATATTATTTAAAAAATAGATATAATGGGTATATTTTAACTATCCATAAATTTAAAAGTGAAAAGGGAACTTTTTATGGGGACAATGTATAAAAAATTTCATAAGAGTAACATGATGTACAATCTTTGGAAAGCTATTTATTAAATCAAGCTTTTAAAATACATTTTATTGTTTAAATTTTGAATGTTAACAAGAAATATTACTACTACGATTTATTTTTGATGAGATTGAGGAGAGCACGTAAAAATGAATGAAGATTAATTTTATTGTTAATATTGTAATTTGTATAGATTTTTAAATAGGTTAGGCAATTGAGCGATTTTTTTTTTTTCCTTTATTCTTCCTAGTTTTTGACAAAATCTTAGTTTTTACGAAATTTTTACTGCTTCATTTCTATGGTTAAAATAAAATTTATTTTATATGTGATATCTGATGACCGTTATACACGGTTTAATTAATACAAAATACCTGTTTACATTTTTTAAAATATGTATTTTTGATCATGGCCTGTGTGAAATTACAAATATGAAGTAAATAACTGAAAAATAACTGAGTGAACATTCATAAAACTAACCATGTCATTAAAAAAATGTTAAACCAATATATATAATTTTATATGTCAATTCTATTCAATATTTATACAGCCCTTCAATTCGAGAATTTTAATTTATTTCAGTGCCTTAAAAGATCAAGAATTTACTATTATACTCATCTTCGATTCTTCGCTCTTCAGATATAGGACTTCATTTCACTAATCTTTTTTTTTTTTTTTTTTTTTTTTTTTTTTTTTATATATATATATATATATAATGTTACCATAAAATATTATTATTATTATTATTATTTAATATAAAGTGTCTAATGAAATGTTTAGTATGAAATGTAGATCCAGGTAATTGAAAACAATGCTAATGACAATAGTTTATTAAAAAAAAATTGAACAAATTACATAACATACTATACATATATGTACAATAGGATAAATTTTCATATAGTATTAAGTTTTATTATAGTATTAAGAAAACAAAAAGTTTTTATAAGATTTGTGAGAAGGCATAGATGTCTTACTACCACTTTAATACATTAAAAAGCACACAAGAGAGTAGGCCAACTCATGCTTAAAGAAATATCTTGAATAAATTATTCAAAATGAGAGAATTATAAATAAGATGAAATTTATCTTTCGAAACTTCTAAAAACTGTTTATGAATAAAAATAAATTAAAATGCACAAAACATCGCATCCCACTTTTCCCCAGATATCAGTGATTAAAACAGAGAGAGGAAAAAAAAAAAAAATTAAATTGTAGATGTTAAGCCTTAATGGGGTTAATATGAATTATAATCACTTCTTTTCTTGTAAAAATGCCATTCTGAAAGAAATGTTATTACTTAAACATTTTTCCATTATTTTTTACACAAAGTAGAGGTTTTAGGCAAGCCTACAAATATTCCTATTCCCATTTCGTTTATAGTAAAACGAGTGCACCGAAATATGTTCCAGGCATGCAACGAAGAAGTCACGGAGGGGTCGATGGGTAAAGTAATTTATGTCCTACAAACACGCTCACTACTAGGGTGGAGGAAAAATAGAATTACCTGGAACTCAAACTGCGCCTTATTAACTAGTTGTTTAGCGACCTCTTGCTATCGCGATCATTCATATTCCCCGACAATGCTTGTTGCCAAAATCAATCGAAAAGTAAAAATATTGATCTTAACTACGTCAAAAAGAAGAAAAAAAAAAGTATCGGATATAGCATATTTTCCGTCTGAATTTAATCATCATCAATAATAACATAACGAGAATGCTGTCGTTAATATTCTATAAATACTCATCTTTATTTTGATTAAAAAGCTTACTCAGAAAAGGAATTAGCATTTTTAATCAATACAATAATTTGAAAGTAGTGAATTATCTTAAATGTTAATCAATTAATAATGGAATTTTCAATTAATAAATGAAATCATTTTCATAAATGTTAAGTATGGGTAATGGACAAATCTAAGTCATTTTAACAATCAATTTCGTTTTTAAAAATCTGAAATGCTATTTTAAAATTTTATACTTTCAGTGACCCTTTACAAAATGGCTTAGTAGTTAAACATTGTGATTGATTCTTAAAACTTACAGAGAAAGAAAAGATATAGATTCTAAGTGTGTCTTAATTACTATTTTTATTTCGAATTATCTTTCAAGATCTCTTTAATTTTATCTGTTTTATGAGTTTTGAAAATGCATTTTCAGGGTTTAAAATAAAAGAATATTTTAAATATTTGAATGACTAGAATAATGCAGTCATCATCGTCAGTATATGAATTTTATAAATATCGATTTTGGCATAATAAAAATTTTTCAAGAATAATTTTCATTTCAAAGAGGAATATATTTTTCTCTCTCCTGTCTTGAATAAATACGCATAATCAATTATTGTATTACTTTAAAAACACAATAATTTTTGATAAACTAACAGCATATTTTCAAATTTAAAATAGTCTCCTATGAAAGATAAACCTAGATAGACTAAAAATGAATATTGATTTAAAAAGAAAATTTTCTTATAAAGCAAGATATTTTCAAATAGTTTCTAAATTTAACTTTTAAACGATTCAGTTTAAACTGAGTTTTAAACTGAGCCAGATAAAATCATTATTCTAAATTGAAATGGTGTTCTTTTATTACGAACAAGAAAATAAACAAATATGCTTCACGAGATGACTTTTTGTTGATTTCGTTGAATTTATCATTCGAAATATATCTCGCAATTGCTTAAACTTGTTTAGTTTTCGGCTATCATGAATTCTTCTAGATGTGAGGGTGCAGGGAAATTACTAAAATGTAAAAAAGGGCCGAAAGCATTTTCTATCTAGCAATTCATTTGGACTGCGCTATTTGAATCCCAAATTCGGTAACTCGGTAGTATTAGACGTCAGCGGAAACAGATAGCAAGCATTTTTCTCACACGATGGAGCTGCTCACCTGGTAGTTTTCATTACGCTTTTCCTCCAGCAGAGAAAAATGGCATTTCATCGTATGGCATCATTAACTATACAGCTGGAATATTAGGAAAACTTATCGATATTTTCTCACTTGGAATAAATTTTTGAAATGCGAAAATAAAATGTTTACGATGTCTCGTCGATAAAATACATTTTATTGTGATAAAAACTGATAAGTAACCTATACGCATCTTAAAAATTTGGAAAATTCGATACTTAGAAAATATTCATTTAAGGGTTACATGGGTTTCAAAGGCTAAACATAAGAATACTTTCTCTATTTATATATATATAGATATATAAATATAAAACCTTGTAAGTTAGTTGTAATACTAAAAAAAAAAAAAAAAAAAAAAAACTTCATGCAGGCGCTAGTCAATTCTATTTTGAAGAAGTGCGCAAAATCTCAATAAGATCGGTGCATTAAGTTTTGAAAAATCGTGTCCACCGCTTTTCTGAAGAATGATCGTAGACCAGAACCCACTGGCTGAACTTTACAAAATTTCTAAGGGGACATGGCACCTTTGACTTAGCGACATTGAAAGTTTCATATAAAAGCATATATTTCCATTCAATATTTATATATTGAACTATATTAAGTTTGTTCGATAAAATATATATTCAGGCAAGAATTCTTATGTTTTTTGACAGATTTTTTACAGGTTGGAAATCTTTAAATTGCGTTTTCTCAGTTTGCATTATTTTTCATGAATTAGTAAAAACATAACCTCATAAATTGAGATTAACGCGTTCATATTTATTGAAATTAAATATACAAATTAAAATATACAAAGCTTTTCGACATGAGTTTTCATGGCATCTTCAGGTCATACAAGGGATAATGAGAACACATTGCATATATATATACACTAAGGGACAAAAAGAAGCCGCACTTGGATATTTTCCTTTTCTCTTTTTGTAACCGCTAATTTTATCGTTTAAAAAGCAAATTTTCGAACAGGTTTTATAACGTGGTCCTCCACATACACTTTAGGATTGAACCCAGTGTAAAAAATGAAATGCAGTTGTCAGGAAAATTGTAATTTCATGAAGTATTTAAAAAATGGCAAGGTTATGCACACTCGGCAAGTTTATGGAGCTTCATGTTTCACAGTTAACGATGCTACAAAAAGAATTAATTTTAGAGTGAAAATCAAAAAATATTTTAATACGTGAGCTGGCAAAATAATTAAATGTTAATGGAATGTTGGTAAAACGGTTTTTAGCAAGATATAAAGTGTGCTGTTTAAACTGGAAATTTGGATTTAGGCGGCCAGGTTGCTATTCCAAGACAAATGACGGCAAGTTAAAATGCAAATGTTTAAAAAAATTGATTTGTATCATGTTTAAAACTTAGAAAATATTCAAAAAAAGTATTTGGCAAAATAATTTCTTCAAAAACAGTGCAGCAACAGTTAAACAAAGCAGGTTAAAAACCAGAAGATCTGCAGAAAAAGATATTATTAAAGAAAAGTATTAAAAGAAACAAGTCTTCAGATGTCCAAGATATTTAAAATATTATCAGTTAGTTATCGGGCTGAACTGGTTTTCTCCGATGAGTATTTAATTTATTTCCAGCTGAGGAAAAATGGTAGAAAGACGGCGAAAATGTGACCGATATTATGAAAATTGCTCTCTTAAAACAGTGACACATTCTCTGGACATTATGGTACGGAGGTGCATAACTTTTCAAGGAGTAAGGCAAATTTTTATGCTCAAGGGAACAATTAACTCGAAATAAAACACGGCCATTATAATAGTGGCGCCTGACCGACTATTTTGAAGGTATTTCAGACTTTTCCGCAAACAGCATTTCAAGATTATAATCCATCTTGCTACACAGCATCTGTGATACGTTTGTTTGATTCAAATTGTTAAAATTCCTATCCACTTCAATGAACACTTGTAATTCTGTAAGTAATCATATCTTTTTCCACTTTAAGTTAAATCCTACAATGAATATCGTAGAATTTCTTCTTTACCTGATCTGCAAATAGACCTATTCTCAATCCGCTCGAAAATGTTTAGTCTATAAAAAGGCGGAGGGAGAGGGGGAAGGATTCGAAATTTGCAACCTACAACTCTGCAAGAACTAGAAAAAATTATTTATGATATTTGGCTCAGTGAAATTTCTGAGATTTATACTAAAACACCGTGTAATACTATGTTCTTGCGCATTAAATCAGTAATTCCATATAAAGGTTGAATTAACCCAATGCAGAATATATATTTTTATTATGTAATTGTTTAAATCAAATAAATAAGTAGTCTTATTTAGCATATTAAAATATAACTGGTATTTTTCATGTAATAAATCATAATAGATTGCAAAGTGTATGTTTATTATATTACGTTTAGAAAGAAAGCTTTATGTGGATTTTTATTAAGTACTTCATAGAGTGTAATAAAGCAAATTACTAATTCAAAAATGTACATAGGTATCATTTCATCTCTTTGGTATTATGCAAACATGAAAGTTTTGTTTGTTTCAACCATTAGTTTTGAAGCTATTACAAATAAAAAAAGGTATAAGCCAATTTTTTTTTGCAGTGCGGCTTTATTTTTTATTTTTATTTTTATATATATATTTTTTTTGTCCCTTAGTGTATATTATGAGTCCAGGTGGTCATGAATTCATTATGTTCAAAATGCTAAAACTTCTACAAATATTTAAGAAAAGACTTATTATATGTTTAAGAAAATATTTTTTTTGGGTGTGTAACAGAACCTTATTAAAAGAATTATTGATGAATTTCGAAATTTAATTCTTAGTTTTTAAGAAAATAAATAAATAAATAAAGTACATGTGAGTGTAAAAATTTGCAAAAATATATGTTTTTTCTCACATTTTTATTTCTAATATTTTTTCTTTTAAAGATATTGAAAAATCCATCCCTAATTCTTTTAAGTAGGTTCTATTGCACATCCAAAAAATATTAAGTATTTTCTTAAATATTTGTAGAAGTTTTAGCATTTTGAAGATAATGAATTCATGAAACAAATGCAATCTGAGACAACGCAATTTAAAGATTTCAAATCAGTAAAAAATACATCAGAAACCATAAAAATTGTTACCTGAATATATATTTATTGGTCAGATCTAATATAGTTCACTTTACAATTATTAAATGGAAATATAAGCTTATGAAACTTTCAGTAGTGCCGAGTCAAAGGTGCTAATTCCGCTTGATGAAAATTTATAGACAGTTATTTAAATGTTTCTCTTTTATATGGTCGAAGTTTTAAATGAAAAAAAAATATTTATTATATCATAGCCTCCTAAACTAGATGCCTTCCGCGTTGCTCAGAAACTTAGCGGTAGACAGCTCCACCTGGTACAGATAGCGACTTTTTTATTCAACAACCACCAAAAATTTTTAAAAGTGGGATTTGATATACACAAAAGGTGATTAGAGTCGAAGAAACGTCGATTACACATATCATATATCACTTTTTAAAATTACTGGTGACAATTGAATAAAAAAGAACGCAATCTGTACCATGTGGTACCGTAAGTAACATACAAATCGCAAAAGAAACGCCCGCTGAAGAGTTACAGATTTTCAAATGACGTCAATCTACGTCAGCGGTCGCGAAAGTGTTAATTTAACAAGTGCGATTTCTCTGCTTTAGTGATTCAGTAGGAAGTTTCGGTGTTAAAAATACATGTTATGTATATAATAAATTTACAATATACGTGTAGATAAAGGATATGTAACATGGAAAAGAACTGGTATAGATCAAATAAACATTTTAATATTTGTAATTTGTAATATGGTATATTAGTGAAACATCTGATCATATAACCCTTTGTCAGTCCTAACGCTCTAAAGCGCGCGAAAGGTAAATGTCCCCTTTCGGCCTAAACGCTCTAAAACGCTCGTTTTGCAGTGTCGGTAAATCTATTAAATAACAACTACCAAACAATTTTAAGAGGTTTTATTTATTTATTTATTTTATTTATTTATTTTTTCCCCTTACGCAAGAAAAGGAAAGAAATGACTCTATCTGTAGTTAATTGTTATTATTTTTTTTTTTTCTTCCGAAAATACAGCATGCTTTCTGCTATACCTACACGTACATTTAACAAATTATATGAGAGACATTTATCTGTAGGAGATTTTTGTGCGTCTGCACTCTTTCTATCGTGTTCTCCCTACCATGATAATTCACTTTAATATATAAT
This sequence comes from Salticus scenicus, assembly GCA_963930645.1. Lineage (NCBI taxonomy): Eukaryota > Metazoa > Arthropoda > Arachnida > Araneae > Salticidae > Salticus > Salticus scenicus. Next base: position 158,323,411 of record OZ005651.1, on the reverse strand, counting down.
TATATACATAAAATTTATATCGTATTTATCAAATATGTTACGTAGTTATTTGTATTATGATATTGTTTTGTGCATTCATTAATATCTTAATTATAAATACGCTTTCATACAGAAATTATAATCTAAAATGGGCGGAGCTTTATCTTGAAATCACGTACTAAAAAAAAAAAAAAAAAAAAAAAAAAAAAACAGGCAATGTGTTAAGATAAATGTACTTAAATGAGAAATTTATTCCGGTGTGAGTACTAGATATCGTTATAGTTATATGTGTGAAGATAAATAGGACTAGCAAAGGTTTAAATATAATAATTAATCAAATTAGAACTAACATATAATATTACAATTCAGAGTTTAAATAATATAGTAATAGAATGGAAATTAATCATTTCAATTTATATGTTTTTAAAAATGTTAAGATATGTATCATTAAGATTTATTTATGATACAATTATATATATATTCGCACTGTCACTGTTGGGTGTAACACTTATAACAACAATGCTAATAAAGCTCTACTGGATATTCTAAAACAAATTTACAAATGTACTTGCAAAGTTGATAATTTACACTGTCTTAAAAATAGCTTTCAATTAATTCATTACATAAAATCGCTCGATTCAATAGACAATATTATGACTTTTGACTTTCAAGATCTTTTCAATAATATTGAGTTATCAGATCTTAGTAATATCATTTACAGTCTTTTTCAAGAATATAAAGCTCAAATTAATCTTCCTTACAATTTTAAAGCAGAAAAATTTAAAACTCTTCTTAACTTTGTTATCCATAATAATTATATCTTCCACAACAACGCTATCTATTTGCAACAATTAGGCATCCCACAAGGAGGTTGTAGCTCCAGTATTTTGGCAGATCTCTATCTTTATTATTATGAAAAGCAAATTTGCAATGATGATGTTCGATTTTATCGTTACATCGATGATATTATTGTATTTTTCTCAACAAGAACTCACAAAATGGCTTTTCCTTCAATTATCCACCTAATTTAAAGCTAACTCAAAATACTCTGACTAATCAATCAATTAACTTTTTAGATCTAAAAATAATCATCGATGGTAATAAACTTTACACAGATATCTATGACAAACGGCAAGATTTTTGTTTTAATGTCAACTTATTTACACATTTTAATTCATGTCTGCATCTTTCGGTATTTAGAAACATCATCATTAACCATTTATTTCGAATTAATAATTTATGCTCTGCAAAGTTTAAAAACAAGAATATTAATAAACTGATCACAGCCACTGCTAAAATGGGTTTTCCTAAAAACTTTGTATTTTCTATTTTATATCCTTAACCATGTCTCTGTTAGTACAAAAAAAAAAAAAAAAAAAAAAAAAAAAAAAAAAAAAAAAAAGCTGTGTACACTCTTGTGTATATCAACAAAAAAATTATAAAATAATAAAAGACAATAAAAAAGGTGGCGGTTGGGTGGGCAGATGTTTGATTACGGAGGTGGGGTGGTGTTGTAAGGCTGGATGGTTGGGTGGGTTTGTGAAATTAAATTAAAAAAAAAAAAAAAAAAAAAAAAGTAGAAGGCTTGTTGCATTTGCTTTGTATTACTATGCAAACTTTCATTTTCCAATAAAATTTCAGATTTTTCCTTTTTGAGTTGTCAGCTATATTTAATGTTCTAATTATACTGTTAAACACAATGTGATCAATCGGTGAATTTCATTGTGGCTTCGTGGCTTCATTGTTGTTCATCTGCTTTGAAATTTTGCATTTTTAAATCCATATGGTTCCTGTTCTGGTTGTGGCAGGCTGGGGGAGTGTTGCCGGCGTAAAACTAGTGTAACCCCACAGGCAAGTCACAAGTCTTGCCGCCTGCCTCCTTCTTCCTATCTTGTGTTTCTTGGGTTGTTTTTTCATTAATTTTGATAAGTTTACGGTTTTAAGTTAAGATTTGTTGTTTTACTTTATTGATTCGTTTGTTTTTGCAGACTGTTAATTAATAGATCTGGTTTCTTTACATTAATGTATTTCATCCACTGATGATTTTTTTTTTTTTTATTTATCTTATTGGTCATTGGTGTTTCAGTGATCTTGTATCTGTTGCTTGGCTTCTAATATGCTTAATAGATCATCTTTATTATATATATATATATATATATATATATATAAATATATATATATATATATAAATATATATATATATATATATATATATATATATATATATATATGTATATGGTATGATAAAACTTTATATATAAATTTTTAACTATTTATTCTTGGGGATAAAATTTAAAATACAGGATGGCCATAAAATACCTTTTCCTGTTTAAAGGCATCTGCAACAAAAACTAATAAACAGAATTAATCCAAATTTAAAATACAGACTGCGGAAGACATGGGGTGATGATTTAAAAAAAAAAGTGTGAAAAATCTCTAAAAGGTGAAATTTTGGTGCTACTGCCTCGTACGTAGTACGAAATTTACATAATCTACTTCGTTTGTGTAATTTGCACATATTGCATGTAGTCGTGGTGACTCAATGTTAATTAATAAAAAATATTTTCTCTGAGTTTAATATTGTATCTCCACTGATTTTGCAATGTGCATTTTTATTCGCTCTTTAATGAATCTTTACGTAATCCATTTTCCTTGCTTTCATTGTAACTATTAAATTATTTCGATTCCAACAGCTTTAAAATCATGAACGTACTACAAAAGTTGCATAATCTACCTTGTTGTGCATATTTCATAGTACGTATTTATAGAAGCAGCGCCAGAATCTTTTCTATCGGCGACTTTTTAGCTGCAGATCTCTCCAAATAAGGAAAATTATTTTTTGTCCACCCTGTATTTTAATAACTATATATCATGTAATATTTTTTAAAAAGGGGTAATTTACACTTGTAATATTTCAAATAGAAAATTTAACAAAATGCGATTTAGTAGAGCAAAGAATCGTCAAAATAAATAAAAATGAAACTATAGGTGTAGTAGAGAAGAAAATTGTTAATACATTGAGAGAATTAAAAAGTGATACAAAAATTATTTTAATAACAACAATATATTTAAAAAATCTTTTTGTATTTAAAAAAAAAAAAAATGTCATAAATAGGGACATTATACATAGAAATATTTGTGCATATACTCAATCTTATAATTTTTGTTATGACTTTAAAAAGTGTTTGTGTGAAATGCACACTACTGGAGATGAGCATTATAAACCTAAAAAAAATTACATAGCTGCCAACATTGCTAATTTTATATCATATTTATCACCAGTATTTTTTAAAAAGAATCTGCCACATACACTTTCGAGGAATAAATAAAATTAAATAAACTTAAAACATTTATAAAAACTTTCTGGTATATTTCCTTTGAAAATAGCGGAGAATTTGGCACCTATGAAATTAATACAGGGTGTCAATAGTCGAAATATTTTCTTTGATTCTTCAAAAAGTATTTTTCTTTCGGAATTTTAAGTAGTATGTTTGCACGATTAAGTAAAATTTATTATATAAATATACTGGTAGAAGAATCAAGGAAAAATCTTCGACTGTCAACACCCTGTAATATTCAGTCATTCTACTGATAAAAAGTACTGAATTCAATAAAATTATAAGAACAGTGAAAAATATTTTTAAATTAAAATATATATATTTAAAATCTATTAAGTATAACAAACTCATGGTTAGAATAACTTGTAGCATTAATGTTGACGACCTTGATTATAAAACAAATACGGATAATAGTGAAAAATACCAGATATTCTTATACAAATTATGAGCATGTAATTACTGGTGATATTGACTTTTTGAATGTAATTTTATCGAATGATATTGTCAATATTATAATGAAAATGGATGTAAAATACAGAGTAAATATTATCAGCAATAAAAATGTTATTAAAAATCACATTATTAAGGATATAAATAATTTTGTTATTAAAATTTCAGTAAATAAAACATAATTTTTAAAGTTTTTAAGAATGCATTTTTCATACACTCATGTTTGTGAAAGTTGCACCATCATGAAGGGATTATGCAAATTGAATCAAACTTACAGGAAATGTAAAGTAAGGTAAGACCTGCAAATGATCAGAATTACAAAGTGATCGCGCATGCATGCAACGAGAGCCGACTCCTTATCAGTCGCTTGTTCTAGGTATATAAAGGACTGTAAAGGAACTTCGAAATCTGTTTATCGTCCCCTGTCTGCGATAAACGTTTCGTTGGTGGTCAATATGCCTCGTCAAAAGCAGAGGGTACCATACCAACAATTAACGGAGATCGTACGAGGCCGCATCGTTGGTATGCGAGAGGGTGGATTTTGGTATCGAGAAATCACAGCCCGCACGCAGTGTAATGTCACAACAGTGATGCGTGTTTGGAAGAAATGGACAGAGGAGGATCAAACAAGCCGAAAACCTGGCAGTGGGCCACGCAATAGAACAACGGCATGAGACGACAGACATCTCATCCGCATGGCTGTGACGGACCGTACAGCGTCCTCTCGTGTGTTAGCACAACGTTGTAGCACGGCTACATGTGTTTTGTTGTCTAGCTCCACGGTTCTTCGCCGTTTGTTTTGCAGCATGAACTGCGTGCAAGGGTTCCTCTACGCAGGATTCCCCTCTTGCTGAATCACAGACGCCCCCGACTTCAATGGGCTCAGCAACACAGCACGTGGCGTGTGCAGTGGCAACAAATTGTTTTCTCCGATGAATCTCTTAACAATCTGGAGTACAATGATGGAAGAATACGCGTCAGACGTTACAGGGGGAAACGTCTGCTTCCACAGTGCGTTATCCAGCATCATACTGCATAAACACCTATCATCATGGTGTGGGGAGCTATTGGGTATAATTGTCGATCTCATCTAGTGCACATCGCGGGCAGCCTCAACAGTGATCGCTACATAAGGGAAATTTTTGAACCAGAGGTCCTTCCCATTCTTCGATGCATTCTGGATGTTGTTTTTCAGCAGGATAATGCCCATGCCCATGTTTCTCAGACTGCACAAGCCTTCTTCAGTGCACAGCAAGTTTCGCTCCTTCCATGACCTGCTTATTCTCCGGATATGTCGCTCATCGAGCATATCCGGGATTTCATTGGTCGGCGACTCGCTCGTACAACTGGTGGGGCGCACGGTAAAGATTGAACTTTGGCGTCACGTCGAAGTCATCTGGAATGTCATTCCCCGGGATTACATTCAGAACCCGTTGATTCAATGCCACGACGTGCAAAGGCTCTCATCGCTCAGCGTGGCGGATGCACAAAGTACTGATTTCAGACGTTCTTTTTGTTTTTGTTTTTGTCTGGTACACTTGATCGTTTATGTGTACCACTAGTAATATGTGGAATGAATTTCATTAATTTCTAACAATCCTTTCATGGTGTTGCAATTTTCACAAGCATGAATGTATTAAAATGATGTTACTAACCTAGATATTAATATATATAAGATAGATTTCAAATAAAAGATGGAATAAAAGTTGGAATATAGAACTAGATGGAATAAAGATGGAATAAAAGATGGAATATAGAACTAGAACAGAGTATTTATAAACCTATGCGCAAATGCAGCGAAAGGAAATAAGAAACTATAATAAATAAGCAAAATTACCAAGGATAAATGAAAATTAATCCCAAAACACATGAGGGCTTTCTTCAGGGGCAGCTCCCCCATGTATAAGTGACATTTAAGAGCTATTAAATACTCTACCAGCTGAAATGGGCTCTTTGTTTAAGATGTGGGGGGGGGATTTCAATTTTCCTCATTCTACTGACTATATATTTATTTTTATTCTTGTATTATTTATATTCTTGTATTTAATTTTGATGTATTTACTTTGGTACTTTATTTATGAATTTAATTGTTTTTTATGTTTTGTATTAATTAAATTCGTTTGCTGTATGGTCTGGCTCCCATCTATGAGAAGTTTTGGGCTAGAAACGTGTTTTTTTCGGGGGGGGGGGGGCTAGATAGCCAATGTTTCACCAGAAACTTCATATATTTCATTTCCTACATGGGGGAGCTTCCCTGAAGAATGTCCTTATGTGTTTTGGGACTAATTTTCATTTATCCTTGGTAGTTTTGCTTACCTGCCAACCATTATGAAGCGTAAAAATTTTAGTACCCACTCTTTTTTCACACTAGTAATTTTTTTAGAATAATTTTATTCTCATTTAATCGTAACAACATTTGGAGAGAATTACTCTAAGAATAAATTGCTCCTTGAAAAAGGGGCATTTTTTCAAGTGGCGTTAACAATTTTACGCTTATTAATGCGGTGATTGGTAAGTATGGTTATGATTTAGTAAAAAATAAAAATAATAAGTAATAAAAGAAGGTGTTTACATCTGATATTTTAAAGGTTTATTTAACAGCCTTAACGTAGAAGATTTAATTAAATATTTTATAATTATAACAACTTTGCTGTAGGCATTGAATATAATAAGCTCAAAAAATTAAATAATTGAGATTTAAAAGTAAATTACATTAATTTCAACGAAAGAAATTTGTATACAAAAGGCGGTAATCAGTGATATACTTTATCTATAGTTCTATAGCGAGCAATAGTATAGCTGTCATGTGATAAAATAAAGATAAAATGAATATAAATTTATTGACGATATAATATTTTTACAGGTACATTGGCGATTTGATAGCATTTTCATTACATAGCAACATTATATAAATGTATATATAAACTGATTTTTATCCCTCCTACTTGTACGTATTTAGTACCAGTCTTAATCCTCCAAAAAGTTATTATTTAGACTTAAAATAAGCATTATTTATAATAAGCTGTATACTTCATATGAAACACATATAAATTTGATGCATTAAAAATCAACAATGTGAGATTGTATTTAAGAAATTTTATTTTAAACATTACTTATAGAAATAAAGAATTAATTACTTGTAAAAATGGGGGGGGGGATGAAAAGCATTAAAATATTTTTTGATATGGTTTTTGAAAGTACTTATCCACTAAAAATTTTACACACATACCTTATCGAAAACTTTTTTTTTTTTTTTTTAAGTCTATAGATGAATGTAGTTTTTACACATTTAACTTGTCTAAAGTTATTCGGGAAAAAAAAAATCATGACCGATAAATGGTTTGGTTTTCACGAAGATTTAAATTTTTGTTGAGTATGGGAGATATTTGGTGTTAGTATCGCTTGTTGTATATATCGCAATTTGGTGAGAGTTCCAGTTAATTTCAAATTTTAAGTTTTTATTTATTTATTTATTTATTTTAAAGGCATGTTCGGTTTATTCTCGTAAATAATTTGTTGAGAATATTATTCTCTGTGTATTTAGACCCTGCCTTCGTTTATTCTTTACTGTCTACGCATGTGTATTAGCTAGCTATAACTCTTATAGCACGGTCTCAAGAGCATAAAGAATTAGTAGTTTAACTTATGTCTTTTTTTTTTTTTTCATTTCTTTGATTTTATTTTGGTTTAAATATTATTTATGATTTCTTTTAGTTATATATTTCTTTTAGTTCATATCTTCTTTTGTTATGTTAGGTAAGTAATTTCGTGTTTTATTAAAAAAAAAAAAGAAATCCTGTTAATTTGTTTCTTCTTGTTTTTGATAAATTTGATTTTTTTTTTTAATGATATATGTATACAGATAAGTGTGTGTGTGTATAATCTTTTTTTAACATTATAGTTCTTTTACGCTATTAAAGAATACCTAGACTATTTATTCTTGTAAACTTTTTCTGAAAACTGAAATTAATTGGTCTGTAAAAACATATTACGTTTAAAGATTAAATAGCAATAAATAATTTAATACTAGCACTTTTTAAATACAGTCGAAACTCGTTAACGTCAACACTGTTAACGTGAATTACTTTTAACATGAACCGTTTCCCCAATCCCCGTCAAAATGAAGATTAGTTTAGTTAGATGAAGATTAGTTACTGATAGCATGAACTACTGATAATATGAACAAATTTTTTGTCCCCATTGAGATGCACGTTAACGCATAACTGTAACGCATAACGCATAACGTTAACGCATAACGTTCAACTGTATATCTGCCTTCATACTGAGATTACAGTGTTTTCAGTTGCCCAATTTCACCGCATTAAGGTTTTAAATTATTTTTGTGTTATTAATTAATTTATTTCTTTTAGTTAGAGAAAATTTCCTTTCTTCACAACCCAACTCATGTAAAAGCAAAATCTTCTACAGTGAAAAGTTTTTGCTTCCGATATAGCAAGACTTAAATGACTAATTAATTCAAACAACTACCTATCTATGTGACCTTTCTTTTTCCTAAATTTTAGTGGAATAAGTTCTTAGAAGTCTAATAAGTCTTAGAGGAAAAAAACTATTTAATAAGCATAGAATATCATACAAAATATTTTTATCTATTTTTATGAGATTGGATGAAACTTAAACAAAAATATTTTATTTAAAAAATGTTTTAATAGGATGCTTTAAAAAGCGATAATAAGTTACATTTTTAGAACAAAAAATAATTTAAATCTTGTTAATTAGACTACTTTGTATTTTACACTTACAAATTTTTCATTCTGAACCTTTTTCTCAAATTATTGTGAACGAAAACCATTCATTTCAAAAACTTCAAGACAATGCATTTTTTTTTTCTTCTTCCTCATTTCATTCTCGGTTTAAAAGATAATTAAAGTCTAACTTTAGAAAAAAATTACATTAAAATAATGTTTATTCGAGATCCAGAACTTGATTAATACGAAAAAAATAATTCTACTTTTAAATAGTTCATTACAGAAAAGTTTGTTGTAATGAAAAATAATTATGTTGGGATTTGTCTTTATGTGCTAAACTACTAAGTTAATCCGAATAAATAAATATATATATCTATATGTATAAGGGAGTGTGGGGCAGGTTGTAACAGTTTTTGGAAAATTAAGTATATTTTGAAATGTATTTACGTTTTCCTGTTTATAATTGTTGTTTTCCATAGCATGCATATTCATATATCATATTCATAAAAAAAAAAAATTAATTTAAAAAAAACTTTCGTTAATTTTGCTAATTTTAGCACAAAAAAGTATTTTTTCAAAATTATTTGTCTGTTACAATTTGCCCCGAATTTCGGGCAAATTGTAACACACGTAAGGCAAATTGTAACGGATACAAAGAGAGCCCTAAAAATAAAAACGACAATATTTCAAAATGTTTTTTGTTATCAGTCATTTATTATTTTAATAAAAAAGACAATTAATAACTAATATTAAATTATAACCGTCTTCTTATAGTAACAATGAATTATATCAAAAGGATTATAGTAAAATAAAGAGAAAATTAAAGATAAAATGAACATAGAAGTCAATCTTAGTCAAAATTTAAATTAATTCAAGCAAATGATATTTTGTTCCCTCTCATATGCATTTAATGTGTGCACACATTTTGCAAATTAAGCATTATACCCATTCTTATGTTACAGAGAGCGTTCAGCAGAGCTCGAATTCTCTGCCCTTTTTTCAGGACACTCTCATTGATGAGAAGTTTCTGCTTTTTTTCTACCACTATTTTTATGCAATATTCTCTAATTCGCTATTAAAACGTGATTCTAATTCGTGGTTAAATAATCAGGGTACTATAATATAAAAACACAGAAAATATTTCTGTAAAAATACAGTATTGGCAAAGAAGCCAAAAATTTTTCATTTCTAAAAGTTTCCTGAAAATAGGCGGAGACTTCGAGCTCTGGCTGTACACATCTCCACAAGGTACTCCTCTAACATGTTACAACTTGCCCCAAAATTTTGTTTCAACTTGCCCCATCGTATGATTTTGGACATTTTGTTTATTTATAAAAATATATAACGATTTATACAAAAAGGGTAAACATTCATTTTATAACTTAACACACAGACTAAATAAGTAGCTATAAACATTTCGTTAAAGTATAAATTAACATACCTTTGATCAAAATTTACGAAATATTTTTTCTCCCACTAACTAGCTAAAATGAAGCACGCGTACAGAACCTTTCATTAACTATTTCTGTGGAGCACCGATTGCGCTTACATTATCAAGCACGTCATAAGAATTATGTTTATAAAAATATTTAATCACAAATGTTACAAACTATTTTGCAAATTGCATGTTACTTCTTACCCCTGTGACAACTAGCCCCACGCTCCCCTACTATTTTAAGGAAATTCTAATTTAAAAACTTAAAGTTTCACATCTAACTTACATGAAAATATATTTTATACGCTATAATATAACGTAATAAAGTAGATTTGCTCTCTATTTTGTTATAAATTTCTCGTTTTTAAAAAATAGTGATAACAATAATAATATTTATTATTATTATTATTAACTTGTACAATGTTGAAAACGCCAATGTAAATATGTTAAACGCAAACTATAATTTCTGTAGCATAGAGCGTAGCATCATCAATGCAAAATGACGAAGTGGATTATTGCTCTTGTATATAGATAGAGAAGCGAATTTTAGACTCGGAATAGCAGCCAATAGGAATTTAAGAAACTATACATAAGGATAGCCAATAGGAATAGGAATTTAAGAAACTATAACTAATGGAAATTAAAGCCAATAAGAATTTAAGAGACTATAAATATCTATAAAAATCATAAAAAGTTCATCAATTGCTATTTTGCTATACCCCTCACTCGGAATGTTGGAAATATTACATAAAATCCACATATTCTTGATTTTTACATAGCTTTCTACTTCCCAAATTCCTACTGACTAACACCTTCTTTGTCCTTAAATTCCTATTAGCTGCTATTCCGACTCTAAAATTCACTTCCCTATTTATGTATAAGAGTAATAATCCATCTCACCATTCTGCACTGACGACCGTACGCTTTAAGCTACCTAAACTACAGTTTGAGTTTAATATATTTACATTGACGTTTTCAACATTGCCTAAATATTAATATTTCTGTTCAATGTCAAGTCTGGTTATATATACCATAAGGGTCTCAACCAAGTTTATTCGGCAACCGAAATTTATCCGCCATTTTTTTCTTTCTTTCTTTCTTAATTATTATTATTTTTTTTTTTTAATGCGGATACCTTAAATTAAGCGACGCCACTTGAAATCAGACTACCATTTGAAAATTTATCATCAGGATAACTTTTGAAATACTGAATAAATTCGAACCGAAGTTGAACAGTGAATTTATCATAAAATAATTTTGATTAACTCACTGAACAACTTGTTTCAAGTTGCAGCTACTTAAAAACCGGCTGCCTCTTGAAAATGTGCCATCGCGATAACATTTGAAATACTACATTGATTCAAACGAACGTAAGATAGTGAATTTACAGTTTGAATATCTTGGATAAGTTTGCTAGGCATCTCACTTAGCTTTTTTGTTTCCAAGTGCAGGCCATTTGAAATCACGGTGCCACTTGAAAATTACTTATCACGATAACTTTTGAAATACTGAATTAATTCAAACTAAAATCGGACAGTGAACTTATCATACAAATATCTTGGATGATTTCGCTGGGAAATTTGCTACGTCATTTTGTTTCTAAGTTGCGACCATTTAAGATCAAGCTGCTACTTGAAATTTTGTCATAAATATCGAAATACTTGAACTAATTCGAACCAAAGTTGGGCAGTGAACTTTTTTTTTTTTAATAAATATCTTGGATGAGTTTTCTGGGCAACTTACTCCGCCATTTTGTTTCCTAGTGGCGACCACTTGAAAATTTATCATCGCGATAACTTTTGAAATATTTAATCAATTCGAAGCAAAGTTGTACAGTGGACTTAACATTCAAATATCTTAAATTATTTCGCTAGGCAAGTTGCTCCGCAATTTTGTTTTCAAGTTGCAGCCACTTGAACGCTGCCACTTGAAAATTTAATATCACGATGACTTTTAAGAAACTGAATTTATTCGAACCGAAGTTGGACTGTAGACTCATCTTACAAATACCTTGGATTACTTAGATAAGCAACTTGCTCTGACATTTTATTTCCAAATGGCGACCACTTGAAACTTTGTCAACGTGATAATTTTAGAAATATTGAATTAATCCGAACTAAATTTGTAGAGTATACTCATCTTAGAAATGCATTTGATATGTTCGGTTGCCAACTTGATCTGCCCTCTTCTTTCTAAGTGCCGACCACTTGGAAATTCCAAATTCACATAAAAAAGTCAATATTTCCACAAAGTCTATTAATAAATTGTAGCCGTCAATTTGTTTCAAAATGGCGATTACTTGATAAGAAAAAATAAATCAACATGTTCTTCCAAATGAGTCAGAAGGACGTATTTTTTAATTTATTGTATTTATTGAATTAAATTGACAATATAGTACAAAGGATTAATCTGATTAAAATTTAAGTTTCATTAAAATTTATTTATTTTTATTTGTTTAATTCTTTATGAAGGATTATCGTCTTTTATTTATTTATTGTATTAGTCAGAATCTAATAATAATACAGTAGAAAAAGCGAGAGCTAGAAAATACATGGTACTAAAACTAAAATATTTAATAGATGTTGAGTTACAGCCATCTGTAAAATCGTAGTTCTTGAATAATAGCATCTTTTGTCGTCCGATAAATACCCGAATTGAAGTACTGAGAAAAGACGTTGCCGCAAGCGTGAGGAACCCAGACCCGATGCAGCACTGGCAGGAAAGACGATATAGAAGGCCGCGATTGCAGTGATTTTAAATATTCTTTATGGACTATGATTTACGTCCATTGTTATCGCTGAAACTTTTATTGATAATAATTCGTTACAAAATCACACGATACATGAAAATACGCATAAACACTTAGAAAATATGGATTTTACTGATATAAACGTAAAGTTAAAATCAGAACTTTTAAACTTGTGGGTATGTGTAAATTCGGTTTCAGCTATATATTGAACTGTATTTTTTTTCTCTCAGGAAATTGATATTTATAAAAGTTAAAGGGAACGCGGTTTACAAAAAAGTTATTCTCGTGAAGTTTTTTTTTTTTTTTTTTTTTTTTTTTTAAGGAAAAAAATAGTTAAAATCTTCGTCAATAAAGGACATATCATACATTTCCGTATTAATCCTGTGTTAATCGTAAACTCGTGCAATTTATAGGATTGTGATTTGCATATTTCTCGTTATGCATTTATGCAACGTCCTCCATTGACAAAAACAAAAAAAAAATAACTTTTATTTCTTTAAAAAAAAAAAAAAAAAAAAAAAAAACTTAATAAGAATAACTTTTTCGGAAACCACGTTCAATTCTACCAATTCCTTCAATTTTCATGAATTTTTAAAATGTCTACAGACTTATGAAACAACCGGTACTTTAAATGAAAAATAAAATATTTTTTAAATCATTTATTAAATCACATTTTATTTTAAGTTGTTTGCATTAACTTGTGGCTTTATTATCTTTAAAATTCAGTCACAGAATATTTCACTTTTAAAACCTACAAAACTTTCCTTGCTTAACCCGCTTAACACTATTTCTAACTGGGTGCTTGGTTACTGTTTCTTTCTCTCTCTCTCTCTCTCTCTCTCTCTCTCTCTCTCTCTCTCTCTGTCTTAAATTTTCCTTACTTTCTAAGGCTAGAAGATTCTGAATATTTCTAATTAACCTGAAGAAAAGAAATAAGATCCATGATTTTAACATTTTGAGAACGCAATTTCAGCATTTTAAATTGGTGTGTAAATACAAAATAATTATAGATTTTTAGCTTTGGAAAAATTTGCTTCTCGTAATTATATTTTCTATAAGTAGTTTATTTTGCATTTACTTTCCAGACAATTTATTGGCTTTTAATTAAATTAAGTTTAAACGGAAAATTGTAGATTTTAATTCACTAGACAAAAGAAACCAAAAATATAATTGACATCTAGAAAACAATTAGTAATCTTTGATTAACACAATTTTTACTTGCTTATTCATGTATATATTAGCCTCTTTTTTTTATAAAGTGACGTATGTGTCTCATATATTCAATCTTGATAAAGGAATATAAAGTACGTTCTTAAAGAAAATATTTTATCCCGTACACATATTTTCCACTGAAATTTTATTATAATTTGTAAATATTAGTGTCTGAACGGTATTTTTGGAAATATTATTCTATAATTTCGTTTTTCTTTCTCGTCATCAATTTTAGTGTTATATATATACATATATATATGCACATTTTATTTACTTATTTGTTTATTTATTTATTTATTTATTTATTTTTTTTTACTTTAATTTTTTCTTCTGATAGTGTGATAAATTTTGAGATAAAAACGCGTTCCTGATATACAAGAGAATATTTTTTATTTTAATATTAAATTACGGAGGCTATTTTCACATATCTTATACAATTTTCATAGTATTTACAAAAAATATAAATGTTTTACATATTAAATTTGGTAACCCTTATTCTGAACTACCTTCTTGCAATGTAATTTGTACGACAATAGAAATTTTTACATTATGATTCATATATATTCATGAAAAATCTACATTATTTTATAAACATTTTCATTCGTATCAAAATATTATATATTTTGTAGGAACAAATGGGTGTGGCCCTCACCAGTGGCTGAAAAGCTGTGCTCTCGAAGCTTATAAGCGGAAAGTGTAGGGTTCAATTCCATATCACGCTCTTTGTCCGAACTGTTTTATTTGCATAACCAACAAGGGAGAGCATTTGCTTGTAACTCTTTCTGATTTGATTCGGATGCTCAAGCAGGAGCAAACACGCACAAGTATGGGCAGGGTTCACATCTCAGACCTTCCCAAGGGCATATGAAAGTAAAAAGTACGTGTTCGGTACCCCTGAAGCAAGCTTACCACCGCCTTCTGTCCGAACTGTTTGAAGTTTTCCGTGGTTATCTCCGAACCTAGCGTGATTATGGTGTATAGGACCTCTTAGAAAGACCTCCTCGGCGAGAAATCACAGGCCCAGGTACCGAATGCAGACGGTTGGTTTTAATCGACTACAATACCACCATTAGATAAGTGTCCTTGTTTTATAGATAGATATATTTTATATATATTTAATCACAAAAAACTTTTTTATACAAATTTTTTTAATTAATCAACTGCAGATAAAAGTCTATATTTATGAATCTTAAAACTTTTACTGGTGATCCCGCGGCCTCGGAGCCCCGTGGACGACAGGACAATGGCAAGTCCACCTCTTCTCTGAGAGTCAATATAGACCCTGGGATATACAGTTCAATTCTAGGTGATGGTAACTTTTCCAGGCTGCCACATTCAGTGTCTTCGTGTTATAATCCTATCCTGTGCTGTCTACCCTCATATCACCGGAGATATACAAGCGGACTTAGAGTCAAACATGCAAGTCTGATATATGTGAAATTAATAAAAGAATGAATGCTGGTGATCCAAATTCAATTTTGATTATTTTATAATAAACACACACACACACACACACAATCACAAACAAACAAAAAAAATCAAACAAATGCATCCTATATCACTAAATTCCACCCTCCAAAAAGTAGTTATCCGAATGGACGAAACAGTCTATGCACACACCATATCATAGACTATGCAAATGGTTTATTTTAGGCGTCGAGTGAATGATTAGCTAAAATTCCAGCTCATTGTAACGGAGTATCTCAATCGTGTATAAAACAGAAGACATTCCAGTGCTACGGCATAATTTCCATGCGAATATATTTCCGTCGACTTACGTGGATTGTACCAAAGCCTCGTAGATTGATTCGCGAAGATTATGAGCAAACATGATCATTTGAGAGGAGACATGCAGTGGGAATAAAAGAAACGTGGTGGACAAATCGAATTATCGCAAAACATTTGGGCCGAAACAATAGCAGAAATCTGACGATTTAACCATTCGATTATATTAGCAAGAAGAGGAAAATCATTCCCTTACGTAAGAGAACCATTTCTTTACCATCTAGAAGGTTGGGGTACACGAGGGGGAAAACTGAATACGAGGACAGAGAAAACTGAAGTTACTGAGGCCCCTGTAGAGACTTCAAATAACATTTTACATACATTGATACATTACACGTGTAAAAAAAAATAAATAGCGTTATTTTATATAACTTTCCATAAGTTGCAAAAAGTAATCCAATTATGAACATTAAATCAAGCCATCACAATTTAAACAATTTATTATGTAGTAAATACTTTGTTCACATCTGTACTGATAAGTATAAAGGATTTAAGTCCATATTCTTGATTTTTCAGGAGACGAAAAATAAAATTAAACTGTCTAAAAACAAATCAGAAGAATCGATTAGGGAAAAGGGATTATGTTGATTTATACACTTTATACCATTCAGTGATTGTCAACCTTCATTTAAAAACAGTAAAAAACTGAATTAAATATTTTATACCATACATGAATGGTAAATTTCTGATTTGAACCTTTTTTTACCAATCGATTTTCTCAAAGACTAAATGACATAGACTTAAATCTTTTATATCAATCGGTTGAGAATATTTTTCTGAGTCTGACTATGTACTTAACTCAAAATCGACATTTTTGGACTTAAACCCTTTATACTTATCAGTACAGATATAACAATCTCATCTTAACTTTTTATATTTTTAAGCAAACAATAGAGATTTAATCAACTAGGAATTATACTTATTTTGTTTAATGTATCATAGTTAAAAAAGGAAAAAGAAGAAAGAATAAAGAATTATAAAATGGTACAAATTTAAAAATAATTCAAAACTGGAATTTTCAAATTCATATACAATAAATAATATATTCCAAATATGAACATTACTATTGAGACACAGATTTGAATTTTTTGCAGAAAAATATAATAAAACAATTTTGAATTCCAAAAAAATAAAAAGCAAGCTGATGTGTTGATCAGGTGAAACCCATTTCGTCTAAATCCCAACAAGGTAAGCTTGAGAGTTCGCCAATTTTCATAAATTTTTCTTTTCAGAGAAAGAGTGGAAATATCATATTCCACGGGGAGAATGTGTATGTATATATATATATATATATTGCTAAAACAATGCAGAAGAAATTTTATACAGAACATTAATAGTAATAGAGAACACACAGAAAAATGAAAAATCGAAACTTGTCAAGAGACGTGCCATCTTTGTGACAATAAACGTTTAACAAGTACATTGACAAATTTGCACAAAATTACGCAAAATTTTAAACAATCAAAACACTACCTGACAATCCCATCTAGTCATGAGACACAAAAGTCGTTTTATTTTACCATGTATCTTTAATGTGTTTCGTCTGATGATCCGTTTTGGCTCTAAAACTTGTCAGATGACTAACTTTCCAGGTACAGTTTCCATTTTCCTCAAATTTGACCAGGTTAGTCAGATGAGAGAATAAAAAAAAAATATTCCTATTTTGTCAATTGACTAAGAAAAATTTGTTTGGCTAGTCCAAAAGCTCAGCATTATTATTTTTTTTTTCCTTTAATTTTTTTTTTATTTGTTTATTTATTTTTTGTCTCCTTCTGACAACTTGAGTTAGTCAACCGAAATCGAAAAATAAAGAATAAACTCATCGCATTTGGCGGGATAGTGCAATTGCCGTTGGAGTGACTTTCATTTTAGAAAGAGAACAAGAGATTTTTGAGTAATCAGAATCAGCGAATCCAGTTTACAGCCAAAAGTAAGTGCTAAATACTTTATTTTATTGTAAGCTTTGTTAGAATAGTAAATTGTAAATTTGTAGAATTCTAAAGCTTCGGCAATCTTCTAACAATATGAATCGTATTTAGAATTTGTTCTAATTTATAAAGTTGTTTAAAATGTATAAAATTTAAAACACGTTATTTTAAATCTAGTTTTACGTATCGTTGTATTATAAAAAAAATAAGTATATTTAATTTGTCTAAGCTATAGTTGTTTACATACACTTTTAACATTAAGCTCATATTAATATTTTTGTACACAGAATAGTAATGATTTATTTTTCCCTAAAGATGGTTCAGAAGGTATTTGGATTTCCAAAGGACGTCAATTTAAGAAAGATATAGAAAAATGCTATCCATGGTGATTTTGAAAGAACTCCGAATTTTAAGGTATGTTTTTTAAATTATCGTTTGCAACATTATATCTATCTTAGAACAATAAAAAATAATATTAATACTTTTTTTTATATTTAAACTTTTTAATGAGATAAATTAAAAAAATTTAAAGGTTTCTCGTTTATCTGTTATTTTATTTA
The DNA here is from genome assembly GCA_963930645.1 of Salticus scenicus. Classification (NCBI taxonomy): domain Eukaryota; kingdom Metazoa; phylum Arthropoda; class Arachnida; order Araneae; family Salticidae; genus Salticus; species Salticus scenicus. The sequence continues at coordinate 158,305,269 of OZ005651.1, read as the reverse complement.
TTTATTTTTTTTTAAATTCCTGTAATAAATAATTTTTTTAATTTAAATAATTTTGGCAAATGGTTGATAATAGTATGTAATAAAAAAAAAAAAAAAAAAGACTTTTTATCATTAAATGTTTGATACCAATTTTTTTTCAAAACAACTTTTAGCAAAAATAATATGAATTTAATATTGCATACTATATTCTGTTCTCAATTTAAAGTCAAATTGTTCTTGTATACAATATTAATTATTAGCGATAAATAATAAATATCTTGGTAAATATATATATATATATTCAACTTCATGTTACTTGTTTCATTCAAATGATTGATGATTGTAATAAAAGGTTGATATTTTTAATTATTATTATTTTTTTTTTTTCAATACAAATTTAATCAAAAATAATATGAGTTTAAATTATTAGATACTGTATTCTCGATTAAAAATCAAATTGTTCATGCGCAGCATATTAAGTATTCGTGATAAACAAAGGATATCTTGTTAAAAATATGTACTTAATTTAATGTTATTTGTTTCATTCTTAACACATTTAAATTTAAAAACTATTTGATATTTCAATTTAAACAACATTTTTTTCTTTTAATTATGCTCTATAAATTAAGTAGTCGATTGCAAACATTTAGTCAGGGCCTGATTACCCAAAAGGCTCGGGAAGCACAAGCTTCCCCTCAAAAATTTAACAGGGGGCCTCAAAATGACTAAAAACAGGGTCTTGAATTTTCTATTTTAGATTTTCACACTGAGATTGAATTTTTTCTGAGAAAGTTCACCTAAAGCAAGGTAAAATAACCACTATTTTGGGAAAATTCTATTATTTAACGTCAAAAATTTGAATGTTCTTAATTAATAAGTTATACGATTTTAAAGTTGTGGGTGGAAACCACCTAGATATATGAATGAAAATATATATATATTATATATATATATGTATATATATATACACATAAACACACAAAACTTTTTTATCAATTGCATTTTTATATTACAATATGTAATAGGAAAACAAGATTTCCCGAAATCAAAGGGAGCCCCGAAATGATACTAAGCTTCCCCTAGCTTCAAAGCTTAATCGGGCCCTGCATTTAGTTGTATACGCTATTTCCACAATAACTTAAAATTCATTTTGATTTTCTTCTACATGTATAAGAACGAAGTAGTGGGTTTTTGAAAATTTTCTTTTTCTGGCTTTTGGTGCATTTACAAATTTGAGATTTCCTTAAACTCGATTAAACCATTGTTAGGAGATGTCTGTCTGTGTATAATCAAAATTTTATGTTTTGGGTGCTGTAGCTCACAAAATAATGAACAGAATTGTACAAAAGTTTATATTTGGATGCACTTTCACATAAATTCGTGCTGAATAGCTTTTGGTACATATCATCTAAGAAGTGGCGCTACTATACTGCAATTTTCCACAATTAAGGAAAGACTATATCTTAGCTTCTATTGTGTAGAACGTCACATAACTTAATGTTCAAATAGTCGATTGTGAAAGACTATGTTTATTCAACTTAGGTGCATATCGGTCATCAGGTAATGCCAGTATGTTGCAATTTTCCACATTTAAGAAAATACTGTAACAGATTCTGTGATATATAAATGCACTAAACTTGATATGTGCAACAGCCATTATGAACTATTATGCTGATTTAATTTGGACGCATATCGGCCGACAGGTGACGTTGGCATGGTGCAATTTTCTCTGTTTATAGGAGAGCCATACCTCAGCTTCTATGATATGTATGTGCACCGAATTTGATATGTAAGGTGTATGTTATACATCAAAAACTATGCCAAACTAGCTTTTTAAAAACTATGCCGAATCAATTTGGGTGTACATCAGATGACGTACTATTACTCTTTGTAAATTTCCAGATAGTTATAGTATCGCAGCATCTATTTGTTAAATTAGTTTGTAAAATCTTTATTTGTGAGAAGCTGTGTTAATTACTTTGTGTATTGTAACAGATATATGGTGCTATTATATTAAATAATAATAGAAGAAAATTTTGTAATGGCTACAGCATATACTAATTTTAGATATAGTGGGTTAAATATATGTTAGTAATTTGCAACAGGTAATTATGAATGATTTACTTATAAATTGTCAAATATAGTTCCCCCCGAAATTTTTTTTAATTCATTAATACGTAACATTTTCCCCCCACTATAGTATCAAGACACGGTAAAGGTGTATAAACTTTATCATTAATGGTATAAATAACTTAAACATTTCCATTTTAACAATAAAACTTTTTTTATAATTTACAACAAGTAATTTAAAATAATTTATTTAAGTGGGCATGAATTTTATAATACTTACAAAACTTTAAATTAACACCATAAAAATAAAATATCTCGCACCAATTGTTTCGGGTCGAAAGAGCACACGACCCTTCGTCAGGCACCCAAAGTAGGCACGAGTACAGCTGTTTATCTTCGATAGCGTATATTCGATCTACGACTGCAATTCACAGCTATCGTACTGCTCACCTTTCAAAATATTTTTTACAATTATAAATCTAAATTTATAGGCATATTTATAACTCTAACTAATTTAAACATTAAACACATGCTAGACATGTATCGGAGCTCCCTATTCGTATCCAGAAAAATAGATCCGTATTTGTATGGATCTGTTTTCTTTTCTTCAACGAAACTAATATGTATCTTTTGTAGAAATTGTATGAAAATTAGAAAAGTATTATAAATCTTTTTTGACTGTTATTAATATCTAAATTAAATAAATACAGTATAACCTCGTATTTACATCCTAGAAATTGAAAAGATTTCGCAATTTACATTTTTTTTTTTTTTTAATCTTTATTCTATATTCAATAGAAGAAAGTACTAGATTCGTAAAAATTTTCGACTTCCGTTTTTCGATGAATTTCCACGTACTGAAAGTTCCAGAACACGATTTGACTATTTTTAGAAAATATTAGATATGCCTCTGTGTGTGTGAGAGAGACAAAAATTTTGTGGCGACTGCAACTCTGTAACTACGGCACATTATTTCATATAAATTTATATGTAAATGCACCTTGACATAAATTAGTGCCTATCAACTTTTGGTTCCCATCCATCAAGAAATGGCACTGCTATACAGCGATTTCTAGAGACCATGACCATATATTAGGAAACTATATTATACAGGATCTCTAGCGATTTCAACAATTTAAGGGAATGCTATGTCTCATAAACTACTGCAGAGAATTGCATATAAATTCATATGTAGATGCACCTTGACATAACCTAGTCCTTATCAGCTTTTTATGTCAATTTCTCAAAAGATGGCGCTGCTATACAGTGATTTTCACAATTCAAAGGAAGGCTATATCTCAGGAACTACTACACATAAATTTATATGTAGATCTACCTCGAGATAAATTATTGTCCATCCACTTTTGGTATCAATAATTCAATAGGTGACGGTGCTATATATCGATTTCCATAATTTAAGGAAAAGAGATATCTCAAGTTCTATTGCGTATAATAATAATAATAATAATAATAAATGATATGTGAAAAGAACATTATCAGACATTATGCTAATTCAATTTGGATGCATATCGGCCAATAGGTGGCGCTGCTGTACTGCAATTTTCCCCGAGAACGGAAAAGCTATATCTCAACTTCTATGGTGTATAACTGTACAAAATTTGATGTATGAGGTAACCATTATAAAAACGCATTTTTTAATGTATTATTTATAAAGAATAAAGCTGTCTTTCTTTGTATTTTCAATGCAATTTTTCTCTAAGATGAAAATCGTCTGCATTCAGTATGGTAGGTAATTTAAATAAGATCTTTAATAAATTATTTGTACTGAGCGAATTTGCATCAGAAAATATAAAAAGAAAGTCTTGTGGTGGCTACAATACAACATACTTTTTGTTGTTGTTGTTGTTGTTTTAAATACCTTTATTTTTAATAAAATTCAATCCTCGCTTTTATGTGAACGAAATTTTGAATTTTCCTCCATTCATACTTGTATATACAGCAAATATAGAGGAAATACTTGTCGTGATTTCATTTAAAGCTATTATGTTGTGACCACCGCAAAAATTTCTTCTATATTTTCCTATAGGAAAATTCATTCGCCCAGTAAAAATATTTTCTTAAAACTATTATTTATTAAAATTATCTACCATAATGAATGCAGATAATTTCATTTTAGAAAAAACTAACACTAATAATAAGAAAAGAAAGACAGTTTAATTCTCTATAAATAAAGTCTTAATAAATGCTTCTTCATAATGGTTACCTCATATATCAGGTTTTGTACAGTTATATGACACAGAAGTTGAGATATAGCCATATCCTGTTCTCAGAGAAAATTGCAGTATAGCAGCGCCACTTATTGGCTGATATGCATCCAAATTGAATCTGTGTAATGTCATATAATGGCTACGTTGATACGTGTCAAGTTTTGTTTGATTATACACAACAGAACCTTAGATACAGCCTTCCCTGAAAACGCGAAAGTCGACGTATAGCAGCACCACCTGTTGAGCAGTTGACAAAAAATATTGGTGGGCACTAACTTACGTCAAAGTTTATCTGCATATAAATTTATATGCAAATTCGATTAGTAGTTTCTGAGATATAGCCTTTCCTGAATTTGTGAAAATCGCAGTCTAGCAGCGTCACTTGTTGAGCAAATGATACCAAAAGTTGATAGGCACTAACTTAGGCCAAGGTACATCTGCATATAAATTTATATGCAGTTATCTGCAGTAGTTCCTGAGATAATTCCCACAAAATTTTTGTCACACCCACACACAGACACATATTTTTCTAAGAATGGTCAAATCGTGTTCTGGAGCCCTCAAAACGTGTAAATCCATGGAAAAGCGGAAGTTGAAAATTTTTACGATTGCAAAAGTAAAAAGAAATATAAAATAAACACATTTAGGAAACGGATTCCATCAAGGCTGATAATAATAATATTCTTTATTTTATCGTCTTCTCTAGAACAAATAAAAGCAAAGCAGATGTTTAATTGCGAATCATATATATCCGTGCAACCCAAATTATTATAGTAAATAAACATTCCCGTCGAAAAAATGAAATAAATAAAGATACTTTTTTTTTTTTTTTTTTTTTTTAGAATATAAGCATTAAACAATGAACTACTATCACTGACCTTGAAGCAGATTTTTGCAATCTCGAAGTTCACAACTCACATAAGTGTTTAATCATTATTATTAGTCTTTTTTTTTTTTTTTTTTTTTTTCAGATTTTTAACGCAATACAATTAGTAATTACATTTTTTTTTTTTTTTTTTTCTTGTATGTTCAATGGAAGAAAGTATTGGATTCGTAAAAATTTTCGGCTTCCGGATTTCGACGGATTTACAAGTTTTGAAAGGTTAGACCACGATTTCACCATTTTTAGTAAATGTCTGTCTGTCTCCGTCTGTGTGTGTATGTATGTGTGACAAAAATTTTGTGGCAACTGTATCTACGGAACTACTGTTCAGAATTACATATAAATTTATATGTAGATGCACCTTGACCTAAATTAGTGCCTATCAACTTTTGGTGTCAATCGCTCGAAAGGTGGCGCTGCTATGCAGCGATAGCATTTATAATATGGTTGTCAACTTTCAAGTATGCTTAACAATAGTGTTCTAACAGGGATATATTCATTAAAAAAATAATAATTCAATTAAAAAAAATCAATAAAACCAGATTGATTTTTTAAAAAAATCTCGTGCTTGCTTTTCTAAAGTAACTATACGAATTATAAGGTATGGTGTTATATGACAATATATATATATCATCATTACCAATTTCAGCCTCTATCAATCCACTGCAGGATGAAGGCCTCTGCTAGGCGATTCCAAACTGCCCTGTTTTCGCGCACACACATACATATATCTATATATATAAAATCGTTCTTCCTGACTGACTGACTGAGGGAGTGAGTGAGGGGGTGATTCATCATCGCCCAGACCAAACCAATGGACCTACAAGCATGAAATTTTATGACAATGTTCTTTCTATGACGTAGGCATCCACTAAGAAGTGGTTTTACAAAATTCGCCCCCCAAAGGGGGGGTAAAACGTGATTTCACAAAATCCTTCATATCTCAAACAAAAAAACAGATATCCGTAAAATTTTTGCTTTAAGGTATAGCTAATACAAACGTCTAAAAATCTATTTTTGGAATTTTCGAAATTCGGTCCCCAAGGGGGGCGGGGGGGCAAAACGTGATTTCACATGCGTAAAACGTGATTTCGCATAATCCTATATATCTAAAACAAAAAAATAGATATACATGAAATTTTTGCTCTAAAATATAGCTAATACAAATATCTAAAAACTAATTTCTGGAATTTTAGAAATTCAGCCCCCAGGTGGGGCAGTAAGGAGGGGGGCTATGAGGCAAAAACAAATAGAAATACAGTTAGGCCGTTCAAAATTGGTACAGATAGGTTTTAAAGGCCTACAAGTCGAATGAGGATATTTTCGAAAATGTAAAGTTATTAGGAAGGGCGAGAAGGGGGAGGGGAGAAAGGGGGGGGGCAAAAAAATAAAAATAGAGATAGATCGTTTAAAATTGGTACATAGAGGTTTTCGATACTTACAAATCAATTGCGGATATTTTTGAATTTGTAAAATTATTAGGAGGGGAGGGAAGGGGGGGTGAGGCGGTAAGGGGGGCTATGGGCAAAAACAAATAGAAATACAGTTAGGCCGTTAAAAATTGGTACAGATTGGTTTTAGAGGCCTGAAAGTCGAATGGGGATAATTTCGAAAGTGTAAAGTTATTAGGAAGGCCGGGAGGGAAAAAAAATAAAATAGAGTTAGATAATTCAGAATTGGTACATAGAGGTTTTCGATACCTACAAATCGATTGCGGATATTTTCGAATTTTTAAAGTTATTGGGAGGGGCAAAGAAATAAAAATAGAGATAGATCGTTCAAAACTGGTGCATAGAGATTTTTGATACTTACAAATCGATTGCGGATATTTTCGAATTTGTAAATTTATTAGGAGGGCTAAGGGCAAAAGCAAATAGAAATACAGCTAGGCCGTTCAAAATTGGTACAGATAGGTTTTTGATACTTACAAATCGATTGCGGATATTTTCGAAATTGTAAAATTATTAGGATAGCCGGGAGGGGGGTCGAAGGGGGGAAAATAACAGAAATAAGAGTTGGAGTATTTTGGGAATTTTTTCCGAAGGCAGTGAGAACACGGTGCGACATTTTTCCTAATCAGATTTTGTTTCTCTCTCTTTTTTTTTTTTTTTTCACGTGATAAAAATTAATTCAATTTTGAGAATTCAGTAATTATAGTGATTCATTTAAAAATAGGGACCAGCGAAGCGGGCGTTGCCTGCTAGTATATATATAATAATTTATGCATAGATTAAGAAAGGTTTTGATAGAATATTTCGTCTCCTCATTGATTTATTTGATTTCCAATGAAGCCATCTATGATATATGCAACTTCTTAATTGAATGCAACCTATGCAATGAGGTGAAATTTACACCTCATATAGCGTATTTCTTAGTAATGTCCTGATGTCTTTTTTTTTTTTTTTTTTTTTTTTTTAAGGTTTGTGAGCTCTATTTTAAACCTGGTGGAATTATACAAACAATAACATATTTTGATGAAAAAGAAGGAAAGTTATATGAAGTCCCAAGAAATAAACCAATTGTTAAAGGTGGTGCTATTCCTACAATTTTCAGTGGCTTGCCATCATGGAGAGCTATTATGCATAAAAAAATTACGTTTTATTACCTAATTATATTTGTACTTTTATATTATTATTATGACTAATTTTTATGTAAATTATGGAGCAATCTTCTTCATGAATATGAAACATTTATAATTTTCAATAAAATTATTTTTATCTTGATTTTTGTCTTTTATGTATTATTTCAATTACATAGTTTCAATGAAGGAGAAATCTTATTTAAATAAATTCTTGATTATGTTATCAGGTAAGTGAGAGTTATTTTGGATGATCAAATACTTATAAATTATTGTTATGTATTAAAATTTCTCTGGGCATAAAATTTACAGAGATGATTAAAAATAAAAATTCTTATTATATATGTTAAAGTGTTTTTAATGCAAATTTTATGCCCACCCTCACCTTGAAAAAAAAAAAGTATATCATTAATATTTATGATTTTAAAACTTTAAATAACCTGAAATTTGGAGTTCGATGTTATTTATAGTTTAGTACATTGTATCGTCTATACTGTACATATTGTTTATATTGTCTGTATCAATTGTTAAAGCACATTGTATCGTCGTACTTATCTGTAATTTTAATCAGGTGGAAAAAATCCATTATTTAAAAAAATATATACATATATTCAGGTGGCTTAAATATTAAAAAAAAGGAACTTAAAAAAAAAAAGTTTACATTTATTTTTGTAACCACAGCGTATAAACCGAAAGCACCGATGAGATAAAATATATATATTTCTAAATCCATATATGAGGATGTGCATAAAAAGTGGACTAAATCATGTGGCGCCACAATCCTCTTGGAATGCCTTGATAAAAAAGTGTTGGATAAATGCGTGCGTTAATGATAAATAAATATAGGGAAGAATGATTAAACTAGCAAATTCTTTGTTTCAGTAGTTTGTTAAATTTCCAGTATTCATAACTGCTAACTTTTTTAATTGATTCTGGAATGTTGTTAGTATATCGCCCTATATTCGCCCATATTCTTTGAGGAGTAATTGTCTTCATATTTAATTGTAATTACATGCTAAAGAAAATTATTCTATTAAGAATGTGGTATGAAGAAAAGGGCAAATGTTAACAACATTCCGGAATAAATTGAAAAAGTTGGCAGCTATGAGTATTTTATTCCAGTTGATGGACAAGTAATATTTTTCAGAAAAGTTTTTAAATGTTTTCTCAAGGTTGAACACCTTAAAAGGGGGGGGGGGATTAAACAATTACAAAAGTAAAGAGGTTAAGACTAATAACAATGCTTTTGCAAAAACCTCTGCAGACAAATATGAACCTCTTAATCCTCATAAAATATGAAGGATTTTAACCAATTAAATTTTTTATTAATCTGCATACTTGCCAACTCTACTGTGTTTACCAGTAGACTACTGTTTTTTGGTTATTTCTACTGGCCTACTGTTTTTTGTTAAAAATTTACTATTTTTAGGAACTTACAAGAAAAATGTAAAATTGAACAATTTTCTTGTAAAATATATAGACGGAAAATAAGCAGAGAATAAATATAATAATGAAATGAGATTTATTAAATGTATGTATAAAAATTACAATACTGATTTTAATTATCTCAAAATATACCTAAATTTTAGGGGGGTTTTACTTTCATCACCCTACTACCATTGGTAATGGAAGTATTGTATTCGGTCCAAAAATTCGATATCGATATTTCACCTGATTTACACGTTTTACGGTCACCTGAGTCCAAAAATGTAGTTTTTGGCAATTGGTCAGTGTGTGTGTATATGTGTGGAATCTTCTGGCTATCATATCTCCGAAACTAATAAAGATAAAACTACAAAACTTCAGAATCGAGACAGGTCTGGTGTACAGATGAATTTTCCAAATGTTGGTAAAAATTGAAAAACCGGAAGTGGGACATCGGAAACTAGAAGTGGGACCGTAAATCCGTATTTCAAAAACGGCTCTATCGATTTTCTTCAAATTTGCTATATAAACATTCTATTAGATGTCCTTTCGAATGATATAGTTGGTTTAGGATAATTGAAAGGAGTATAAATAGCTCAATTTCAGGTCTCGCAAGCGCATTCCTTTAAAAACGGCTGCACGGAATTTTTTGAAACTCGCCATATTAACTCCCTTTTAAATATCCTTTTGTATGTAATTATTGTTTGCCAGTCAATAATTGCGTTTTGATAAAAGATGTTATCTAAAAAACGGCTCTAACGATTTTCTTGAAAATTGTTACATATAAATCAATTTTAGATATCCTTTCTCATGCATTACGTGGTTATTACAGGAAAATTAACAGTCATCTTGCTTAGGTAAACCAGTTTTAGATCTCGGAAATTGGTGTTTCAAAAAAAATAACTACCTATATATATATACTACTATATATATATATATATATATATATATATATATTTTTTTTTTTTTTTAACCTCGCTATATGTAAGCTTCGTTTCATATGTCTTTACATGTGTATAAAATTTTTCTTACTGGAAAAATTTTAGGTTTCTACTTCTTTAAGTCACTTTTATATCTTCTGATCACTTTATCTAAAAAAAAAAATCTGGTGTGAAACAACCACACGACTTCCACTACCCACTATTACACGTATTATATGCATGTTTTAGAAATAATGTGGTCAGCGAAGACATAAAATTGACCTAGCGAAGTATACACAAAAGAAATTTCCTGTAGGAGAAAGCTAATATATATATGTATGTGTGTGTGTGTAAAACAGAATTTACATAGCGAGTTAAAAAATAATAGAGTTATTTTTTCAAACACCAATTTCCGAGATCTAAAACTGACCTACCTAATCAGGATCACTGTCATTTTTCCTGTAATAACCATGTAATACATGAGAAAGAATATCTAAAATGGATTTATGTAACAATTTCAAAGAAAATCGTTAGAGCCGTTTTTGAGATACCAACTTTTACCAAAACTTAGCATACTCAGTTGTTGACTGCAAAACAATAATTACATACAAAAGCATATATAAAAGAGATTGAATATGGCGAGTTTGAAGATATTCAGTACAGCCGTTTTTAAAGGAGACCTGAAATTAAGCTATTTATATAGGGCGCCTATCAATTTTCCTGAACTAACCAACTATATCATTCGAAAGGACATCTAATAGAGTGTTTATATGGCAACTTTGAAGAAAATCGTTGGAGGCATTTTTCAGATACTGACTTACGTTCCCAATTCCGGTTTCCGATGTCTCACTTCCGGATTTCCAATTTTCACCAAAATTTAGAAAATTCATCTGTACACCAAACCTGCCTCAATTCTGAAGTTTCGTAGTTCTATCTTTATTAGTTTAGGAGATATGATAACCAGAAAATTTCACACATACATACACCACTGACCAATTGCCAAAAACTACTGTTTTGGACTCAGGAGACCTTAAAACGAGTAAATCAAGTGAAAACTCGAATTTGAATTTTTAGATCGAATACAATATTTCCATTACCTACGGTAGTCTGGTAAAAAGTATACCTGGGATCTGTTGACTAACTTTCTTAATCAAGTGTAAAATATGACTAACTTGCCTTGTCTGGCAACTGCGGTTGTTGACTAACCTTCCTGGTCAGATAATTATGATTGTCGACTAGCCTTCTTTGTCTGATAATATTAACCTTCCTAGTCTGGAATAGTGTTTTGGTGACTAGTTCAGCAAGTACACTTTTCAGTTTTTTGACTAGTTCAGCAAGTGCACTTTTCAGTTTTGGAGACTAGTTCAGCTAGTACATTTTTCAGTTTTGGTGACTAGTTCAGCCAGTACACTTTTCAGTTTCGGTGACTAGTTCAGCCAGTACACTTTTCAGTTTTGGTGACTAGTTCAGCAAGTACACTTTTCAGTTTTGGTGACTAGGTAAGCAAGTACACTTTTTAGTTTTTGAGACTAGTTCAACAGGTACACTTTTCAGATTTGGTGACTAGTTCAGCAAGTACACTTTTTGGCTAGTCAGCAATTTTGGTTAGTCAATTCTGTATTGTCAGTTGAGCATTTTGTCAGGTCACTGTGACCAACTTATTTTTCTGTGTGAACCTTTGCCATTCAATTTTCCTTTATCTGCTCTGGGGAAAGTTTTTATAGAATCATCTTGATTTTCTAAGACAATCATATTATGGGACATCGGTCGATAAAAAATATCTCATTTAAAAAAAAAAGGACAAATGGACTAAAAAGGAAAAAGCATTTCTGATTTATATTTGCATTTTTGAATGACTTCTGGCAGAAATTAGAACACACAATTATTGTAATATTATTTTAGAAAGCGAATAGAGGAATATATAATGATAATTTATTTATTTATTTATTTTACTATCGGTGTTCTGCATGCGCTTTGTAAAATTCTCTTGTGCATTGTTTTAATAATATATGTTTATTTTTTTCTCTTTCTTTCAAGAATATGGTATTGTCACAGATTTAATAAAAAATCACGAATCTTAGATTGATTAATTCATGATTTGTTTCGATTTAGATGAAAAAGAATTTAGATTGCTTTCTTTATTTTGCAATTCATATTATTAAATATTACCATTCCTGTATTTTTTTTTTATATCTATAATACTATTTAACGATATTGAATTGGTTATATTTTAGTTTATGCGCTTTTGTACGATATCAATATCACACCAAAAGGTTTATTTACTAATTAAATGGAGTGCGTTCAGGAGTTACATGGGTTTCGAAGTTTATAAAAAAGCATATTTTCTTTATTTTTTAATATAATAAGTAAATAATTTTATTCAAAATTTTGAACATTCAAAAGAGCAACATTTAAAAAATATTTTATAAAATTTTCACTAAAACTTTTAGAAAATTCAGTCGGTGGGAACTGACTTCCGGAAAAAAATGTCCTGTTCGTGGTCAGGATAACTCATGATACCTTTATATGAAAAAAAGTGTCAGTAGATAGCTCGTGATTGAACGAAAGATTATTTAAAAAAATGTCAGACTTATGTGCAAAAGACTACAATTTTTGATAAAATTTACAACATGTATAGCCATGTAAATTTAATTGTAACCAAAAAACAAAAATTCGTTCAATCACTAGTCAATTCTATTTTGAAGAAGTGTATAAATTTTCAATAAGATCCGTGCTTTTGTTTTTGAGAAATAGTGTCCACCGACTTCAAAACTGTAATATCAGAAAAAGAAAAAGCAATTAAAGTTTTACGTAGGAATCATACGAAGAATTTTTTTAACTTCATAAAATTGTTGATTACAGCCCAATAAAGCAAAGATCTTGCTGCAGCTGGAGTGTCCAGGGCACCTTTTATTTCTGCCTGAGACGAATTCTTTATTCTCCAGTTCCGTTACACCTGTGTCGCTCCTGGCCGGACACCCAATTTTTTAGAATGCATATATACTTTTCTTTATTGATAAATGTAGTGCATTTTCTGAAACGTAGAACTGAATATATTAATATTAACTCCGATATTATTAGGCCCACCAGTGGCCGAGAGGTTCCGTCCTCGAAGTTGGTAGACGTGAGGTGCAGAATTCGATGCCAGGTGACGCTTGTCAGCCTAGATATTCAGAGTTTTACATGGTTTTCTCTGAAACTAGCGTAAATGTGGGTTAGGTCAATCGGCCTTACGTCAATTCCAATAGAAATGCCCAAACTGTTAGTTAAATAGACAGGAATGCACTTGAATTATTGATTTGGCTTCAAAATAAATTATTCTAAAATAACAACAACAACAAACATGAATATGGTAACTATTTCTAAGCTACATTACTTCGCAAAAATAAAAATGAAACACTTAATCAGAATTGCAAATATGAATACATTCTTAAGAATGCGATACTGCGATACAATCTCGTAGATTCAATATATAATATTTGTAAAACAACAATGATACTTCATAAAATAAAAAATAAGTATAAATGCATACTATTAATATAATTACCGCAATTAAAATGTTTTGCATATATTACAGATCCTGTATACAGCATTTGGAAATTGACGATTTAGTTTACTTTCAGAACATAGTTTTTACAGAAACAAAATTTTTAATAAATACGTCACACATACGTTAATCCTTTTTTTTTTTTTTTTTTTTTTTTAGTGACCTTAAAAATTTTAAAATATTGATATTAGAAAATGATAAGCAAAAAAATCTGCTTTGTAATTTATATTTTAATAGCTCGAAATCTGTGATTTTTTTTTTTTTTTTTTAATCCCGTTTCACTTCATTTCTAAGTCAAAAAACATTTTAAAGAATTTTATGTCATTCAGTAAAAAAGGAAACATTATTATAGTTAAAGTTAAACATTTGAAAGACACTATTGTCACTTTAAAAATCTTTTATTGGTTATTAAGATTGTATTGGATCTATTTGAAAAACTGTTATAATAATTGGAAGAGACAAGACAAATTTTCTCATTTGTAATAATGTATTTAAAACAATATGTGCCATCACTTTTATACGATACGATACGAATACTATTTAGCAGAAGCTTCTCTGTTATTTACTCATTTCATTAATTTGTATATAAAGTGTTCTGGTGCTGTAAGTGAAGTATCGAATTTTTTTATTTAAAAAATATGTTGATATATTCAACAAAATTTAATATTATAAATTTATTGGATTTTTCAAATCTACAATATCCTACTTTTTAATGCCAACAAATTATACCTATTATTTAACTTAAAATTTGAAAACGTCAATTTGCAAAGCACCAGAACCGGAATAAAACGAAAAAATCGATTTTGTGTAACTATTATTGTATGGTAAGTCAGCTTTCATATTGGGTAGTTATAATTAAACTTCTGTTATAAACAGCATTTTTCAGCTGAAATAGTCGAGCGAACTGCCCGAAATTTTGTATATTGGGGATTTATAAAATGTGTTCAAGAAACTAAAGAAAAAATTTTGTTAAAAAAATCTCCACTCGGTGAAGTTTTGCATCGAAAAATTATAAATTTTATAAATAGAATGATTCACATTGGAAAATAAAACTAATCAGTAAATATTCAAATTATTTATGACTTTTGTATGAGTCATTTCTTTGGTATACTTTGTGTTTATCCATGGAAAAAGCTTCTTAATGGACATTTTTGTGTATTTTTTATTCCCTGAGTGTATCAGATGAATCCTCCGCGTATCAAATTTAGTGGCAAACTACTGGAAGTTTCAGCTTCAGGATTTTGTTCATAGCGAAAGTAAAACTATTACAACTCAGTATATTTAGCGTAACATTAAAAACCGCTTGAGTCATTAGAGTAGGTTTTGTTCCACAAAAATCTGATTGTTCATGAATTACAATGTTTCTTTTTGAAAAAAAAAACATGGTATGATACAAGTTAAAAAAGTATTGAATACCGGGTTCTTTAATTAACTTTTTGTCGAGGTGCATTTTTTTTTTCAGATACGTAACATAACGCAGAACAATTCAAATAAATCAAAGTTAAAAAATCTCTCCAGTTGTCTTTTTAAAAAATTAATAGAACTAAAATTGAAATATTCCCCAGTCGATCTAAACAAAGAAGCTCTTTCTTCGTTAAACGACTCTTCCAAAATTAACCTTTTATATCTATGGATATAATATGCTTTCCCTGTAGATATCTTTACTGAAAATTTTCATAATATCATGAACGAAACATTAATTAGCGTTAATGTTTTTCGCTACGGGATTTCGCTGGCTGCCGCCCAGATTTCATTTTAATACGCTGGAAAAACTGTTTTCGTTCTAACAAAATAATTCCTAGTGTACATTAAGCATTTATTTATTTTTTCTTTTTAATAACTATGGCTAATTTAGTTAAAGAATATTTTTTTCTGGAAAACAAAAGGAAGGAGAGAAAAAGGATTAAAGAAACTGGTAACATGTTTTTTGTTTTCAAGTTAAAGAAATGTTATGGGAGAAAAACCTGTAAATTGTTACAGTTTATGTTTAACAAATTATGAGCAAACAATGTAACAGCTAAAAATACTTGTAGCAAAATTTAGAAAACATATTGAAAGACGAAGTTAAGCTTTTTTTTTTTTTTTTTAGTTCAAAACAAGAGTTTGTTGTTAAATATTTTGCAAGTTATAGTTCTTAAATACACTTGAGTAAATACATTAAATTTAAGTTGGTGTCTATTTAATTGTCTTATATTCTATTCATTCTAAAATATGCCAAGAAAATGAAATTGAGACTTCAGTTATCATTTGTGACTATGGAGAAAGTTGCAAATGTCATCGTTTGTAATAAAGATGCATAAAAAAAAATTTCACTTTACTTTTTTTAAAAAAAAGCTTTTTTTTTTTTTTTTTTTTTTAATATTTAACGATTTTCATATTAAAATATCTTATATATGTTTTGTATAGATAAAGAAAAAATGATTTTATTTATTTTTTCTTTCTGAAAATTAATACAGGTACATAAAGATTTGTGTGTGTGTGTGTGTGTGAAGTTCTCTTCTGCCACCAGCATCCAGAAATAACATACACAATCTACCAATAAGTATTTGGACACTTTCGAATTTAGACGTTTTGTCAAATACCTAGAAAAGTTTTTTAGGAATCATCTTGAAACTTTGGTTGTGTAAAGAACATGTTATACCTCACATATATTTCAGCAAAAGTTGTGTCCTAGAAAGGAAAAGGAGACCAATAAAAAATTTTAAAAAATCAAAATGTTTTGTATCACCTTATAAAAAGTAAATCTTTAAATGCGTTTCAGCTGTATCATGTGATTATGAGGATTTTTTCTCACAAGGAAACATTCAGAATGTGTCGTTTTCAAAAAATATTGGAAAAAATATATGTGATTCTACTCTTCATAAAACGCCAGAAAGTGAAAAAAGTTATCGGCTGAAATGAATTACAGCGACAACAAAAAATTATCAAAATTAAGCATATTTGGCGATTTAGCGCTGTTAGGCGTTCAATTCGCTAGCACCGAGATTGCCGTGTACGAACAGAACCGTGTTTTGTTTCTCCGCCAAGTACTCAAAATCAATCGCCTAACAATGTGAAATCGCCAAATATGTTTAATTTTGATAATTTTTTGTGGTCGCTGTAATTCATTTCAGCCGATATTTTTTTCAATTTCTGGTGTTTTAGGAAGAGTAGAAACACACATAGTTTTTTCAATATTTTTTGAAGACGACACCTTTTGAATGTTTTCTTGTCCGTATCTGTATAAATGTTTATGAGTCTACCACATATATGCGTGGAGATATAACGTTTTTTTTAAAAATTGAAAAAAAAAAATTCCACTTTTAAAATTATAATGCATACGGCATTAGACCCAGTGCAAAGCCATTTTTAGGAAAATTGGCATACTACATTAGACACATTGTAAGGTAGACGTAGCGTCGGGTTGAGGAGATAAAGGTCGCCGAAGGAAATCAGTATTGAAGGTGATAAGCCTTGAGTTCTGATTAAAATGTCGGTTGAGGATTGGAAAATTTCGCTGGATCCAGCATAGTTTGGCGACGTTAAAGGTGAAATTACTAGATTGGAGGTGTCGAGTAGAGGTGATTTTAGGTAGAGATGGAGTATCTAGCGTAGTTATTAGGATCTACGTAGTTTGGGGAAAGATGATTGAATATGATTAGTTTAAAGAAGTGGCAAGGTGAAATGAAGCGAATGGTGATATCCATTTCGAAGGAGTTTAAACAGTGTGGTTTTTGCGTTATGAAATGTGGTGTATGGAGTAGCGGATATCATGAGATAGTGGTGTATGGAATAGCGGATATTATGAGATAGTGGTACATGGAGTAGTGGATATTAAGCGATAAGTTAGTGGGGAGCGCAATATACTTGTTAATACTGAGGAGTTAAATCGAACGTTGTTCATCCGTGACGAGAGAAGATTAGATGACTATGTTTTGGATGAAGATTGAGTCGTAGCGTAAATCTACGATCTGGAAGTTGTTCGAACCTAACAGTACTCATCGAAGTCCGAAAGTTCCCGATAAGTCATCCAATGTAATTTGTTAAGTCTTCAAACGGTGAGCACTATTTATTTAAAATATTTTTAATTTATCTAAGTTGAGAAATTCGGTGAGTTCCATTAAACACCTCCGCGTCCTTTTATTCAGCTAAAATAAACTTTGATGGTTTTGAAACTAAAGTTTCCTAATTGTCTCTTAAGTTAAACATTTCTTACAATGAGTTCTATTGAAGCCGGTGCACAAACCTTAAAATATCATACTGCAAGCAGAATGCAAAAGTGTTAAATATCTTACGAATTATGAGCAGTTATATTAAATAATTTTTAACTACGCATGCGCTAGCTTTTCAAATATTTCATTTCCATAATTTAATAGCCAAAGGTATTGAGCAACTTATATAAAAACCCCAAACACGTATCGTGTAAATTCAAAAAGGTATGAGAGATAAAATTAACAAAATTTCAGTTCTTCTAAAAAAAATAAAAATAAAAATAAAAATAAAAGTGGGGGGGGGGGAATGATAGGGGGTTTTATCAACATATATTTACAATCGGCAAACACTGTCTTACCATTGGGCATTGATTAAATCAAAATAAAAATGTAAGTAAAACCCCTTATTGTTTACCTTTTATTTTGATAGAACTGAAATTCTGTTCATTCTATCTCTCATAACTTTTCGAATTTACACTATTTTATTTTTATTTATTTATTATTTTTTTTGGGGGGGGAGTGGTTCTTATAAGTTGCTCAATACTTTTGGCTGTTAAATTCTGCAAATGAATTTTTTTAAATATAGCGCATGCGTAGTTAAAAATTATTTAGTAAAAATGCTCATATTTCGTAAGATATTTAGCATTTTTGCATTGTGGATTTTTTTTTTTTTTTTTTTTTTTTTTTTTAAGGTTACATCTCTACAAATATATGTGGTAGCTTCATAAAAATTTATGCATATTATGAGAAGAGTCCTCATAATCACATGCCATAGCCAAAATGCATTTCAAGCATTACTTTTTACAGGGTGATCCGAATTTTTTTGTTTAGGTTTTTACTAGTCCCATTTTCCACTTCAGGACACTACTTTTGTTGAAATGTATGATTTATAACATGTTCTTCTCTTTACCAAAGTTTCAAAATGATTCCTAAAGAACTGTTTTAGATATTTGACAAAACGTGTAAATTCGGAAGTGTCCAAATACTTATTGGTAGATAGTGTAGTAATAAGACTTAACTCAATGCTTACTTAAGTTGGTGAATCTATATAAAGGATATAAACTTAAGCAAATATTATGAAATAAATCTATCAATTTGTGCGTTTAATTTTAAATTTACTATGGAAATTAAACTCATTACTCATATTGTAATAATATGCATTATTACAATATTATTCATCACAAAAAGAAAGGAAAATAATACTCTAACACCTCTCATACACCATATAATTTTTAACCTTTTACGTTTTACAACGGAGTCTCGATACCTAGACACCGCAGTACTCTAACTCAAGTCTTTTAAAAAATTTCAATGCCCGACGAATTTTGCTAGAATCGAGTTCCAAGATGCATAATCTTTGGTCAGTGTTGTTAAACAAACTCTATGCTTTCAAGTTATGTTTCCAATGTTTGCTAATAAGGTTATCGAATTCATGCGACTCTCTTTTAATTCAAAATTTCTTAATAATCTAAGTAAAAGCTACTAATATTTAACTTTTTTAATTTCTCTTACACAAAAACTGGAGAAAGGGTTGGGAGATTTTTTCCCCCAATTTCATGGCTTTGGACTCTATAGCATTAGATACAGAGAATTGCAACGGAGCATCAGAATCGTATATAAAATTGGTGGCATTCCAGTGTTAGGGCTAAACTTCCATCCAATGCTGTTCCGTCAAACTAAGTAAATCGAACTAATGCTTCGCAGATAAGTTTGAAAACGTAATAAACCTATCTCACCATATGAGAGAGGGCGTGAAATAGTGTAAAACGAGGTAGGATTTCCAAATTAAAGGATATTTCGAAATGTGGGTTATACTCTTACTTTTTGACGATTTCGACAGGAATGGGTAAAATATAATCATACGGAGCATCAAGAAATCAGGGTTGTACGAGGGCGACGAAGAATGACTGAAGAACACAGAGTGATCCTCCGATCGGCACTCATAGCACCTAAAAGCTCCTTATCAGCGATCCCATCCACATTCCGGACACAACTAAACACAATCACCGCGAATAAGCGACTTAGCGAGATATGGCTGATGTTACAAAGATCAAAATGCTGATGGTTCTCATCGTACACACCACCAGGCATGACTGCACTGTTGCTGGGCGCATTCAACCTACAATCACAATGGATTGGGAAAGAATTCAATGAGATATGATTTGAAATGAGTCCCAAGAAATTATGAAAGCGTTTTTAGACACGTTCAGGACAGAGAGGAAAATATACCTGATTATCGTCTGCCGTACAGCCCGACAACTGTAAATTATGGTACGGGTTGTCATTTCATTTCATAGCTGGACACCTTAGTTATTACTTTTGGCAGCGTTAAATCACAGCCAAACGTCGACGTGATGTTAAATCTAATTTTGTTGTCTTCTTTTACTTTGTGTTGTCTTACCTATGCTACTTATATTCTAACAGATTTGCGGCTGATCACTTCATGCTTTTCTTCATAACCTTTTCGTGCATCTTGAATATATCGCCGACCGCTTAGATAGACAGAGATTTCCCCAATAGAGCAAGTGAGCAGTCATTTATGACCTTCCGTAGATAGTTCTGATCCATTACAAGAACTAAAAGCAGGAGAAAATTTGAAATACATACGAGTCAGTTCCCAGCCGGATTTTAATTCCTACTCTACTGTTGTCGTTTTGTTTTCATTGTATGTATAGTCAGAAAAAAAAAGTCACCTCCGACTAATTTTGTCGTAAATAGCATAAAAATAGGCGGCTGGTGCTGATCGACTGGTAACAATGTCTAGTTGCTAATGCAATAGTTAAATTTCGTTTAGGGGCTGTTTACATATTGAATTTGCATAAACTTCAATTTTACGAACTGACACTCATTTTTCACTCCATATTCGAATTCCTGAGATCAAGGCAGTTCTGAAAAAGGTATGGTTTACACGCATTTAATTAATTCTTGACAGAGTTACAAACGAAAACGTATTAGGAGTTCATCCCTACATTAAAAAAAAAATAATTAAGTTAATATTTTACACAGAAAAGCATTATATCTATTTAGATAATAAATGGAGAAGAAATATGACAATTATTAGAAATTATGTGTTTATCTAAACTTACTTGAATAACTATTTTAATTCCTGTGCATGCAAGATTATAAATGACACGAATGAAAAAATTCACAGGCACCTGACAGCATTCAGAAATGAAATACGACTGAAATTGAAAAATAATGATAGGAATGTAAATTTAGAAGCACATATTTTTGATGATGATTGTTCTATTCGTGCAAAAACCAAAATTGGTCATAATTCATAATTTTTTGTAATAGGTATTTATTAATAATTTCCATAATTCAAATCAGATATTCATAATTAATCAAAAATATGTATGTAGTTTGTTTGGGTCACTTCATTCTTATACAGAAGAAAAAAGAAATTTGAATATAATACTTTTTCAGGAAGATATTAATTAATGTTTGTCACATTCATTTAACATTAGTATCCCATATTTTGGCAGGTTATAGCTCTATGAAAAAATGAGAGAAGAATATAAACTATACCATTTACCGGGCGGATTTGACCCAAATAACCCCAAAAATGTTTTGAAAATGGGTAATTCTATTGAAAAAAAAAAAAATTAAGTTGGTGCATGTGTTAATATGTAGACGACCCTCTAAGCTAAATCTAAGTATATCATTAGAAACTAGGCATCATTACTGATGTATCGACACCAGCAACCGCATATTTATACGATGATTTGCGAAAATAATTAGTCGCGAGGAAGACTTTATTTTATTTTATTTTATTTTATTATTTATTTATTTATTTTTTGGAGATTATGCATTACATTTACCTATTACATTCGGATGATTTCTTCACGTTGAATTATTCGTTACTGCAATTTTTTCGATCTAACGATTCTGTTTTACTTCCTAAAATATTTTCTTAAATATATTAAATCTCAACCAATAGCTCATGAAATGTTGTTAGAACTCCTTCTTTCTCATGTAATTTATTTTGCTATTAAACAGTCAATAGTGAAATATTTTCGAAACATTTATATGCTAAAGAGAAAAAAATGAACGTATCTACAACTAGCATATGAATTATAATTTTAAAACTTTTATGACGAATTCTAATAAATTTAGAATAATATTACTATCAATAAATATTTAAAGACGGCAATTTCCATATTTAAATGAACAAAAACATCACCTTTTCCATTACAAATGGGAAAATATGAAGAAATAAAAAAAAATTGCATTTATAAATGTAAATATTATTTCATATGACTTTCCTCTCGTCTCTACTATTTGCTTGAGTGTTAATATGAAAATGAGCCTATTCAGAAGTTATACCAAACCGGAACTCAGCAGGAACTTCGTACTCAAATAAGTAATTTAAATGTCTACGAAGGAAGAAGTCATTGTTAAAAAGGCAAATAAAATACTGTTATGTTTATTTTTGCACACCGAGGAAAACTTTGAAATGTTCATATCAAATTACTGAATTTAAATCGTAGAAAATTCTAGATAATTTCATAAAACTTAATGAACAAACAATAATAATAAATATAATTACAAGATAAATAATTACAAGATAAAAAGAACTTTTTATATACCACGTTTTTAAGTTTTCTGTTGAATCATAAAAACTTGACAATTCTATGTATTTATAAATACTTAAAAAAAAATTGATGAATTATCCCACCAACTTGAAAGAAAATGATCAAATGCGTAATAAAGAGAGCAATTATAAGAAATTTTCAGAAATTTATTAATTGAATAAAAGTATTAAAAGAATGCATTGTCATCGTGGTCTGAACTATTCTAAAAGTTTCAAAGGTCTAACTAGTCGGGATGTTAGTTAAAAATCGATTGCAAGATTTGTACTGGACAAACAAGAAAGCGAGTTAAAAAAAACGTGGTAATATCCAACCAAGCACATTACAAACTGTCACTGGTATATAAAATTACAATTTGTCTATTGAAGTTTAGATTATACTAAATAGTCCAATTTTGCGAAAACAATTACTATGAAAAAGCTGTCAAAGTCATGTTTAATCCTGCGATGTAAAACTGGATTAAAAAAAAAAAAAAAAAAAATGTATGACTGTATATAAATATAATAATTGAAATTAATGAAGAATTTTGGTCAAAAAGAATCTTTAAATACGAGGACTGTAAGTAAAGTAATTGAAACAGACAGACAAAAAAATTAATGAATTTCCAAGCAAAATTTTGTTGAATTCCTTCAGTATATAATCGCCAGAAAAGTTTATTTTTTTTCCAAATGTCGGAACACCTTTGTGACAGAACGGTTCTGTGTTCAAAGCTGGTAGACGGGAAGTGCCGGGTTCGATCCCAGGCTGTTTTTGTAGGCATAGCCATTCGGAAATTTCCGTGGTTTTCTCCGAAATTTGCGTAAATATGAGCTAGGACTCCTTAGATAGACTCTACAAAGGGCATTCCTCCTTAGACCCGGGTCCCTAGTGTAGATAATTTGCCTTAGTCCGAACACCAACACCGTCGGGAAGCCGTAGAATACCATTTGCAAAGCATTTGTTGTTAACGTCAGCGACGGAGCGTCCTGTTATTCGCCGAGTGTCACACCGTTTTACAACTGAGACCAAATTCTTCAGACAATTCCCAGACAGTCCACTGACGATCTAAGAAAGAGAGACGACTCACGATATTAGTCTGCTGTTGATACATAAACAGTATGTGTTGTTCAAATCCGCCGTCTCATTCTGACTCGTATGAACGACTGACCCATCGTACAGCCATCATATGGTAATGTATTCTCTCCATCGGCTTCACTTACTTCTTGATAATATTCAGATGAATTTTTGCGATAGGCAACTACGATTATAATCCAAGACTGCTGATTAACTTTTGCAAACATGCTTTAGAGCAGTAAAAACGATACCTTTCACTCTAACGTCGCCCAGTAACTGCCTTTAGAAACTGGATCGACTGTTTTAAATATTCTACGCATCCACAAAAGCACCATCTTACTGTTCCCGTATTCTTTTATTGCATTCTCGATCTTCTGCAATTTTCTATACCACTACTGCTTTTTTCGCCACAACTTATTTAAACCCCTCGTATTAATTTCTTTAGTTTATCCCCCCCTCCCAAAGTAAAAGTGTGTTAAAGAAGCAATTCATTATCATAGAAGTTAGATTTTGAATAAATTTTAATTGAATAGTTAAAGCTGAACTTGAATGGATTTAGCATCACACTAGAGCTGCGCAGTTGGTTATTGGCAATGGTCTAAAATTCCCCTTTAAGGGTGGTCCAGTAATATGCTACAATTTTAACCAACTTGTGAAGTTTAAAATTGTTATTGAAAGGCATTTTGTTCAAACAGATCATAATTTGATGTCAAACCGTGATTTAAAACCTAGATTAAATATATTTTATTAAAACTGATGTTGTAATCAAAACTTAAAAATTATGCCAAATATGAAAACGACTAAAATATGTAATTTGAGAGTATTAAAAAGAATATTTTCCTATGATAGATTAGAAATTTCAAAGAATGAACTTAATTATTAAAATTTTAGAATACTTACTTTTTCATACAATTAATTAATTTCATTTATACTTTCTGTGAAAGGGATGTGATGTTGCATGTATTGGAAAGTACTTTAACAATACTGTGAAAAGCTGCCTAAAGGAAACTATAAATATTACAAATTACGTACGCAAAATATTTAAATATATTAAATATTTTAATTTTCAAGTCAGTAACGAAACTTTTTTAGAAACCAGTATTATAGAGATACACAAATTTCATTTAGTCGCTTGAATGTTTGTGGTGATTGGACAGTATTTGAAATGAGGGAACGGGTTTTATTAAAATAGCTCATAAAATATTGAAAAGTAATTATAAACTTTGATTTAAAAGTATTCTGACATTTCTTTTAACATTTGCAAAAACAATGTTTTTCAAAATCGGCTTTTTTTTTTTTTTTTTGGTAATTAGCAGATTTGTGTTGGCAGGCATTTAACCTTCTTATTAAAATTATTTTTAAAACAACCTTGTTTTGATAACGCCCAAATTATGAAAATTTTCTGGCATACAAAAACGACATAATAATTTGAAACGAACTAAACAAATTTCCGTAATCTATTAAATAATATACAACTACGATTCACGCCCGTAAGGAAAATTTACTGGTCCAAAAAGACCACTTAAATTATGATTTAGTGTTCAAAGAATATTTAATTGTAGACGAGTAACACGTGCATACTTCCTATGCATATTTTTATATTTTTCCTTTATACAATGCCATTGTACGAAAACAGAACAAACTCTATGATTTTAAGGTAAGATTGAGGTAAAATGTTAAGGTAAACTTTTAAAATTAGGTTTTAAAATACTATAAGCATAAACTGTCTATCTGTTTCTGCGTTTTAATATAATACTATTTCTCGCAAGCGTAGAAAAGTGTATTTTCAGTAGTTAATTAAATGATATAAATTATGGAAAACAGGTTTTAAATAACTTACTGTAAAATGAACTGAAAATGTGCTGTTGAAAGGAAGGGGGAAAAAAAATCACATATTTGTTATCAGGTCGAAATAATTAAACTGGAAACCTTATCAGACACACAAGTACAATGTGAGAAACAATTCAATGTAGCGGATGCAAAGTAGCACTGACACAGAATTTTAAAGATAGAAAATCTTGTAAATACATATTTTGTATATATATATAAGTTAATTTGAAAATGTATAAATACATTTAGTTCACATTTTTTAAAGATATCACAGACGACAATTT
This sequence comes from Salticus scenicus, assembly GCA_963930645.1. Classification (NCBI taxonomy): domain Eukaryota; kingdom Metazoa; phylum Arthropoda; class Arachnida; order Araneae; family Salticidae; genus Salticus; species Salticus scenicus. Next base: position 158,279,690 of record OZ005651.1, on the reverse strand, counting down.
TTTCACCCAGGTTTGTAATTTTAGCAACATTTGTTGATGACTCGGCGACAATTGTCAACAAGTTGACACACTGGCAAGAGCCCTATATGCAACTGTGATAGATTTTAAAGATTTATTTAATTACATAAGTTCATTTGTTTCTTGACATTATTGCTGAAAAAGGGATAATTCAAAGGCACTTTCAATTTTCCTGAAGGTTTATTCTATTCACCAAAGTGTTTAAAAAGTCGTAAAAAATTTAATTAAGAAAAATAATTATTAAATACCATTAATTACGTTTTTCTTTTTCAGAATTTCATGAAGTGTAAAAAAAAAAAAAAGTTAAATCGAAATAATTACATTGAAGTGTGCTCTTACACTCTTCTGAAACAGGTTTTCTAAAATAAATTGTCTGAAATCGGATTATGTTACAAATGAGAAATGAATAAAAATAATAAGAAACAAAAGTTTCACTGTACAATAACAAAAAAAAAAAAAAAAAAAAAAAACACTCGTTTCTTTCAAGATTTCATCACTCTTTCTATTCTTTATTTTTCTATTGGAACAGTACCAATTCCTAATGTATGAATAAAATAATTTAACATATCGAGAATAGATAAAGCACAAAATTGAATTTTTTTTTAGATTTCGGTTACAACTCTTTTATTTTATTAATAAGAATCATTGTAAAACTTTATGTATTATTTTTTTATAAAAATATCAACTTTATTTCTTTTATTTATTTATTTATTTATTTATTTATTATGGAGTTTCTTTTTCAGACGGAAAAATAGAAGTCATTGATGAAATATGAGTATTTTATAAACAAACACCGTAAAGCGCATAAATATGCGTGTACACCATAAAATTGCTTATTTTATGGTGTTCATTTAAAAAACCCTTATTCTTCATCATTCAACAATAGATTTTACTTTTTTTTTTTTTTTTTTCCAATATCTTTAATGGTCGTTTAAATTAAAGAAATTTTTGCGGTACTTTGATACTTAAACGAATTTTTGAACATTCATCAAACTTATTAGACGTAATTTATGAAACGATTGTCCATTTTTTGCGTTATTTTTAAAAAGTATTTTATCAGTGTATTGCAAAACTTTATATTAGCCTTTTTTTTTCCCCTTAACATTTAACCATACACATTTTTATATCTAATCAAAAACATATCATTAATTTTTAACAACTAATAATATGAATAACATTTATTAAAATTTTATGAAACATTGTTTTATCTGGTCAACAATGTGTAGCATTTTATTCTACAATAATTGAGTCGCAAAAATTCAACTGATCCCACTTTTCCCTTACTATTTCAATAGTGGAGCTTTAAACTCGTATTTATGCTTATGTAACAATAAAATTTAGCTATGTAATACAGGGGTCACCGTGGTCATATTTTTAAATGTACTACTTTTTTTTTAATTGAAAATTTTAGAAATAATTTTCAGTGTTTATTTTTGATTGAATGATATAGAGGTTGCTTTTTAAATATAGTTGCATTCCAAAAGGGACTACATAGATTCCTAGAAAGAATACGTATTCGAAACAAAAAGATTGGGAAGCTAAATATATACAACTGGTTTCATTTTTAATATCTTTGTCCATTTAAATTAGAAAAAATAGTTTTATTATCCAACCTTATTTGTTAAATAATCTGATCTGGATATTTATTTGTTTATTTTATTTTGTTAAGTTTCTTAGCAAGTGAGAATTAAGGATTTCTGTGACAAATAAAATTTTCGCTCTTAATAAACATCTTTATTTGGATTTAGTGGATTTATACTTGACATATGAATCACTGTTTTCTTGCACTCTGCCATATTTGTTTCATTACATATTTTGTATACATATAATTTAAAAACCGCCTAGAAACAAAATAACGCAAAAAAGAAAAAAAAAAGTGTGCTTTTAGATCATGGTTACTTCTTATTCAATCTAAGGCAATCTTTAAGCTAATACAATTAGAGTAAAAGCAAGAGTGAATCTGCAAAAACTCTCTTTTTTTTGCGTTACAACATACCTTTTATATCAGGTTTAAAATTTGTATTACTTATTTCTTTTTACGTATCTCTTATTTTGAAATGTAATTTCAGTAATGTTTGCCTTATATAAAATTGAAAAGCGCTTGTAACAAAAAATTAAGAAGCTTACTAGAAAAACAAATTTTCTATACTACAAAATCATCTTAAATCAATACAAACAATGAAAGATATTTCTTACTGTTTCCCAAAATGGACACTTCTTATTCGATTTATAATTTCTATAGTACCTCATTAGAGTAAAAACGAGATTGAATGTGCATAAAAACAAATTAGTTACAACATATATTTTTTAAATTTTTAAAATATGTGATATTTTTTGGCTTTTAGATATCTAACATAAAAATATATTCTTTAATATATAAAAAAAAAGAACCTTTTTCACACGAGTAAATTACTGGAATATTCAGTTCTCCTGATAAGTTTTATTTAAAAATATTCTCAGATTAATTAAGTTCAAATTTCATAAATAATTTTATAAATATTCTTCTTGCTTTCAAATTAATAATACATACTTAATGATAAGTAAAACATGCGATGATAAGTTATTCATATTTATGTATAATTTATACGTAAGTTACTATATATATTTTTTTATTATTATTATTGCAAAAATTAATTAGAATTGAATGAAAGTGAAACGTGATATACAACTTTATTTTAATAAAATACATATAAATAATGCATTTTTACTTTTAATTGATTAATTATTCCAATTTTAATCAATATGATATGAATAATTTATTAAAAATACAAAGAGACAATGCTTTTATAGATTGACTTAAATAATAATATTAAGTTAGTAGTAGAGAGCGGGTAATAGGCAATTGCATATCTGCATATGCATTTGTATATTTGAGTACTTTTTGTATTTTTACATATGAATGCATAAACGCTCATTTCTTTGAATGCATATTTCGTCGAATTTTTGAAAAAAAAAATGTTCATTTCTTCTTGGAAGTTCGCACTTAGAGTCCCATGAATTTGCTTTTTTGCACACTTTCTCCTCTCAGGTCCCTTGTTATGTATCCCTCTTGTGGGTCCCTCTATCTTCACCGCGAAAGGAATGGTTTCATGATATCTCACTTTAAAATCCATTATAGACATTCACTTTTCTATTCTAAGTTCAGATTTTAGAAAGTTAATTCTGGAGCCTTTCATAAGGTGATGCAATTTTTGAGAAAAATAAAGTTTTCATGAACATATTAATGCTATCAGGGCCTAATTAATGCCGGGGCATACTCTAACCACAAGTTTTTAACAATAATTTTTAACTCATTTATTATAGAAATTCAGAGCTTTCTTTTTCAAATTTTTTATATAAAAAATGAGTTATGTCAGGACAACGAGTTTACATGTCACTCGTTAGATACCTCTAGGGGTCACCAAAGCGGGAGAGCCATCCCTTCCGTGGAGGATCAAAATTGTGATGGCATGTCTCCGGACCACCTCTAGGGGTGTGTCCCAGACCGTCGCCAATTGCCCATCTGCGCAGCATTAGTGCGACGTAAAACCCAACTATCCTGTCACTCGTTAGACACCATTATTTGCAAAAAAGAATTACCTCCTTTTTTTTTAATCAAGGAATTACTATTTATTATAAGCTAGAAACAGTTGTTAAAAAATAATTATGAGAGTGTGCCCTGGGATTAATCAGCTCCTGAATGTTATTACTTTCTTCTATCTTCAATAGAAGAAAGTATTGGATACGTAAAAATTTTCGATTTCGGGTTTTTGATGGATTTACACGTTTTGAGAGCTGTAGAACACGATTTTACCATTTTTAGAAAATGTCTGTCTGTCTGTCTGTGTGTGTGCCAAAATTTTGTGGCAACTGTATCTCTGGAACTACTGCACAGAATTTCATACAAATTGGTATGTAGTTGCACCTTGACATAAATTAGTGCCTATCAACTTTTGGTAAAAATCGTCTTACAGGTTGCGTTGCCATCCCGCTTTTTCTAAATTTTTAACAGGGTGATATAGGGCAAAAATTTTCAAGATGGGTATCTTTCGAAAGGTCTCGTCAGTACCTTTAAAACGAATGGTTGAACTATAAATCTGTGATAATTTAAAACAAAGTTATCGATTTTTTTTACTTTTTACGAAAAAAAACTTAGAAAAAATTTTTTTTTTTCTCCCCTTAATTTTATCAAACTCCCACGGTTTCCGTGTTCTGACAAACTTAAACTAATTTTTGCATTTTTCCCCTAATTTTGTCAAAGTCCCACGGTTTCCGTGTTTTGACAAACTTTGACAAAATTTTGGGTAAAATGTGAAAATTATTCTAAGTTTGTCAAAACACGGAAACCGTGGGACTTTGACAAAATTGGGGGGAAAATGCAAAAATTTGTTTAAGTTTGTCAGAGCACGGAAACCGTGGGAGTTTGATAGAATTAAGGGGAGAGAAAAAAAAAAAGTGGGACTTTGACAAAATTTTGGGTAAAATGTGAAAATTTGATAAAAGTCCCACTTTTTTTTTTTTTTCCCCCTCTCCCCTTAATTCTATACTTTTTTTTTTTTTTTTTTTTTTTTTTTTTTTTATTGTTACTGAGTGAATTTGTATAGGAAAAGATAGAAGAAAGTCTCGTGGTGGCCACAACATACTAGTTTCACGTTTTGTAGTAGGAGAAGTGAAAAAAAAAAAAAAAAAAAAAAATGGAAACGCAATTAAAAAAAAAAAAAAAAAAAAAAAAAAAAAAAAAAATGAAGATTTGATGTAGGGAAGCAAATAAATGTTTTTATAAACGATAAAGTCGGTGAAGTAGTACAAGTGCATCCATCGACAGCAAAATCTTATAAATGTTGTCCGGTGACATCTGATGACGTTAAAAGACATTTTCCATATTTAATATAAATTGTAGATGAAAAAAGAAAATTTCAGAATTGGAAATTTGGAAAAATGCATTTCTACTAACATGAATTGTAAAAAAATTAATTCCTTCCTCGAATGGAACAACAAATATTGTTTTATATATACATACAATTGTAAAAAATAAAAATTTGGATATCTAGAAATCAAGTAAATATTACTTTTATCGATATTTTAAAAGCAAATTTTTAGAGATTTTAGTGCATATTTTGGCATTAAGTACATAATCCGCTCTCTAGTTATTAGTCTGACAGTTATTTAACCTTTCATATACGATATCAATTTTTAATAATATGTATTTATTCAAATTATTTCATAATTTTCTTATGTATATATGAATACTTTTTTCAGCCTTCTTTATCATGAAACATGCATAAGTAGTACCTCCTTTTTTTTTTCACTCTTTAATATGTTAAATCTCTCCAAATTCAATCTATATGATAATATAACAAGTCAAATAGATGAGCAGTCGAAAGATAGTCTTTCCAATAATTATACTTAAAAAAAAAAAAAAAGCGTAAAAGTCTAGTTTCCTATTGAACTCATAACTGTTTTGTCCCTTAAAACTCTTTCATTAATTAGGTTAAATAGTTTTCATTAATAAAATTATTGTTAAGAAATAATATAGACAGGAAATAGGGGAAACTAGGAAGACTTGACCCAAAGTTTTGTTTTACATTTTTTATTTATTTATTTTTTTATAACAGTTGGAGCTAAATAAATTATATGAACAAATAGTCTTATTTTGTACATACATTACTGTGGTTAAAAATAGCAGCATAGTTCTTGCTAGAAATGGTGCAAAAAATACAAATTCATTAAGTCAGCATTTTGGTCAAGTATCCATGGGCTTAGGGAGACTCCATCCTCTACTTAGGGAAACATACCCCCCCCCCCCCCCTCCTTATAAAACGGAGTAGATTCATAGGTATTGAAATGAAAAACATAGGTTTCGTAATTTAAAAGTTTTCTTGTTTTAATAGTGTAATATTTCAGTTAAAACAAAAACTATTCTTATATTAGGTGAAGTGTTGCATGTTTATTTTTCTTTAGTTAACACTATTCAACATCACCAGAAACTTAGTAGTCAAATTCAAAACTTGTGACTCTGTCGTTTTGTACTGAAATAACAGGAGCAATGAAACAAGTTTACGTTTGCACCAAGTCTACCTCAAATACATTTGTAACATCAGGCCATTTGAATATGTTACCTTCTGATCTCTTAGCAACTTTCACAATCAAAACATCAGGATTGTTTTCTGTTACTACGCTGACAAATTATCTCATCCTCTTTTTTCAGAAAACTTGACAATTACCCAATCGTCTACTTGTATTTTCTGGTTCTTCCTTCGTTCGATCATCGCTACTTGATTGAGAACTTTGTGTCCTCGCACATTCTAACTCTGAAGTTTCAGATTCTAATGGTTTTTGTTGTTTTCTTCTGTTCTTCTCAAGCTTTATACTTTTCATATAAAGAGCCCTTTTTACCTTTCTTTTCTCAACTCGTTTTTTCTTTTTTTCTTTCAGCCACTTTCTTTCTTGTATTTCTCTTCTGCTTGGTGTGGTATGACAGTGGCTAACATAGTCTTACCCTTTTTCTTTTCAGTTGTTTATTGTCTAACAATTCATTGGGCCTAAAGATTAAAAATATTTTAGTACTTTCTTAAATATCATAAAAACAGTTCATTAGGCAGAAATATTACATATTTTAGTATTTATTAAATAAAAACAATTTATTAGGTCTAAATTTCACAATGTTTTAGTTGTTTATTAATTAAAAGGAAACCATTAGGCCTAAATCACAACATTTTAGTAATTTATAGAATAAAAATCAATTAAATCAAACAAAGAACATTAAATTAATCATTGGGTCAAGTCTCCCTAGCAGTGCTGCCAGATCTGGCGGATTTTTTATACAATAATCACCGATAATTTTGAGAAGTGATATTTGCTATACATAATAGACTATCAGTTTTCGAAGTGATTAGGCAAATTATAATTAAAAATTATTGGTGATTATTGAATAAAAAATTCACAAGTTCTGGCGACAGTGCTCCCTAGTTTGCTTGGTTCAAGTCTCCCTAAGTTGTTTTACTTGATTAACTCTGACTTTTAGCAACTTGCATTACAGTTATATGAAACTACTATATACCAATATGTAGCTAAAAAAATGACTAAAACTATTATACTTCTAAAATTGATTTGCCTCAAAACTGGAAGTTCAAATTTAACAAATACCAAGATCTTGAAAATTTACTTGAAAGATGCAGTATCAATCAATAATAAATTGCTAGAAAACCACTGATAATTTTGCAATGGCTGTTCCCTGCAAAATGCTGTTGTAGGATTAGTCAATCAGTAAAATGATGAACATTTCCTTAAAATTGCCCTTTTATAAGAAAATCTCAATGGGTCAAGTCTCCTTAGTTTCCCCTACTGTTCATTAATTTTAACATACATTCAAATAGTTAAACAAATACCGTTTTAAAATTTTCCAACGTAATTAAAAAGTTATTAACTTCATTTTCTTCGTTACGTGGTTTAATTTTCGTGAATATGATTAATTGCAATAAAAATTAAATGTATTATTATGTGTTATACAATATCGTTCCTAATAATCACGGTGCGAGTAGAAATTATACTTCATTTATGGGGACACGCAAAACAAATTCTTATTCATTAGGGGAGAGTGGGGATGAATGGGACAATAGCAAAATTTTTATGTTTTGCAAGCACTAGAAACTTGACTATTTTTCTGATGCATGACAGTACTGAGGTCATTCATCAAGTGTAGTTTCAGAATTGTGCTGTATATTGAAAGGCAAAATAAATAAAAAAAAAAAAAAAAATTAAAGTGTCTTTTTCTGCAGCCAGAGTAAGTTTTTACTAATTCAATTAGATAGTAGTTAAAAATTAACTATTTGCTTACAGTTAATATAACTCATATATGCTCAAAAGGCATAATCTTTTGTTGTGTTTATGATATTCAAGAAGAATATTGACAATTGTTCCTAAGGCCTGTTTCGTGTTTTATATGATCATGTGGTGATGGGGATGAATGGGACATTCTCCACTTTGTGCTAATTTAAAATTGTACACAAGAATTATATTAAAACAAACCGTAAATAGATTTTCAATATTTTTATAACCTGTAGCTCAATAGTTATAACATTATAAAAGTAGCATGGATTTAGAGAAAAATAGATTGCAATTAATTGTTCTGATTTTTGTTTATAATAATTATGATTAAAAAAATTATAAGTTAGAATATTCAATGCAACTTAAATCAATAATTAAAAAAATAAATAAATAAACTAATAATAATTGTATTAAAATCACAATTTCAATCAAGCTAATTAAATAAATCCTCGTGATTATTAATGTAACACAGAATAGAATACTTATTTTTCCCGATCAGTCGGAAACAAAAATTTATCTGGATAATTTGTACTCTATTATAATGATTTATATCTTTCTAGTGTCTTATTTATTTATTTATTTTTAGTTTAGATCTTATTATATTAAATTACCAAAGCATAGAGCACTAGGAACTGTGCGAACCAAAGGACTTTTGCCTTTTGATGTTAATTTGAGTCAATACATCAGTTTATGTTAATTTCAGTAACTTCATAGTGTGTAATAAAATCACATAAACAAATTTAACTTTAAAAATTTATTTACTTTCCATTTTGTTTTCTTTTATTGATAACTTCAGTCCTGTCCCATTCATCCCCATATAGGTGGGGATGAATGGGCCAATGCACATGCATGTAAGAAAAAAAAAAATTTTATTAATTAAAAATGATAACTTTTTATTAAAGTTAGTATGTTTATAAGTAACTGATTACTGAAGTGTACTTATGAGCAATGTTATAAAATTCTGAATTACATATGGTGAACGTTATTAATAAAAACATGAAAAATGTCCCATTCATCCCAACTCTCCCCCTACATTCAATAGGTTTATAGTTTACGCAAATTTGAATAATGTTAAACTGTTTTAGACCGATAAAACAAATACATGTTACAGTCGGTATCAAAATTATTCGAGCGATAACAATAATTCCTATATAAAAAAAAGTACACTTAATACTGCTTTGTTAAATAAATTCTTCTCGAGTCATGTTCTTAGTCGACTGTATGTGTGTAATTTTTAAATAATGTTACAATTATTGTAAGTCATTTTCAATTGAATAATGATATATTGAAATTAATATTTTACTTAGCTTCACTAAGGTTTGCTGAAAATAATTCACGTATAGTTTATAACTGCTTTACATAACCATACAAAATGATAAATAGCTTTGATAATTAAAGCAATGTAATTTTCTAGACGCACTTCATTATACTGGAGGTAACTATTTGCTCCAAAATTTAAATTGGGTCATATATTTTCAATGTATTGATATTAATATAGTTTTAGCATTAAAATCGATCGCTGCAAAGACAAAATAAGTTAATATTAAAGTTAAAACTATGTAACAGGTGTTAAGTAGCTTGAAATATTGTGTAATATGTAAAATAATAATTTGTAATATTCTAATATTAGTAAAATGATATGTAATACTGTAAATATTTATGTGTAAACATGAAGCATACACTTATAACATAAACGTGAAACATATTATGAAAATTAAATTGTGGTTGAGAAGATTCGAAATGAGTTAACACTATGCTGTATTTATTCCAATGGATTCATAGTTGCGTTTCAGTTTATTTTGATAGAAATGGTATTCATATTATATATTCATATTATATATACATTATATTCATTTCATTAATTTTTGCCTGTTGATACGTCAGTTTTACTTACCACTTAGGCAGTGGTTTTACTCATGAGTAAGGAAAAATTTTATTTGTTTTTATTGCCAATCTTATAATTTTCTTGTTTCGTTCCATAATCGAAGTGTCTTAATCAAAAATTTAACATTATTTTTACAGAAGATAAAAAAAAAAATTAGCCGCGTTGTAATAGAAAAAACAAAGAAAATTTGCACAGCTGAAACATTTTCATAGAAAATCTGTAAATTTTCTTATTTTATTTGATAAATATTGCTAAAAAGTTTTCTCCCGAAACAAAAAGAATTGTTGCATCGTGAGTGAAAACATTTAATGTTAATATTTGTATAACAGCATTAATTTTATAAGTTACATTTATATTTTTATATTGCAATATCTATAGATGTATTTTTTTTCGAATGTACAAAACAGTTTAGTTAATTTTTTTTATGCACCAAAAAAAAAAAAAAAAAAAAAACATATATATATATATATATATATATATATATATATATACTTTTTTTTTTTTTGCAAGTAAATTTCTGCTGGTGGTTTTTATTTCCCCAACAGAAATAAGGAAATTACAGTGAAACTCTGAAAACTTAAATGAGTAAATAGGTAAAGTAAAATATTCTTCTCTGTGACCAGCAGATGGCAGCACCAAGCAATAATTTCCTATTTTTCTTTCTCTTTTTTTTTTTTTTTTTTTTTTTTTTTTTTTAAATGGGATGAAATGATAATAATAATAATAAAAACCTGCTAAATACACAATAATTTTAAATCTGTTAGTTAATAAAACAATAGTTTAAGGCTAATAATATTCCTTGAAATAAGTAATAAATATTCTCGAGAATAGATATCTGTAAGTAACGCATAACTTTCCTTAACCATAAATACATATTTTGTTAAAAAGAAAAAAAAAAAAAAAAATCAAACTTTTAGCAAAATATTCAGTTTTAAAATAAGATTATACATGGTTTTACATTTATTTAGCTTAATTCCTAGAAAATATTTAGTATTTTGCAAGTAAATCAATTTGGTTTAACTGTGTGTCAAAAAGAAAAAGAATGAATGAATAAATATCTTCATTTTAATTAATTTAGTTTGAATATAAAGTTTCTAGTAGTTGTGCAATTTTTATTCTTATGTTTCTGTAAAGTTTTACTGTAATGATACTGTACTGTCATTATTTTCAAAAGTACTTGGGAAAGAAAGATTATATTTATTCTGTTCTGTTCTGTTATTGTACTCACGTAACTCAACTTCAGTTTCTCTCTCATTATTAATTCCTTTTAAATTTCTTAAGTTGAGCATTTTCTATAAACTTCTTTTCTATGCAAGTCCGAGTTTTCAGGAACTCGATTCAAGCCTAATTTGTTTGTCTGTATATGCAATTAAGTGTAAAAAATATTGCCTGTCGCCTATTTACCCTAAATGAAAATATAATATCAAATTAAAATTGCTTCTTAATAATCCTTTACTGAAATTAACCCCTTACGACCGATCGTACTTCGGGAAAACGTATATATACGCTCGGGTCAGTTAAGGGGTTAAACAGATTCAAATATCTAAAAATTAGAATTAAATGTGTTAGATTAATTGTAAAATACTTAAACTGTATAAAATTTTGAATGTTTAAATTTGCGTTAAAAAAATTCAATTAATGGCTAAATTTAGAGAGGAATTGTAAACTCAAATTATTTTATTATACTGTCCTCCCCCCCCCCCTAAACAGTTTATTTATTATTATTATTTTTTTTTTAATTGAATATGTTTAATAACTTTAAGTGATGTTTTTTATTTAAAAAAAAAAAAAAAAAATAGGGCTGTTTATAAAGTATCCGCCCCAAAAGATCATGTCTTTGATCAGTTTATAACTTATATCTCTTTGTACAAAAACCTGATAGGTTCTAGTCCTAGATCGGCATGGGCATTCATAGCGATCGGAAATTCACTTTTTTTTTTTTTTTTTTTTTCCCGATCGGGCCTGCCCGGGCCTCCAATTTTTGGCCCGTGCAGACCTGTACCCTGTATTATAAAAAGTTACAAATTATTTCTAATTTTAACACATGATTTCACTTATTATTTACAATATTTATTTACTTATTTATTTTTATTTATTTATTATTTATTTATTTACTTATTGTAAAAGAAAATGCCCGAATATTTAGACAGACATAATTATTTTTTCTAAAATTATCAATTTTTTCGCAGGTTTTTCCTTATAACAAGATAGAATTTCAACCAAATTTTGCAAAACTTACAGAAAAATAGATAAAACGTTAATGAAACATTATTTTGAAATATAAAATGCATGTATTTAAGTTTCACTGAGTACACAGAGTTTCACTGAGTTTCACTGAGTTTCACATAAAGTATTTGTAGTAAATATATTTTACTATGTATATGTAAAAGGTATAACTTTTTTATCTCATAAGTTAAAAGCTAAGTATATATATATAGGCCAATTATGTCAAAAATTCAGTTGAAAAAAATAAAGATTAAGAAAGTTTAAGGTCAAAAGAATGAGTTCAATTTTATTATTTTTTTCCCAACGATGTGAGTTCATAAAAGATTTTTCATAAAAATGATTTTTTTAATGCAGTTGAAAAAAATGGATCTTCAAATTCAATACATGATATTTGCAAAACAACTTACGGGCTTGTAACTCTAATGTAATTTTACACATTGACTAAGATTTGTCAATTACTAAAAATGACTTTAGGCATTGTAGCACTGCAGCTTTGTAGCATTGCAGTTAGGCATTGTAGCATGGGTTCAGACATCTGTTTTTCTAATGGTATGATTTATTTCAAATATATATTTGTCGATATTCTAAATATTGACGTTTAAATATTATTATAAATTATTTTTGTTAGATAGTATTTAATTTTGAAAAAAACATTTAATGCTTCAGATAAGTATTTTATTTTTTATTTTATATATATATATATATTAATCTATAATTTTTTATACAATTTCTTAATATATTTTTTTTAAATAGACTAACTGCTAAAATGCATGATTTATTTTTATTTTTATTTATTTTATTTTATTTTACTTTATTTATTCTTTTATTTAATTACTAGCAGGCGACGCCCGCTTCGCTGGTCCCTATTTTTAAATGAATCACTATAATTACTGAATTCTCAGAATTGCATTAATTTTTATCACGTGAAAAAAAAAAGAGAAACAAAATCTGATTAGGAAAAATATCGCACAGGGTTCTCACTGTCTTCGGAAAAAATTCCCAAAATGCTCTAACTCTTATTTCTATTATTTTCCTCCTTCGCCCCCCCCCTCCCGTCTATCCTAATAATTTTACAAATTCGAAAATATCCGCAATCGATTTGTAAGAATCAAAAACCTCTATGCACCAGTTTTGAACGATCTACCTCTATTTTATTTTTTTGCCCCTCCCAATAATTTTAAAAGTTCAAAAATATCCGCAATCGATTTGTAGGTATCGGAAACCTCTATGTACCAATTTTGAATGATCTAACTCTATTTTATTTATTTTTTTTGCCCCTCCGCCCCCCTTCCCGGCCCTTCTAATAACTTTACACTTTCGAAAATATCCCCATTCGACTTGCAGGCCTCTAAAACCTATCTGTACCAATTTTGAACGGCCTAACTGTATTTCTATTTGTTTTTGCCCATAGCCTCCCTTACCGCCCCTCCTAATAATTTTACAAATTCGAAAATTTCCGCAATTGATTTGTAAGTATGGAAAACCTCTACATACCAATTTTGAACGATCTAACTCTATTTTTATATTTTTGCCCCCTCTCCCCTCCCCCTTCTCGCCCCTCCTAATAACTTTACACTTTCGAAAATATCCCCATTCGACTTGCAGGCCTTTAAAATCTATCTGTACCAATTTTGAACGGCCTAACTGTATTTCTATTTGTTTTTGCCCATACCCCCCCCTTACCGCCCCTCCTAATAATTTTACAAATTCGAAAATTTCCGCAATTGATTTGTAAGTATCGAAAACCTCTAGAAACCAATTTTGAACGATCTAACTCTATTTTTATTTTTTGCCCCCCCCCTCTCCCCTCCCCCCTTCTCGCCCCTCCTAATAACTTTACACTTTCGAAAATATCCCCATTCGACTTGCAGGCCTCTTAAACCTATCTGTACCAATTTTGAACGGCCTAACTGTATTTCTATTTGTTTTTGCCCCATAGAAAATATCCGCAATCGGTTTGTAAGTATCGAAAACCTCTATGTACCAATTTTGAACGATCTGACACTATTTTTATTTTTTTGACCCCCCTCCCCTCTACCCTTCTTGCCCCTCCTAATAACTTTACGCAATCGAAAATATCCCCATTCGACTTGCAGGCCTTTAAAACCTAGCTGTACCAATTTTGAACGGCTTAACTGTATTTTTATTTGTTTTTGCTCCATACCCCCCCCCTTGCTGCCCCACCTGGAGGCTAAATTTCTAAAATTCCAGAAAATGGTTTTTAGATAGTTGCATTAGCTATATTTTAGAGAAAAAATTTCACGTATATCTATCTTTTTTGTTTGAGATATATAGGATTATGCGAAATCACGTTTTACGCATGTGAAATCACGTTTTGCCCCCCCCCCGCCCCCCATGGGGACCGAATTTCAAAAATTCCAGAAACCGATTTTTATACATTTGTATTAGCTATATTTTAAAGCAAAAATTTTACGGATAGCTGCTTTTTTGTTTGAGATATGAAGGATTTTGTGAAATTACGTTTTGCCCCCCCCTCCCCCCCTTGGGAGGCGAATTTTGTAAAATCGCTTGCGGCGAAGTGTTTCTTGGGTCGTAAACATTAACCGTGCCAAATTTTGTCCCGGTCGGTGAAACGGCCTAGGTTTCTATAGCGGACAGACACACACACACACACACAGACTCTGCTCTTTTATACAGTCGGTAACAAAAGTCTCCGAACCGTAGCAAAAATTCCTATATAAAAAAAGTACACTTAATACAGTTTTGTTAAATAAATCCTTGTCGAATCCTGATCTTAATCATACTAAAAACAGGATTCGACAAGGATTTATTTAACAAAACTGTATTAAGTGTACTTTTTTTATATAGGAATTTTTGCTAGTGTTCGGAGACTTTTGTTACCGACTGTATATATAGATTTATCATTCCTTTTATAGTTTTTTCGCTGCTAATTTCCAATTAGGTGATTGTCACGCAGTTTGGCGCATTTGGCGATTAACACACGTGGCGTGCATATGAACTTATTTTTTGTTTTTAATTAAGAAATAAATGTATATATTTTGTATGTATCTACATCTATATAAATAAAGAGAAGTATCTGTCTGTGTATCTGCGCTCTGGTTCATAGACTACTGATCGCTGAGCTACAAAACTTAGTAAATGGGTAGCTGGGACCCTGCAACAAGTGTGCACCACTTCGAGATTTTTTCGAATTTCGAATTAAATTTTTTTTTAATTAATTAAATGCTTTATTTTCAATGTTATCCATTGATTTTTCTGTTTCAATTTATAAAATCTTTTCTTTCATTTCAATTCTCCGCCTATCTTGCAACGGCTATTGCACGATTTATTTTTTATTTATTCATTGATTAGAAGGCGAATTTTTCTTTCTTCTTTCAAATTTATTATATTTATTGAAATCAAATGATTAAAGAGTAGAAAAAATTAAATACATTAAATTTTAAATCAAAAAACTATTTTTAACACTTATGTTTCTGCATAATTTAAAAATATAACAACTTTTTATTTTTCCTTTATTCAATTAACTCCTTTAAAAGGGATTTTTTTTTCTTTTTTAAGTTTATCGCATTTATCGGAAAAAGGGTAATATAGTATAAATTAAACATTATTAAGTTTTATTTTTATTTATTTAATTACTTTTAAAGGAAAATCTACATTTTCTTTTATTTATTATATTGTTCGAAAACATGGTAATATAGCGTAAAGGCCGAGGGCTATAAAATACATGGTTCAAAAACTAAAATATTTTAATAGATACTGAGATACAGTCATCTTTAAAATCGTAGTTCTTGAATAAAAGCAGGTCCACTGGTGATCCATAAATATCCAGAATCAAGTGCCCGGGAAAGACCTTTCTGCAGGCAGTAGGAACTTATGAACCCGATGCAGTGCGGGCGGGAAAAGGGATGCCGTAGGTAGCGGGTACCCAAAGCGAAGTTTAGAGTGATTTCAATGTAATGTTTTAAAGTTTTTATGTATAAAGTAAGATACAAATTAGAGATTCAATACTTTTAAAAAGCCATTTAAATATAGTGACCAGCGAAGGGAGCGTAGCCTGCCAGTCTTCAATAAACTGAAAATTCAGGATATATTTATATGTAATATAAATAATTTAAGTTTTTTGTTAAGTTAAAAAATAATGCCAAAAGTCTCTGGTCGCATAAATATATTGATCTATAAGGTTAATATAATCTAAAAGGTTATTTAGAATTTGTTTTAACAATATACACACTGAATGTGTGACATGACATTTATTATACTTCTATAGATTAAAAAAAAAAAAGATTTGTCATTGACTTAACAAAAAGACAATGTTTGGCAGTAATTGTAAGGGAGGTAATACTGCGAACTAAAAACAAATAACCATCGTTCTTTTTAATTAATTGTTCCTTCATTTGTTTTATCTTGTTTTATTTGCTTCACTTCTTCTTTGAGAGTAAAAGCAATCCAGAATTTCCGTGTTGTGATATTCTAACTACTGTACTACATTCGTCAGCAAAATCTTCATGCTTTTAAAATTGGAATAGATCCAATATTTTGTTGAAAGAATTCAGATTTGTTGTAAAAAACAAATATTGTTTCTTTACGACGTTTCATTCTATTCAAAACTATTTTTAAACTGGAGTATTCATGAAAGATTTGTAAAGTTTAAAAAACTGAAAAACTACATCAGCTTTAATAGTAACCAGAGTCAATTATCACATTTAAAACAGTTTACTGAGTCGTTTATAAAGAGAAAACACTTGTAGCTTTGTTAATTAAATAAATTATGAGCTTTACTGAAAGTGCGCAGAAAAAAATTCTGCAGATTTTACTGATTAATGATTGCACTTTATGCGAAATTTAATAAATGCAAATTAGAGCCTAGCATTTAATCTCAAGCACGATGCGTATTATTTTACTGCAAATAGAAATTTTTAATCCAATATTTCCCATTATTCATATTTTCATATATATATATATATATATATATATATATGAATATTGATATGAATATATATATATATATATTGTATAAAGGGTAGTTTGTAAAGAATAATAAATTAAATAACTAAAATTCATTTTTAACTTATTTCAATTTTTTATTATTTTGCTTAAAAATCTACTAAATTTATTCTAATTTATGTAATACTTGCTGTTATTTTTATTTATTTATTTATTTATTTATTTTAAACAGCTGATATTTTTCAAAACAACTGTATCTAATAGAGAGTAGCCCTTGTAAAATTTATCATGAAACAACAAAAAATTGTGATATATGCGCCAATGAATTAAATAACTTTTTTTTTTTTTCATTACATAGACAGGGGTTCAAAATTAACACAGAATTTAACGTCACAAGAAAATATATATATATATATATTATTATTAAACTAATTATTTTATAGGCAGAGAAATATTTTAAAAGATTACTGGTATTCGTTGTACGCCAATTTTACAGCCCTTCACAGAACGGGGTTCGGAGCAGTCTGTATTTTAAACACCACCGTTTTTAAGGTAATGTTTAGTAATTATTTGAAGCATTTTTCTTCGATATAATACACTATCTACCATTAAATATTTGTACACTTTCGAATTTCCACTTTTTGTTGACTATTTAAAAAGATTTATTAAGAATTATCTTCAAATTTTCTTAGTATAGAGGACATGTTATACCTCATATATTTGATCAAAAGTTTTGTCCTGAAGAGGAAAAGGGACCAGTAAAAAATTAAACAAAAATCAAAATGTTTTGGATCACCTTGTAAAAAGCAATGCTTCAAATGCCTTTTCGCTGTAATATGTGATTATGAGGATTCTTCTAATTATCTGTACGAATTTGTATGAGGCTACCACATATATTCAGTTTAAAGCCATTTTTGGGAAACTTGGCGTACTATATTAGACGCAGCATACGGCAACCAGAATGTAAAAATCTTAAATATTTTACGAAATATAAACATTTTTACTACACATGCGCGAGCTTTTAAAAAATTTCATTTGCATAATTTAAAGCCAAAAGTATTGAGCGAGTTAAATGAAAATCCCAAACAAATATCTTGTGAATTCAAAAAGTTATGCGAGTTTAAATAATCAAAATTTCAGTTCTTCTTCTTCTAATAAAAAAAAAAAAAAAAAAAAAAAAAAAGGGGGGGGGGGAGGTGATAGGAGTTTTATCAATATTTATTTACAATCAGCGAACACTGTATTGCCATTGGACATTGATTGAAGCGAAATAAAAATGTGAGTAAAACCCCTTAATATAGTTTAGCTTTTGTTTTGAGAGGAACTGAAATTCTGTTCATTCTATTGCTCATAATTTTTTTAATCTACACAACATTCGTTTGGGGCTTTCATATAAGTTGTTCAATACTTTTGGCTATTAAATTATGGAAATGAAATATTGTAAGAATTTACGCATGCGTAGTTAAAAATTATTGAGTAAAAATTCTCATATTTTGTAAGATATATAACATTTTTGTATTCGGATTGCAGTATGCGCGGTGTCTAATGTAGTATGCCAAGTTTCCTAAAAATGGCTTTGCACTGGGTCTAATATCCCATGTGTTATAATTAAAAAAGTATCTTTTTTTTTTTTTTTTTTTTAAGAAACCGTCATATCTCCAATGATTATATATGGTAGACTTATAAAAATTTATACAGATAAATAGAAAATCCTCAGAATCACATGCTACAGCCAAAACGCATTTCGCACATTTCTTTTTACAGGGTGATCCAAAACATTTTGACTTTTTTTAATTTTTTACTGGTCCTCTTTTCCTCTTCAGGAGAAAACTGTTGTTGAAGTACATGAACTATAACATATACTTTATTCTCCCAAAGTTTCAAGGTAATTCTTATAGAATTTTTCAAGATATTTGTCAAAACGTTTAAATTCAAAAGTGTCTAAATACTTATTGGTACATAGTGTCTTATAAAGGTTACTTTATATAAGTAGTTATATTCAAAATAGAGGCTACAATAAACTCTAGATTATCCGCCGTCTCCATTCACTTTGGATTCTTTGCTACCGAAAATTATAATGTATTTAAAAAAAACAACAATTTACACAATTAGGTATAGAATTAAATTTTATAGAAAATAAGAAATGAAAACAAAATAGTGCAGTAGGAAAGTATGTAATTCAATGTCGCAGTTTATATTTCAATGCCACGGATAATTGGGAGCCTACTGTACTCCAATGCCTACGCAGAAGGTTTTTTTTTTTTTTTTTTCAAAGATATAATATAATATTTTTCTATTTAAAAAAATAATAATAACATAATTTTATTAATGGTACAAATTGGGAATAAATATGGTTAAATCAAGAAGGTTGTGTACTTATCGATTATTCAAGCAAGTTAAATTTAGAGATAAACTACTTTTGTTTGAAAGTGTTTGATAAAAAATGAATTTTCTCTTTTTAACATATGTATATATATTTTAAATTCTTTCTTTTTTTATAAACGTTAAAATTTTGAAATTTGAATTTTTTAATTGAACTGATGTTATGCGTCCTTAACTTAATAGGTAAGTTCTTTTGTTAAATAAAATAAAACTGCTTACTCTGTCCGGAATTCGTTCAAAGCAAATGTTTATTTTACACGTTTTTCAAAAATAAAACAACTTTACTCCTTGGAAAATTGAAAGGCATAGTAAGAGAAAAGCCTATCGAAATAAGTGATGTTAAAAAAAAAAAAAGGGGGGGGGGGGTATATAATTTGCGATTATTGTTTAAGTACATATCTGTTTGATAAATTTATCTAGCAGTCTAAAGAAAACACATATATGAGCTGAAAATGTTTTTTTTTTTTTTTTTTTTTTTTTTTTTTCACCTTAACTTGGCAGCACTAAGAAAAACATTTTTTGTGACGTCATACCTTCAGACATAATTGTCATTATTTTGGAATTAAAAATTGCTAAAATGCATAAAAATGAATTTCAAAAATAAGGAAATTTTTTTTATGCGACACATATTTCAAGCGGGTGTATTTTTCTCTGTGCTGCCAAGTTAAATAAACAGTACAAAAGGTTTTCTTTCTTTCTTTTTTTTTTCTTTTCGATTAAGTTAAAAAAAAATCGTTCAAGTAACAGATTGTATATTTTGTTAAAACATATACTTAAACATATATTAATGTATATTTTGTTTTTGTTTTATGCCGCTATTTAAACATATAAACTAAATTATAATTTTGTCATTACTCATTAATTAAGAAAAAATAGATTAGATAGGTAAGTTATTTAGATTACAGTTTTTACCTTTTAGAAATAAAGTATTACATAAAGAGTTAAAATTACCATTAGTGATTGATCAGTGA
Organism: Salticus scenicus; assembly: GCA_963930645.1. Lineage (NCBI taxonomy): Eukaryota > Metazoa > Arthropoda > Arachnida > Araneae > Salticidae > Salticus > Salticus scenicus. The sequence goes on along the minus strand of OZ005651.1, from coordinate 158,259,476 downwards.
AAAATTTATTTATTAATTAAGCTTTCGAAAAACAAAAATTCGCTTTGGTTTGCAGACATAAACATTAACATTTTTTTTCTACAATTTTGGAAACGTTACAATTGCTTAATATTTCATATTTTGATGATGTAGACCCATTGGTATATTATTAATGTTTTCAAGATAAATAGTCATCTTATTTATTTATTTATTTATTTTTTCGATATTTGTTTTCTAATACAGGGCTATGCAATTCAAAAATTTTGTTCATTTGTTTGTCTGTTTCAAAAGTTTTTCTTACGGCCATCAATCACTTGCGCCATTTTTTTTTTTTTTTTTTTTTTTTCAAAATTCTGCATTTCAAATACCATCTAAGGCAAATAAAAAAAATTATTAGAAATTTTAATGAGGAAATCTAGATGAGTGTAATAAACTTCGTTTGAAAAATCATAAAAAGTTAAAGTGTAAGAAGAAAGAGTTGTGGTTGTTTTAGACTAAAAATAAATTAATTCTGCATCAAGTTGAAAATAATACATTGTAATGAATCATTGTGGGCCGTATAAAACATGCGAACAAGTCTGCATTATCCTACAAAAAGATTTTGTGGAGAACTTTTATTAATTTTTTTTCATGGGAAACAATAGCGTAAATTATAAGCCTTTTAAATATTTTATCCGATTCTTTCATCCTTTTCCTAAGAAACTATGAGAAAAGATTACTATCTATATATAGATAAATGGCTAAGAGATTTCCTTGGACGCTGTTTGTCTGTGTGTGGATGCAAATTGCCACCAAATTTTCATACTTTAGTTATTTTTAAAAAATCTAATTGACAGAACGATAAGCTCCGACGGATTCAGAAAAATCGCCTCTTTTATTTGGTACTTATTTGTAACGAAATTTTGGTTAGATTTTTTAAAATTAATTAAAATATGAAAATAATAACCTGGTAATAGCTTAAAAATTGGACACTTAAATTTTTAATTGTGGCAATATATATATATATATATATATATATATATATATATATATATGTATATATATATATATATATATATAATATTAAATTTGCTCATCCGTATGAAAAAATAAAAATATGAAAATGGAGTTACCAAAAAAAAAAAAAAATAATAATAATAAAATAAAAAAATAAAAAAATAGATAAAATACTAATAATAATATACTTCAATTTTAGATTTTTTTTTTTTTTTTTTTTTTTTTTTTTTTTTGTTTAAATAGTATGTTTATGGTGCGGATGAATCGCGCTTGGCATGAAAGCTAATTCAGCATTATATTAAAGAGCTTTATTTATTAATAATCCTGGGTAATTTTTAAAATGTTGATGCTGAAATAGATCGGAAATTTTTCGCCAAGGACTCCACTTTCGCAAAAGCCACTTTAAGCAGAGTAGCGCATCAAAAATATAAATGAATTATAAAATATTGAAAAACAGAAAAGAAAGAACATGTAAGGAAAAAGACAAGAAAAGAAAAAAACAGAAAAATTAATCACATAAAGTATGTATTTTTGTCTAAAGTGGCCATAAAATTTCAAAAGTCGCCAAGGGGAGCTATATTGAGGCTGTACCATGATCAGATTTACATATTTCATTATTTCATAATTTATTTTCTATATACCAACTACTATTAACTAACTCAACTACTATTATAACCCCCAAAATTGACTCATGCGATAGACGTAACCGATCGGAGCACATTGTAATATTATATTTGGCTCGAAGTTGTTGTCATTTTATGGTTGATCGAATAAATCAAATAAGTATAGAAAATAACGTGAAAGAAAATATTATGTACACCACGTATAGTGTTGTTCATATGTAACTGGGATTCGAATATAAAATTGCTACTTCAATTTTTTCGATACTGTCCGTTTGGAAAGTGTCATCTGATAAGCACCCAAATGGAAGCCAACTGGTATGCTATTGTCACAGACAATAGATACAGGCACGCGAGAGTATGTGAATGAGTGGGTCGCAGCGGAGAACCAAAGCGGGCTTTAGAACAATTTCGTGATTTATTTATTTATTTATTATTATTTATATAAAGCGATATAGAAAAAAATCGCCGAGCTCGTAATTGGAAGGTTGTGTGTTTGATACTCGAGCCAGCCGAAGACCGTCGTGTTCACTAATGGTGGCTGGTGCACGTAAAATCCATCGTGGCCGCAATGTCCTCCCTGTTCCCATCCAAATTATACCTCTAGGGGTCACCGAAGGGGGGATACATCCCCTCCATGGAGGATCAAAATTGCGATGACATGTCTTCGGACTATACTTAGAGTGCATTCCAGACCATCGCCAATTACCCATTGCGCAGTACTAGTGCGACGTTAAACCCATCCATCCATCTAAATTTAAATAATTTGGACGAAATTTTGATATACGTTATATTGTTGTATTTTAATGCACAAGTATTCAAAATTTCATAATTTTAATGCAGCTATTCACAAAAAAATCTTTATAATTTTCACCGCCTGATAATATGATATGCATTATTACACCTTACAATATGTACATATAGATATAGATACAAATATAGGTAGATAGGTAGATAGATGTGTATGTACATTAATATCTTATAGTTTTAACTAATAACAGAAATAATGGAATGATGTAACTGCCATAGTATGTTAAGCTAAGAAGAAAAATCTCATCAGTTATTAATTATATAACAAAATACCATTTAATCATTATGTTATACTGTATTTAAAAAAATAATAATAATAATAATAAAGGTCAAATTTTCCTTCATGTGAATGAAAAATTTTATTTTTACAGCCATGATGCTGTTTTACTAAAAGAAGAGTTTTTATGTTTAATAATTCGTAATTTCCGCCTGTCGCACTATTCCTTGCCATGTGATATACATTTTTCGATGTCATGAATATCTTCTTCTCTATTTTGTATTCAGTAAGAAATCATGTGTTAGACACATCATATATCTCCATGTCTTCTACTACTTTTATTAGAGTCACGTTCTCTATGACTTAACTTGGCTCTATTCCCAATGAACTATCTCTCAATAAACTATCCTGTTTCTCAGCTCAAAGAATTCGAAAGTAAAACCGATCCAAGAAATTTTTCAATCAACTTAAACGTTTTCTGTTTGACTGGGGATGAAGACGGTCGAGAAAAAGTTTTCTTAAAAATATTGTGATTAGATTGGAATCAAATAATGTGATTATTGTTAGAACTAATAGGCTTTACCTAGAGGAATAAAGCTTCAATAAAAGAAATTTCATGATAGCGTGGAATATTAAAAAGAAAAAAGACAAGAAAATTGCAATTTAAAATTTATTTTAAATTAACCAATAACGTTTAAATTGTATAATTTTCATTCAGACATAGAATATGATACTTAAAAAAAAAAAAAAAAAAAAAAAAAAAAAAAGCTGCTTACTTTTTATTGACAGAGTATTTAACTTATAATTTAAAACTTTTTATCCCAAATTATGATATATATATATATATCAAGTTAGTTACGGGAACTTTTAAAATTATGCATAATCCTTATAGTAATTAATAGAGATTTAATGAGAATAGTACTATAAAGATACTTTTCTATGTTCCATTGGTACATAGAGGTCGAAAAAAGTGAAGAACCTTGAAAATATGTGTAAAATTATTTATTTTTTCTCACCTTTATATATTTTCAAAAAAGGTTTTATGGTAGATTCCTAAGGTAATACAGTCGAACTTCGTTAGCGAATTTCAAGGGGAATAAAAAAAATGTTCATGTTATCAGTAGTTCCTGCTATAATAACCCAGGTAGCACATAACGTTGTTATAGCGTTGCAAATTAGTCTGAACAGTGAAAAATTAGTTAAAACAACGTTATGTGCTACTGGGGAACTCAGAAACTAGTCTTCATTTTGACAGGACTGTATAAACAGTTCATGTTAACGAGGTTCGAATGTATTTAAAATAACTATAACAAAGGTGAAAATAATAAAGAATAGTAGTCAGAAACAGCGAAAACACGCTATAAACACTTTCTTTAACAAAAATGTTTCATCTACTATCATAGAGTGAGGTTAAAGTAAAGTGTATACTTTTGATCCTTGAATGCATCGTTGGCATTTATTTTATAAATTCGGTTTCATATGGTTTTAAATCTAGTTAAGACTTCAAAGTCCCGATGGACGAAAAAGTTGAATATAATTTCACGAGACTATTTGTTTTATTATATTTTTATTTAAATTTTTGAAAGCAAATTTTGTGTAAAAGTTTTGCGTTTATCGTTATATTATTTTTATTATTATTATTTTTAATTTTGCTACTTGACAATAATAACCTGCACTTCTGCTCAAAACTTTAGCAAGATTTACAAATAAATGGATTTTTTAATTAATAAATTACTTACTTGAGAAAATGTTTTTAAGCTTTAAAGATGTAAAAAAGAGAATTGTCTTCACGTTTCTCAGTGAAGATTTAGTTACGACAAAAATTTATGTGTTGTCAATAAATTGAGTAAGAAAAGAATATTTGCGATCCTCCTGTATCTTTAAATGAATTAAATGATAGGTATCTGTAGCTAATGGTAATATAAACTCTGTACAGCTTTCATGAGTTCAAATTAAAAACGCACTTATAAACATTTTTTTTTAATTAAAAAACATCAGCATGTATTTTATTTATAATATCTGAGTTTTTAAAAAAATTTAGTTCCACTTTTAGATAAACTGAAAAAGCACATAAATATGCTTCAATGGGAAAACAAATATTTTCAAAACTCATGAAATATGACCATTTATATGAAAAGTATCTTAATTGAGCTTATTAAAACGATAAAATTTTTGTGCATAATTATATATATAAACCGTCTCATGTTGAAAGCTTTTTCAAATATCTGCAAAATTTAAAAGTGTATACGCAAAATAATAAGCTATTTTTCAGTTACTGCCTATTTTTATTTTTTTTCAGGACATTTTAACAAATTACTGCTTTTAATATAAGTCGATGAAAAGTTAAAATGAATTACAAATGATGATTATTAATGTAAAAAATTTCAACTTAAAATTTTTTGTAATGTAATGTATGTGTGTGTGTGTGCGTAAAATAAAATTTATTGCAATCTATATAATGTATTTCTCTTTGATTATGAATATGTGTCGTGTATGAATTTAGAGCATTAATAGGTTTTTAAGAAATTAAGTGTATCCACGAATTTATAATGAAAACAGCAATTTTTGAATTTCCTCTTTAAAAACAAATCAACAATTTAAAAAATAGTTTACTCTTCTGTGTGTATTTTTCTAAATTTTCACAATATTCGATAAGGCTTTTGATGTGAATTGGCCTATATATTTAGTTCTTAAATTATACAAAGAGAGGGAGAGAGCGATTTTTATCGGTCGCACTTGCGCAGATAAAATACTTTTCATTCAAATGCTCATATTTCAAATGATATTTATTAAATTTGCATTCAGATTGCAATATATTATTTCTAAAATGCTTTTAAAAAATGAAAAGTTCGAAATTTTTTATCACCTTATTTTTATTAACCGACTTCAAAAAAGAAGGAAGGTTCTCAATTCAAACCGTATGTTTTTTTTATGTTTGTTAGCTCATAACTTCTGAACGGATGCTAAGATTTTGATACTTTTTACTTTGTTGAAAAGGTCTTTGTCTGAAATAGGTCTATTCTAATACCTTTACGATCTAAAGAAAAAAAAGGGTGCCCAAAAAAATCAGTCCCAACTCTTTTAACAGCTAAACGGCTGCAGCTATAGTGATAGAAATGGTATACAAGTATAACAATGTGGCCATGCAGAACAAGGTTAAACCGCTTGCAGCGCCACCTGATGGAAAATAGCGGAGTTAGTGTTCCTATCTCATAAACGGTTCTAGGGGAAAAAGTGAATTATAAAGTTGAAGATTATCACCGATTTAGTACAAAAAGATAGTTCAGACATTCATGCTAGCGTTCCTATACTGGAAACGGTTCAAGACAGGGGGAAAAAGTAAATTATAAAATTGCAGAGCATCCTCGATTTAGTACGAAAAGATAGTTTAGACATTGATGCTAAAAATACAATGCTAAAAACGTGCATTTGATTGTTCGCAATTTCTTACACTATGCACACTTGAGTTACATTGCACACGTTGTAGCGTAGCTGGTGAGACATACGCTATATAGTTCAAAATACGGTTACTTGATATTTTTTGTTTTGTTGTAAAGATCTAGGTCTGAAATAAGCCCCATTGTAATATCTTTACAATCTAAATAAAATAAAGCGCCATCTGGTAAAAACAGCGGAATTAGCGCTCCTATCTCAAAAACGGTTCAAGATGGGAGAAAAGTTAATTATGAAGTTGTAGAGCATCATCGATTTACTACGAAAAGACAGATTTTAGACATTATTGCTAAAAATAGAACGCTTAAAACGTGCAGTTGTTTGTTTGCAATTTCCTACACTGTGCACACTTGAACTACGTTGCACACTTTGCAGCGTAGCGGATGACACGTATACTCTGTGGTTCAAAGTACTGTTACTGTGAGCGGTCACATCGATTAGCACAAAGTCGTTTTCAACCAATTTCAGAAAGGAGGGTGTTCTTAGTTCGAGCCATGTGTTCTTGTTGGTGTTTGTATGCTTATAACTTCATAAGAGATGCTCTAATTAACCGACTTCAAAAAGGAGAAGGTTCTCAATTCAAAGCGTATGTTTTTTTTTTTTTCTTTGTTAGCTCATAACTTCAGAACGGATGACCCAATTTTAATACTTTTTGTTTTATTGTAATGGTCTTGGTCTGAAATAGGTCCCATTGTAATATCTTTACTATCAAAAGAAAATACAGGGTGCCCAAAAAAGTCAGTCCCGACTTTTTTAACTGCTGAACAGCTGCAGCTATAGTTATAAAAGAGGTATGTACGTATAGTAAATTGGATATGTGCTACACGATTCAACCGCCTACAGCGCCACCTGGTGGAAAACAGGGGGGTTAGCGTTCCTATTTGGAAACGGTTCAAGGCAGGGGAAAAAAGTTAATTATAAAATTGCAGAGCGTCATCGATTTAGTACGAAAAGATTGTTTAGACATTAATACTAAAAACAGAACACTTAAATCGTGCATTTGTTTGTTCACAATTTCCTATTTTGTGCACACTTGAACGACATGTGTTGTAGCGTAGCGGGTGACATTTATGCTATGTAAAATTCAAAGTATGGTTATTGTAAGCGGTCAAATCGATTAACGCATAGACGTTTTAAACCAACTTCATATAGGAAGAGGTTCTCAATCCAGACCATGTTTCTCATTGTTGTTGTGTGAGGTTGAGACTACAGAACGTCTCCACAGTTGTGTGAAATTAAGCTGGATCCAGCAGGGTAGAAAGTTGGGACGGTTAAAATCGCTTCGACGCCAGTGACCCGGCGAAAGTTTTGGTCGGGTTAGTTTTATGTCGGCAGGGTGCTGCAACGAAGGAATTAGGCAGTGAGAGGTAGATGAATTAGAAGTGATTTTAAAAGTATTGATTGAAATGAAGAGAAAGGAGGTTAGTAGGAAGAAGTATATGATGCAGATGGTTTTAGTAGATTAGTGTGGATGGTGGTGTATATTATAGTAGATTGGGGTGTAGATTGCGGAGATTCTTATTTTGGCGAGTATTGAAGCATGGAGTAGTGGAGATTTAGTTGCGTGAAGATTAAGTAGGGATGAGTGTTGGTGTGCGTATCTGCTAGCATTCGTAAAGGTAAAGTTGGATCTGAAGGGTCACTGAGGGGATCTGATCCACTGAAGGGATCTGATCCACTGAGAAGTCGCAGTAGCGGAGTATACGAGTGCAACAGTCTCTACACCTTCGACTATTTGCTGGGGTGAGATAGTTAAGATTATCTAATTTAAGTTCTGATACATATATTTTGATAAAGTAATTAAATTCGCTAACTGAGCTACCTTGATTGCCAGGCCGCCCTACCGTTAATCTGTTCAAATAAACTCTTATTTATTGTTTAATTCAAGTCTTGTACTCTCTTACTTACCATTTAGTTATCTAATTAAGTTATTAAGATGGAGTTTGCATCAACGCAAACTTCACAGTTGTTGTTGAAATTTGTTAGCTGAAAACTTCGTAAGAGATGATTTAATTTTTATACATTTTTTGTTGTCGTAATGATCTTGGCCTGAAATAGGTTTCATTATCATTTCATTAAGGTATAAACAAATTACAGGATACTCACAAAAGTCTATTCTCACTCTAACTGCTGAACGCATGCAGCTACACTGCTAAAAGCAGTATGTAAGTATCGATGTTGAGACTTCTGTCCGTCAGCTGCAATGCATATTTTGATTTTTGTTTGAACTTTACGCTGCGCAATTTCCAGCGCAGCGGGTGACACGTATTCACTCTAAAGTTCAATATAGATGCCTAACAGAATTTTTGGTTACGAATACAGCGTATCCGTTCTTTACATTTGTAAAGACTTTTTAATTTAACGTATGTTCATTCAACAAATAGTTTTTTGCTCATATCCGATAAAGGCAAGAAAAGTGACACAACTTAAAAATGCAGCATTTGAGAAAAATAAACTTAAAAATAACTTGACTAGAATAAAACTGGCACAACTCTCTCTCGAGTTGATAACTTTCTACATGGAGATGTAACTTTTTTGTTCACATTGGGTGCATTTCATGTATTTTTCGGTGACATAAACCATTTTTTCAGTTATGTTACTTTTCTTGGAAGTTGTGATTTGTGAAACTGCCGTCGAACGTCATGTGATGTTCTGCTATATGAATACGTTTTCACTGAAAAGAGAAAAATAAAATCTTTTTGTAAAAAAATAGAACCGACTCCAAAAAGCAACTACTATTCAAACAAATAAAAATATATATATATATGAAATGAAACTGTAAATTGCGCCTAAAAGTATAAAATAATTTCCTTCGCCAAACAACCTATAACACTACAAGTAATCATAACTTTTGAAGTCGGCGCAAAATTAAATAAAAATTGATACCTTTATTCAATACAAAAATTAAATCCTATTCAAAATACACATCTCACATTGCTACCTGCAAAACGCAGCCGAAAACTACTTTGATTCAAGAAAACAAATAAGATTTCGTAAACAGCAAAAGTTGGCGAAGATGCTGGTATCTGACGTACTTGGTGAAAGAAAAATCGCAAAATTATCTGGCAAACATATTTAATTTCTTTGGGATATCGTGATTATTTTCCTAAGGTATATCAAGAGAGTAATCAAGAATATGAAACAACACATCGTACAACATATATTATGAAAATATACATCTTGCGTCTATATTTTTGCCTTACGTTTTGATCACCAAATCCAAAAGCCATCAATTATGATAGTTATCAAAGTTATACCAAATTTGCAACGGAAACTCTAACTTCGTAGAAACATAAATACCGCATTGCGAATAATGTTCACTGTTCTATGTAGATGCTACTAATGGACCAATTGTATACAGTGATAAAATAATAAAGGAAACATGAAAATGGATCATTCGAGACGACAGCATTTGTTGCTATCGATCTAAAAACAAAACTTTAAAAACTAATTAAATTTTATTTAATTTAGCGCCGACTTCAAAAGTTATGATTAATTGTAGTGTTATAGGTTGTTTGGCGAAGGAAATTATTTTATATTTTTAGGCGCAATTTACAGTTTCATTTCATATATATATATACTTTTTTTTTAGTTGTTTGAATAGTAGTTGCTTTTTGGAGTCGGTTCTATTTTTTTTACAAAAAGATTTTATATGTTATTTATTTATCCGAGAAACACTACATTTTAACATATGTTTGAATGGCGTAATACATGTAAGACATTTTTGAATCGAAATTGATGCTGAAAATCAATATTTTGAATAATCAATCGTAAAACTATTCAGAAAGTTTTTTTTTTTTTTTTTTTTTTTTTTTTTTTTTTACAATCATACAGGCCATGTCAAAAATTCCCAAAAACATTTCAGCTTTAGAAAAATGCCCACAAAATGTAGTAAATATGCGATTTAAGAAACTTTTCTGTGATAACCTGAAATCTTAATAACCTGATAACAAAGGTTAAAAAGTTTAGAAACTAATAACTTTCTCAGTAACTAACTTATTGAGGAAAATGTCTTACTTGAATATACTTGTTAAAAACCTTTTTATTTCAGAAGTATTACTCAAACCCTAATTATCTGTACCTAATCCCCGTCAGGCCACGCGTGTTGCTTAGAGGCGCGTTACGTTTACCGTGTTTCAATAAAATCCATTAAAATGCCTTAATGATATAGTCCTGTAGTAAATAAAAAATAGATAAATTTTAAATAAATTTTCAGTAATTACTTAAAACAATGTAAATTTTTTAGTCTTGTATCATATTTTGTACTCTCCAGCCACCGGTGATTGGCAGGGCACTCAACGTGTTGACAGGTTCTGACTCTTCCTCCTCTAATACCTTCTGAAGACTATGAACAATTACAATGTTAAATTTAATTGTTACAAATGTTTCTGTTTACATTAAAGTCATTTTCAGTAATTTTTAAAAGCATGTCGTTTAAATCACATGAAATATTTATTGACATTTTATTTTTAAACACATGGAAAAATTAAATAAATGAAGTAAAATGAAATATTGTGCAAATCACCCAAACTTTCAATATAACACATGTAAGTGATTTAAACATAGAATTTAATATAGTTTGAAAATCAATGTTTTAATAGGTGAAGGTTATTGTTTTATAAATTACTTCAATCTTATATTAAAAATTACGGGATATAACAGAAAAGTTTACATTATATCCTGATACATACAGATTTTGCAGGTTTTAATTTTTACAGTGAATGCATGTAATTACTTACAGATGTAAGTCTGTAATTACTTACACGTTTGTTTAAGGGGAAAAAACTTTCCAGTATTTATTTCGAATGAAATTACTTTTAAATCTGGAAATGTTTAAGCAAATATCGGTTAGTTACTATACTTGGCTGTTTCTAACAGATTATTTCTCCAGGATTCCTAGATGTAACGGAGGGTTTCTGAAATTGTATATAATTTTGATGTATCAATAAGCTAATCAAAAATATTTTTTTGCATTTTACTCGCAGATTAATTTTTCAGTAAATATTTCAGTCGTATAAATTTCTATCCTATTTTTAGGATAATAGAGAACAGGTATTAAAGTACTTGGATCACCGAGTTCACTCAGTCTCATTATGTAAACCATTCGTAGTGCAAATACACTCCTGCTCAAAAGTTTAGCAAGATTTGCGAACTATCAGGTTTTTTTTTTTTTTTTTTTCAGTTTAAAACGTATTCCTCGATGAAATGTTTTCAAGCATCGGGTATATAAAGAAGTGTATCTTCCTCATGTTTTTCAGTGAAGATTGGTTTACGACAACATTTAGGAGGCCGGTAACAAATTAAGCAAAATCAATAATCTTTGTGGCCCCCTGTATCGTTAAGTGAACGAAACGATCTGTAACTTTAGGATATGTTAATATAGGCCAAGTACAATTTGTGGAGGAATTAAAAAAAAAAAAAGTACGTTTTGTATTTATAATAAAGAGTTTTAAACGAAAATTATTCCCTCTTTCAGATAATTTGAAAAAAACATTTTTCAAACAATGTATTACAACTAGATTGCAATTATCTTAAATATCTTATGAAATATGAACATTTTTATGAGAAATGTTTTCACTGCGCATGTGCGAAAGATAGAAACATTTTTCTTACATAGGTTAAAAGCTAGATATATTGGGCAACTTTTGTCAAAAGTTCATTTGAATAGAATAAAAATTAAGCAAATTGTCAGCAAAAGAAAGAGCTAGATTTTAGGTATTTTCCAATAGTTGAAATTTCATAAGGGATTTTTCACATGCCGCGTAATTAATTTAAAAATCCAATTATTTAAACCACGCTCCAAAAGTACTTTATGTGAAAAACCCCTTGTAAGCTCATAGCTCTAACATATTTTTGTTTATTTACTAAGATTTCTGAGATTATAAGGGATTTTTCACAAAAAACAACTTTTGCAAAGTGGTTGAAATAATTGGATCTTCAAATTAATTACGCGGCGTGTGAAAAAACCCTTATGAAATTTCAATTTTTGGAAAATACTTAAAATCTAGCTCGTTCTTTTGCCGATAATTTACTTAATTTTTACTCTTTTCAAATGCACTTTTGAAAAAAGTTGCCCAGAATAGCTAGCTTTCAACCTCTGCTATAAATTATTTTTCATTTTTCCCACATGCGCAGAGGAAACGTTTTTCATAAAAAAGTTCATATTTCATGGGATATTTGAGATATTTGTATTCCGATTGCAGTACATTGTTTTAAAAGAGTTTTTCCAACTTGTCTGAAAGTGGGAATAATTTTCGTTAAAAATTCTGAATATAATAAATAAAAAAACATGCTGATTTTTTTTTTTTTGAGTTTAAAATAACTGCTTATATCTCCTTTATTTCATATGCTATCGTCACACAAATTCATCCACAAATTAAACTGGGTCAGTATTAACATATCCCAAAGTTACAGTTCATCTCGTTCACTTATCGATACAAGGTGATCACAAACATTATTGATTTTGCTCAATTTGTTACCAGCCCTCTAAATCTTGCCTTCAACCAATCTTTACTGAAAAACATGAAGAATACTCAGTTATATTTCATCGAGAGATAAGTTTTTCAATTGAAAAAAAAAAACAGATCATTTGCAAATTTTGCTAAACTTTTGATCAGGAGTGTACAATGATTTCTTTTCGGAAATATATTGCTCATTTGTTTGCCCGGGTAGAGCGCGGGTTACCAGTGAAAGAGAATTTTCCTTGAGATAAGGAAAATTCAAATCGAAATATCTTCTGAAACACTAATTCTAAATTCTTATCGAAATCGTTAAGGCAATTTTCTAGAAAACTAGCTTTTTGCTACATTTTTTTCCAGACAAAGTACAAGTTACCAGCGCAGTGTCTGCTAATTTTCCTCAAAAAAAAAAAAGCTAAGTCAGATTAATTTTTCATCCCAGAAAACCTCTAACACTATTTTTTTTTTCCAAAATTGTTCCTATGATATACAATAAAACCAAGTTTCTGTAGTACATTTCTTGGTGTACAGCAAGTTTCCAGTTATTTCAGTAAGTCAGATGGGTTCCAGATCTCAAAAGACCTTTTTAACACTAATTTTTTTTTTCAAAATTGTTAAATCCATTTCTGAGAAAAGTAAGTTTCTGCCTTGCAACGGGCAGTGTCGGGGTTAACAATGAACTTCGGTTTTCCTTACGACGAATCAGATAGGTTTATCATCTATTAAAAAAAAAAATAACCTTAAGTTTTTATCAAAATCGTTACATCAATATCAAAAGAAACCGAGTTTCTGTTATAATTTCCACGAGCGGAGTAAAGATTAATTGTACACGCTAACTTACCTAAAATGAGGGCCCACCAGCGGCGGAGAGGTAGCTGGTAGACGTGAAAAGGTAGATGTGCAAAGCTGGTAGACACGAGGTACTGGGTTCGATCCCAGGTCGCGCTCGTCGTCCTAGCCGTTCGGGATTATCCGTGTTTTTCTCCGAAACTTGCGTAAATACGGGCTAGGACCCTTTAAAAAAAACCCACAGAGGGCATTTCCCCTCAGATCTAGCACCCTAGTACAGCCACACAACCCAACCCAACCCTGAAATGAGGATAATTCAGATTGAATTCTCATCTCAAAAAACCAAAAACCTAAAATATTCATCGAAATCGTTCAAGCAGTTTCCAAGAAAATCAACTTTCTGCCGTAATTTGCCACGGTTCAACTGAATGTTATCACAGCAGTAAATCCTAATTTTCCTGAAGATGAGGATAATACATATAAATTTGTCGCTTAAAAAATCATTATTCTTAAGTTTTTATCAAAAGTTTATTAAATTTGAGCCATACTCAAGAAAACCAAGTTTCTACCACGGGTGAAGTGAGAGTTAAAAATGAATGCTAATTTTTCTAAAGATAAGCCAAATGGGTTTGTCTTCTCAAAGCACGCCGAAACTTCAGGTTTTACCAAAATCATTAGATTAGTTTTCGAAAAACCCAATTTTTGCATTATATTGCAACCGGCGGGTGAATTAACAGCGAATTTTCCTGAATATGATAAATTTTCGTAAAGACAGTGTTGCCAAATTTATGGCATTTTCATTCAACAATCACGAATAATTTTGAGGAATTATACGTGATATACATAACAGACGATTAATCTTCGAAGTGGATAGGCAACCGTTACAATTAAAATTTAGTGGTAGGTATTGAATAAAAAAGTTCCTAAATTTGGAAAAATGCGTGAAGATGAGGAAATTTTTAATTGAGTTTTCTTAAACATCCCATAACTCCAAACTTTCATCACAATCGTTATATCCATTTCCGATTAAACCTGATTTCTGTCATATTTTACAATCGGCGGATAAAGGGCTCGCTGTGAATGCAGTTTTTTGAGAAAATGAGAACAAGTCCAGAAGATTTTTCATCTCAAAGAACCCTTGCCGCCAAATTTTCATCACAATCGTTACAGCCGATCAAAACGTGTACATATTAAGCGGCACAACGGTCATTGTAAAAAGTGTTCCACAGGTGGGAGAGGCGGTCGCTCTGGAGCTGGTACGGCGGAAGTAAACAGAATGAACTGTATGGTTACCGTAAATCACAAGAATCAATTTGGCGCTTTTAGTCGAAGACTAAAGAGAATGAACATGTTAAGTGACATTTTTGAGAAAAAATAGAAGTCTGGATAGAAGAAGTTAGTATGACCTTTTTTAAATATTAACATTAAATTAACACAGTTTTCGACACAGGAAATTAAATTATTATGTACATGGTTTCTGGCTTCTCTTTTACCTCTTTATTGTTTAATTTCTCAAATGTTCTAAATTTTCATTTAACATGTTCATCCACTAAGCTCTTTAATTGTATTCTGCACTACTGAGGCTTAACTGAACCGTTAATTAATGTCTGTCTATAGTTCAATAGTAATAAAGTGTGACTAGTGTTGAAGTACAGTCAAATATCAGAATAATCTATATAAACCCAGTAGTTAAAATATTATCTAATGTATTTTTGGTGTTCAAAAACAGTAGTATATATCAAAGTAACTGACTTAACTTTTCTATAAAATTGTATTAAAGAATCATATTACAGCTAGAAATAAAAAGTTTTATACTAAAATAGTAGGGGAAAATAGTATGCTAAAACATATTGGGGGGGGGGGGGGGGAGAGGAGGGGGAGGCTAAGCCAACAAAATTGTCCCTAGTTATAATAATGATCTAATGGAATGCATATTTTCATGGGAACAGTTATTTATTACTTTGTCTAAAACACTGTTTTATAAAAAATAAATAAGGCTTAATTTTGTATTAAATAAAATTTGATTTTCATAGCTATATGTATAATAAACTGATGTATAGGTAAAACTAAATAGATAAGTCATATCTATTAATGTGTTCATTTTTGGTATTGATTGTGAAAGAAAATTAATACACTCATACCATTAACTACAAAATATCTTAACAACAAAGTGCTATGCAACAAATTTATCAGATTCTCGCGTTTGCATATTAATCAGCCAGAATTGAAATGAACAACATCCACTGCCTCCTTTTGGCTACTTATCGTCTCGGCAATTGCCAAGTATTTATTTACGTATTATGAATTCCGAATTGATAATACGTAAACAAATACTTGGCAATCGCCAATGTGCTAAGTTGCCAAAATGAGGCAGTGGATATCATTTCTACATTATTTACCCATAATGCCTTACTCCGTTCTAGCTTGCTGTACGTCCACTTCTCAGTATTGGCGCTGTTAATGTTGGCCGAAAATTCAACGTTATATTGAGCCGCTTAACCCTACAAGGCTCAATTTTTTTTAGTGCACGACAAAAATATATAGGTTGTAATTAGTGATCAGAAGATAGGGAAAACTTATAAAAATAAAAATAAAACCATATTTTACGGAAAAATCAACTTTTTAGCTCAACGTACCGTATGTGGAGCACACATAAAAATAAGATTTACTAATACGTTTACTATTGTAATATAAAAGAAAACAACTTACCTCTGCAAAATATATACTTCGTTATAACACACAGTTTTTTTTTTTTTTTTTTTTTCGTGTCAAAACTGTTCAATAACTATTCTTTTTTTATTTTTGAATTCAGACAAACGACTAACGTATCACTTTCATTCAAATTTCACACTGAGTGCATTATAACAAGAACACGAATGACATCTTTAGGTAAAGATTCGTATTACTACATTGCTAAATGTCAGTAGCTTCTATCAAGATGCCAAGAGATGTCGCTACTAATAGTTTTATAGCTATAAGAACGATTAAAGTCGGTGTTCCACATATGGAACTGGGTGCCTTGTAGGGTTAATATGTACTCGCTTTGCAGCCGATTTATATACACACACACACACACACATATATATATATATATATGTGTGTGTGTGTGTGTGTGTGCGTAACTAGTCGTCTGATTAACTCGTTTAATATAAGCGAAGGATATTGGTACTTTATTTTTTAATGCATGAAAAACTGAAATAAAGAAACTTAAGTAGAATATCTTTGTGTCATTTAGAAGTTCTTTAAAGTAATTAATTTCCAACTTGTTTTGTTTTTAAGTTCAAATTTAAAATTATAAATAAAAATTATTCATTTTACAATAGACAATTTGCACGTTCTCTGGTTTTATTCTTATATAATAGAAAATTAAAAGGTAAGAAAATAAATACATACATTTTCTTTATTTGAAATCTAATGACTGATTTATAACAATTTTAACATCGCACTATTTACTCTATTGAGAAAACGCAGTATAATATATCGTGACGTCACTCTTTATGACAACAAACAAAAGTAATCGTTGTTTACATTCGATTTCGTGCTTTGCTTTGCTTCTTGAATCAGTGAAATAGGTTTTGTATGTTAAAATAAAGACGGATATTAAAAAATCGTAGTATAAGTATTGTATTGTACCATTTTGCACTAATACAGCGGCTAATGCTTCTCAAAAGTTATTCTTTAGCGTTCCACGGGATCCTATTAAACGAAAACATTGGACAACCGCCATGAAAAGAAAACTGAAAATAATGATAATGGAAAATGGTGATAATTATATTAAATGATTATAAGATGAAAAAAAATGCTCAGAAATCACATAAATAATTGATAATTACGAAAGTTAAAACAAATTGCTTACTAACCAGGCTAACAAAATGTAAACATTGAAGCATCATAAAAGGTGATGTCAGGCAGCTTTTTGAAGTCACGTGATTTTTGGTTAATTTTAAAGTTATTTTTTAAATTATTAAGAACTTTTTTTGCATTTTTAATAAACTTTTTGAAATTTATGGACCTAAAACTACCAGAAAAATAGTGTTTTGTTCAAATCCCCCATGTGTGCAAATCCCTCATTATTTAAAAACAACTTAAAAATTTAATGTTGTTATTTTTTTTTTTACCGCATTTTCTCTTAAAAGTGTGTTAAACAAAAGATAATTCAACATTATGTTTGGAAAAGAATTTAAAATAAAAGTTGTAATTTCAAAGAGCCTCCGGAAACCAAATCTCGTTTCCCTTCATTTGGTGGTTCTTTTGTTAATATGATTAGTAGCAGATTAAGTATAACAGATGACATTATTAAAAACAGGAAATGACTTCTAATGATGGAGTATCAATTGTATTTAAATACAATACTAATGGTAAATAATTTCCCTTTCCGGTACCATAAAATAAGCTTTCATTTATATTTCTTTATTTAAAAATTTACTTTCTCTCAGCAGTAAATGTTTTGGTTGAAACAGTCATGCAATTAAAAATATTAATATTATGATTGTTGAAGATATTTCATCACTTTGAGAATATTATGTAATCCTGAAGCATCCTAGTACGTCAATGGAAACACTATTTCATTGTGTAATTAAAAAGTTTAATTCTAAACAATCATTTCGAAAGGAAGAAGACTTTTGAAAGGAAAATTCATGATTTTAAAATATTATTTCTAAAAGATATAACAAGAGTATTTTAAGTATAAAAGAAGAATCAATAGAAAACTAAAAAAAAAAAAAAAAGGAAAAATACGAGAAAATTGTGTAACAATTAAACAATTTACATGAAAAAAAAAAGGAAATTTGATGTCTGAAAATTGTTTAGTCAACAAAAAATAAATATTGATATTCATAATATAGTTTTAATTATTGGAGTAATTATATTGGGATATTAACTATTTCATCATGACAATGTATCTATGATACAAATCATTATAAAAATTAAAAATTAAAAATATAACTAATATATATTTAAATAATTATTAAATATATAAAACAGAAAAGATTTCCTAAGTAATTTCTTTTGTCATAAATTTAAGCATATACTAATTACTTCTACGATAATTTTGCTATTAAAAATTTCTAAAATTTTATATTTTTAATAGAAATTAACTATTAAATATTAAAAAATAGTCTAAATGGATGCATTATTTTTTTTAGTATTTATATGTAGGAGTCTAATAAATGTACTTCTGTCTTAACAAATGCATATCATCACAGTACAGTCGGTAACAAAAGTGTCCGAACACTAGCTAAAATTCCCATGTAAAAAAAGTACACTTCATACGGTTTTGTTAAATAAATCCTTATCGAATCATGTGCTTACACTGACTAAGAACAAGATTCTACAAGGATTTATTTAATAAAACCGTATGAAGTTCACTTCTTTTACATAGGAATTTTTGCTAGTGTTCGGACACTTTTGTTACCGACTGTAGCAAGATGTGAAAAGTAGATCTCTTTCATAAAAATGTACCCGTTTGCATTAATTCGAATGTCCTTCAATGAAAATTTCGGCAACATTTATGCATATTTATATTGAACTCCAACTATTGTGGATTTATATTTCTCATAATCATGATTTATATTGCTAACCTCCCCCAATATATACACTAAGCGACAAAAAAAAAAAAAAAAAAAGCCGCACTTGGATATTTTCCATTTTTCTTCCTGTAATCGCTAATTTTTTTGTTTCAAAAGTAAATTTTTTAACAGATTTTATTACATTGTGTTCTGCGTGCAATTTAGGATTGAGCCAAGTGTTAAAAACAAGATGCAATTGCTCGGAAAATTGTAATTTTAGAAAGTATTTCAAAAATGGCAAGAATAAGGCAGTTAACGATACCACAAAAAATATTAATTTTAGAGCGAAAATAAAAAAAAATATTTTAATACGGGGGATGTCAAAATTCTTAAATGTTAACAAAATATTAGTGGTCTGGTTTTTAGCAAGATATAATATTTTTTGGCTGTTTAAACTGCACATTTGTCCTTAAGCGGCCACGTTACTCATTCAGTCGAGATGACCGCAAGTTAAAAAGCCAGCGCTTAAAAAAATCAGTTTGTATTACATTTAGAACATAGCACGGATTCAGAAAAAGTGTTTAGTAACATAATTTACCTAAATACAGTGAAATAACAATTAAACAAAGCAGGTTTAATTGCCAGAAAATCTGAAAAAAATTCATTCTTAACGAAAAGAATTAGAAAACCAGGACATTAAAGGGTTAAAAAAATTAAAAAATGATCAATTAATTATTGGGCTGAAGTTGTTCTCTCTAATGAGTAAAGCTTAACTTATTTCGAAGAGACAGGAACAAGGAGATCTGATCACGAAAATGTGACTGACTTAATGAAAACCGCACTTTTAAAACAATGTCATATTCCCCGTACATTACGATACATGCATAATTTTTCGATGAGTATGGCATTTTTTCATGTTCAAGGGATCAATTTACCCAAAATAAAACTTGACCACAAAAAAACTGATACCTGACCGACTACTTTGGAGGTATTTCAGACTCTTCCTTAATCAGGATTTCAAGATGATAAAGCATCTTGTTATATGGCACTTGTGATACATTTATTTGATTCGAGATGTTAAAGTTACATATCTATTCTCATGAGCATCTATAATTTTGTAAGTTATCATAATTTTTTTTATTTAAAATTAAATCTCACAAAGAATATCGTAAAAATTTCTTCTTTATTAGACCTGAAAACTGTCCTAATCTCAATTCGCACGAAAATGTTTAGTCTACAAAAGAGGGTGGGGATTAGAAATTTTTAACTTACAGCTTTGAAAGAACTAGCAAAAAATATTTATGATATTTAGCACAGTGAAATTTCTGAGTTTCATGTTAAAAAACTGTAAAATACTATGCAATTGCCCATTAAAGCAGTAATTCCATATAAAGGAGGAATTATCCAATCCAGAATACATATTTTTATTAAATAATTGTTTAGACCTAACAAACAAATAGTTTTATTTCATACATTAACATAGCACTTGTTTATTTCATATAATAAACCATGATAGAATACAAAGTATATGCATATAATATTACGTTTAAAAAGAAAATTTTATGTGGAATTTTATTAAATGCTTCGTAGAGTGTAATAAAAGGAATTATTAAATAGAAAATGTACACAGATATCATTTTATGACTTCCGTATTATAGAAACATAACAGTTTTATTCGTTGCAATTATTAGTTTTTAACTTATTACAAACCCAAAAGGTATAAGTCAATTTTTCTGCAGTGCGGCTTTTTTTTTTTCTTTTGTCGCTTAGTGTGTATATATATATATATATATATATATATATATATATTATTATTATTATTATTATTATTATTATTGTTATTGTTATTATGAAGTTTTTAAATTTTAGCAATGGAATTGATTCCATACAGATTAGATATTATACTATTATTTTTTCAAAAACTCATTAGTTTAAAAATATGCCAAATGTTTATTTACATAAACATAAAATCATTTACATAATAGTCTTTGTTAGTAATACTGCTTCATGGTTAACTTGATGATTCACGATTAGCTTCAAAGCAGATATAAATAGGAGTTCTAATCCAAACTGTAATGTGATAATTTTTACATTGCACAAGTTTTCATCACTTTTTGTTTCCTTAACACTTTATCTATCAAAGAGTTCCTCAACATTACGATTTCAGCTACTGAGCAAACAATAATATAATTGTATCCAAATGATTTATTTTGTTATTTTATGAGTGAAGATGAATTTCACTGAGATTATTTGTGTTTATGAATAAAGACATAAGTGGAGTAAAAACAGTAGATTTCATGAGTTTGAATATAAAATCGTATGTTTCCAAATCTTAACTTGATTCAAAATTTTGTGTAATGGCAGTTTCATTTGCGGCAGCTCACTCACAATTGCGCTTTCGGTGTAATAATGCTTCTTTTCTTGGCATTTAAAGTCCTTTTAATTCGTATCTTATGGAAGTATATGCACT
This sequence comes from Salticus scenicus, assembly GCA_963930645.1. Lineage (NCBI taxonomy): Eukaryota > Metazoa > Arthropoda > Arachnida > Araneae > Salticidae > Salticus > Salticus scenicus. The sequence goes on along the minus strand of OZ005651.1, from coordinate 158,238,177 downwards.
ATTTCCGAAAATCAAGAGTATTTATATAATCTGTACTTAATCCCTTTACTACTTCTTTCTCAACTTCATAAAAATCACACATTCACCCGCTCCGTTACTTATTCAGCACCAATATAAATAAATTAGGAGCAACATGAAAGAAGAAAACCTTTTGCTAAATTATTCTGTGTTTCAATATTCATTTTACATTATTCGCTGTTTATCAAAAGAATTCACCACTCCATGGAATAAGGTCTTTTATTATGTTGCATTGGGTCTTCGATATCTCTGTATTCGTCTTCTTCATCCTAAAAAAAACGGAACAGTTAGAAATACGTAGCTAAGAGTAAATATATTTTATTACAAATAGAGACAAGTTTAATTCTATCCTATAGTTTCCATCCTATGTGCTTCGTAGCAACTTTACAATATCTAAAGATCAAATCATTTTAAACTTAGTGCATATACAATACAATTTAAAGAATATTATAAAATATAAAGAATATTATAAAATATAAAGATACTTGGTAGAAGAAAAGTACAATGGATAAAAAATAAAAATAAATCATAACGTTAATAAAGTTTTAAATGATTTACTGGCTGCAAAGTGTATCAATGACAATTGAAAAATCAAGATATCAGCAAGAACAAAATCGATAAAGAAAAAAAAAATATTTTGGTGGCAGTATTTACCTGCATGTGCCTAAAGTTCATGTTTTAAACTACCGGTATACAAACAATGGCATCGTACCGATTGCAATAACAAGTTTGACCTTTCAAATGAAACTTAAATTCTACATGGTTGGAGATGTTTACCACCTGAATGAGAACTTTAAATTTAGTGAAATAAACTTATACAATTGATAAATTAATAAACAGTGATTTAAAATTTCTTTTAGTGTTTAGGAATAAGCCTAAATACAGTGTGGTAATTATTAAATTTATCTATAAACGGCCTCTCCTGTAACCAAAACAGGTTGGTGCATTGCTATACGCGTTTTAGGAGACTTTAGAGGCTCTCAAGGAATTAAAAAAATAATTCAAAAATAGATGCACTTACATGGTTGCATGGTGGCGCTTACATTGTGTATCCGCTAGGTGGCGATTTACATGAAAAGACGGAAATTTTAACAAAGTAAATGATTCATGCAGCATGCATAAACAATTTGAAAATTTATTTATTAGATTTTTTTTATTTCTTGTTGTTCATTCCATTTAATTAATTTGCCGTTTTTCCATGTAAAGTGCCATCTAGTAGACATTATTTGAACTAAAATTTTTAAGATACCTTGAGCGCATATTCTGAAATGCGTATATATCAATTTCCCATGCAATACACTCACCCGTTTCGGATACAGGGGGCCGTATTTAGCGAAAGTGTAATTATAACCATTCTGTTTGAGAAAACATAGAAAATATTTCAAGATGTTTAAAAATCTTAAGAAATATTTTCACATAGAAAAGAAATAATGAAGTATAAATAAAACATTTTAAAGCAAACACAGAAAAAGAATAGAACAAATTAAATAGAATTATTATTATCTTGAATTGACATCATCACTTTAAATTATTACAAATGTAAAATGCAATGAAAATTTTTCTTTTTCTCTAAGATTTTTTTTTTTTTTTTTTTTTTTTTTTTTTTTTGACAAAATAAAAGATAAGCTTTTTAGCTGTCATCTAAAATATTGTAGATTTCACTTTCTTAAATGAGATGAAGCCTATTTATATAATTTGCCAGTGAGGTGACGATACCAATTCGAACTCACCTTCCAGAAAAGCCGTTGACCTAGGCAACGGAAAAGCAAACCTATCGCGGCCATATTTAGGCCTAAATACTCCCATGCCGTTTGTTCAACTTACAGAAATATACACAGAATCTGTTTTGTATCATATCTATTCTTATTCATTTTCTCTAAAACCTTCCAAAGCTATCCAATTATAATGTTTAAAGCTCTAAATTAAATATAACAGATCGCCGGCTATTATAAACAACGCAATAATAGATAAAAACAAACCAAAACTGTTGCTATTCAGAAAACACGAATCCTAAATAGACGACTCTTTAATTCCGAATGAACGACTCTTTGAGCATTTTATTAAAAATCTCTTAAAATATTTGTAAAAGTTAAATAAGACTTTAAATATTTTTATCAAGCTTAATTGTTTGTTTACATTTATAATGAAGTAAGCTTACGACTTACATACAAAAATATACTCTATAACAAAAAAAAAAAAAAAGTGACGCACCAAGAAGGAGTAATGCAAACTGGACACAAATTGACATACATACAGGTTTTGATGGAATCAAGAACCAATTCATCATTATCGTCGATCATTCGTGCAACTGGTACTTCAGTACTTCAAATACCCTTAATAGGCGGCTCAGTGGGGTTGAGCTCAGTCCCCGGATCTCCCTTCCTCTGAGGACGTTTGGAGCATCATAAAAAAAGTCCTACAACCAGCTCGGGATTTTATCAATCTAACGCAAAAATGACAGAATTTAGCACGATACTTCACAAGAGCACATCTGCCAACTCTATCAATTAATACCAAGCCGAATAACTGCGTACATAAGGGCGAGAAGTGGACCAACGCGTTATTGACTTGTTTACTTTGTGAGGCCCTTTCTCTTGATTAAATCATTCAAATTTTCTGAAACTGTAATCAATTGTTTTTCTCCCCATGTACATCACATGTATCAATTTTTGTCCCATTCAGACCACCCATTCCACCCCATCTACCAATTTTTGTCCCCATTTCTTCTTGGTGCGTCGTTTTTTATAAAACCATATTTTGTCTACTAGATATGATGTATTTATAGATTTTTAATGAATATTTTATCAAAAGTGAATTCAAAAGGGCTCACATGATAAAAAAATAAGTAAAAAAATCCTCATTTAATAACGAAGCCTTATATTTTGCAACAAACAATCACTTGGGTATAACAATTGCTAAAAGTATTTTTAAGACATCAAAAATTGAGTTTTTATGACCATGACTAAAAGAGGCTTTTTTCTGGGGAATTGAACGTACCAGCTATATGCAAATGTCATTAAAACATGAAGGTAGTTTTCTTTTAGTAGTGTCAATTAAAATGTTTCCGTTCCATCCAAAGTGAACTCATAAAAAATAAGCATATTCAGCAATATTTTTTAACATAAGTTCAACACTTCTAGCATGGCATTGATGGCTACATGAATAAGGCTACACATTTGTCCACAGTAGTCGCAACATAAAATGATAGTATAAAAAAAAAAAAAAAAAAAAAAAAAAAAAAAGTTTGAACTTTTAAATTATCAGACATTTTTATTTACTTTATTTCGATAGCAAGTTTTGAAAAGATAGGACAGAAAAAGTTTTGCTTGACAAATAATATTGTTAAAGGGAAAACTAGTGCACATGGTATTTGTTCATAGGATAAAAGAAAATAATTAAAAATACTGATTTACAAGTATTTTTTAATTACAAGTTTCTATCAAAAACAATTGTTTCTTAAGTATATTACCTCTCATGATAATAAAATTTGAGTATCGCCTTGCACCATGTTACATATGACGTTAATGAACAGCGTTTGAAATGTTAGAAGTAACGCTTATTAACACGTTGAGCGCCACGCGAATTCTTAAAACCTATTAAAATTGCATAATGATTCCTCCTGTAATAATTAAAAATTTTAAAAATTTTAAAAAAATTCAATAATTACTTAAAATAATGTAATATTTTTAGTTTTATATCCTATTTTACTCTGTCAACCACCGATAGTTAATGTGGCTTTATATCATATTTGACACTGTAAGCAACTGATGGCTGACATGGCGCTCAACGTGTTAATTTTTTTTTTTTTTTTTTTTTTTTTTTTGGTACTGCTTTTACTTTCGGGGTAAAACTTTCACTGAAATGTCTGAAGTATAACATGTTCTGCACACTCCTAAAGTTTCAAGATGATTCCTTTATTACTTACTAGAGATATATGACAAAATGTCTAGAATCTAGAATGGCTGACATTGCACTAAACGTGTTAATACTTGTCTGTATGTCAGTAGGTGTCCTTTTGTAGATATGCATGAAAGTGTGAATTTAAATCATTCAATGTAAATTGTATGGAATTTTGGTGAAAAAAAAATGTGTATTCCTAAGTATAACGTTTAAATTAGTCTCACTTATGAACATTTCCCAACATTCGAATGACGAAATCTTGTGATGCCATCTATAAAATTTTAGTCAATATGAATGCGGAATTTAAGAAAGTATGTCTAGAAAAGGATTTTTTCATTTCAGTACAGCAATATCTTCTACTTTTTATTTTTGAAGAATATGAAGCTTTGAACTGCCAATCCCCAGTGCATCTTCCTTCTTACATCATTGTAAATTGCTCAGCTGATAATGTGTTTGAATATGATTAGATAATAGGGAATATCAGGCAAAAAAAAAATTCATAAAGATTTCTGATAAAATTACATCTTGACAGTTGACATCATGTTTGCTGTGTGTCATGTTGTCTAATTTACAATGCAGAATCATCGACAGTGTCTTTATAAATATGCATAGTGTAAAAGAAATATTCAATTACTTACTTTCAAGTCTACAGTTTTGGAGCAATATTTCAGAGTATATTTACAATGTAGAAAAAATAATCTATTATGTATCACAGTGTACAAGCCACCTTCTCTTCTTCTGTATTCAGTAACAATTTTCACTCAACAGTACAAAAAAAATGGTTTCTCAAAAAATGGTTTCATTTTGTTAAAAATGGTTTCTTAAAAATGAGCAAAATTGTCTCAAAATAGCTCCGAAACAATGTATACTTAAATTTGAAAATCGCATGGACTCATTTGTGAGTATATTCACATGTTCCAAAATGGGGTTGACCACTAATAATCCCAATATCCCCACTTATGAGCATGTGAATATACTCAAAAATGAGTACATGGGTTTTCAAATTTAAGTGCATGTTGTTTCGGAGTATTGTTTCGATTTTGAGACAATTTTGCTTAGTTTTTTTTAACAGTGTATCTTGTTTCCAAAGATGTTATATGCATAAGGAATGACAATTTTCGTGATGATTAACGGTGATTACAATCCTATCAACTCCCTTTTCGAAATCAGCAATATCTCTCACATATGTTGACTTATCCACATGATATTTTTCGAATCATGCTTTATTCTGTTTGATTCAGTAACACAGCCTCACAACTCTCTCTAGACGGTTGCAAACATTTTGCCCTTCTATGCTTTAAAATTGCTGAGAATTTTCTTCTTATTAGTACAACACATTTTTCAAATTTGGAAATTAACTGTGGGGGTACAATCCACATCATTCTTGCCCCAACTTCATTTTACAAGCGCATTCCTTTTGCTTCGTGCTTATACACAAAAAACGTCCATACGTTTTGAGTCTTTGTAAATGTTCATGTACCAAATTTTAAATGTCCAGGAACCAAAAATTTTAAAATAAAGTTTCGAAATAATTTTGAGAACTTTTAGTAAATAAAGTGTTAGTAAGATTTAACTAATTTACAGATAAATTAAAAAAGAAGTACTTACATCAAAGTAGTTTTGTTTTAGATCTGGTTGGGGCGAAATTAGTAAACTTGCCGGCTCTGACAATTGACCATAACGTGACAAAGCAAATAAACTAAGTCGAATCGGTTTCCTAAGATTTAGACCACTAATGAGAGCTTTTGTTCTATCTGGAATGTATATTCGGTCATGAACTTGATCATCGACGTATACCTAAAAATGACATATAACAGTGCCATTCATAAATAATTTCTTTTTATTAAAATATATATATATATATATTTTCTAAATTTACCTCAAATCCTTCCAATACAGATGGATTCACATAATTCCATCCAACTAGTAACGTATCAGAGCCAACTTGTTGAACAATATGGAAGTTGGTAGGCCGAGGTAATACTTCTAAAACCAAAGGAGGAAAAAAAATAAGTAAATTATGGAATTTTAATAAAAAATCCAATTTAAATTAAACAAGAAATAAGAGTAGCGCATCTCTTATGAAATACTTTTTTTCAAAGTCTAGGATTTACTGAAGACAATTTCTATTAAGATTCTTTAAAATTTATGTTATGTGCAGCTTCAATATAAAATTAAAATCTACATAATATCAGTCTTTTATAGTTAAAAATAAAAATACTGTCATAAATAAATAGCATTTCTTTTAAATAATTATTTGTGTATATACACTGTTAAAAATAGTTTCTTAAAAATAAGTATATATTGTCACAAAATAGCCCCGAGACAATATATACTTAAATTTGAAAACCCATCTACTCATTTTTGAGTATATTGACATGTCAAACATGGGGATATTGGGATTCTTATTGGTCACCCCCATTTTTGAGCATGTCAATATACTCAAAAATGAGTAGATGGGTTTTGAAATTTAAGTATATATTGTCTCGGGACTATTTTGAGACAATATATACTTATTTTTAAGAAACTATTTTTTACAGTGTATATATATAAATAAATTCGAATGATGAATAAGGATTTTCCAAATAAAATTTTTAATGAGCTAGATAATTTTCCTGTGTTTTAATTATTTTATTTATTTATTATTTTTTTTTATTATTGATTTCATATAATTTAAATTATTACATGGCAAAAAAAAAATTATATATATATTGAAAATAGTGTTTTGAAAAAATTTTAAAGTTCCTAAAACTGTACACCAAGTAAATAAAAATATATGTTTTTTTTTTCTTTATAATATATAGTTTTTTCTTTCTATTTTCTAATAAATTTTTCTTCTTTGTTTTAATTTTCTGTAAAATATTAAGTAAAAGAAGAAAAATTTTACCTCTCTCCAATCAGTGTTCCAAAACGTTTTAGAATTACTTAATAGATAAAAGAAATAGAGTAACATTTGTTGGGCTGTTGTTGTATTTTGAAACATATTCCCATACCTCTATGCATTACATGGTCTAGCGATAAACTACAAATGTGCAATATTTAAAAATAATTTACAGTCGTATTTTATATGTTGAAGGTATATTTTCAGATATTAAGCAGAAAATTTAGAAATTTAAAGTATAAATATCAATTATTGTACATAAATAAATAAATAAAAAATAAATGCAGAGAAAAGTTCAGATTTTATGTCGGCTAGGCAACATTTGTTTTTTTGTTTTTTTTTTTTCAATTTATTTTAATATATACTAATTCTTTTCACATTTTATTTGTTTTAAATTTCACCGAAAAATCAAAATGCAAGGAAATACATAAAAAAAAAAAAAAAAAGATATAAACATCATTTAAAAAGTAGATCTTATTCTTTAAAAATAAATATTGTTTCAATAATTTTTGAAGTTTTAGATATTAAAGTATTATCTAAAAAGGTTTTATTAAAACATAATGAAATATTAAAAATTTAAATTACATTCATATATATATACTTTGCTAATCAAATACACAAATATATATATATATATATAGGTATGTATAATATAATTAAAACAAATTATCATACCATCATAATCATTTTCCTCGGTCGAATCTTCCATTAACGTCTATCAAAAAATAAATAATCATTAATAAAAAAAAAAAGTGCATAAAGCAATGCCACACACAATACAATAAACATTTTATTTCAAATATCTTATTATAGCTAATACGTAAAACTGTAATATCCCCCACCCCTAAAAAAAAATCAACGAATGAATATTTCTTGTTTAAACTCTCCAGTGAAACTTAAGAAATACACAATCTACCAATAAGTATTTGGGCACATTCGAATTTAGACGTTTTGTCAAATACCTAGAAAAATTCTTAAGGAATTATCTCGAATCTTTGGGAGCATAAAGAACATATTATGCCTTATATATTTCGGTAAAAGTTTTGTCCGGAAAAGAAAAGGGGACCAGTAAAGAAATTAAACAAAAGTCAAGATGTTTTGAATCACCCTGTAAGAGGTAATACTTTAAATGTGTTTTGGCTGTAGCATGTGGTTATGAGCGCTCTTGTCATTATCTGTATAATATTTTATGAGACTACCACATATAATCATGGCGATAAAACGGTTTCTTTAAGAAATTGGAAAAACCATTTCCCCTTTTCTAATTACAATATGTAGGGTATTAGAACCAGTGCAAAGCCATTTTCAGGAAATATGGCATACTACATTAAACACAGCATACAGCAATCATAATGAAAAAATGTTAAATATCTTACGAAATACGAGCACTTTTACTAAATAATTTTTAACTACGCATGCGCAAGCAATAGTTAATGCTTGGAATGCATTTTTGCTGTAGCATGTGATTTTGAGGATTGTCCTAATTATCTGTGTAAATTTTTATGAGGCTACCGCATATATCATGGAGATATAATAGTTTCCTTACATAATTGTAAAATAAATTGACACTTATTTGATTATAACACGTGGGGTATTAGACCCAGTGCAAAGTTATTTTTAGGAAACTTGGCATACTACATTCGACACAATCTACTGCAATGCGAATGCAAACCTGTTAAATATCTTACAAAATATGAGCATTTTTAGTAAATAATTTTTAACTGCGTATGCATAAGCTTTAACAGAATTTTATTTGCATAATTTAATAGCCAAATTTTTTAATTACTTTTATGAAAGTCCCAAAGAAATATCGTGTAACTTAAAAAAATTATGAGTTATAGAATGAACAGAATTTCAGTACTCTCGCTGAAAAAGGAAAATGATAGTGGGTTTTATCATATTTATTTAAAATCAGCGAATACTGTATAACCATAGGGTATTGATTGAATCAAAATAAAAATGTGAGTAAAATCTCTTACAGTTTAGATTTGATTTCTATAGGAACTAAAATTCTGCTCATTCTATCTCTCATAACTTTTTGAATTTACTTGATATATCTTTGTGGTTTTGATATGAATATCACAATACACTTGGCTATTAAATTATACCAATGAGATTTCGGTAAAGCTTGTGCATGCGTAGTTAAAAATCATTTAGGAAGAATGCTTACATTTCGTTAAATATTTAACATTTTTGCATTCTGATTGCAGCGTGCTGTGTCTAATTTTGTACGCAAAGTTTTCTAAAAATGGCTCTGCACTGGGTCTAATAACCTACGTTTTATAATAAATGACGGGCATTTTTTTAAAGAAACCATTATATCTCCATGAATGCATGCGGTAGCCTCATAAAAATGCACAGTCATTTGCAAAAGTTTAAGACCACCCATAGAAAAATCAGATTTAATGGAATTCAACAAAAAAGCATACATATTTTACATATACAAGAAAAAATAATTGTACATGGTTATTTACTGTAATTAAAGTTTTTTGTAGGACCTCCTTTGTTTTTAATAACTTGTGCAATCCTCTTAGGCATGCTATAAATAAGAAACTTGCAGTAAGCTTTAAAAATGTCTGTGCACCAAACATGCTTTATTGCTTCAAGAAGTGCTTCTAGCAGTAGATGGTTGCTTTTCGGCGACTTTATTTTTTCACAATACACCACAGATTATCTATTAGATTAAAATCTGGGCTGTTACCTGGCCATTCAAGCACTTTGATTTTCTGTGCCGTCAGATATTTCTTGACAATCTTCTTCCTGTGACACGGAGCCCCATCATGCATGAAAATTGAACACATATGTGAAGCTTCAATTTCTCACGTAACAAATTAAGGTACCGCTTTCCGTTCATAGTGGTTTTAGGTGGTAGAAAATACAGACTAGCAGTACCGGACACAGACATTGCACCCCATATCATTTAGTTTGGAGGATGTTTAATATTTTGAATCGTATATCTCTCATCATATATTTTTCTGCTTTGGGCGACGAACACCTGTAGCACGTGCAGAAAATTTCTGCACACTCGACTCATCCGAAAATAAGACCCTACTCCACTGCCGTATTGTCCAATTCTGATATTGTCTGGCGAGTCAGTCGTTTCTGTTTCATACTTGGAATAAGTCGATGTTTCCTTGCAGGTTTATGGGATGATAAACCAAATCTTTGTCCAAACGTTTTAAAATAGTACTCAAACTGACGTTGGTGCCTTTTGTAGCCAGAGAATGTCTAATCGTATTGCAGGAGGTTCTTGGATCTCGTACAACCATCCTTCGTATCACATGATATCATCACGTGCATTCGTTTTACTGGGCGACCGCTTCTTTTAAGATCCCCAAATTTTCCCGAAATTTTAAATTTACTAATTGCTTGATGCACAGCTGTCTTGCTCACATTTACCCTCGAACTTATTTGACGTTCAGAAAATCCAATTTTATGCAGGGTCCATATTTCTGACCTTTTTATATAAGTGAAGGTTTTTTACCCATTACAATAATTACACAGCAGCACTGTCTACGACAAAATCCAATAAAAAACTGGCGATAAACGTACCGGCAACCTTTATTTAGAGCAGTAGAATGCGTCTGATGCAATCAGCACATGCGAAGACATTATAATCTGCGCAAATGATGCAATGTAATAAAATACAGAAAATCGGCTACTGGTCTTAAAGTTTTACAAATGACTGTATATAAATAATTAGAACAATCCTGAAAATCACTTGCTACAACAAAAATGCCTTTCAAGCATTACTTTTACAGGGTGATCCAAAACATTTTGATTTTTGTTTAATTTTTCACTGGCCCTCTTTTCCTCTTCCGGACAAAACTTTTACTGAAATATATGAAGTATAACATGTTCTTTATACTCCCAAAGTTTCAAGATAATTCCTTAAGAATTTCTCTGGGTATTTGACAAAACGTTTAAACTCGGATGTGCCTAAATACTTATTGATAGATAGTGTATTTCTTAAGTTTCACTGGAGAGTTTAAACAAGAAATATTCATTCGTTGATTTTTTTTTTTTTGGGGGGGGGGTCCAAATATTATATGTAGATAATGAATAAATTCATTATTGTTTGAATCAAATATTAAACCAGATATTTAAAAATATTCAAGGGTAATTCCCGGGCACAATATAGTCAGCCACTCCTAGTGAAGAATTATCACACAGAAATCTTTATCGTACATTTATAGCTGTTTATTTCATATTAAATGAGAGAGTTATTATTTTTAGAAAATATTGGTGGAAGCAAAAATATTACTGTGCGCGACTGACCGTATATTTACCATGGGATTACCTTTAAAATGTATAGAATATAACGATTCCTGAATTTCCACTATTGTTTTCGTCAAAGAGGAATACTAAAAATCATTTCATGTTTATTGAAATTTTAAGATTTTATATTCTAACATCTTTTTTCTCTTTCAAGCTAAAAAAAAAAAATAATTAAATAAATAAATAAAAATACTTAAAACTGTCTCAGTAAAATGGGAAATAACCTGATAACCAGAAAGATACATTTTTTCAGCATGTTAAATGATTTCTCGAGAAACTGTTAAATTATCTTTTAAAATTAATCATTCATAGATATAATATACAGGGTGTTTATAAAGTCCCGGACCCATTTTGATGTTTAATAACTCATAAAATAATGAAGATATAAACAAACTTATGGCATTTATTGATGGAATAACTCATATATTTTCTTTTCAGGTTTGAATATCTTTACTTTTGTAAATATCGTCTGCGCGTGTGGTTAATTTCAGATAATTTCATTTTCCAGTCTAAATATCTGTACTTCTCTAAATGTCGTCTATTAGGCAGGGATTTCATTCTGTGACTGTGTCAAGCGTTTTTTTTTTTTTTTTTTTTTCAAATTCATTTCTCTTAACATGATAACTATGTTAAGAGAATGTCCTGTTTTAGAAATTTATGAAATATGAATTTTAGAAATTTATGAATTCATGCTTGCCGCTACCTGACGTGAAATTGACTATCGACTTGATATTCTCCGTGCGACGAAGGGGGCACACGTGGAAGTTCATAGACAAGGGTCATGGAACTTTTTGAGTCTATCTAACCATTTATGCTATTAATTTTAATCTATCTTTATTATTTTATGAGTTATTAAACATCAAAATGGGTCCGGGACTTTATAAACACCCTGTATAGTTTCACAAAAGCAATGTTTTATTTAAAATGAAAAACTATTCAGGCATTTCGTATTTCATATCTATTTTAAGGAAAAAATACAATAGCCCAGTTTGCTCCCTAGAAACTTCCACTTCCATCGAATAATTTATTATTTTCTGAAAACATTTTTATTTATTTTAATACCTGGAGAAGATTTAAAAGAAAAAGATAATCAGTTATTCACGCATATACGTGATAATATTTGGTTAATTAAAATGCTGCAGAAATAGCCAAATACTTTACTTTATCCCAACACATTTTTGTGTGTTGGGATAAACTATTTTTTATGCATTAATATTTTTCGTACTTACATATTTATATTGAAGGGATGTATTAACAATAAATTTTAATTACAAAATTTTACATTTTGTGTATCGACAATTCAGAATTATCCGATAAACATATCCCAAATGTTTCTGAATGTGGCATACTAAATATATTTATCTTATACAAACTAGTTTTATTAGGTTAAATACTTGGCTATTTAACCTAAAAAACAATCAACTATACTTCATCCCCTTTCATTCTCGTATAGCAATATTCTTCTGTTTGATAATAAACTTAGTGGCTATCAAATATTAAACGACTTTTGTTATTTTTAGCGGCAAAGATGTTGTTAGACTTTGAATATTTGCCATAAAACATTTTCAAAGAAAACAAATTGACCCAAAATTAATATTTTTACACATAATCATTGAAAAAATTGTACAGAAATTTTGTCCGTTAAGTGCAGATTTGAATTTATAATCAACTGCTTCGCATTTATATTAATGTTGTTGGTACGCTAAACCACTCGATTATTTTAGAAATATTTTTGAATTTTTCAGATATACTTTGTTCGTTATGCACTTTAAATGCGCTAAAATAGACATTTTAAAATGTTTCTAACAAATTATTTTGATTAATGGAAGTATTTCAAAATATGTTAGATCATATGTTTTGTTCTATTCATTGTTGTTTTAATTTCTGACAACATGACAACAAGCCAAATGTCAAGAGAGTCAGTTGACAAAGTATAAAGAATCCCTACTCACACTTGTGAAAACAGAAGCTTAGCGTCAACAATTTTCACTACTGTTTATTGGATTATTGCCAATTTTGTAAATGAAATTTGTGTATTTTTTTGTTTGACATAATTTACAGAAAATAATATATGATGTATTACTGAATTCATTGAAAAATATTTTGCTCAAATGTATACAACTGTAGTCATAAGCTTTCGCAATAAGCTTTCGCATACAATTAAAAATTGTTACCAAAATGAAAAAGAAATTACTGGATACTCATTATTAAAGTAGATGGCATGAAGTTTATTTCAAAGAAAAAAACCCTATCATTATCGATACTTAAAAAAAAAAAAAAAAAAAATCCGTTCAATTAAGCATGTAACGCGTTTTTCAAATGATCTTATAAGCATAATGTTTTAAAATAAATATAAAAATACGACTTTGTGGAAGATTAGAAGGCAATTTTATTTGCCTGTTCTTTTATTGTTTGTTTTTATAATAATATAAGCTTTTCTATGATTTGGTAGTATCATACATTTGTTTATATTTCTATTTAGTTAAATTTTGTTAATTTTAAGCTGCCTTTAAATGTATTAAAATATGAGACATTTTTTGTATTAAAAAAATCACTATAATAAAGTAACATTTTTGAAATTATACTTTATTTTATATTTGTAATTTTAATTTTTAAATCGGTATACTCAATATTCAATATTCAATATTCAATACTCATTATGAAATTGTTTTCGTTTCATCAGTTATTTAAAAGGAGTCTTTTTATTTAAATAAACAAATACGGCAAAACAACATTTGTTATTGCTGAATTAAAAGTTAAAAATACACCATTTTGGTGTGTATATAACTCCATTTTCTTTTTGCCCTTTGCTTAAAGCATAATAATTTGAAAATATAAAATTTGCTACTAAATTTCAATGTCTTTAATAGGCGTACAAAAGAGTTGATAATAAATATTTATTTTAATATGTTTATTCATTTATAACTGAAGAAGAAGCACAAGAATTCTTTCTCCAATAGTACAATATGTATGCCTAATTACCACATACGAAGCTTTCTGTAAAAAAGAACAGAGCATGAATATGGAAAATTTTAAAAGATTCCATAAACATATTTAAAATCTTACAACCTTAATATCTGTAAGACAAACGTTAACAAACAAAAATTGACGTATTTTTATAGTTTTAAAGGATAAAAATTAAATTCGAATGTTATCAAAATATTTTATTGCACTGATTTACAAATTCAAAACTTCATCCCACCTTTAAAAGCGAATACTGGGAGCAACAGGTAATAAAAAATACAATAAAATAATTTAAATCGTTTTGTACCAGAGAATAAACAGCAAGACAGGACCCCCATAAATCCTGCATTTAAATGCGGTCTGGGACTGACACCTAAGGGTGGTCCGGATTGACTACATTTTGAAAAATTGTAGTCTTACAAACATTGACTGACGTTATTATCATAAATTATTTTTAGATTATAAAAACTTCTTAAAAATATACTGTCGGTAACAAAAGTGTCCGAATACTAGCAAAAATTCTTATGTAAAAAAAGTACACTTCATACGGTTTTGTTAAATAAATCCTTACCGAATCATGTTCTTACACTGACTAAGAGCAGGATTCCACAAGGATTTACTTAACAAAATAGTATGAAGTGTACTTTTTTTACATAGGAATTTTTGCTTGTGTTCGGACAATTTTGTTACCGACTGTATATATATATTCATACTTAAAATCAATCTGATGCAAATATTATCCCCAAAAATTTATTTTACTTCAAAATTATTATTATTATTTTTTAAATATATTATTTAAGCATTCTTGAACATTTCATAATTACTGCATTCTGTTAAATTTTCAAATAATTTTCGTATTTTATTTTAAAATAATTAAAATTACAGTTATTATTGTCTACATAACTTACACTATTCAATAAAATATAATAAAATAATTTACTCACTTTGTTTTCTACAGCATTTTTTAATCCAGCTGCGTGCTTGTTCTCATGCGAACCTTGCTGCGAACTGGATGAATTTTGTTTTTTCAACGCTTCAGAACAGCATTCTTCAACTTCAGCATAATCAATATCTTCTTTCTTAAATTAAAAAATATTGTTTACTGTAGTAACACCAATGTGCCATTTGATTGTGTTAAAATTGGTATATGACAATGCTGAGTTATGTTGACTATCTATTACAATAATATGTGTGTTTCGCAAAGGATACTTTCTGATATGTTAAAACATGATTGTAAAATTCAATATTTAAAGAAATCAAGAAATCCCTTTAAGTCCTGACTTCTGGAAACTGTTTCAATAATTTTTTAGAAGTGCAAAATAAGTTGCTTCAAAGTACATCGACCTGTCGCTTGGGTTTGTAATTTACCGGTATCATAAATCTTTGGAATACTTTCGCAGTCACAAATAATTGTGTATCATTTTCAGAATCTTAAATTACACAGTATTAATGTGCATTTAGAGAAATCATTGAACTCGCATATGAAAACTTATTTTAAACTTTCATTCATTCACAGGTATTTGTGTAGAATTCATATTTGGAACATATTGCCATAGCGCAGATCACCGAACGCGTGAATAGTTTTAAATATTTGAAGATAGACAAATACATTTTCAAAGCTCCGATATCAACTGATTTTAAAAGAAACGTAACTCATTACGGTACTTGGAAATATTTCAGATGCAATTAACCTATTATTAAACTTATATTTAATTAAACTTAAAGTATAAAAACTTTACAATATTTTTTTGCACGTAATACTTTGAATACAGAATAATATAACAGAATATAAAACTCAAAGACTTTATAAATTATGCCGATATCATCAAAAAGCCAAGTATTTTATTATAGAACGTTATGCAAGAATACTATACATTAGCTGAGATGTGAGTCATAAGCAGTGGGGTTGCGAAAACTGGCTTAAAAGAAGTAAAATTTTCCTAGAAAAAATTATATTAATTAGATTTTTAATTGGTTAAAGAAATTCGTTTAAACATATGTTTGAAAATAAATATTTTGAATGGTTTAAGAATAGCAATATTATTAATATTTTTTTTTCAGTGTTTAATTTTTCTGTCTAAATTATAAGATCATTTTAATTCTTACTTGAGTGAAAATTTCTGGCAGTTTTGATTATTTTAAATGCATTGTATGTTGAATTTTTATTCTACTACTCACAATGCATTTTAATTTACTTCTCTCTCTCACTTTTTATTATTTTTTATTATAATTATTTTATTGAAAAGCCCTGTTTAAAGGAATATAAAACTTTTCTAAGTTATCCTAATAATGTGAAGGCCACGTGAACGCTCGTAATTGGAAGACTACAGGTTCAGTTCTTGAGCTGGCTGAAGACCGTCGTGTACATTAATGGTAGCTGGTGCACGTAATATCCACCGTGGCTGCAAAGTCCTCTATGTTTCCAAATAACATCTGGAGATCAACGAAGCTGAAGAACCACCCCGTCAGTGGAGGATTAAAATTGTGATGATATGTCTCCGGACAGTTCTTACGAATTAGTCCCAGATAGTCGCCAATTGCCCACGAGTGCGTCACTCAACCAACCTTATCTTGCTTTACTACTACAACCCACTCAACTAACCTTATCTTGCTTTACTACTACAACCCACTCAACTAAACTTATCTTGCTTTACTACTTATCTTGCACACACATACATATATGTGTGTGCTTCTCTGTGTGTATATATATTACCTATAACGAAAAAAAGAAAAAAAAAAAACTTCCATGTTAGATGAATCTAAATATGGTTAAATAAAATTGTGTGAATAATGTACGTAAATTGAAAAAAGTTTCAAAACAGTTTTTTTTTTTAATCGCCAAAAAGATATTTATGCTGGCGGAATGGGTAATTAACTTCAATTAACGAGAAAAAGGATTAAAAATTATTTTTTTTTAATTCTATAATTTATTTAAACTAACAAACAGTAAAACAATTCTGAAAAATAATGCAAAGAAAATCTTTTCACAATATAATTATTTTATTTATTTATTTTAAGATTTAAGCCCGTTTTAAACGTATTTAATGTACATTCATATAAAAAGATTAACATTTTGCTGCAAATAATGTTTTATTTTCAAAAAAGAAAAATATCCATTTAATGTTTGTATCTAAGAGGAAAGTCAATTAAATAATTTTTTTGTTTCATTAGCGATAGAAGTATCATTATTTTTTAGATAAGGAAAGAGAAAATATTCATCTGCATTTTTTGTTCTCTTGTTTCAATTCGATAATGAGAAATTTGGAATAAGTAGCTATATTATTTTAAGCGTTTTGCATTAAATTAGCTTTTTTTAAACTTTCTTGTAGTTAAAAAAAATAATAATAATAAAAATTTTCGTATAATAAGCCTTTTTGTTTTTTAAATTAAATTTTACCATTTTTCTGCATATATTATATACATTTCACAAATTATAAGTTCATTAGTCTAATTTCTGTCATTTTAAATAAGATACATGTAAAAAATAAATTGTACTTTATAGGCAACTTTATATGTCTGTGAATATGCACAACAGTCTGTTACAAAATTATGAGACGACAACATATTTTGCTGTTTAAGTAATGAAAAAAACATTCTATGCCAGTGTATCAAATTTTTAGTAAAATTAAGCAACTAATATAAATTGAACTATTTTAGACAAAAAAAGAAAATAATAATAATCAATAAAATGAAAACGTTCACAAATAACTGTTTCAAAATTATAAGATTACATGTAAAAAATTAAAGTTTTAGTAAATTTAGTAAGATGTCTAAGTGTAATCCAGATATGAATCCAGGCATTTCATTTTCTTATTATACTATTAGTAAATATTTTCATTATGTGAACATTTCGTTTACCGAAACTTATTAAGCCGATATTCCAATTCAGACATGTGTTTTTCGGTACAGTTACCCTGTACTTCAGTGTCAAGATGATGTCCCCTTTTAATGTGTACACTTTGTCCTTTACATAAGCCCAAAGGAAGAAATACGGTAATGCTATATCAGGAAAGCCGAGGAGGCCAATTTGATGGACCATCAAGACCTATCCACCTTGCCATTTCCCTTAAACTTGTCCTATACCTTTATGCTTTTTTGAGCTGGAAGTGGTTTAAGATATGTAATCTGGAAATTGCTTTTGGTAAATGCATCTAGTGGCACATTAATATAGACTGAGCTTTCTTCCTGATTTGAATATATTTCTCGATTCACAGACATCTGACATCTCATGATACTCACTGACATCATTTTATATAAATATGGCTATTAGAAGTATAGGATATTAATTTACATTTTATGTGAATGGTAGAAAAATCGTGCCTACGGAAAGTGCCCATCACAGAGAATCATCCTTTACAGGCGCGTAATCACCCAACAGTGTAATTCTGGATTTCAAAAAGTATTACCAGATTTTGCGAACTTTTTATTCAATCTCCACCACAAAATTTTAAATGTAAGACGAAGATTAATCGACTTCGAAGATTAATCGACTATTATGTATATCAGATATTACTTCTCAAAATTACTGGTGACTATTGAATAAAAAAGTAGCAAAATCTGGCAACACTACTTCAAAAAGGAACAGCAGCTCTTAATATTTTTGATATTATGAAATTTTTTGACATATAATTACCAATATCTTAATTATCATTTATTATCATTGATATACTAATAATTCTTTTTTTTTTTTTTTTTTTCAAATAACACAAGACCTGAAATATGTTTTATAAAATTATATCTTCTAGATTTGAAAAGGTGTAATACTTTGGTTATGCTTTGGCGTTCATATTCGAGTAGCAACGTACATTTTTTTTTTCTTTAAATCCCTTTACATGTAGGGATGTAAGGATCATAAAGTTGATATGACAGTCGAGTGTAACAAAAACATTTTCGGCCTTTCTCTCAAAAAAGTCGACAAATAAGGATTACCATATATATATGCATATTCTTACATTTTTCCTTATGATATGAATGAGATAATTCCTGAAAATGTAAAATTGACTAACAAGGAACATTCAAAAGGTGTCATCGTCAAAAAGTATTGAAAAAAATATATGTGATTCTACTCTTTATAAAACACCAGGAAATGAAAAAATTATCGGCTGAAATTAATTACAGCGGCCACAAAAAATTATCAAAATTAAGCATATCTGGCGATTTAGCGCTGTTAGGCGATACGTTTGCTAGCACCGAGATTGCCGTGTACCATGAAGCTAGAGAAGCTTCTCTACCTTCATGCCGTGTACAAACAGAACCGTGTTTTGCTTTTCCGCCAAGTACTCAAAATCAATCGCCTAGTAGTGTGAAATCGCCAAATATGTTTAATTATGATAATTTTTTGTGGTCGCTGTAATTAATTTCAGCCGATAATTTTTTCATTTTCTGGTGTTTTATGAAGAATAGAATCACATATATTTTTTTTCAATACTTTTTGAAGATGACACCTTTTGAATGTTTCCTTGTAAGTAAGTTACACATCTCATACTACAGAACTGTCTTAATTAAATTTGAAAAGTATAATTCACTTTGAATTAGCGCCTTCATTAAATTTATGATGGAAATATATGTTCGTAGGTATTCTCTTTCGTGAAAATAAACAAACCTAAAAATTTCCAACACTAACAGCTAAATTTTTCATGTCAATACAAATAGAAAAATCTCAAATAAAATTAAATATTCACTTTCATTAAATACTGATGAATATATCAGAAATAATTCAATGTAGAGATAACAGTCGGTCTAAAAATTAAAATATTTACATTAAGGTTGAGTTTGAATACAAAGTTCACTAATATTGTTCCTTGTAATACATAATTAATGTTATAAAAACGCTAAATAAAACTTTACAATATTCTACCAAAAATTTACATTATACTTTCAAATGCTTTTCCGAAATTTTTCATTAGACTCTATAACTATATAGATGCATAAAATCATGCGTTGCTATATCTGTAAGCCTAATTTTAAAACTACGACGATAAATATGCTAGTATTTTGTATATGCATAAAAAAGTCTAAGAATTACCTTCCTTTGAAAACAATGCATATATTTTAAAATATTCCAGTTCTCATAATTAAATGATTTGCTATTGAATATTAAAATATTAATAATAATATAATAAAATGTACTTTGAGTAAAAGTAATAATGTTGAATAGTCGAACAGCTTAATATAAAACTCCAGTTATAAGGCTTTAAAATTTAACTGCCTTACTACAAATTATTTTGTGTATTAAATAAATGTTATCTGATGCAAATTATAACTAATAGCTTTTAAAAAGTTAGAAAATTTTACAGCGTGTTATTATTACACTTCAATGACGTTAAAAATTAAGCACATAAAATACTAAAATAATCAATAAACAACATACGGTAGATAATCAGAAATAGTGAGAAAATCCTTTTGAAAGAATAAATACCTTTAACCTATTCTATTAACGCAGAAGATAGTTAAAAATAATAAAACGTTTTTATTTACTTTCATGATAATTATCGCACATTTAATTCAGCATTTTCATAATTACATACCTTTTTTCTTTAATTATATATTTCCATATATAAGGTAAATTAGGGTAAGACACCGTAGATTTTGTTTAATATTTCTGTAAAACCCTCTGTTTGTATAATTTTTATTTATTGATCTCTTGTGAAATGTTATACATTTGAGTATATAAACAAAAGTTTTTCTTAACGCTTTTTTTTCGACATCTTACCCAATATTGCGGTGAGATGGCTTATGGAATGTCCATAATAGTCAAAAAAGAGAAAAATGGAGATGGACAATGATTTATTTTTTTACGACCAAATTAAAATTGTGCAAAAATTGAACCTACCTGTTCAAATAAACAACTCCTACATTTGTGGTAAATTTCAAACATTGAGCTAATTCTAACTGATTAACTATTGGTAGATATAATAATAAGTAGGATTTATTTTTCTTGGAAAATTCATTATTTGTTTATACATTTAGGCAGAAAATTTTGGTCGAATGTTCTTAAAATAAGATGTTCCAAAGAAATAAAGTGTTTTTCTGAAAAAATTGTTGTATTCTGCCTATGTATACCTATCCATATCATGTTTCGCCAACTAGTACTTGTATGACAGCTATCCCCGCACCCGGAGTTAGTTGGCATAGCTGCAAGCTCTTAGAAAAAGTATTTTTCGGGTTGTTTAAACACGTATTTAATTAATGAGCCATACATGATTTTGTAGCCAAAGAATTAAGCTTTACGATGCAATAAGGTAAATCTAGAAGAGATTGCGCATATAGAGAATCGGAAGAAAGGAGTAGTGTGCGAGCCCTACTCCTCCAGGTAGTTGTGCAACCGCAAGAGTAGAGTTCCAACTTGAATTTGCCTGTTGATTGTTTCGATCGTCTAAAGGGCGTATCAGATTCAGCAACTTTAGAAACAACCAATTTTTGAGCCGACTTTAGCGCCGATATTTCCTCGACGAAAACACCGGTAGAGTTTACAATAGTCGGGTGAAAAGTCGGATGAAAGAAGACTAACTTCTGACGCTTTTCACTTTTCTTGGTGCGAATAAAATACGCAATGATTAGCGTTAAAATTCCCTTTCATTTGTGTAAAATATCGCATTATTATTTCTATTTTGATCTTTTTTACAACTATTGTAATAACGCCATACGAAAAAAAAAACGATTAATTGAAAATTCTTATCAATTAACGGTAAAATAAACGTGCGTAACGATAATATTTCTTCTTCAAATCTCCACTTGAAGGGATTCCCGTGTTCCGCCATCTTGGAAATATGACGTATCAAAACAGCGCATCCTGATTGGACGAATCCGAGGAGAAATTGAGTATACGGACAATTTTATCAAGGCAGCTCTGAAAAAGTTGGGCAACTTCGGTCTGCGCTATCACACTGGGAGTAGAGACAATTTTTTCCGAAAAATCGGCGCTAATCAGTGGTTGGCTCTAAAATCGCCTGTAAAGTCGTCGAGTCTGATACGCCCTTAAGATAAAACGTGGTTATTGTCTCTCATTTTCAAAAATAAGTGCTTGCATTTTCATCCTTCCTAAGAATTTCTATAGAATGGCAAAAGTACAAAATATGATTTGATTATACGATTTCTCATATTCTACTAACCTAGACTAACGTAACCTAACCTAGACCAACAATTTTTTATAAAAGTGAATAATTATTTGCGATACCTCTTACCAAAATGGGAGAATTTGCGCATTTGCTACTTAGGAGAAATTGTGCATTGATTTCATTAAATTCTATACTAGGAGAGATTGTGCAGCTTATTGTTAATTAAAAGATAATGAGGATGAGTTTGTTAAATGTCTGGAACTATACCAGGAGATAACTTCGATAAGTGACTGAACTAGTTTAACCCATTCAAGACGAAACATCTTTTTGGAAACCCTTCCCAGAATCCAAAATTGGACATTATTTAGGAGTGGCAACGATCGAAAAGCCACACCTCTGGTAGCATTTACCTCTTGAGTGCCAATGTTAGCCAATAGAAAGTTTAATGCAAATTATATAATGCCTCAGCTTAGTTTTCTAATACTTTGATCAAGTTTTTTACAGCTGCTGGTGTAAAGTTTATGTTTAAACAGAAGCAATAAAACTGACAAACAAAAAAATATCAGTCTTCTCAGAATTCTCTTTAAGGACTATATTTGTCTAAATTTCATAAAAATAAAATAAATTAAATTAATGTAAAGGTTTTTAAAGTTGAAACGAGAATATTTCAAACCAAATGAAATTTAGGTTTTGTGTTTTGAATCTTTTTATGCGGGAGATTTTATAACCTTAATAAATAATAAATGGTGGGTGGATTTTGGGCTTAAAAATGGGCGGAACCAGCCATACATCTTGGACTCAGCCGTCTTTTTGTCTGGAAATGTATTGCGCAGACGGTGTGCAATCCATCTTGAATGGGTTAATTTGTTGCAGGTGGTTGAACGAATGCTGCACCATTTACAAAAATTAATGTAACTATTATGGACAACGACAGATTAGGTCATCAAATAACGAACCTTTCGAACTTAAAAAAAAAAAAAGAAAGAAAATGCTAATTTTAAATTAAATGTGTTACACCGTGTCCCAAAAGATTAGACAATCAATGAAATTTGCATTAACATAAAAAGTAATAAGGTACAATTAAAATTCATGAGATATGCAATAAATAAAAACAGTTTTGCTGATATACATATATAAATTATGATCAAAGGTTTGAAAGTATAAAATGTACATTAAATTGTATAAAAATGTGCTGCCCCATGAGTATAAACACCTGTAAATGTTTTTGGTTTTACATTTATAAGAGTAACTATAAACATACTTTTAACATTGAATTGTATTGCCACGACACTTTATAACGTCAAACACGCATTGTTCCATGGAATTAATTAAGCATTGCATTACAGAAGGAGGTATTTCATACCACGTTTTGTCAATTGCAGTTTTTAAGTCTTTTACACATGTATATTGTTTTCTATTTTCATATATTTTACGAGATAAGATCACCTATATTTTCTCCATGGGATTCAAATCCGGACTAAGTGCTGGTCAGTATAATAGTGTGATATTGTTTTGAATAAACTACGTTTTCATTGATCTGGTGGTATGGATGGATGCCCCATCTTGTTGGAAAACGCAGCCCGTTCCTGCTATCAAATCCATAATTGGCAGTAAATTGGTACGTAAAATATCCTGATAATCCTCTGATTTCATTTTTCTGTCTGTAAATCCTAGAAATGTTTGCCCGTTAAAACAAAACCCTCCACAAATCATTACGAATCCTCTGCCTTGTTGCCTGCATAAACAGTTCTTCGGTTCTTTTCTTAGGTCATACCAGTAAAATTTATAACCGTCAGGGCCGTCCAAATTACATTTCTTTTCGTCACTGAAGATGACAGAAAGCCACTTTTCACCGTATGACATATACTTTCTAGCCCATTTTAGACGTGCATCTTCATGTCTCTGCTTTAAGCAAGGTTTTGCTTTCATTCTCCTGTAAGCAATGTGTTTTGAAGCTTTAATTCTTCTGTGTACAGTACTTTTTGAAATTCTGGAGATTGATGCAATTGCACGCACAGATAAATTATCAACTGAAGCCTTTTTTAATAACATTCTATCATCACGTAACGTTGTTTTCTTTGGTCTTCTGTCTCGCTTTCGAGTATTTCATGTTCCACCTGATCTCAAAACTCTATAAATACTGCTCAAGGACCTCTTTATTCTTCTTGATATTTGTACAAGATTTTGTCCTTGCGCTTTTAACTGTAAAATCTTAATAATTTCATCTTTAGAAATTTCTTTAGAACGTGGCATTTTTATCAGAATATGCAGGAAACTTCCTTTCGGATCACAAACAAAAGAATACATTGAACTCATTCAATTATTATGCTAAAAATATAGCAGACGATATTTCAATTAAAGGGGAAAATTATTCTGCATTTATAGAAACAGACGACAATAAATATATTTTATTCTGTTGACAAAAATGTAAAAGAAAACATGTAATGCTGTATTGTGTCTATACTTTTGGGACAGCATATTTTTATATAATGTAATGTACATTTTATAATTTCAAACCTTTGATCGTAATTTATGTGTGTATATCAGCAAAACTGTTTTTATTTATTACCTATCTCATGAATTTTATGTACCTTATTACTTTTTACGTTAATGCAAATTTTATTGATTGTCTAAACTTTTGGGACACTGTGTTTCTAATAACTTATCTAATCTTGTTTTTTTTTTTTTTTTTTTTTTTTTTAATCTTATCTGGTTTTGCTTTATTTAGATTGTTTAATTTCTTTTCTTAAAAAAAATATTTTTCAATTCTTTTTACATTGTTATAATTTTATTTTTTCTGATTTTTTAATTATTAAATTGAAATACTCACTCCTAATACAAAAAAGATTGTTTATAAAAACCTTACAACAATGTTATTTAAGCACAATTATTATTGTTAACGATTTAATTGTAGTTATAATTAACCGCAATCTCTCCTACCCATGTGCGCAATTACAACTACTCTGCAGGGAGAGATTGCGCAAAATAGCTCTTTTAGTTTTATTACACCTGTTGCTCTCTGTTGCAGCATAACAACAAAATACTAATGGAAATGCACGGAAAATGAAGATTTCAAAATGATTCAGCAATAGTTTACTAAAAAATTAATATTTGGATCTTTTATATAATTTTCTTGAAATATGCGTGAACTCTCCCAGCTTTACTTTAATCAGAATTTCTGTAAATATTGCTCAAAAAATTAGAAGAATCAAAAACTAAAATCTAAGCCAACTAGTCCTGGTTTCTCTCTCTCTCTCTTTTTTATTTAATAATATCCAAGCTAACTGCAAAACAACTTATTGATACTTGTTAAATTTATTTCTCAAAATAATTTCTCCTTTCCTATTTAACATAGTGTAGCACTAGCACGACGTATAACTCACCCAATCACCCATTTTTATTTCAAATAATTCAAAATATGCATGCCTTTTAATATTTCTTTGAAATACTTTCTGCTTATTATAATTTCCATATATGCATTTAAGTAAAATTAAGAAAAATCTGAAAAAAAAAGAGCATAAAATAAATCCATTCAAATGTGAGCGTGTTGGGGTTGGGGTGAGGATTAATACTGAAACAGAAGTGGAATTAGTAGTAGAAACAGAAATACATTTATACTAAAAGATTTATCGCAATCTTTGTACATAAACTTTTCTTGAATTTCTTGCTTATGAAACGAAAGTAATAGTTACTCTGACACCAGTAACCTGATATTTACAGAAAATAAATAAATTTAAATAAAACAAAAAGAAAAAAAAAATCTTCCTTATTGGTGTCGAACTTTGAATAAAAACTATAAAATATAAGAACTTGCAACAATTGTTTCGGGTTGCTGCTTTGTTTGCAGCACTTGTACCTACTTTATTCGCCTGACGAAGAGTCGTGTTTTCTTTCAACCCGAAACAATTGGTGCGAGTTTTTATATTTCATGGTGTTTATTCAAAGTAGTGTACCAAATACTTTTAAACGCTAGCTCTGTGGTGCTTTCTTTTAAATCTTGCTAATATTATGTATTTTTAGAAACACGTATGTGCATTTTAATTTACTATTTTATGTTATGAAGATATTTTGTTATGAAAAATCTTAGAATTTCATTTTTTTTTTTTTTTTAATTCTACTTATAATAAAATTATGTTTTCAGAGGTTCCACCAGTGTCGTATATCATAAATAAATCTTACACTTACCTCTATATATGAACAATAAATGGTATTATTTTATTCATTTAGTTCAAATTCTGAAAATCTTTTGTTACATGCATAATTATAAGAAATTAAAATAAATTAATTTAACAATGACAGACGAAAAACATGATAATTTTGTAACGATAATAATAAATTTCGAAAGACTTAATCTCTTTTTTTCATGCAAATGCATTTTCTATTACTACGGAAACACAGAAAAGACTAAATTAAACATTGAACTTTTTTTCTTTCCCATGATAACTGCGTGTTTAAATTGTTAAAAAAAATATTTTTTGTTACGTTTATTAAATGAATGGTTCACCAATCATTAAAACTCGAACCCTCGTTATACATATGACATTTTTATTTTTTATTTTATTTTTATTTTTTAATTATGAGATAATTGCCAATATTGTATTGTTATCCTTACTATTCTTTCACTGATGCTTTATTAGTGCTTTTAAAGATGTATTAGACCTATATCTTAAGACTTGGAGTTTATTATTTCATCTAAATGGCATTTAAAGAAAACCTTGTAAATTTTTGGCAAGTTCCATGATAATCTGCCAAGGTATTTTTTTTTTCAACGTAAACATTTTTTCTCTATATTTACATAAACCCGTGTAAGTGAAAGAGTTAAATAACACCAAATGGAATAATACATAATTAATCAACTGTAACATAAGTTTTAATATGCTTCCTTCTAAATAATAATAACAAGATGAATGTCTTACTTGCATATTAAGGCTTAAAGCTGTTATTGGCGTTGTTGGTTGGAGAGTTGGTAAATCGGCGACTTCTGAAATTTTTTCTATATGACTTTGAAGCTCTCGAACTTGAGCTCTCAATTCGTCTACATTTTCCTCTGACGCTTTTTCTGCGATTTTATATTGTTTTACATCTTTCTTATTAGAATTTTCATTCTTTGATGTTTGTAAGGTTTTTCCTTTGATAGCTCCAACTGGCGATTTGAAACCAACATCAATTGCCGATCGAGGTATTGTTCGGGGAGTTATTTCTGATGTTTCAGTTTTAGAAGATAAAATTTCTATGCTCTTTTCAATTATTTCATCTGGAATTTTTTCTTGGACCTAAAATTTGCGGAGAAAGAAAATATGCATTAATTTCAATAAATAGTTTCAATTGCATTACACATGCATAATACAAACTTTTTTTTTTTTTTTTCGATAATTTTTTAAACTAAAGGAAGAACGTCAAATAAGTGAAATATTTAAAATGTTATTTAAAAAGAAAAAAAAATAGCTGTTTTATTTAAAACATTTTTCATCTCACTAAAGAACGTAAAATTCGTGACAAAATTATAGAAATGCAAAATAAGTAAGATAAATATAATGATTGATTTTTTATATGTAAATATTTAACAACTTTTCATTTCTTTCTTTCTTTCTTTTTTTTTTTTTTTTTTTTTTTTTTTTTTACAATAATATATTTTTTTCTTTAACTGAATGTAATTAAATAAAACGAACCTACGAAAGGAAATTTCCTCATTTCCAATCTATTCTAAAAAATAAATAAATAAATTTAAGTAATTTTGACCAAAGTAATAAAGGTTCTGTTTTATATATTTTTGGCATTTTTAATTGTTATTTGTAAACAAAAAATAAGTAGACTTAAACAGTTTTAGAACAGTTTTTATATCCATTGAGCGTAGAAAAATTCGTAGAATGTATATTGATAGCACTAGATCAATCTCTTCATTCTCAAGTTTAACGTAGATTGATCTCTCTTCTTCATTTCTTGCTATCTAAATCATTTAATATTTTACATCACTTCTAAAAATTAAAGAATGTTTTTTTGAAACGGTATAAGTATATGGCAAAAAAAAACTTGATTTACACATAAAATGAAATGAATAATATGTTTTTTTATAGGATTTCACAAAGAGTTTCAAAAGAGTGTGTAAAGAAATAAGTAATATTTAAAATTATTTAAAACAATTAGATACAACTGGAAATATTGTAGTAATGTGTGTTAGTATTATTTTTTAAATCCATAAAATTTTATGTTGTGAGATACTTAGAAAGAATTCAGTGGTTTAGTAATTTAGAATATAGCAATTTAGGGTCCTTACATGTAAATCGAATTACTAAACTCCTAATACATTACTGAAGTCGATCTTCTTCATATCTATATTAAAATATATATATATATATGAAATTCTTTACATCTCATGAAATTTAAGTAGTAAATATTTTTCTGTTATTTTTCACTGGAAAGTTACAAAAGAGAGAATTGTAGTTATAATTCATTTAATTAATGTTTTGATATAATGTCTTTATTTATTACTATTCACAAGGAAACATTCAAAAGGTGTCGTCTTAAAAATTTTTTGAAAAAAATGTATGTGATTATACTCCAGAAAGTGAAAAAATTATCGGCTGAAATGAATTACAGCGACCACAAAAAAATATCAAAATTAAGCATTTTTGGTGATTTAGCGCCGTTTGGAGATAAGTTCGCTAGCACCGAGATTGCCGTGTACGAACAGAACCGTGTTTTGTTTCTCCGCCAAGTAAACAAAGTCAATCTCCTAACAGTGTGAAATTGCCAAATATGCTTAATTTTGATAATTTTTTGTAATCCCTATAATTTATTTCAGCCGATAATTTTTTCACTTTCTGATGTTTCATGAAGAGTAGAATCACACACATATATATATATATATTTTTTTTTTTTTTTCAATGTTTTTTGAAGACGATTCCTTTTGAACGTTTCCTTGTCAGTCACATGCAGACTTAGCTACCATACCAAATTATCATCTGTAACTTTTCAGGAATGGATGATGTTCGGAAACACATTTGTGACTTTTGCATGAGTATTGTATATGGGTTGTTTAGAGCAGGCTTCTAGCTTTTCCGGTTTCTGTGGAGTATTACTAATACTCACATTTTGTACAGCACTACATTTTTTTAAAATTATATAATATTGATTTTCTCCTTATTTAATTGTAACTAAGATCTTACATAAAATTGATTGCTCTTAAAAAAAATATTGTTGAAAAGAAATTGAGTCATAGCATGTTAATGTTGGCAACTCTGATTTAGAGATAATATGAAGCTAATTTCAGAATTATACCGTAATAAATAAATAAATAAAATAAAAAGAGTTCCCAACAATTAAAATAAATCCTTGAAATGAATTTTAGAACAGTTATAAGGGCTATCAGAGGAAATTTTAAAGTTTCTTTTATTCAAATTACACGTCCATATAACTTTCTTATCAAATAATAATAATATAAAAAAAGTAAAATATATAGTTATAAATAAATATTAAAACCGTTTTCTTCATTATCCATTAAATTCTATATGAAGAATGCAAATAATTTCACGTTCCTAAATTCTACTTCGAAAAAATTCGAAACAATTTCACGACCTATTCAATGCTCTAATATTGCTGTTTTGAAATTCTAAACTTCTAACTCACTTGTGCATCATCTTTCTTCTCTTCGGTGTCAGCTGTCATTTTGTGGAGTTCTTGGTGGAGATTCAGTACATCGCGTTCTAATTCAGCAATTTTAGCTTTATAAATTTCCTCTTTTGACCTAAAAATACATAATTTTCTCAGCTGTTAGAGAAAAGAAATTATAATAAATATATTAAAAAAATGTTTGGTAAACAGAGATCAAATACACAGCTAATAAGTGCATTCTTGGATAACTATATTTATGCAATACCGCTTTATTTTTTAAAAGCGTGAATAAAAGTTTAAAAATAACATTTTTAAACACTTATATAAATTTAAAAAAAAATACATAATATAAGGGATAATAAGTAACACTCTTTTAAAATATTTATAACAAATAATAACTGCTTTCTGCTCTTTATTACATGAAACCTGCACTTTCTTATAAATCAACGTTTACTTTGAATGACAGTTTTAAATTGATTTTAATATTCTTAATGCAGATTTCTTCTTATTATTATTTTTAATTCGGTAGTTGATTTTTTTTTTCTTTTCTTTTTTTTTTTTTTTTTTTTATTTAAGTAGTAGTAGATTTGGAGAATAAAATAGATTATTCTGAACTAATATATCAGGACTGCATATGCTTCATGAGGATAGACGGTCTCAAAACATTTTGAATTAATTAGTATTTTATTCTTCTTCTGATGTTACATATGAATTTTTATGATGGGTGTTGCATAAACAATTCAGAATTTTCTTTTCATACTACTATTAAAATTGATAAATTAATGAATTAACTAAGAAATATTTTTCTTCTTATTCTTTCTTATTTTTTCAGCATTTCATTTTAGGGATATATATATATATATATAAGAAGAAGAACATACTGGATTCGTGAACATTTTTGAACTCTAGTTTTTGATAGATTTACACTTTTTGAGATGTTCTAAATCCAAGACTATTTTTAGAAATGTCTGGCTGTTTGCATGTTAACAAAATTTTATTGGTGTTATATCTTCCGAAATAATAAACAAAATTACATAATTTTTTTTTTCAACCTTGGCATATATTAATGATGACTATTTTTTTTTTTTTTTTTTTTTTTTTTTACATATATCGCCCGACAGTTTGTGCGGCTACGTTGAATCTTTCCCCATTTACATGGAAGCTTCTATAGTATATAAGTGCCCAAAACTTGAAATTTGAGAGAGAAATTCCAAAAAAAAAACAGATTTGATTCAATTTCAGTACATATCAGCCGACAGGTGGAAGCATTATACTGAAATTTCCTCGTCTACTGGAAGGCTGTATCGCATAGTCTATCGAGTATAAGTATACAACTAAATATGAACTTGATATGTGAGATGGTCATAATGAGACACAATGATGATTACATTTAAGTTCATGTTGTCCGATAGGTGTTGTTACTATGCTGCAATTTTCTTATTTTCAAGTCAGGCTGTTTCTTGCTTCCAACATGCATAAATAGACCAAACTTTATATGTGAGCTTTATATTATGAAAAATTATACTTATTCTATTTAGATGTAAATTAGGCAGTAGGTGGCGCTGCTATTATTCACATTCTGCAATTTTTCAGATGGCTATATCTCGGGACCTATGAGTTATAATTGCATGAAATCAAATGCGTAAAATTTATATTGTAAGAAACGATATCAATTAAATTTATCTGTATGTTATCCAGTAAGTGTCACTGATGTATCGAATTACACTAAGGGGCAAAAAAAAAAAAAAAAAAAAAAGCCGCACTGCAAAGAAATTGACTTTTGTAATTGTAATAACTTAAAAACTAATGATTGAAACAAATATAACTGTTACGTTTGTATAATACGGAAGTCACAAAATGATACATATCTAAATTTTTTATTTTATAATTCGCTTTATACACTCTATGAAGTATTTAATAAAAATATACATAAAATTTTATTTTTAAACGTAATATAATAATCATGTACTTTGTATTCTATTATGATTTATCATATGAAATAAACACCTTATATTTTAATGCATGAAATTAAACTATTTATTTGTTAGATCTAAACAATTACTCCAATAAAAATATGTATTCTGCATTGGATAATTCCACTTTTGTATAGAATTACTGCTTTAATGCGCAATGACATAGTATTTTACAGTTTTTTAAGATAAAACTCAGCAATTTCACTGTGCCAAATAACATGAATAGTTTTTTCTAGTTAATGCAAATTTGTAGGCTACAAATTTCGAATCCCCACCCTCTTTTATAAACTAAACATTTTCGAACGGATTGAGATTAGGACTATTTTCAGGTCTATTGAAGAAGAAATTCTACGATATTCTTTGTGGGATTTAACTTTAAGCAAAAAAAATTATGATAACTTACAAAATTATAGATGCTCATGGAAATGGATAGGTAATTTTAACAACTTGAATCAAATAAACGTACCTCAGTCGCCATGTAGCAAGGTACATTATCATCATGAAATTCTGATTGTGGAAAAGTCTGAAATACCTCCAAAATAGTCGGTCAGGCATCAATTTTTTAATGGCCGTGTTTTATTTCGGGTTAATTGATCCCTTGAACATAAAAATTTGCCCGACTCATTGAAAAATTATGCAATTTCGTATCATAATGTATTGAGAATGTGTCACTGTTTTAGAGTGCGATTTTCATTAAGTCGATCACATTTTCATCATCAGACCTGCTTGTTTCCGTCAACTCGAATTACCTTAAACTTGACTCATTAGAACCACTTTAGTCCAATGACTAACTGATCATTTTTAATTTTTTTAACCCTCTGAAATCTTGCTTTCCTAATTCTTTCGTTAAGATTTTTTTTTTTTCAGATTTTCTGGCACTTAAACTTGCTTTGTTTAGTCGTTGTTGCACTATATTTAAAGAAATTATTTTATTAAACACTTTTTCTGAATCCTTCTATGTTCTAAATGTATGATTTAAATGACGTTTTGTTCTTGAATTGAATTTATGATTTGGGTACTTCTAGCTTGAAGATTATATATATATATATATATATATATATATATATATATATATGTGTATGTATATATATATAATTATTTCATTTTGAAAATCGTGTATGAAAAATATTTCCGAAAAACAAAAGTTAGATAGATTCAAGAATTTTTGTTTCAAAAGCCTCGTTTAATCATTTGCTACAACAATATTTGTTAAGTGTATTACAACAAGATCATGATATCGGCTCATCAAAAAATGTCTTCTTTTAAAATTTATTTCGATTGTAACATGATAGATTCCATAATAAGAGTAGTTACAAGTTAACACTTGCTACATCTGTTGTGCAATTGTCATATGACATCTGTGTTCGAGCTCCGTGTGTCTTGGCAAAGATGCGATTTTCTCAAGAACAATCATTTTACTTGTAACAAGAACTATTTTGACAGACATTTCCGTACACCTGTTGTCGACGAATTTAGTAAACAATATCCGGATAACGGTAGTGATAAATAATTCGGAAGTAATGATCGCCAAAATCGTATATTCCGTTTTACTTTCAGTTACGTACTGTAGGTTACAGAATATTGATTGTTCTTATTAACGTAAATTAGTAAAATTTAAAATAATTATACAGAAATCACTGCCAGAAAACTTTTTGCCGAGACTATTTATTTCAGAAAGTGTCATTTGTTCTCTCTGGTGTGCTCGAAGTTTTAATCACAAAGTGTACATGACCAATAACTATTGATAAAAAATGACAAGTAATAATCAATGAGGAAAATGATTTTGTTGTTAAAGTTAACGCCAATTGACTGCGCTAGGACACTAGGCCTGATGGGGAGTGCCCTCCGTGGGTGTCTCTTAGTTGTCCTAGTACGTATTCATGCATATTTCGGAGAAAACCGAGGAAAACTCCAAACGGCTGGGCCGATGAGCACGATCAAACACAGCACCTCACATTTACCAGCTTTTGAGAGCAGAACCTCTGCTACTGGTAGTTTGAACGATGAAAAATAACAAGAATAACATAGCAAATAACAAGTCTTCCACATGATAACTCAAGAAAACAATATATAACATAAAAAAGTTTTTAAAAATTAAAAAGACTTACTTTAAATCTTCTATATTTTCTTGTAATTCTTTCTCAGCTTTTAAACGTTCTTCCTTCAAAACTGACGTGGCAATCGCTGCTCCCTCTTCAATAAGACGCAGATGACTTTCCAGTTCGTCCTCAATATAATGATGTTCTTCTTCTGCTTCTTCGATATTCATTTTGTAATTTTTTCTTACTTCTTGTAGATATTGTTCTTGTTTTTCAAGAGCACTGATTATGTTCCTTTCATTTTGCTCCAAATCTTTTATTATTTTATTACATCTCATATTCTCATGACGAATACGTTCAAGCTCTTGAGATCGTTGAGTTTGTTCGGATGTAAATTTATCAATACATTGATCCTCAATATATTTAAATTTTTCTTCAATTCTTCGAATTTCTTCTCTTGCTTGACTCAGCTGAAGTTGCAATTCAATATAGTTACATTTAAGCCTTTCAAGTTCATTTTTGCCTTGACTTCTATTTTCTTTCAATTTGAAATTAGAGATCATTTTTAAAATATCCTTCTCTTTTGTTAGCATTTCATTTATTTTCAGTATGAGAGGTTCTAACATTCCTTTTTGATCAGCTCTAATTTTTGACAATTCTTCTTCATTTTTGTTTTTCGTAACTTTAAAATCATGTTCCAACTGACAAGTGAACTTTTCCCGCATTTCTATCTCTTTTTTCAAGCTGCTTATCTGATTCGTTATCCAGTTTTTTTCTTCAGTTAAGCGATTTAAATCTCCTATCACTTGCTTTTCTATTTCCATCCATTCTTCACATCTGTTTTCTTTCTCCTTACAAGCATTTTCTCTAGTTTTTAACTCTCTCTCAAAAGAAGCATTTAATTCATTTAATTTATTTAAACGTTCCTGTATGTAATTTTCGTTTTGGTCAAGACTATTTAAAGAATCCTGTGGAATGTTTTCATCAGCATTAATATTTGATTGTGCATGTGGTTCCATTTGAAGATTGATTTCACTAGAGACTTTAAGATCACTTTCGGAAAAAACTGGATTTGTTTCATTGATATTTTGACGTTTGCATTCACCTATATGATTGTCCAAGTTTTGCAGTTTTTTCCACATAGCAAGATTAATTTCATCAACATAATGGATTTGCTGTTGTAAGTTAACATCTTCATCAATTAATTTATGTAGACGTTTCAAAAGCTCTTTCTGAGAAATGTTCTCGATATTTTCTAAATTGACAATATCATTCTGCACTAAATAAAAGACAAAATATGATTAATACTCAAATTCTGAACTAAATTAATATTAGAAAATTAGAAAAAAAAAGAAAGAAATGGATACAAGCTCAGTAGACAGAATATAAATGTTTATTTGAATTGAAAAAATATGAGCTATAAAGGACATTTTTTAGTTCATGTTTAGTCAAAGAAGCTTAAGAATGGTTTCATTATGGGTACATGACACTTTGGTTCCGCCGTTATGCTCTCGCCATTTTAATCCCGCCGAATTGGTACAGCAGAAATTTTGATCCCGCCGTTTTGATCCCACCGTTTTGGTCCCGCCGTTGTGGTTCCACCATTTTGGTCCCACGTTTTGGCCCCGATATCTGGAATAATTAGAATATTACAGAAAAAAAGCGAAATTATTTTTCATATTTCGAATTTTTGTCATTTGACTTGAAAACATGGGGGTAGGAAAAGTCAAAATTATTATTGTCATTATTATTATTATTACTATTATTATTTTGCAACAGAAAGTTGTAGTAACAAATAAAACTGAAAAACCGTCTAAAATTTTGAGATTTACATTTCTTTCTTTGTATGATAGAGAAAAAAGAATAGCAAATGCGTGAGGTAACATCGGGCAAAAGAGAATGTAGACGAATGTTTTCAATTGGAGAGTTAAACATCTACAACCTTTGTTGAAAATGATGTAACTATAGGACACATGGAACAGAAAATTTATTATTTCGGATCGAATTTTGAATGATAACGGTATTAGTTCTCAGCGAAGATCTAAACATTGTTAATTTATCTAAGTCTGCAAAATTTCAGATTAAGTAAAATACAAGGTTTTTAATATAAAACACTGTAATGCGACTCTTAATTATCACATTCAAATGCGGTGAAACAAAATAGTAAAATTCCTTTTTATTATCTGTGGGAGAAACAGGTGTGAAACGAGGTGCTACAGAGGATGCTAGAGAGATTTCAATGCGAGCATTGTTTTTAGTCATAGAGACATACCAGACAGATATATATATATATTTATTTATTTATTTATTTTAAACATAAAATTAAACTAAAAAGATAAAAAAATTGTACATCAGCATTTTCTGAACCTTAATGCTTGCAATGCGCACAGATGATTAAATATTGGACTACTTACATTTTTTTTTTATTTTAAAAGTAACATTATTGTAATTAAAAGAAAAGTAATTTATGTACATATATACACGGTTAACATAATTGAATATCACGGACAAACAAACACGCGTTTTATTATTATTATTTATATAACACAGATTTAAAAAAAAATTCCTTTTAGATTAATGATAAAAATTAAATCACAATCAAATCGAATGAAACGTATTTCTCTCTCTCTCTCTCACACACACACACACACATGTACATTTATGAATAAATTCATATATAAATTCAAAAACTTCATAAATGATCACAAGCTTATGTTTATAAAGAAGAGTCTATGATGGGTGCAGGTCAATAATTAGTTCTTTAAAAGAAATAGCATTATGTCACTAAAAGTAAATTACATTTAATATCCTAAGGTTTTCTTTCTTTCTTTTTTCCCTTTTTTTAAACAAAAATTTTCTGTATTTTATTACTTTTAAATTAATTCATACTTTATCAATAAATATAATCAAATGAGGATTCTTTTTTAATAAGAAGGTACTGTTGTTATTGTTAACAATACTTTTAAAATCACAAAATTTTGTCACTGATAGTAAATTAAAAATCAAATTACAATTTAAGTAAGTTAAATCGAAATAAAATTACAATTATAATTAATAAAAAGAAAAAAAAAAGAATGTGCAACTGCATTAAAAAAAGTTTAAATATATTAAATGTTCGTAAAAAGCTAAAACAAAATTCTTCGAATCTCAATAGCTAGGGAGTAATCGTAATGTCGAAAATTTATTTATCTATCTATAAAATATTCCTTAATTAAAGATATTCTAAGAGCACTTCAATTTTCCCGTATCAGTAAATATGTTACCATATTAAAAAACTGATATATATTTAAAAGAGAGTAAAAAATTAGCGGCACCAAAATGTCTCGGGACCAAAATGGCCAAGGACCAAAATTTCCTCGGGACCAAAATGGTGGGACCAAAGTGGCGGGACCAAAACGGCGAGACCAAAGTGTCCTGCTTCGTCTCTCTTCTACTCGGTTGCTATAAACACTCAAATTTAAATTTGTTTTAATGGTGAATATTAAATATTTAACTTTTTAAAGCTATTTTAGAAAAAAAAAAAACCATTTGTATTTGCATAACTGTAAATAAATTATGCCTTGCAAGAGCATGCTTTTTTAATACTTTTTTTTTTAATTAATAAATGTTTCTTCTCATATACTATCGACATGGATTTCAATGGTCATGTGAAAGCGACAGTATTTATTTTTAACAGGATATCTACGATCTCGCCTATTTCCCTTTACTCCCCCCCCCCCTTAACATTTGTAAAGCAATTTTCCACTTAATTAATAGTGGAAACATACTATAGAAAATTAAAAATTAAATAAAATATAATAACAAATTAAAAATTAAGTAATTTAATACAGAGTAACATAGAAAAAAAATTAAATATCCTTTTACATAAATTCTGCAGATGGAGATATAAATCTTCGCCATGTTGCAATATTTAGTATGCATTTACAGCGAATTCCTCCAAACATGCCAGTAACAACATGCCAGTACTATAGGTCTTTTTTAAATAACATAGTAGAGATTATTTAATTTAATTTTACAAATTGAATACAAGTTGTAAAAAAAAAAAAAAAATCATTGCGTGTTTGAATCCTCTATAATTCTTGTCTGATTACTGAAAATTTATTTACTGCAATATTTATTTAGGTACAATAATGGAAATCTAAGTCAAATTTAAGTAAACAGTGGCTTTTGGCAAGCAGTCCTAGTTTTATTTAAAGCATTTACTTTATTTTAAATTACAAATGAAAACTTAATAGTAATCTTGTATTTTATTTTGTACACCTTACAAATTTATTAATAATGTTGATAAATAATTTATTAACGTAAAGATAACTGTATGCAGAAAACAAGCATTCTTTTTAACTTTGAAATATAATTAAATCTTGATAAATTAATATTGTAAGTATCGTTCGTCGTTAAAATTAAAATAAGTTGTAATTTCTTTTTCTAAAAATGTTTACAGTGCTTATAAAAGCGAGCTATCTTTGAATTTGTTAGAAAGACAAATTAATTTACTAAATCTAATAATAATTCATTTAATAATTCCTTTTCAAATAAGATTATTGATAAATTTTAATTTAGAGCCAGTCTTAACAATTTATGATTACTTACAAACTCAAAAGAAGAATTTTTTATTTATTTATTTTTTTTTTTTTTAATAATTGAAATCTAAAATCTCTATTAAAATTTAAAAAGATTCTAATTCACATAAGTTATTTACCTGAACAATGTGCTGCTACATCCTCAGATGGTAAACCAATTGTACAAATAGTTGTGTCAATATTTTCTGAGTTTTCGCAAGATGTTAACATAGAATCTTCGGTAATCTCTAATACCTGAGATTCACTTAAATCACTTCTTCCAGTATTAGCATCTGTGTTATTAGTACTATTAGATACAACAGGATCAATTTTAGATTCTGAAAAAATATACATTTGTGTTCCTTTATTACTCATTTCTGGCTTTACCTGAATTTCCGCGTCACACTTTAAATCTAGTTCCCTTTGAATTTTTTGTGAGGCTTCCATTTCTTTAACTTCCATTATCTTAATTTGATCTTCGTACTTTTGGACAAGTGTTTCCATATATTTAATTTGTGATCTCAATTCCTTTTCAATTCTTTCTTTTTCTGCTAAAGTTTCACTACTTTTCTTTAAATTTTGTTTTAGTTGAGAGAGCTCAGCTTGTGAATGTGAATCTTTTTCTTGAAGAAAAACTAATTTCTGTTCCAGTTGTTGTGCTACCAATCTAGCATCGTTTTCTGCCTCTTCGAGTTCAAGGACTTGTTCTTTCAGAAGCAAGTTTTCTTTTTTTGACTGATCAAGTTCATTATTCAAGTTCGTTATATCTTTATGAAAATCTATTACAACTGATTGTAAAGCTTCAATTTGCTTTTGATCACTTTGCATAGCAGAAAGTTTCAAAAGTTCATTTTCTTTCACTTTAAGGCTTTCATATAAGTTTCTTATTGCGTACATACAAACATCTAGTGGATCATTTGAATTTTTAGGATCATTTATCCATTCAACAGATTTGTTGTCTTCATCAGTTTCAATTATAATTACTTCACTCCTATAAAGGTCGGGAGGTTTTAAAGCGCACGCTCTCGACTGTAAGTCATCTGTGTCATGTTCATTTAGTGCATGCAAAATATCTGGATTTACATAAGAGGTTTGTTCACTATTTACAGTAATGTTTTTATCATTCGTAGGTTCAACATTGTCTCTTATATCTAAGTTACGTACTTCATCTATCTTGTCATCATTTGGAATGACTTCAACATTGGTATCGTCAATACTTTCAGGAGATTCGGCATTTGCAATATTCCGATCTTCCGTAGAAGCAGAAAAATCACATAGAGAATCTTTATCAGCGGACACAGATTCTTCTTCTGCATCTATTTCTCCGTAATTGGTAGATGAATTTGCTGGTACTATATCTGAATCAACCACTTCTTGTTGTAAACGTTCAGTTTTCTCAACGTTGTCGATTTCTTCCTCATTCACTGTTTCAGGTTTGGTGGTTTTATTTGATTCGGACGAAGCTTTTTCTAAATTCTGTAAAATATAAGAAAAAAAAAAAGAATGTACAATATGCAAAAATTAAGAGCAAATTTATTATACATGAACAACTAATTTTAGCTGAACTTTGATAAAGCTATGCGGTCTTATAACGTTCTATTTTAAGTATCAATATTTAAATTAAAAAAAAATTTCAAGTTTTTAAATTTCAAAAAATTACAATTTTTGTTTTGTTCATTTCTTTTTTTATGTTTATTTAATTCAATCTACCCAAGAATTTGTAAATAATATCTTTATCTTTAATACCTTACACTTTATTTCTTTGTACGTTCCTGTTTTTACGCTGCATTCATGCTTACTTTTTTCCTTGATAAAGTATCGTGTTTAAATATTTCATCAAGAAACAATTGTTGTGTGTTTTTGCAGTTTACAGTGTTTCTTATTTCTTATAAAATTATGTGTTTATGACACGGATATATGCGATCATAGATCTAAGATTTCTTTCTAGAAGAGTGTGTATTACCATGAAGTATTTCATTTTTATGTTTTTTTTTTTTTTTTTTTTTTTTTTTTTTTTTTTTCTATTTTATAGGTTTTTTGCATTCATTTAGGTTTCAAAGATTTATGTAAAATCAATACACTTTTAATTTTTATATACAGAACGGTAAAAATAACTCTCGTTTTAATAAATTCATATGAAATTTATAAAATAAATTTCTAAATTTTGTTAAATTTTCCTTACTTCCTTTTCCGTTTGATTTTTTGTTTAAGACACGAAACTTTATGAAATATTTCTTGACCAGAATGATTTTTTTTTTTTTTTTTTTACCAAAACAGAAATTATATCTACATTACTTTTGCGATTTTTAATAATTCTTCAGAAAACATTTGTAAAGAATATCTTGTTTTATCTCTGTCTGAAAAGGAACAACTGTAATGACACTTTTCCTTGGATTTCACGATTAGAAAAGTAATAACCGAATGAAAAGAAAAAGACCTCTTTAGAAATTTAATACCCCAACATAAATTTGCCATAAGTCTTGTTTATTGTTATTACAACTGAAAGAATAAGTATATTTTTTAAGTTAAGAAAACGAAACAAAATTTCCAGTTAATGAGATTTTCCGCGGATCTGGCATTTTTAGCATAGCTGTTATAAAAGTTCAGACCTTACAGTCCAACATCTCTAAATTAATTTCCAGTTAATGTTTTTAAATTAAAATTGTCTCATGGTTTAAATTTGTAAATTGCATATTAACCGCCGAGGTGCATGGGGCACAACTATACTCATTCCTTTCTTTTTTTATTTTATCAGAAACAAAATATGCGTGGACCTTTTATACTGATATATTTCTTAACGATATATTGGTGCAAAAAATCATCGGTCTCCATAATAGTTTTACCATAATAACTACGAAACAATAGCCCATGGAACACTTTACAGAGAACGTCGATTTTTAAAGCTTCTAAAAATGATTTATAAAAAATTTTATGGCAAAGGCAATTTTTAAGGCTTTATTTTATATTTATTTTGCAAGGTCTCTCTCATTAGCATTAGCAAATAGAGAAGTTTAATAGCAAATTTTAAATAAAAATGAAATAAAACAATGGCCATTAAATGCACCGTACTTATTTTCTATAAAATTTTGTTTGAGTACTGTGTATTATTATTACTGTTTCCAAAAT
Organism: Salticus scenicus; assembly: GCA_963930645.1. Taxonomy (NCBI): domain Eukaryota; kingdom Metazoa; phylum Arthropoda; class Arachnida; order Araneae; family Salticidae; genus Salticus; species Salticus scenicus. Next base: position 158,196,771 of record OZ005651.1, on the reverse strand, counting down.
TGAAGAATTTAGTTCTACTATTATGGAATGTTTTTTAAGTAAAATATAGATATGTACTAAAATAGCATTCTTAAATATATACTAAATATATATATTAAAATAGCATTACAAATTTATTTTTACAATAAAAAATTTCTTTAATAAAAATATATATTAAACACTATGATCCGCTTTGTAAAGGACAATGTTGCTTTCACTGCACACTTTTTTCAATATACAATATATTAAATAATGCTTATCTCAACATAAGATTAAAAATGAGACTGTGTAGATGCACATAATCTGTATGGCTATTATTTAAAACCCTCAAATTTGAAAACGGAAGCCAAAGTAATATTATGGAATAAAGAACCGCACAGTGACCGGGACATATCCGTCAGTGGTGGTCAGATGTTTAAGAAACTTACTTCTTACTAAAGTTGAATTTCTTCAGAATGCATTTCTGCTTAAATCATTTAGCTATGTACTTATGGCTTTTAATAGACTATAAGAATAGTAAAAAAAAAAAAAAAAAAAAAAAAAAAAAAGTTACGTAAATAAGTCCTGAAAAAAATTGCCTCATTAGTATGATACATATCAGTGACTGATTTTATGTGTATGCAAAAAAGAATCATAATTCAAACACCAAGCATTCTTAGAAATGCATTAGAATTGAAACAGCTTGAATGAGCTACGTATAATTTTTAAGCTATTGTATAGCTTTTATCGCGGGCTTTGAGCGCGGCGACCGAATCGAAAAATTCCGTAACGAAAAAAAAACCTAACACAGTTCGGCAAACTTCGGTAGACTTCGGCTGTACGAAGCTCGCACGGATCGAGACGAGCTGCTCCGAAATCGGACGTAAGCAGCTGTTTGTGAGAAAGTATATAGGTGTATAGGTATCTATCATCTATGTACAACAGTGAATAGCTGTACGCGTAAAATTTGTGTATAAAGTAGATCAGATAAAACTTGAATGTCCCCATTCGACTTGCAGGCCTTTAAAACCTATTAAATACCTTTTCTCTATTAAAATTTGTTTTCTTATCGGTCACCACGCTCAAAAAGTGTAACTTGAATTAATATCAAAGAAAAAAACTTGAATATCCCCATTCGACTTGCAGGCCTTTAAAACCTATTAAAATACCTTTTCTCTATTAAAATTTGTTTTCTTATCGGTCACCACGCTCAATAAAGGTAACTTGAATTAATATCAAAGAAAAAAAATGAATATCCCCATTCGACGTGCAGGCCTTTAAAACCTATTGAAATACCTTTTCTCTATTAAAATTTGTTTTCTTATCGGTCACCACGCTCAAAAAGTGTAACTTGAATTAATATCAAAGAAAAAACTTGAATATCCCCATTCGACTTGCAGGCCTTTAAAACCTATTAAATACCTTTTCTCTATTAAAATTTGTTTTATATCGGTCACCACGCTCAAAAAGTGTAACTTGAATTAATATCAAAGAAAAAACTTGAATATCCCCATTCGACTTGCAGGCCTTTAAAACCTATTAAATACCTTTTCTCTATTAAAATTTGTTTTCTTATCGGTCACCACGCTCAAAAACTGTAACTTGAATTAATATCAAAGAAAAAACTTGAATATCCCCATTCGACTTGCAGGCCTTTAAAATCTATTAAAATACCTTTTCTCTATTAAAATTTGTTTTCTTATCATTATTGTTATCTTATCATTATTGTTATCTTATTCAATAATATCAAAGAAAAACCTTGAATATCCCCATTCGACTTGCAGGCATTTAAAACCTATTAAATACCTTTTCTCTATTAAAATTTGTTTTATATCGGTCACCACGCACAAAAAGTATAATTTGAATTAATATCAAAGAAAAAACTTGAATATCCCCATTCGACTTGCAGGCCTTTAAAACCTATTAAAATAACTTTTCTCTATTAAAATTTGTTTTCTTATCATTATTGTTATCTTATCATTATTGTTATCTTATTCATTAATATCAAAGAAAAAACTTGAATATCCCCATTCGACTTGCAGGCCTTTAAAACCTATTAAATACCTTTTCTCTATTAAAAGTTTTTTTCTTATCGGTCACCACGCTCAAAAAGTGTAACTTGAATTAATATCAAAGAAAAAACTTGAATATCCCCATTCGACTTGCAGGCCTTTAAAACCAATTAAATACCTTTTCTCTATTAAAATTCGTTTTCTTATCGGTCACCACGCTCAAAAAGTGTAACTTGAATTAATATCAAAGAAAAAACTTGAATATCCCCATTCGACTTGCAGGCCTTTAAAACCTATTAAATACCTTTTCTCTATTAAAATTTGTTTCTTATCGGTCACCACGCTCAAAAAGTGTAACTTGAATTAATATCAAAGAAAAAACTTGAATATTCCCATTCGACTTGCAGGCCTTTAAAACCTATTAAAATACCTTTTCTCTATTAAAATTTGTTTTCTTATCATTATTGTTATCTTATTCATTAATATCAAAGAAAAAACTTGAATATCCCCATTCGACTTGCAGGCCTTTAAAACCTATTAAATACCTATTCTCTATTAAAATTTGTTTTCTTATCGGTCACCACGCTCAAAAAGTGTAACTTGAATTAATATCAAAGAAAAAACTTGAATATCCCCATTTGACTTGCAGGCCTTTAAAACCTATTAAATACCTTTTCTCTATTAAAATTTGTTTTCTTATCGGTCACCACGCTCAAAAAGTGTAACTTGAAATTATATCAAAGAAAAAACTTGAATATCCCCAGTCGACTTGCAGGCCTTTAAAAACCTATTAAAATACCTTTTCTCAAAAAATAGAGTTAGATCATTCAAATTTGGTACATCGAGGTTTTCGATACCTACAAATCGATTGCGGATATTTTTGATATATTCTCATTGCGGATATATTCTCATTTATTCAATAAAAGAAAAAAAAATTGTTTTCTTATCGGTCACCACGCTCAAAAAGTGTAACTTGAATTAATATCAAAGAAAAAAAAATACTGCATAAATAAAATAAATAAATAATTATAATTGCATAAGTTGATAAAAAATGCTATGCAATAGCTTTACCGCGGCAGTCCTCGAGTGCCACACGTATTTTTTTTGATATTTTATTTGGGACTATAATTCCTTGTGTTGAAAGTTGTTATTTAAAAATTAAGCTTAATTCAAATGTTAATTAATTGCAATGTTGGAGATATAGCAAAAATTCTAATTAAATCATGAGTTTCATTAGTACCCGCCATTTTTCGTACCACAATTTTTATAGACTAATCTTCTTCAATACGTAATTACGATTAACTAACAAAGGAAATATGAATCAGCCAAATTCCTATTGAAATCAAACCAAGTTTAAATTAAAGAGCAAGGTCGAAAACATGGTTTCTAGAGCAAAATTTGTGCAAGAACCCCGCTCCAACCCACGGGTCAAGATATGACCCTAAAAGTTTTAGCTGTTTCTATGAAAACCAACGAAACACCATCCATAGCTTGAAAGAGTGGCGCAGTGGTAGTGTGTTTAATTTGAGTACGAGAAGTCCTGAGGTCGAGTCCTGGAAAGGTTAATTATTTTATTTTAAATTTTAAAAAAATGTTTACATTTTTAATCAAATTATTAATTTAAGAAAAACTATTTATTATATTAAAAAGTTTTTTTTTTTTTTTTTTTTTTTTTTATGAGTGACTAATTTATAAAATATAACCAAAAATTTATATATAAATATAAAGAAAATAACATTTAAAGTAAAAATCTAGTTTCTAATTTATAATGACTATGATTAGGAGTAGAAAACTGATGAAAAAGTAAACATTTTTCGCAATGAGCCCAAGATATATAAGAAAATTGATCAAAATTAATTACGTTACAAACTTGTTCACCGTCAAATATTATTGAATACGAATACTTTGTCAAATATTTGGCTTTTTGTTGAGATTACTGGATTTGTCAAATTCCTATTTACCCAGATTTTGAAATTTTTTAAATGCAAATTAATCATAAATTAATGAAATTATTTTAAGGAAATTTGCCATTGAGCTTAATTTTATTGTCAGTTCCTCAAATAGAACACAAAAAAAATCTATTTTTTAGCATTTGATAGGTATTTATGCCTGTTATCAACATAACGTAAAAACAAATAATTTCTGGATATAACTTTTCTTGAAATTCATTTTGATAAAATTAAACAGTCGTCTACATTAACATATTTCATTGCGTTCTGCAAATAAATCAGTTTTTAGGTTTTTAAGTATTAAATGCTTTCTCTTGGCATATTGGCGGATCCAATAAATATCACCAAATGTAAGCAACGCACCGTTAACGTCTGTTTTCAAGGTGATTATGTCGCACTATTTTATTAGGACCAGAATCCTATTTTTTTCAGTGATAAAAAATAAAAAACCATCGTTATCATTTGTGGCAGATCACTTTGAATTTTGCATAAGAAGTAATTCATCTATTAGGTACAGCTTTAGTATAGGACCCACTTGTTTTATCTTTTTGTTCCTTTTTAATCCATGGTTAGAAAATCCATAGCAGTTGCGTAAGTAAATACCTTGGCGACAAACATCAGAGCTACTTCGGTTCCAAATTTCAAATTTCGTCTTGGGAGTCCTATACTAAAGTTGTTTCATTTAAATAAAAACTCAAGTGAATGTATCTTTTAATATATATCCAAATAGAAAATAAGAAACAGAAAATAAACTAATTGAATTGAATTTTAATTTATATGTTATTTTTTTACTTTATTTTTATTTTCCGTATATGACTATAAGAACGTGCGAAAAATAGTTTACTTCGTGATTTTGAATCCAATTGTCTACAAAAAGCCTTAGCTAATGAAAATGACCTCAGAAATAATTTTCATGACGTATGTAAAAAATCTGATGTGAAACAACCACACGACTTCCATTACTTAGCATTACACATACTATATGCACTTTTTGGAGATAATGAGATCAGAAGACAGAAAATTGACTTAATAAAGTAGACACCTAAATTTTTTCGGTAAGAGAAAGATGATGTAGTGTAAATAGATATAAAACAGAGTTTACATAGTGAGTTGAAAAATAAGAAAATAAAAAACGATTGAGCTATCTTTCGAAACACCAATTTCTGAGATCTAAAACTTACCTACCAATAAGGATGACTGTTAATTTTCCTGTAATAACCACATAATACATGAGAAAGGATATCTAAAATGGGTTTATGTAACAATTTTCAGAAAATCGTTAGAGCCGTTTTTGAGATACCGACTTTTCCAAAACATGAAATACTCAATTGTTGACCGGAAAACGAGAATTACATGCAAAAATTTGTTTTAAATGGGGTTTATACGGCGAGTTTGAAAAGAATCTGTACAGCCGTTCTTAAAGGAACGCACTTGCGAGACCTGAAATTGAGCTATTTATGCAGAACGTTTATCAATTTTCCTGAACTAACCAACTATATCATACGAAAGGACATCTGATAGAGTATTTATATAGCAACTTTGAAGAAAATCGATAGAGCTATTTTTGAGATATTATTTACGGTCCACTACTTCTGGTTCCTGATATTTCCCTTCCGGTTTTCCAATTTTCAACAAAAGTTGGAAATGTTATCTGTACACCAGACCTGTCTCAATTCTGAAGTGTCGTAGTTCTATCTTTATTAGCTTCGGAGATATGATAGTCAGAATACTCACCACACACATATATACATACACACGCACTGACCAATTGCCCAAAACTACTTTTTTGGACTCAGGAGGCCTTAAAACATGTAAATAAGGTGAAAATTCGATGTCGAATTTTCTAACCAAATAAAATACTTCCATAACCTACGTAGTCGAGTAATGGAAGTAAAAAATGTCTAATTCGGACATTTTGTTGTGAGTTTTTTAATCTAATTTCCAAACGCATAGAAAATTTTTCTCGGAAATAGGAGGATTATGTCATGATAGTAAAATGCACCTCCTGTGAAAGTTTCAACGAAATCTAACAAATATTTTTTGAGTTATCATGGACGAAAGAATTTAATATTCATCGTAGCTATAGATGAGACTTATGTAAAATCGCTGTGTATTAGTCTTTCGCTCTCGCTCAGACAATTAAAAATGTAAAAAAAAAAAAATTACTTGAAATAAAAAAAAAATAAGAATATAACGTCGCTGGGACGTGATCTCAATACTTCTCACACAGGAGTGAAACACGCTAACGCTGCGCCACCTTTTCTTGCTGCTGTGCGTATAATTGGTTTTCACAGATGTATATAAACTTCGGAGGTCATACCTTGACTAATGGTGGAGGAGAGTTTTGTTGCGCAAATTTTGCACTCTACCCTCTGTTTTCGACCATGCTCTTTAAATTTAAGCTTTGGTTTGACTTCAGTGAGAATTTTACTGATTCATACTTCCGTTATAAATATAAAGTTACTAAAAAAGATTGGTATGAAAATAACAGACGGGTACAAACAATAATTCGAAATAAGTTAGAAACGTGTGCCTATCTGATGCCGTGACACAAATTTCTGTTGTAAATTAATTCTAGGTTTCTTTTAAACTATTGCTGTTTCCTCTTCAAGCATCAAAACGTTGTTTTATTATATATTTAAAATACCATTAAGAATCTGAATTATAAAGATTATTCTCATTTACTCAATATAATCAGATGTATTTAACTCTGCTTTTGATCTTAATGGAACATTTCCAAATATTTCTCTAAAATTATAAAAACAGATAAAAGAATTACTGAGCTAGTAGCGAGAGCTAATAAAGTCACAGTTGAGATCCCCCTTATCTCAAGTAAGAAGTTTTAAGACTAAAGCTGCGCTACATCCAAAATAGAGATGAATTCTAAATATAAATCCTAACTGTAAAACAATTAGTCCTTCACGAAAGAAAAAAAAAAAAAAAACACAATTATATCACGATAGAGTTTTTCTCCGCATGTTTAAGTGTTGTATGAAATATAAAATTAAAACGAGAATAAATATGCTTAGGAAAGATAAAATTTCTCAAACTGAATGCTTATGAAGAATACAATATATTTGAATTCTAAGTTTTAGTTATAACTCTATATCAAACAAAAATATTTTATTCAATAAATTTTAATATTATATTTAGAAGAATGGAAATTTATAACATTATTCTATCTTATACGAATATTGACATGGTCTTAGCCAAACCTCTTCCCCATTAATTTAAGTATGGAGCACCGGTTACGGATTAAAAACGTTTATATATATATATATATATTTCAGTAGTGTATTGTTTTGTTTCTCAGTTATAATACGTTGTTTTATGCATATTTATGTACATTTTGTGTATTATTTTTCATAATTTGTAAATAATATGTGGATAAAAAAAAAAATTCCAAAAGATTAGGTGTAGATGTTTCATTTCTTCTCCAAATAAAATAATAGTTGCGTAATATACTGTTTAGAAAGAAATAAAATTAAATGCAGCATTTTTTTTTTTTTTTTTAACAGTGCCACTGTCAACACATTCAAACACAGATTAAATAAAAAGATAAACAAATAGAAGGTTAAAACATCTGTTTCACTGACAGGGGGCTAGAAAAAATAAGTGATAAATTTATTACTTTTTTTTTTAAGAATATTATTACAGTTTATTTCAAGGAAATATTATTCAATTCCTGTCTTTTACTAAACATTGAAATGATTAAAATTAAAATATACCACATGTTTGAATCGTAGTATTTTTAGTATACAATCAGTTTTATAATATCGGAGTTTTATTAAAGTAACTACAATGTAAAAAAAATTGTGTATTCTTACACAAAATGTTTTACAGTGTAAGTAGGACTAATTAGTCGTTCAGAAGAGCGTTCGCACTTTATGAGAACCGTATTGATAGTTAATTTTTATAGATAAATGCCGTATATTTTTGTGTCGATTTGCTTTTATGCCATAGCCATTGTTCTTGACAATAGTTTCAGCTCAGATTTTCTACAAAAGTAAATCTTATTATTAGTAGAGCGGTTTCAATTTTTATGAGTCCCAGCCGATGAGTACTGGTTTCTGTAGACCCATCAGAAAAGCGGTGGACACGATTTCTCAAAAACTAATGCATAAATCTTATTGACATTTTGCATCCTTCTTCAAAATAGAATTGCCTAGTGCTTGAACTAGTGCTTGAAAGAAGAATTTGAAAAAAAAAAAAAAAAAAAAAGGAATTAGAATTTTTGGCAAAGTTGTATAAATCTTACAATATTTGGTACATTTCATCCCACGTACAGCATTGTAAAATTAGTTGTAATAAAAAAAAAAAAGGGAAAATTTTTCATTCAAGCACTAGTCAATTCTTTGTTGAAGAAATGTGCAAAATTTCTAAGATCTGTTCATTAATTTTTGAGAAGTCATATCCATCGCTTTTCTGAAGAGTCTCTTCTGAAGCCAAGACCCACCAGCTGAAGTTTCGAAATTTTCTAATGCAAGTTTTATAAAATATTGTTTAAATGTTACTCTTTTATGTGCTCAAAAATTTGAATCAAAAATTTACTTATTCCGATAGAAAATAAATAATGAATATATGCTTTTCTTAGCCTTCGAAACCCGTTAAACATTTTTTTTCTATCTTCAAATCTTTATGAATGATTTTGCTTATAGTGCCAGAAGACATTCCAAATTTGATCATTGAATCAGCAGATTTTTTTTTTTTTTAAGTATTACATACTTTACTGTCTTGATATTTACCTGCGATTGAATATTTTTTGTATTAGGTTTAGAGGTCCTTTTTCAATTTTACTTTATGTTAGACATTTTACTTATTTCAGGTTTAATTTATTATACATAATTTTTTCTGAAATGCAATTACTGCGATTTTTACACCGCTTCATAATTTGGTGATATGAATATATCTCCTTGCACTGTAAAAAACTTTGTGTAGGAATACACAACATTATTGAGGGAATTTATTTTCCTCAACCATGTTGAGAAATGTTATCAGCTATAGCTGTGTAACAGAGGCATACAGTGGAATGTTACGCAATTACAACTGGTAACATTTATCTACATAGTTGTAGTTTACCGTATGTCTCTGTTCCACAGCTATAGCTTATAACATTTCAAACCATGGTTGCGGAAAATAAATTCCCTCAATAATGTTTTGTATTCTTACACAATTTTTTTTACAGTATGGAAAGGGCAGTTATTTAATTTTCGAGCCATTTATCAATTCTAAGAGCCTTTTTCAAAATAAATTTTTTATTCTATATTCCGATCAAATCAAAACAGTGGCAGTTGATTCTTTTGAACTTGCCAAAATTTTATCTCGTAATGCAAACGAAAAAATAATAATAAATTCAAAATTTTTCTATAAAGTGCTAAAAGCCCTTTTGTAATATTAAGTACGATATTTCAATATAATTAGTAAACATGTGCGTTTAGATTTTCACTTACATGAAAATGAAATGACATATAATTAAATATATAATAAACTTTGTTTTCTTGAAATGCAAAGCCGATATTTTTTCCTTCTAATCCCTTTTTTATAATTCTCACAAAACATAATATTTGATAAAAGTAAAGTAAATTAGATTGTATAGCTTATTTATGGATATTTATTCTTGAATTTTCCATTTCATTAAAATTTAATAAGTAGCATAAAACTGGATGTAATAAAATTAAACTACTTGCAAACTTATCGTTTTATTCAAAAATAGCTATTTATATTTGAATTAAAAAACATTGTTTTCAAACTTGAAATATTTGGATTTATAAAAATGAGTATCGTCTATAGCATATCTTAGATTATGCCACACATAGTTTCGTATAATTATTCAATTATTTTATATCACGATTTAGTTCATTAAAATAGATGTTTTGCAATAAATTTATCACTGGGCGTGAATAGTCTAAAACTGTTATTACATTTTCACATTCAATAATCATAGCTAAAATTTGTAAAGTATAAAATACCTTTACACATTCAATTGTGAAATTATTTGAAAACAATGGGCAATAATATAAAAAATGTATGAATATTTCAACACATATAATTTGAAATTCAAATGATAAACTTTTATGGTTTCACGATTAAATTGTATTAGTATATCGCACCTGCTTAATGTTTAAATAGAGTGGATTTTAAATCTTTTAAAGCATATAAAATATATATTTTATTAGAAATAAATTTTATGCCAGGAATTAATAAAAAATGATTTAGTTTTACTTTTCATAGCACAAAAAATCACATTATTATGGTTAAATTTCTTGGAACCTTACCAATTCAGTAAATTTGTCTTCAAAAACAATTTTGATTTCACATCTACACATTTTACTGATGAACATTTGGAAGGCAAAAGTTACATGAGATAATTACTCTTGTCTTTTTTTTTTTTTTTTTTTTTTTTCGTCTATGCATCGTTTTTTTAATGTGTACTATTATTTCCAAGTCACTATTATATTTTCTGGTAGCAATATTTTTATGCTTTGATAAAAAATATTTCTCTGTATGCGTGTTTTTAATTATATGTCAAAGATGAGTTCCGATTCTACAATGTCAAAGTTACCATGTCGATTAATGAGCCTTTCTTTTATTTATTTATTTATTTATTTATTTTTTCAATGAATTAACATTTATTTGAGAAAGTCAGTCGTAGTATTTTGCAATACTGAAAACCAATCACAATTATTGATATATTTACTTTCACTATTGTGGTATTACACAGATTGTCGTTTTGAACAGGTTACAACCGCCGTTTCTCAATTTTCTATTGGTTAATCCCTGACATTCCGCCTAATTCTCTTGGTTGATTAGAATCCGTTTCCTTTCTTACATGTAGGAGCACTTTCCTTTTATTACTTTATGTACTGATGACGGTACACTAATTGCTACCGAAAAAACTCTCTGCTATTCCATTATTCCCTCTGTGCTTCAAGATGCTTCTTGTGTTTAGTTATCTAGCGCCAAGTCTCCTTTTAAATCTTTAAAGGTCCAATTTCATTTCATTCCTCTGGTCAGTCTTGCCAAATTTAGGGTCATTTTTCATCAATATCCACTACTAATTTTAACTGTAAAGGTTGCAAAATCACTTCGAAGGTTATTCGTTCATTATGTATATCAAATATCCATCCTCAAAATCATTGGTGATAGTTGAATAAAAGAGTCCCTAAATTTGGCAACACTGTTTAGAGTATTTTAGAGCGTTAGGGCCAGTAAAGAGTTAATATTTAATGTTTTAATATGTATATATATATATACAGAGAGAGAGAGAGAGAGATCCAAATACGAAAGTATCTTTTTTTTTTTTTCAATTGGGAAATTTTTCTTCTAATATTTAAAACATTATTTAAACACTCTTTCGAATATGTCATCTTTATTTCACATCTGCAATTAAAAAAATTTCTAAAATTTCTAAAAACTTAATTGGCATGCTGAATATCGATTACACGCGAAATGATCATTCAGAAAAATGTGGGAATTCCAGTATTTAATAAAACTACCGCATTAATTTTTTTAATTTTCCAAATTTTAAAGTAGTTGAGAAAGCTGGCATATAAAAATAGTTTACTTGCAATTATTCAGACAACTGTATCAAATACTAAAATCGAATATTTCACGGCTAAAATAATTTACTATCTACTACTTGCGATTAAATTCAAGAGTTAAAAAAAAAAAAAAAAGAAAGAAAGAAAGAAAAAGAAAAGAAAATAAAGGTGAATAGAGGAAAGAGAAATGCTTTATTAAAAAAAAAATAAGAAAATCCTATCGATTTTGGTATTGTTTTTTCCTTTTCATACGACTTGTAAGTGACAGGTAAAAATATTTTTAGCTCTATAAATTCAACTGCACTTGAAATGGAAATAAGGAAAAAGACAGTAGGACTCAGTAAAGTAATTGCCTTCTTATTAAGAATGAAATTTTGAAAATATCATTTCTAACCAAAATTATTTTTGTTTGCTTTTATCTTAATGAGTATATCTGTACTGATAAGTATAAAGGATTTAAGTCCAAAAATGTCGATTTTGAGTTAAGTACATAGTCAGACCCCCAAAAAAATTCTCTATTGATTGGTATAAAGGATTTAAATCCATGTTATTTAGTCTTTAAGAAAATCCATTGGTAAAAAAGAAAGATTCAAGTCAGAAATTTAGCATTAATCTTTGTATAAAATATTTAATTAATTTTTTTCCGTTTATTAAATGAAGGTTGACAATCACTAAACGGTATAAAGGGTATAAATCAACATTATCCCTTTTCCCTAATCAATTCTTTTGATTAGTTTTTAGTTAGTTTCACTTTATTTTTCGTCTCCTGAAAAATCAAGAATATGGACTTAAATCCTTTATACTTATCAGTACAGATATTATATGCAAGAAACGCGAGTAAATATTATGTACAAGAGACTTTTGAAAATGCTTTTATTATTATTATTATTATTATTATTATTATTACTTAGTAAGTGGATGATCAGCTATAACTGCAGTACATATTTAACTTAAATTAATCGCGTTTGATTTTTAACAGAGTTTTTAGGAATAAAAATTATTCTTTTTTGTCCCAATTTAAGTTTCTGTACAATAAAAATAGACCATGGCTTAACATACCAACATTAACATGCCTACTACATTCAGTTTCAATTCCTTACTTTAAAAAAAATACTGATTTTACATAATTCAGAAATATCAGAAATAATTTAAAGTATATCTTCTTAGGAAAATACTATTAAAACAACAGATATTAAATACAGATTTTTCAGTTCTCTTAATTCATATTTCTATTATTTTCTATTTTTAATAAAATAAAAAACTATTCTACACATCTATAACACATCTACTATTTAAATTCTATAACACATTTTATTCTATAACACATCTACTATTTAAATGGCCTATAAGAATGAATAAAATATATGTTGAGTTTATACAATCGATGCCAACTTGCTAAATTTATATTATTTCTAAAATAACTTAATTAAAAATGGTGCATTAAAACTCTAATAACTGTTTAAAATAATAAATGTATTATGTTTAAGAAGATAAATCTCATTAAGAAAACTTTTACTTACTTCTCGTATTTGATTCAACTCTTGCATTTTTACTAAAAGTATGGCACTCTCCGTTTCCAAATTTGGCTGCTGAGAAGCCCATTCTATAAGGGTCTGGAGTTCTGCGACAGCGGACAGAATTTCGTTCTTTTGGATATTCTTTGATTCCCCAGTACATCGCACAATTAATTCCAGATGTTTTCTGAACAAGGAAAGTTTCTGAAATTAATAAAAGAACACTTTTTTTTATTCAGTTATACACTAAGACTTATTAACAAATAACTATAAATTTACAGTAAGAATCTGAATGTCAAAACGTTTAACTAAATAAATTAGATTGCTGTCATTGTAAACAAAATCAAATATGTTCCAGACTTGTCTTAGCTTATTATTTTTTAGAGTTGAGACACTATTGCTTGCAATTTCCTCGATTCGATTTATAGGTTTAGATCTCGTTTTATGTATAAATGTGTTTGAATTAAATGCAAAAATGTTAAATTTTCTAACTTTAATGAAAACGAAATAAAATCGAACGGTGATGAATTGTAATATCATCCGTATTAATATTAAAACATTTTGTTCGTACTGAGTAAGCTGAACCGACGAACTTATTATATTGATTTATACCAAGCAACAAATTGTGTGGATTTTCAAGTACAATCCAAACGTAGAGCATGAAACTAGATTAAAAAAAGAAAAACAAACAAAAAACTCAGGTTAAAAAAAAACACGTTAATTCTGTATGTTGCTGTTTAAATTTAATTGCGTACAGAAAAAATAATGGTTGCTAAAGTTCGAATAAAATTACGTTCATGATTTAGTATACTATAAACATTTTCTTTTTTTTTTTTTTTTTTAAGGTGTTTTACAGTGTAATATATCTTGCCTGATCATACGTTTAAAAATAAATAAATAAATTAGACACTTTAAAAATTCGTATTAACTTAATGTTATCAGAAAATTATTAAAATAATTCACTTTCATAAAATAATAAAAATCGATTATTATCATTTTTTAATTACTATATACAAAGACGTGTTTCCTCGATCAATAAATTACAAAATGTAGGGAATGCCTCACAACAGTAGATACTATTATACGTATGATTATTTCGACTTGAGAGAATGCATAAAAAATCTAACAACAAGTGAAATAAAATTGTTTAAGAGCACTTGGTAAAAACTGTTTCAGAACCATATGATTAAAACAATCTGTATAACTTGTATTTATATTTGTCCAGAGTCTTAATAAATTTATATTATTTTAAGATCATGTTAGTTTTTAAAGTTTTTAGTAGCAAAACTACTTTCTCTCTATTTCACAATACGACACTCTACTGCAGCAACAGCCCCCAGCGATAATTGTCAGCAATGTTCATAATTACTTTTGAAATTTCTGAATCAGATATTTATGGTTGTTTTATGAAAACATTTTCGTTATTTTACTCCATTATCAAAAAATTTTCTAATTTATTTTGTTTTAAAGTTTTGAAGCTCTTATTTAAACATTCAGCAAATACATATATCTTAATTATTTAAGCTTTGTTTATAAAAATATAATAATAATAATAATAATAATAATAATAATAACAATGATTAATAACAATAATAATAATAACAAATGAGTCTTTGTATTACATTTACCCAAATCACAAAATTTGGTGCAATTATTGATTTATGTACAAGAAGTTTATTAGGAAATATTACTGAAGACGATCCATAAACTGGGAATAAAATGTTAGATCATAAAGTAAAAAAATAAATTTAGGTTATTTTATCATATTTCTAAAAAATCTTTATGAATACCAAAGATAATAAGAGCTATCTTCTTATGAGGAACGGAACTTCACCATAGTTGCAAAACGGTTGACGGTAAAGCGAATGTTTTATGCAATTCATCAAGTTATTTTATGTACTCCCTAATTTAACCATAGATATAGTAATAAGACATAGATTGATCAGCGAGAGGGGAAAAGTGAGGCCTTTTTTTTCGGGAAAAGTCACTCTAATGTCTGCCTTTCCTCCAGTAAATCGCACACAGAAATACACACGGATAATTTAGTAAATAAAATTTATGAATAATTTATTTACTTAAGGTGAATGAAAAACTTCAGATACAGTTTCAAATTCATTTTTCTTTTTATTCTTTTTTTCAATACTCTCTAATGGCTGATTTTAGAACTTTTTATCGGCATCAAAATTTTTTGCTCGATAGCATGGGGATGATAGATCTATATCTATTACTATATCTATGAATTTAACAAGTTTTAATAGTGATAGGGAGACTCGGTAGCCTGATTGATAGAGTGTTGGACATGTAATCAGAAGTTGCTAGTTCAATACTCAAACCGGTAAAAGGCCGTCATGGACTACGCTCCTATATATACTCCCTATACTTTAACTCAGAAAACCGGGGTTCGCGTATGAATACGATTTGCCATACTTTTTGGCACTAGTTAATTCCATTTCAAAACATTCATTTCTCCCCTTGACATAATATGTGGAGTATACTGTACTTTTTGCGCATTGCTGGTCAATGTAGTGAAAAAGAATTTGGAGGAAAAGTAGCTTAAATTGAAAGGCATTGGTTTCACATAGCTAAAAACTCTTTGTGGTTAATAAAGCCGAAGGCTTATATATATATATACATATATTTGTAATTAACTTTATTTTTCAAAAACATATATAGATTCCAGAAATCTGTGACTAATATTTAAGAAGTTACAGAAAAATGCAGCGAAAAAATGTTGGTCAATGATGGTGAAAAACAATTTCAAACAAAAGCCATAAATTGTCCCAATTTTGCAATTTATAATATATTCATAAAAAAAAAAAAAAAAATAACATTTAATGAGTTAGTTGAAAAAGAACATCATTTACCAAATTAACTAATTTAATAGATTTTATCGACTCTCAGAGAATACAAAAGCCCGATTTATGGAACACTATATAGCTGCGGTATACAGCAATTGATTATACATACAGCACTTATTTTACATATAGAAAGCTTACTTACAGAAGACACATAATGTTCAATACTTAAAAATTCTACATCTCATATGCATCATGCTTATAATAATTTAAAAGTGAAGTATAATACATATACATTTATACTAATTTTAAGATATATAGATACCAAATATGCAACATACTCAATAGACAACATAGATGCATGTCTTAAATGTATTCAACACCTTTGAATGTTTTTGGAGTTGATAAAAATATTAAGCATTTATCCTTTAATAAATGTATATTTAATTTCGGAATCGTCTTTTAATTTTCGGTAACACGACTTTATCAACTAATTACTTCATCGGTAATAAATAAATTAACTGCTTTCCAACTTTCTGAAACACGATAACTGCAGTTCCAAAATTGTGAAATACTATGAAAAGCTAACTCTTCTGTAAAATGTAACTGTATTTATTGATTATATTTCAATATTTCAATAATGTTATACTTACAGTGCACTACTTCATATTTATGTATTGTAAATAAAAATAAATGAGTAAATATTTATATCTCATATATGTAAATTAAAAAAAAAAAAAAAAAAAAAAAAAAAAAAAAAACGAAAGATAGAAAAAAGAAAAGAAAGAACATGTGTATTTTAGAATATATATACAGAGAAAAGTTAAACTACTCATTTTCTACACCGAATAATTTCATGAAGAGAATATTTAAGCGCATATATAAATCGCATTATTATAAATAAACCTCTTGTTTTTTTTGCAGTGTTTATTGAAACAAAAGTTTTGAGGGGAATAGCTATATTTTAATAATAATAATAAGCAGGCTTATGAAAACTTTGATAAATAATTAAATGCAAAAATACTATGACTCTTCCACATGTTTTAAAAAAAAAAAAAAAGTCAGTGTTTTTCTGCCATGATTGCTAATGATAAAATGTGTGCCTTTTTAATATGACAACATGTATGTTTTTTTTTTTTTTTTTTTTTTTTAATATGAGAAAATGTTTGCCTTTTTTAATGTGAGAAAATGTTAGTTTTTTCTTTTGACAAAATTTCTTAAATTCCTGATTGATTTAAAAACCATTAAATAGACTCATAATTTTGAATATATATATATATATTTATATATATATATATATATATATATATATACAATTTGAATTAGTTTGTACCATTATAACACTCAGCAGACAAAAGAGAGATGAAGATACCAACATAAAATTAAATTTTAATTGAGATTTATTTTGATTAAAAATAGTCACGATATTAATTTAATTTGAGTACCAATGATTAGTAAAAACATGTTAAAGTACTTACGCAGAAGAGAAATGACACTAACATAACACATAAGCCTAACTGTGAGAGAATTTGCAAAAACTATGAATTATTAGTAACAGTCAACATTTTAGAGAAAAGAGAAAGGATAAAATCACCAAAGAGTTCCGTTAAAAGGGAAAAAAATGGAATTCATGAATTGAAAATTGGAATTTTAAATGCTGAAAAATAGAAATGTTCAAAAATCAGTAAACTTGCATTTCTATCAGCATATGCAAGATTTCGGAAAACTGTATAGCTAATTCCAGCAAATATACAGCTCAAGTGTCTATCTTGCAACAAAACAAAATAAAAAAGGAAATTAAATTAAATTAAATTAATCAATAACACAAATCAAAATTTAAACAAGGAATAAGTAATTTAAGCAATCCACATGTTAAACGTTACTTACAGAGATAGTAGAAATAAAGAGGTTGCCAAACGAACATTAGTAAAAAGAAAAGATTAAAAGCTTAGAAACGATTGATCGATTTAGGTGCTACTGAAATACTTTTATTGATTGCATTATTTGTTAGTTATTAATTGATTGCATTATTTGGTAGTGATTAATCTTTAAAAGCTTTTAACAATTTTAAAAAAGTGATTTTTAATTTTATAGTTAATTTTATGTTTAATTTTATAGTTTTAACATTTTATAGTGATTTTTAATTTTATAGATTTTAAACTTTGTATAGTTCAGTTTATTTTTAACCTTCAACGTAGCGTGAGCAAGCGCCATCTCACGTGAAAAAAGAGATTTACTTTTAGGTAAATACTTAAAATGTACGGTTTAACTTAGAATTTTTACTTAGTTGAGTTAAATTTTTAGTCTTAAGCAATCTCATCCAAAGGCCAACATGTCATGATTAAGACATTATGAGTAATGGTGAATTAATTACTATTTATTATAGTTTTTTTTTTCCCTTTAGTTTATATATATATATATATATATCTTTTAAGTTTAATGCCCTCTTTTCTGGTAGAATTTTCCGCGTTTATTTAAATGTAAATAAAGTAGAAAAATACAAAGAATGTTTTGTCTTCTTCTTCATTAATGATTGCTGTTGATGCCAAACCTGCTGAAGAAAAAGAACGAGACGAAAAGCAACATTTCTTTGCAATCTTTATTATCATCGTTGAACAAAGAAGGCTCTTATATTTTCAAAAGAAAGGAGTTTCTTTCAGAGCAAAATACACTGAATAATACAGAATGTTGAAATTATTTTTGAAGTACATATAAAAAAGGTTTATTTTAAAAATAATATTTCGTTAATAATTTTAATAATTTAAAATACAATTTCCAAATTAAATATTTTGGTTAGTGAATATGGTTACAGTCGATGAAACACGTGCGATATGGTGAACATTTTTATCATAAATCAATTTTAAAAAATGCTTTTTTACAATTGCATCTTCTAGTGAATTTGCCAATACATGGGAATGGAAGATCATTAAAAACTTTGATATAAGAGTCTCGAAAATGTTAATGCATAAAAAAATTAAAGAAACTGTTTTGACGATCCAGCAGAAGAAAGTAGTAATTTTAAATATGAGAACAACCTCAAAAAAAAGGGGGGAGAGAGAGAAGATTGATAATTTGATTTAGCTTATTTTAGTTTCTGATTTTATAAATTTATATGTTATGTACGAACACAAAATTTATAATTTTTTATAAATAATGCTCATGAGGAAATAATAAATATATAAAAATAAAAATAAAAGCATAATGTAATTTTGAGAAATGGCCATTTGTTTTAGACTGTAAAATACGTCAATGTTTCACTTTGTGAAAAACAAGTGATTCCCCAAAATGTAATTTAAAGAAATTAAACTGACACATGAAATATTTTTATGATTAATATTGTCAAAAGAATGTATATATATATATATATATAAGGGTGAAAACATTTTAAATACCAAGGTGCTACATTTTAAATATGCATTAGGTGCTGCATTTTAAATATCAAGTTAGGTCAACGCATGTTTATTCCGAAATTAAATATGTGTTTAATGCGCTTTTAAAGGTAATAACATTTTTTTTCTCACAAATGAAGCAAATAAAAGAAATCTCTCTTTCAAAATTCGTATGTGCCTTTAAAATCAAATCGTAAAGAAACCATAAATTACATTAACTTATGTTGCGATTAATATAAGCTATTACACATTTTTTGTAGTACAAGTGCATAAAAACATGCAATTTAGCTATATGCTTTTATCTGCAAGAAAGATTTTTTTTTTTTGCCCGGCTTTCAGTAATTTACCTGATAAAGAATTGAATATATTTATCCTTTTTGTTTATTCCGACAACTTCATACAATCTTCCTTAAAGTATAAGCATTTTACTTATGCTCTATAGGAATTTCTATATCAATTTTTAACCGGTAGCTAAACCATACGCAATCTTATATATCTATATATCTATATGTATATACATATATATATATATATATATATATATATATATATATATATATATATATATATATATTTATATATATATATATATATATATATATATATATATATACAGTCGGTAACAAAAGTGTCCGAACACTAGCAAAAATTCCTATGTAAAAAAAGTACACTTCATCCGGTTTTGTTAAATGAATCCTTATATAATCATGTTCTTACACTGACTAAGAACAGGATTCGACAAGGATTTATTTAACAAAGCCGTATGAAGTGCACTTTTTTTACATAGGAATTTTTGCTAGTGTTTGGACACTTTTGTTACCGACTGTATATATATAATTTATTTATGAAAAATGGTGGTTAAAAATGTCTGCTTTAAGTCACTTCAAGTATCTTAAATCCAGTCACATTCATGTCTTTACTTAAAACATCTTACGTATCTAAAAATTTAAGACACGATTTCGTGTCTTAAAATATGACCACCCACGCGGTCACACTTTCAGTCACACTTATGTGACTGAATTTCAGACACATGAATTTGCAGTGATATGCAAAGAACAGGTAAAATTTATGACGTCTACATTCTATGTAAAACTAAATATTTTACAGCGATTATTAGGAATCTCATTTCAAAGTTGTTTTCTCGTGATAGGATCATGATATGTCTCGTAAGGTCCTCGTCAATCCTACCCTTATGTTTCCAAACTGGACAATGCCACGACCAGGGCCAATGAAGACCCATATAACAATAATCTTCATACATAGCTCCTGGGATACCCTGAACCTCCCGGATTCTTCACGGAAGAAGTACGGATTTGTTTTGGAAATCTGAGAAAAAATCTAATTTGATATTTCTAGGAATGATTTTACAGAGGTAGTTCCCGGGAACTACGACGGAGCTACAAAATAACGATGTTCCTACGGAAAGCCGCTACGGCGGACATTTTACATTCCTACGGAATATGCTGGGAGGATTATAGGAAATCTGGGACTTACCATGGCAGCTCCTACGGAAGAATATTTGCTATATGGGGAGTGTGGTTTGTGTGATCCCGTGATATTTCTGCTAACATTAGAGGGGACCCTTTAACTGTTATGCAACTATGTAATCGATAAATCCAGAAGGGCTAAGTTTAAAGTTATATAGGATCTCCTGATTTTCAGGCCACTAGCACATGAAGAGACAGACAAGTTGCTCATTCATTTTTGCGGGATCGTGCAAGTGTATCATGTACCCTTAGTCAGAAACTTTTCACACGTTTGCAACACTGTAATTTTCTGTGCAGTTAGTTCAAAGGACATGTGCTGCATCGTGGACTGTCACCTTGCTGACCTTAGTTATATTTTACCTTGACAAAGTAAGATTAGCCGACAGTGTGGCATTCTGTTATGCAACTATGTAGTCGATAAATCCAGAAGGAATAAGTTTAAAGTTATATAGGATCTCCTGATCTTCAGGCCACTAGCACATGAAGAGACAGACAAGTTGCTCATTCATTTTTGCGGGATCGTGCAAGTGTATCATGTACCCTTAGTCAGAAACTTTTCACACGTTTGCAACACTGCAATTTTCTGTGCAGTTAGTTCAAAGGACATGTGCTGCATCGTGGACCGTCACCTTGATGACCTTAGTTATATTTTACCTTGACAAAGTAAGATTAGCCGACAGTGTAACATTCAACAAAGGCATTCAATACAAAAATGAAGAAGTCGAGTTGACTCTAAGGATGAATTTGACTTTATGAATAGAATCCTTATACGAAGGCACCGAGAAAACGAGTATTGTCAGCTTTTTATTATTATCCTCATACTGACCCGAGAAAATGGGCGCAAGGCATGGAATAGCATTAGATAGACATTTCAGTAACCTCTTACTCATACAAACAATAATCTAGACCCATTTACATTTTTGACAAATCAAGACCCGTAACTAAGCCCTGACTTCAAAGCCTCTCTACCAAAATATTTTGATATTGGTAAAAATCTCGAATATGGTCTCGAATCCTTGATTGTCTGCAATGCAGATGGCGATCAATAATTTCCTTAACCATATTGTTCTCTAAATTTGCCTTTATCGAAAACATTTAATAATGGATTTCTGAGATACTAATATATCACCACTCCTAATCACTATAATTCATGAACTCGGAAATAGATTTGAAGCCTCGTGAAATTACGTGCATGCATTTGTCAACCAAGCTGAGTTCAACTCAATGCCCACCTGATTAGATCCGTTAAGTGTGCAAAAAATGGCATCTTTCTATATCGAAACCTGCTTGTTGTATTTCAAATTTCCATCAAGTTACATTATGAATTCCTTAAATTCTACTGTCTACAGTGAAAAATTTTGAGGCTGACATCTAGAAAATAAATTGTGGTTCTAGTAAAAATAATTTCATGCTATACTTATAAATTCTAGTTCCCTTTGCTAGACACCTCTGTTTAAATTATAAAGCGTTCTCTTATATTATCGTGATCAAAAGTATTTAAAAATCTCTGCAAATAAGTGTGAACACAAGAGGCAAGTTTTAGTAACTATAATTCTAGTTTATGAATCAATTCTAAAAAACAAAGCTAGAATTTCTAGCAATATTCAAAGGTTTCAAAATATAAAATATCGTTTCACCATCTAGAAAAGTATAAACTAGAAATTCTCGATCATCTCACCTATTTAGTTTATTTGTTTACCTTATACACATACTTCGGAAATCTGTATTTCTAAATTAAGTATTCAGAAAATGACTAATCATTCGCTCTAGAAAGGTGGTACGTATTTTTTCCGGTGCATGTGCAATGCATAAATGTTTCTCCTCTTTGTTTGTTTTTTCTCATGTAGGATTAATAATAGCCAGTAACACATGCACACACACGTATCTATAGATATGTATGTGTGTGATTAAATATTTCACTACAAAAGAATAATTAAAACTGTTTTAGGAAACTTTGATTAATATTGTAAATAAATATTGATTAATAATTTTTTAAACTGCCCATTAAAAGCTAATACATTCCTATAAAAATCAAAAGCGCTCTTTAAATTATTGGAAAAGTAAACCTCTTTCTAATACTGATATTTAATACATCTACAAAAGTTAAATTAAACTTTCGGTAATAATTGAATAATATCCTCAAATTATCTTCCGAAACTCTAATAAAAATATTAAAGAAAAAAATTTATTATTAAAAATACATCATTTAGTACTCCGATTACCAAGAAACGTACTAATTCATCTAAAATTTAAATTAAATTGTTGATGTATTTTGAATTTTCTTAGAAAGCTGTTAAAAACTTAATAACCCAATTACAAAAATATTTAATATCTAGGTTTTACTTAGTTTATTCAATAAAATAAATATTCCATTCATAAGTAAGGTCTTTCAACAAAACCAAAAGTCATCTGCAAATGTGAAATTTTTAGAAGCTTTAATTTGATTATTCCTTTTTTTTTATATATGTGTGTGAGTTGCTGTTTGTTGTTATTGTTGTCGTTGTTGTGGCCGAATTACTCCAGTTTATTGACTAGACTGTTTTTTCAGTTTATCCACTGATTAAAAAATGTCTCTGCACTATATCATTATGCTTGATACAAATTCTGTAAAAGCTTTTTACTTTCTTCTAAATTCAATAAAAGAAAGTATTGTTTTCATAAAAATTTCCGACTTCTGTTTCTCGATTGATTTACGCGTTTTGAGATGTTCAGAACAGGGTTTAACAATTTTTAGAATATGTCAGTCTGTCTGTTTATAATAAAAAAAAATTGTAGCGACTGCATCTCAAAACCTATTTCAGAGAATTTCATATAAATTTATTGCTCTTGCACCTGGAAATAATTAATGATTACAAACTTTTAGTGTAAATAACTCAACAAGTGGCGCTGCTATATTGAAATTTCTTCCATTTAAAGAAAGGCAATATCTTAGGTTCTACTGAGTTTAATCGAACAAAAATTGATATTTGAGAAGACCATTATAAAACATTATGCCCATTAAATTTGTGTGCATATCGACCGATAGGTGACGCTGCTACGTTAAACTTTTTCCAGTGAAAAGAAAGACTTTATCTCAGGTTTTATTGCATATACAGTGCGTTGCATGAATATAAACGCACCTTTTCCTATAACCAGAAATAGAATTTTTAAAATTTTAAAAGAAGGAATTTGACTTACAGATATTGCATATGACTAACAACTGAATAAGGTGCTTTGAGCACGTATGTTTAGGCTCATGCAAGCTTATGTAAATGAGTGTTTAAGCATTTTCTTATTTTTCAGCCTTTTACTTTCTTCTATATGTAATATAGAGAAAGTATTGGATTCGCGAAAATTTTCGACCTCCGTTTTTTGACGGATCTACACGTTTTGGGATGTCCTGAACACGAATTGATAGTTTTTAAAAAATGTCTGTCTGTGTGTCTGTCTGTCTGTCTGTCTGTGTGTCTGTCTGTCTGTATCATTTTTTTGTGGACGCTGTATCTCACGAACCAATGAATGAAATTTAACCAAACTTGGCATTTAGTTGCACCCTGACATGAACTGGTGCCCATTAGATTTGGGGATCAATAGCTCAACAGGTGGCGTTGTGATCGCATTTTATGCAAATTTTTAACATGGCAGCATAGGACAAAATTCCGTATAAATGGGCATAATGAGAGTTATTTTAAACTTGTGATTGTAAAATTAATTTGAATTATTGATGATAGTAGTAGTTAACTAGGAAAAAAAAATTGTGCATGGGGGGGCATCGGTTCCCCCCCTGGGGGGGAAGTACCCCCCCGGGGGGGTTAAATTTTGAAGATGGGTATCATTCGAAAGATCTCGTCAATACCTTTAAAACGAATGGTTGAACCATAAATCTGTGATAATTTAAAACAAAGTTATCGATTTTTTTTACTTTTAACAAAAAAAAAAAAACAGAAAAATAATCGTATTTTTTTTTTTTTTTTTTTTTTTTTTTAAACGAAATTTTACCAAACTTGGTATTTAGTTGGTCCCCGACATAAACTGTTGCTGATTATATTTGGGGATCAATAGCTCAACAGGTGGCGCTGTGATAGCATTTTATCTAAATTTTTAACATGGCAGCATAGGACAAAAATTCGTATAAATGTGCATAATAAGAGTTATTTTACACTTGTGTTTGTAAAATTAATATGAATTATTGATAATAGTAGTACGTAACTAGGAAAAAAATTTTGTGCATGGGGGGGCATCGCTTCCCCCCCTGAGGGGAAAGTACCCCCCCGGGGGGTAAATTTTGAAGATGGGTATCATTCGAAAGGTCTCGTCAATACCTTTAAAACGAATGGTTGAACTATAAATCTGTGATAATTTAAAACAAAGTTATCGATTTTTTTTACTTTTAACCAAAAAAAAAAAAAAAAAACTTTTTTTTTTTTTTTTTTTTTTTTTTTTAATATTGTTAGTGCTTGAATATGTATTAATTTTCACAAAAAAAAAAAAAAAAAAAAGAAAGGAAAAAAAAAATCATTTTTTTTTTTAAATATTGTTACTGATTGAATATGTATAGGAAAATATAGAAGAAAGTCTTGTGGTGGCCACAACATACTAGTTTCGTTTGTTGCGCGAAATTAAACGCACTCTGTATTTTACGTTTAAAATTTAACAGAGCCACCGGACTTAAATTAAAACACAGATAGTCGTGTTGCTAAAGTTCTCTAAAAGAGGTTTTAATGCTTGAGGGCGAAATTTACGGAGTTTGTTCAGGATGGCAAGAGGGAAAACTTTGACAGTAGACCAGAGGATAAAAATCGACTTTATGCGTGGTAAAGGTTTTAGCAATCGTGAAATTGGGCGTCGAATCGGAAGAAGTGAAAGTGTTGTGCGAAATTGTATGAAGAAAGGAGCGAATTATGGGAAAAAAGCGTATAAGAAGCGAACAGGAAAGCTCACCAGTTACAACAAACTTCGAATATGTAACGCTGCAAAGAATAAGAATATTTCCTGTGCGAAGATAAAGGCTCAATACAAGCTGGGTGTTCATCGGACTACCATATGGAGAACTATCAAATCTGCAACATTCATTAAATTTAAGAAAATGAAGGCGTAACCACCCCTCACTCAAAAGCACAAAGATATGCGGTTGGAATGGGCAAGAAAATGGATTTTAGATCGACTAAATTGGGAAAAAGTCATCTTCTCAGATGAAAAAAAGTTTAATCTCGATGGCCTGGACAAATTTCATAGCTACTGGCGCGATTTGAGAACCAAAGAAATGTACTGTTCAAAACGTCAATCTGGAGGTGGGTCTGTCATGGTGTGGGCAGCCATAGGTTTTAAAGGGATTTTCGAATTAGAGTTCGTGGAGAACACTATGAACTCTGTAGATTATGTCCAGATGCTCACAAGGAACTTCCGCCTTCAAGCAGTCGAGAAAGCTGGAAGAAATTATATTTTTCAGCAAGATTGTGCATCTGTACATACAACACATATCGTGAAAAAATGGTTCCGTGACAATAAAATTAAAGTTCAGTATTAGCCCTCAAAAAGCCCCGATTTAAACATAATGGAGAACGTATGGGGTATTCTGGGTCGCCGTGTTTACGTAAACGGAAGGCAGTTTAACACGAAAGATGAACTAAAATCGGCCATTCTATTAGCTTGGAAGACAATCAGCTTGGATGACCTCATGCCCCTATATTAGTCATTGCCAAGGTGTTTACTGGCTGTTCTAGAAGCCCATGGTGGCTTTACAAAGTATTAGATACAGTATTTGTTACTCAGTTATTTATTTTTTACATGTGCGTTTAAATTCATGCAACACGTATTTTTGTCATAAATTCAATAAAATTATTTTCTAAAAAATCATATTGGTATTTCATTGTTTTGATTCGTATTTTCATTTCTTGAATCATACACATACAGTTTGCATCAAGTGTCACCTATTCATATTTTTTTATTGCACTTCTATACCATTCTAATTCTTAAAGCTAAGGTGCGTTTATATTCATGCAACGCACTGTAATTGCACAAAACTTAGTATATGAGAAGAACGTTATAAAATACTCAATTTGCATATATATCAACCGAAAGTTTGTGCTCCTACACTGCAATTTACCCTGTTAATAGGAAAGATAAATGTTAACTTCTAGTATATAACTATAGAGTCTAGTATGTAACTTCTAGTATGTAACTACAGTATATAAATAATGCACCAAACTTCATATGTGCGATAACAATTAACAGTACAAACGCTGACTAGCGTATATCGGCCGGGAAGTGGCGCTACTATTACTCATCCTGTACAATTTTCAGGATATGTTGATTGAAATTACACCAAAAAACCTAAATATATGGTATTACAGTAAGGTTTTACATACCCTAAGGTATGTAAAACCTTTATTGTGTCAAGCTATCGTTCTTAACATACTTTTCCGCATGTTAAACAGTAAATGACTCTGTTGTATAGATTTTTTTTTTTTTTTTGCCACAACATACTAGTTTTGTTTATTTCTGTGCGCGTAACATCTCAGCCGGTGTTATTTTCGAATTCTTTATTAGTTTCCGGAAAATAACGAAATATAAGTCTATTTCTTTTCAAAGGTTATATTTCAAATCTCACACAGTGAAAGATCTTTTAGATTATGTTGCATTATGAAGCACTTATATGTGTACTAAATTTCGGAAATTTGTTCATAAAATTTGTATGCCAAAGCTATTTTATGGTTATCGATTTTTCATTCTATTACACATTGCTTATTTTAATTCCGTTACCTTTCAGCAACGATATAGTTTGCGCGCTTTAAAATTTATCTTATTGCAACACATCAATATTTAAAAAAATTAAATATTTAGATGATCTATTTTAAATTTTAATATATATATATATATATATATATATATATGATCGATTAATTGCGATTAATTGTTCATAGCTTACTTTAATAAATAATGAAAAATCATTTATTAGACTTTTGAAAATAAAAGTTTTCAAAATCTGAAGAAATTTCCAGAAATATTTGAAAGAACAGCATGAAATCTTATAAAATATATTTTGCACTTAATCTTACCTTTTGTGCGTCTTCCAGCTGTATTTGGTGCTGGGGATCCATACGTCCGTCACGCCTGCGTCCTCCTCCGTAAAAGATTTCTCATTCTACAAAATAAATAAATAAAATAAAATAAAGATTACATTAGTAAAAATATTATTTCTCTTATTTAAAAATGCTATATAATCCGGGTAGGAATAGACATCGACAATTATGTTTGCAAAATTGTTATCGCCATGCATTTGTCTAGAAGTTATTACGAAATATTTCAAAATAGTGATTATGGAAAATATGGGCACTTGCTACTTTGATACTAGGCATTTTTAAACTTTTACTGTTATTATTGTTAATTAATTATTGGCTATATGGAATAAATTTATTAACAAAGTTTATATCCTTCAAACTATAACGTAATTTCAAATAAGAGTGAAACGAACTTTAACTATAACCCTTCTCAAAGGTTTCTAATTAAAGCCTAAAGTTAGTTCTCTTTGCTTATCAAATATTTGCCTTGCACCAGCTTTTATGATTTTAAATATGTATATATACATATATATATATATATATATGTAATAGATTTTAGATCCTTATCAGTCACTATATATTTATAGTAAAATACTACTTTAATCATTATTTTGTATTTCATAAATATGGTGGTTATTATTAGCCCCCCATTAAGAAAGAGGAGTGTTATAAGTTTGAAGTATTTTTCTACCTGTGTACTTGTTTGTCTTTGACACTATAAGTTCCAAACGAATAGAACCATTTAAATGAATAATAATATTTTTAATATTATTATTATTTGTACGCTGAATTAATCAAGATTGCCCTTTAACTATATTTGATGAAAATCTGTTCAATGAATTTTTAAAAATAAATTAATATGTGTTTTTTTCTGGTCACTTTTCATTTATATTAAAAAAATTCGCGAGCTGGCAACTTTTAAGAATCTAATTTCAAAGCGTGTTAGAAATCCTACCATTCGCTGTGATCTGATAATTTTCACATTTTTATCATGTTAGATTATAAACCAAGTGGTTTTTAATTTGTAGTATTAGAATGCTTAAAAGAATCTAAAAAAATTAAAACAATTATGATGAAAGTTAAAAATTATCTATGAACAGTGGTTATGAGCAGTGTTGTGCACGAACGCGTTCATTTGAACGCGTTCGTGAGCGTAGCTCAAAAATTTTGAGTTTTGAGTTGAACTTCGCTCGTTTTTTAAATTATGAACTTGAGTTGAGCGTAGTTCGTTTTTTACACGAACTTGAGCGTGAAAAAGCAATTCAAGCTCAAACTCATATTAAATATTTCTGTCTGAAATATGAAAAGGAAAGTAGAAGAAGAAAAGGACAGAAAAAAAAATAACTCGGCAAAATGGATCTCGGAAAAAAGGGCATTTGGAATAAAAGGCACTGGTAAAAAGGGCACCAGATAAAAGGACGCCCGGAAAAAAGGGCACCTGGAAAAAAGGGCACCGGAAGAAAGGGTACTTTTGCAATTTGCAAATCGCAAAAACAATAAACATCAACTAATGAATTTAAAGAATGATTTTCATAACATATTTTTAGAAATTTCAGTCAATTAAATTGGAACCACTTTCACTTAGTATATACTTGGAGGAAGGGGGGGGGGGGGTCCAGGAGCATATTGAAAGAGAATAATTGTTTTTATATCTCCTTCTTACTGATTTTAATGAAATTTTGTCCAATAGTCACTTGCTGTTTATGACAAAAAATGCAGTGTCACACATACTTCGGGATCTGAAAGATTTCTTTTTTTTCTTTTTAATATCATCTTGTTACCGATTTTAACGATATTCCGTATTATAACTATCACTTATTCTTTACGAAAATCACAATAAGTGTTATATATAGCTTAGGGGACAAGGGGTTTGTGTAGATGCAAAAAAGGATTTTTTTAACCACTCTATTATAGATTGAAATAAAATTACAAAAGTGTTACACATATCTTGGAGGGTGGAGGGAAAAGAGGCGAAATGATTGTTTTTAAATCACCATGTGAACTATTTCTCTGGAACTTTGTATAAATATAACTTAATCTTTGTTAAAATTATAGTAAATGATATATAGTTGAAGGGAGGCAAAAGGGGGGGGGGGATTTTCACTATTTCTTTTTTATGTCATATTTTCAGCTTTGTAATATAATTAAAAATTCTTTTTAATGTCAAAAACTTAAAATAACATATTACAAATTAAATTAAAAATATGTATATATTTCTTTCGTTTCGCACTCATTTTGCAACAATGCTCTATGATCTTATGTGAATGATTCTCAAGAATGGATCAACAATTGTTTACAAATTTAATGGATTATGTATAGGAAATAAGTACGCTATATTTTAAATATTGCGACAACGACCGATTAAACGTGTATTACGAGAATTATTTTAATCGTAAAGTTATCTGACCAGCTTTAAAATACCATTTATGACACTATCATGAACATTATTGACTATAGACATTCCACTTTGAAATCTTTCTAAATCATTCAAAATTTGCGAATTTCTGAACATGGCAGAATAAGACAATATTTCCCAAACACTTGCTATATGAAGATTATTGGATTGGAAATACTATAGAATTGCATGAAAACTGAAATATAAAACTGACCTAAACAAAATTAAATAACAAATTAGGATAAGATAAATATATTGAAGCGGAAGGCGGGAGGGTATCCTAATAGTTGAGGAACTACATTCTACAATCGAGCCAAATGATAAACAGACTTCATATCTTTTAACATGTACATAGTATGAGATAAAGTAGAAATGTATGAGAACAAATATATGATGGGGATCTGAGCAGAGTTCAACTATTCCAAATAGTTTATTTATACGACAATTTAAGTTAATTTAGAAAGTGTTTTAAATAAAAAAATGTATTATTAATAATAAAAGCACCAATTTCGCACACTTTAAATTTTTAGACATAAAATAAAAATAAATAAACGCGAAGAATAAATCTAAATATGAATAAGAATTTCTTTTTTACGATACTTTTCGAATGTAGATAGGACTTGTTGTTTTTCAACATTTAAAACTTTACTCCCTCTCATATTCACAGTATAACAGATTTTTACTTCCTTTCTTTCTGATATAAAACGGCATTCTTTGAACTTATTAGATGAATGTAAACAAAACTCTTCCCTAAAGCGACTGAGACCACCTATTGAGTGAAGTCGTAAAAACAGGAAACAGGGGGCTTACGGGGCTTACCGATCTTTGTTGGTTGAAACTTGAATAATTGTTATCTGATGGCTATAATCAGATATCCAGATGTTGGAGCCACTGGGTATTGGTGACCACTTTCGACTTTTAAATACCCTCATTCAAAATAAAATAAAGAGAGGGGGACACTAGGAAAAGCGAATCTTTCTTTTCTTTCTCTTTTTTTCTGTGTGTTATAGTATTATAACAGCTAAAATTTATAACCAGAAATTAAGTCCGGTTTCCATTTGGGCTCATTGGGCGCTTTCTATTCAGAATTCTTTGATGTGGTTACGCCGGCTCACTCTAGCTCACTCTAGCTCAAAACCCTGGAACGGGGTCCCCCGCTGAGATAATTGCGGGGCTGGGGGGTAGATATCCTTGTCAATTTTGCATGCTTTCCTTTGAGGTAACTGCCCAATCTGATAAAAAAGGGCTACAACTGATGACAAGACATTTGGCTCTTTGTGTCGGAAGCGTGATTAACGACATTTTGAGCGTTGATCTTGAGCCCAAGTCGATACTGGCCTTTAGTTACAGCTCAGACAGCATCTCGCTCTTTTGATAGGATAATGAATGTATGTTTCTCTGTTCGATTTATTTTCAAGGAAGAAAAAGAAATGGGGGAGGAAAAACGGGGATCATTTTAGTAGAGTATTCTCATTTCTCAGTCATTCACTATCACTTCTAACACTTTTTACATTCCGTCGTAGTCTTTTGCAAATATATCTGAAATTTCTCTGAGAAAGTAAGACCATGTGAAATATATCAATATATAAAATTTTTCTTCAAGCTAATGAAAAACCATAATGGAAAGCAGTCTTTCTAAAAGATAAAGAAAAGGTGTATTAAACTATTACTATTTTGATATTTCATTTCAATTTTAATTAAAAAAAATATTAAAAGGAAAAATAAGAATAGCATACAATTTCATTTTTAATATTTTTTTTTTCCTTTAATCAACAGAAAATGAATTTTAGAAAAGCAAAATCCATATAAGATTTGAAAAATTTCTTGAAGAATTCCAAAAATTATAATTTATAATTTCTATATTATATTTCATTTTTATATGAAATATGTGGAATATATTATTATTATCACTTTAATTTTAATTTACAAAATATTATATTAACATTACTATATTTAAATATATATATCAGTTTTAAATTCTTCGAAATTCGATAACAATTTAAAAATAGTTGTTGAAACATTGTTAGCGATATTTTTTATTATACTTTTTAAATGAAACACAATACTCTTTATAAATTTTAATTAATTTTACTTGCATGTTTCTTAAGAATTATTATTGATTATGTATTATTTATTATTATTGTTAAATTTTAAATCAAAATATTTTTTATCACATTTAAATACCTCAAAATTTTATAAAAGCACATAACAGCCAGCAAAAAATATTAATTTCTATGCTTCTCTATGAACTAAAAGTAAAAATATGTTATTAATTAGAACGTGAAAGTCATTCTTAATGTAATTTTTAAGGAATATTTACTTTCGAGTGCGATTCAAATACAAGTATTTATTATTAAAAAAATAATAATAATTAAAAAGAAAATAAGAGAGTATTTATTACTTTAGTCAACATATTAAAAATATGTAAAATTGCTATGTTATTTCATCATTCATTATAATGCATAGAAACCAGGAAGTAAAACCTTGATGAGATGATAATTATTAAGAATTTAAAAAAGAACATATATATGAGTGTTTATATCATTATTATGTTTAAATCATAATTATACAAATTTCTTTTTCATAATTAACTATTTCGAAATTCGATAAGATCAACAGCGTGTTTTAAGAATAGAAAATTCCATGTTTATCTATAAATAGATATTGAAAACACAATTTTTTTTAAGACTATATACAGCTTTTATTATTAAAAATATATAAAATGATGAAATTTATTTATTAATTTAAGCAAAATATAAAATGATTTCTACCTATATTATTTATTTATTTATTTTCCATTTTTAATAAAATTTTACATATTTTATAAGTCAAAAACGATGAGGTTTTTGATTCCTTATTTATTTTAAATATAATATATTCTTTCCTTTATCTGATGTTTTTTCTTCTCTTCT
Source organism: Salticus scenicus (assembly GCA_963930645.1). Taxonomy (NCBI): domain Eukaryota; kingdom Metazoa; phylum Arthropoda; class Arachnida; order Araneae; family Salticidae; genus Salticus; species Salticus scenicus. Next base: position 158,163,779 of record OZ005651.1, on the reverse strand, counting down.
TTTATTTTTTGGTCATTACTAAAAAAAAAAAAAAAAAAAAAAAAAAAAAAAAATCTGGAGTGACTCCACTCGACATTCCAAAAATTGAGTAATTAACGGTTTTGTAGATAAAGTAAAGTAAGAGGAGTTGTTAAATAAACAAAAGAGAAAATTATATTAGGTAGTTTGAGTATTTTTCTTTATATGGTACACGAAGTTTAATTTAACGCTATCTTACCGAACACGTAGATCATAATGATAAAGAATATTTCGTTGTGTCCCTGTAAAAACCTACAAATGCTAGATTCACCAAAATGCTTATAGTTAGTGCAACAGTGACTTATAAATTTTCAGCTTTATCGGATAAGGCATTTAGACGCTATCGCACTTTAAAATTTGAGCCTATATACCACAATGATAAAGAAATTTGCATTTCGTCCCTGTAAAAAGAATCGTAAATTCTAGATTCTCTAAAGTTCATAAAGTTCGTGTGACGGTGACGTATAACATGTATATAAATTTTCAGTTCATTTGAATAAGGCATTTACTAGCTATCACACTTTAAATAATTTAATATGATGAACAATTTTTATTTATGTTCCTGTAAAACTCGTTAAATGCTAGAGTCACGATAATCTATACAGTTTGTGTGATGGTGACCTCAGTTTGTGTGATATGACTCGTATATAAATTTTCCACTCAAACGGATAAGTCATTTAGATGCTGTCGCACTTTAAATAATTTCACCCCATAGGCCATAATGATACAGAATTATTTGCTGTGCTGTAAAAAAAAAAAAAAAAAAAAAATAGAAGTGCTAGATTCACCAAAACCTATAAAGTTCGTGAAATTGTGACCTGTAATATGTGTATAATTTTTTTTGTTCAATTGAATAAGGCGTTTAGACCCTATTGCACTTTTTAAAATTTGGTCCCATAGGCCATAAAGATAAAGAATTTTTCTTTGTGTCCCTGTAAAAAAAATTAAGTGCTAGATTCATTAAATCTACGCAGTTCTTGCAACTATTACCTATAATATGTGTATAAATTGTTTGCTCTTTTTAATAAGATGTTTAGACGCTATCGCACTTTATAAATTTGGCCCCAGAGGCCATAATGATAAAGAATTTTTCTTTATATCCCTGTAAAACACTATATGTGTCAGATTTTCCAAAATCTATACAGATCGAGTAACTGTGACCTATAATATATGTATAAAATTTTTACTCAATTGAATGAGGCGTTTATATGCTATCGCACTTTTAAGATTTTGGTCCCACAGGCCATAGTGATAAAGAATTTTTCTTTGTTTCCCTGTAAAAAAAAACTGTAAGTGCCAGATTCACCAAAATCAATAGGGTTCGTGCTACGGTGACATGCAACATGCGTACCAACTTACAGCGCATTCGAGCAAAGCGTTTTTAGACGCTAGCGTACGTATTGAAACACCAAAATCTCGAATTCGGATTTTTGACATGATTACAATACTTTCCTTTCATACGTTTGTTCGGAAAGTAATAAATTGACTAATTTTTTTTTTTTTTTTTTTTTATCATATTTATATACCAAATCAATAAAAGCGCAGCCTGCTTTAGAAATAAAAGTAGAAGTAAATATTTTTCTTTAAAAAATATATATTAAATATAGATTTTTCTTTGCATACAATAGAGATGTTATATATTATATTAAGCAAAATGTAAAATGATTCCTACTTTTTCTTGTTTTTTTTTTTTTTTTTTTTTTTTTTTTTTTTACATTTTTCATGAAATTTTACGTATTGCTTATAAATTAATAAAATATTATAGTTTTAAAAAATTAAAGAACACGCTTTTATAGAAATGTGAACTAAAAAGCACAAAATATCTATCTTAGTATTAAAATTCAGGGTAAGAGAAAATCGTGTGAGTGACACACCTTAATATTTACATACATTTAAATCTTTAATTAAACTAACTTAGAATTAAACAAAAACCCTTTTTAAAAAAATCTCCCCTGACGGGGATCGAACGCTGGACCGTCAAGTTCGTAGAGCGGCGCCTTACCTCGACGCCACGCTGTTCACGTAAGAAATGTATTTTTTTCACAATATAAATTTTTTGTTTGCTCCCAGAGAAGTTGCAAACAAACATAGAAATATACATACATACAGGTGAAGCTAATAAAAGCGTGTTAAAAATAATAATAGTGTATGTTATATTCTTTTACATTTTAAATTTCTTTTCTTTTTCTTCCATTTTTCTTTTCTTTTTTTCTTTCTTTTGATTTCTTTCTTTTTATTATTATTATTATTATTATTATTATTATTAAATTTTAAATCATACTAATTTCTTTATCATATTTAATATCATGCTATTGATAATCAATAAAAACTCAGCCTGCTTTATAAATTAAAAATGACAGGGTAGGATATTTTCAGTTTCTTTTTCTTTCTATTATTATTATTATTTGTCATTTGAAAATGTTATATTATACTAGTTTCGTTATCAAAAATAAATAAATAACTCTTAATTTAAGCAAAATGGATCTTGAGCAAACATGTTAGACTAAGAAAAATCTTGTCACAGTTCTAATTGAAGCAATTAGTAAGCTGCATAGAACAAAAGATTAAAAATATTGTCAAAGTAAATTATTTCAAAAATAACATAAAATTTAATTTAAATTTACATTTTTAAATGTTATTTTATTTAGATATTTTTGGAAGTAAAAATACTTTTAAAGTGTATAACTTATATATAATGTTTAAAAATTATTTTGATTATAATTCCATTGATTATTTTAAATCTTTCAAAAAACTTCGTTTATCTAGAAATGACAGACTTTCAAAGACTTGTTTGATATTGACCATGACGCATCATACTTCAAAATAAACATTGTATATATACTCATAATTTCACACCCGTTTTCTTTCATAACTTTTAAAAATTAATCTTTGGAGAAACTTTTGGAAAGTTTTCTGCTTTAAGCTAAAATAAAAATTTCTATTTGGAAATGATTTTATAGAACAAGGATCGACATATACATGTTTATATTTGCTATTTTGATAAATACCACATTCACTTGCATATAAAGTTGTCCTACTGTACCACATTTCTGAAATATTTGCAGAAACTTTCTTGTAATTTCTGATTTAACTGAAACAAAAATTTATATTCGGAAATACTGGCATAGGATTGGAATTGCTTTGAGTATATATATATATATATATATATATATATATATATATAGTATTTTTTATTCTTCAACTCAGGCCTCTTCCACAATTTATTTCTGGGTGCGCCACTGTGCGCAAAAATAAAAGTATTGGAAATTTGAGAATAAAAAAATACACAAAAACAATGGGTTCACTATTCAGAAGTGTCCTCTAAATAAATTTCTACTACAATTAAATGAATAAGTTATAATTGAGAATTAAATGCTTATAAGTTTAATTAAACACTAAATTAAGAATAATTTTCATGGTAATTGACAATTTTAATAAATGTAAATTACCTATGAAAGTGTTCACCGAATCACCGAGTCACCGAGAAGATCTATTTAGAGGAAAAAAAAAAAATACTCAAAATGAACTTTTAATGAACTTCGCTCCTTTTTAAAAACGAACTTGAGTTGAACGCGTTCATTTTTTTCAGACAGGAGTTTGAGCGCGAACTAGCTCGTTTTTTACACGATGAACTTGAGTTTGAACTAGCTCGTTTTTTTCGTGAACTTTCACAACACTGGTTATGAGTTCACAGTCGAAAATTCTCTAAATTCGGTTGAAAATTAGATACTTTATAGAGATAATTTTAAAATAAAATAAAATATGATTTATTTATTTATTTATTTATTTTCAGGCCACATTTTGCGTTATTTTAAAATTTGTGAGTTGTCAATCTTTTAATTTCTAACGCATATAAGATGATAAGTCATTTTTTTTTTTTTTTAATTGGAGTATAAAAAGCTTATTTTTTTAATCGCAAATTTTTAACCGATTTTAACAAAAATTAAAAATTGACTAAAAACAGTGATATGATTTCTTAGAAAAAAAAAATCGCTAAACTCAGTTGATAGTTATAAATTTCGAAAAATTAATATTTATTTAAATTCAACACCTACCCTACATTGGCACTGCATAATTTGCAAGCTTACTCTCCTCCAACTGAAAATTATAGTTTTTATTGAAAAAATCTTTTAAATAAATTTAAGTTCCGAGTCTTTATATATATATATATATATATATATACATATATAAAACTAATAATAACAGGAGACTTGGCGTTGGAATATTAAAACCCGAATAAACTACTACGTCTGAAACGCCAAAGAAAAATATTGCAAATGCATACAGCTGTTTCGGTAGCCTAAAGCGTACCCTCTTCAGTGCAAAAAGGATTCTGAATCAGGAGAAGTGCTCGCATATATAAGAGAGGGGCCGGATTTAGTTCAACCAATAGGATTACGGGAAAGGTGGGGAGAGTGGCCAATAGGAATTTAGGAAAGTTAGCTGTGTAAACAGTAGAAAAATTAAGAAAATGTGGACTGAATATAAAATTTCCAACAGTTAGACAAATAGGGAACAGCGAAATCACACTTTACAAGGTTTTTAAAATTTTTATAAATATGAAAAGCTTCAAAGAAATCGAGTTCATGAATGGATTTAGGTCTGCAAATTATTTTAGCTGCATTAAATTTAAAATTATGATTTTCCTCCTAGCAATGTTTAGAAATAGCCGATTTATTGGTTTCTTGTTTGCGGACGTAATTCATATGTTCTTTTAGACGAAATTTAAGACTGCGTTTAGTTTGGCCAATATATGATACACCACACTGACAGGAAATACTATAAATGCCCTCAAGAATTATGCATATCAATGGGAGATTTGAACTGAGAAAAGGTGAGTTTATTAGAAGGCGAAAATATTATTTTAAAATCATATTGTTTGAGAATTTTAGCTATGGTTTGACTGGATTTAGGAAAATAGGGTAAGACAATACTGATATTAGAAGAGACTGATTTAGTAGACGAAGTACGAGAGAGCTGTAATTTTTGGATGGCTTTGTCTATAATGGAAGGGTCATAACCTCTGTCAATTGCAATGGCTTTCAGGTAATTAATTTCAGATTTTAATAAAATAGGGTTTGAACAAATATTAAGTGCAAATATTACGTTGACGACACCTTCACGCTTATCGACATATCTCATCACAATATTGACCATGTCTTAGAAACTTTAAATTCAATTGACAATAATATCCAATTTACTTATGAAATTGAAAATAATGGCTCCCTTTCATTTCTTGATACTCTCGTCTCTCGCACTGTAAATGGATTTTCAACCACCGTCTATCGGAAAAATTTTGCTGTCTCCCTTCCTCCCCATGCGCGTTCATGTCACCCACCTAACCAAAAAATGGCTGCTTTCTATACTTTTGTAAACCGCGCACTTAATATTTGTTCAAACCCTATTTTATTAAAATCTGAAATTAATTACCTGAAAGCCATTGCAATTGACAGAGGTTATGACCCTTCCATTATAGACAAAGCTATCCAAAAATTACAACTCCCTCGTATTTCGTCTACTAAATCAGTCTCTTCTAATATCAGTATTGTCTTACCCTATTTTCCTAAATCAAGTCAAACCATAGCTAAAATTCTCAAACAATATGATTTTAAAATAATATTTTCGCCTTCGAGAGCTAAAGCTACGAGAGATTGCGCACATTTCAACAAAATGTTATTAAAAAATCTAAATTTTAATTTTTTGCTAAACTGTTGGTGCATAGCTTCGACGTGATCCTTCTTCTACGCATTTCCATTACTATATTGTTGTTATACTATGATTTAAAGCAACAGCTGTAATAAAAAAAGAGAACTATTTTGCGCAATCTCTCCTTATAGGGTAGGAGAGATTGCGCTTAATTTTAACTACAATTAAATTGTTAACAATAATAATTGCACTTAAATGTCATTGGTATAAGGGTTTTGTAAACAAATATGTTTATATTACATATAGATATTTCAATTTAATAATTAAAAAAACAGAAAATGAAAAAACAAGTAAAAAGGTTTAAAATTTTTTTATTTAAAGAAAATAAATTAAAGAAGCAGATAAAAAAATAAGACTAGTTAATAAAAAGTAACATTTAGTTACTAGATAATATGTTTAACTTAAAATTAATACAGTTCCTTTTCAACTTGAATGGTTTCTTGCTGGTTGACCTAATCTGTCGTTGTCTATAATCGTTGCATTCGTTGTTATAAATGATGCAACTTTCATGCAAATACCTGCCACAAGTAAAATTTATAAAAGAGTCATGGGAAATCGTTTAAATTAAAAATATTTTATAATACTACCATTCTGTAAAAATTCTAGAAAGGGTTTTGAAAATTTAAGCAAACGTTTTTGAAAATGCGTTAAAATAACCACGTTTAATGTTAGATTGTTCAAGCAATGAACATGCATATTTAAGTGGGCACTCCGCTATCGTTGTTGTAGAACTATCTGGAGTTTCAGAGCGCCCACTGTACTCCTTCCTGCCAATCCCCTATGTGCGCAATCTCTCCTACCGCACAATTTCTCCTAGCTTTACCTTTACTATAAATCAGACAGCTACATATTGGAATTTTCATTTACAACTTATAAATGTATTTTAAATTACTACGCAATTTCTAAAGATATATCTCAGTTTATTACTACTATCTCATGGGAAGCTTTATATCAACAATATCTTCAATACACTGCTAGCCATCCAAAATACGGCATCATGAAGAAAGCATAAATAAAACGCGAAAATTGTACAATGTGTATACCTAGGTTGGACATGAAAATTATTAACATTTCAGTACAAACTCAGTGCACTAAATAATGAACGCCTGTAGCACCCTTTAAATGTACTATTCAAATTTCACGTAGAAATGTGTTTTTTATGCATTAGAATTTTTTCGTGCGACATTTCTGAGTATGAAATTTTAATGTGTTTTGCAGAAAAATTCGGGCGTGTCAGTTGAAGGATGTTTCTGACATAGACAGAGGAAGAATTTTAACTTATACTGCAGATTATCCTCTAGAGAATTTACATTTTATGCCAAGCGCAATCAAGCCACAATTGATTTAGACCTATAATCGATTATTACAAGAGCGATACACTTACCGATGAAAACGATTGCAATGACCTCGTTGCACACTGGACTTGCGGACAGAAAATTTGTGTCCACGGCAGCGACAGTTCGCATTAAAATATCTAGAAACAAATTCCACAATACATGCACAACATTGTGTGTCAGTACGTATCATAAATGTAATACAAAAGAGATTGTAAAATGCGCCAATTGCCGCGAATACTAACCCTAGACACCGAGTTTTCGTGTTTGCAATAGTGCAGTGAACGCCGGATATGAACGAATGAATGAAACACTGACGTTTCAGACGAATCACGTTTCTGTTCAAAAGGCCATGTTGACCGTATCGGAGTATGCCGGCACCATGACGAGACGTTGCCCAATTCTAGCATTATGCATCACTATACCTAGCATTATATTATGGTATGGGTTGAACCAGCGTTATATCATGGTTTGAGTCACCCAGCATTATAATATGATTTGAGCCAGTATCGGATTTTACTCCTTCACTTCAGTACAATGCATTACAGCCACCGCTACACTGTAAAAAATTAACATGCGAGATTACGTGCTGGTAAAAAAATTATAAAAACCTTGTGCGATAAATTTCAAGAATACTGTGTATAAATGCGTGCTTGAATTTTCAAAGAGGTTGCTGTAATTTTACAACACTCTGTGTTGTAATTTTTTTTAAATTCAGAAAAAATGGATTATATATATATATATATATATATATATATATAAACATATGTATGTATATATTTTTTTTCCAAGATGTATTTGTTTTAATTTCTTATTTCTTAAGTTACATTTGTTTTATTTATTTATTTTTTAATTTCATTATTTTTATTCTGTCAATAAAAGTTTGAAGATGTCATGCATTTTTAATATTACAAATATTTTTAACAGATTTCATTAAATTCTATTTTTAATAATTAATAATAAATGTCAGAAACTTCTTTCTAAAATAAAACTGTATAACAATGTAATATTTAAAATTAAAGTGTTATTAACACATTCTATTTACCAGTATAATTTTGAAAAAAAAATATGTATCAATTTTTAATTCGATAAGGAAACATTAAATTAGTCAAATCAAGAACATTATTTAACAGTCACTGTAGAGGAGTTCTACACATGTGGTCAATTTTAGATTTAATTCTTTAAAAATTCTGAATAATAAATTAATTTATTTTGCATAAGTAATTGATTTAAAAAAAATTAATTGATTATAAATTATATACTTGTTTGTTAAAGTAATTTGCATTTCAGTTCTTTGAAAAAAAAAAAAGATTAATTTTAATATAGATTAATTATGTAAACCTTTTTAAAAATGCATCTTTCATAAATCAAAAAGTTCATTTATTTCAAAATGTAAATGTAACTCGAAAATTAAAGATTTCATTTAATTTTGAAATGTAAATGTAGTCCTTTATTAATAAAATAACCTTTGAAATAAAATATAAACGTAAAATTCCTACATTAAATAAATCTAATAAAAGTTTTTCTCAATTATTTAATAAGAATTGTTATCGGCTTGTAGAATAAATCGTTCTTTTAAATTTTATTATATTCCCAATATTTCTGATGCAATCTTTCTTTAAATTTGCGCAATGTAGCTGTAATTTTTTCATTTCCTTTTCGCAATATGATAATCACTCCATACATTTGGCTGTAATCGAGTACGTCAAGAATTAGGTTAATATAGTTTAAACCGTCTTTCAAAAATTCAAATTTTCCATTAGATTTATACTAAGAACAAAGAATTATGTTTGGTGACTGTTTGGCGAAAGTTTCGCCGGGGTTACCAGCTTTTGGCTGCGGAAGTCTTGCACGCTCATCGGTCGTCCTACACATTTTTGCTACCTTTCATCGACTAAAAAAGACGTTTATCCTCTCTTTCACTCCCCCTTATGTTAGTTCTGAACTAATTCTTTAAGTAAAAAGACTCTTTGACGAAGACTAATGGGTTGATATATATTGGATATAATTTTTATCGAGATGAATAAATAATTTGATTCTTCAGATTAATTTTGTTGCCTGCGTTATTTGTAGCTACCGATGTACGAACTGTTCGATCACGTCTTCAACTTTTAATATTATAGGCACTTCAAATACTCTTATATTTTAGAACATATGAAAATAAAAAATGACAGTTTTTCATTGCTTTATTGAACTGTGTTTGCGTATGTGTGTTTTGTGTGTGTTTGGGAATAAGGCCGATTGACTACACGAAGGTCCTAGGCCTGGGGGTGGTTTGCCCTCGGTGCTATTTGTTATGTTTATGCTCCGTCCCCATTTGTGCTATTTGTTATTATTTATTTTTTTTTAAATAAATTTGTGACGAGGGGTTCTACTTTCAAAGCTAGTAGATGTGAGGTCGCGCTCGTCATCCTAGCAGTTCGGAGTTTTTCGTGTTTTCCTCCGAAACTTACGTAAATACGGGCTAGGACTCCTTTTGAATTATTTATCATTTTTCAATTTCACTGTGGAGAAAATTTTTTTAATTTTCCTCTGTAGTAAAGAAATCAAAAGTTTTACTCAAATATAAGATTTTTTTTTTTCTTTACTATTTACAATACTATTGTTTTGCTTTTGCAACCAAGTCAGCCGTATTTTTAAATATTTTAAAAATATATAGTTTCATATACTATTTCTCAGATTTTTAAAGCCATTAAATACCTTTAACATATTCAAATAGTTATTTAAAAAAAATCATCATATGTTCTGCGATTTAAAATATAATGGTTGACGGAGATGAAAATTAGCTATTTTAACCTTTAATTTGGTCACTAATAAATACAAAAAGAAAATTAATTTACGTTTATGAGTAACTGATGCCGGATTATTTTAAATTATAACCTGAATCATGAGTGATATATATATATATATATATTTTTCTAATCAGTAATAACTTACAACACTCGATATGGAAGAATAATGCTTAGCATAAGAGAATCAAGGGTATGAGATAATCTGCATGCTTACCCGATCTGAATACTACAGAGCATTTATGGGATGCTTTTAAAAGCCAAATTAATAGCTGTCGCGCCTTTTAATACTTCCAGGACTTTATACTGTCTCTGTGCAGAAGTCGAAAACTTTTGTTCAGTGTTTTCTTGATTAAAATTTCAGACGTTGAGCTATTTAAATGCAGTTCAATGCGAAAAATTTTGTATATTGTTGAACCAATTGTTTGTATACTGTATCAAAAACCATTTATTTTACCTTTGCTATTTCTTTAAGCAAATATACAGTTGTCATAGCCGGATATATCATACAAATATTAGTGTTATCAGCTTTACAGCTGTTGTGAACTTCAGGAGTTCTCTTGGGAATGAATCGTCTGGATATTTTTCTTTCCTTGCCTTTATTTCATACTGTGTATGTACGTTTGTAAAGCGCAAATATTGGCAATATATTTTACCATCTTATGGTTTCAACTGCTGTTATACTTAAATAAAGTTCAATGTAAATGAAAAAAAAAAAAAAAAATCATAGGTTCCTCTTTATTTCACATAAAGATAGTCTGTTAAAAAGCAAAAGTTATTTAAATTTAAAAAATTTTTAAACAATTGCTTGCGTCAATTTTTTATCTATTATAATAGATAAAGTAATTTCTAAAGCCAAACTTTCTAGTAGCATTTTTTTGTAGAACAGCATAGAGACATCCATTATTTTTTTCTTCAAAAAAGGTTACTGAAACATTTCTTCAAAAGATACAGTTATAATATTACTATTTTTAACATTGTATATACGCATGTGTGTGTGTATAAAATAAACTTTTTTTTTTCAAGAAAATAGTTAAAAAGTTTTAAATATAGCCACTTGATAGTAAACTAGACTAATAACCTCTGTAACCAAATTCGATTATTTGAAATATTACAACTGAAAAGTGTTGCATAAAATTGCAATAAGCCATGAAATGTTCAATAAAATGTTTTAGACTCTCTCTCTCTCTCTCTCTCTCTTTTTTTTTAATCTTCAGAACGCGGAAAATTTAAAATTGTTTTGTATGAGTTCCACAGTGAAAGTTATAAATTTTAGACTGGGTTAGAATTCTGCTATTTTTAAGTGAACTAAAGTAATAAAATGTTTTAAAGTGATATGTCCTAGAATGATTAATTTATTAAAGCTTTATAAACTTGACATAATTTTTATTTCATTGAAATTCTCCTTTACTTAAACTTCCATAGCAATGTAGAAAGCCATTCAAAGAGATACACTTGGTTTTAATACTCTAAATAAATAGTAAAAGTAACATTTTTGCTTTGAATAATTATTAAATAAAGTTGAAATTTCTTTTCATACTATCATAATGTTGAACTCAAAAGATGCAAAGAAGAAAGGAAGTAAAAAATGAAGTCAAAGCTTGATTGACAATAACACGTTTCCTGTTTGAAATACTTTTTTCGTAAGAATATAAAAATAACACAAGGACATTAAACTAATTTATTCTCGCTGAAAATACTCCCAAACTTCTCTCAAAACTAATATTTTTTGCAAGCGTGTATATTCTAAGGTTCATTCCTGTCTACTTAATAACAGTCTAATGTAATTATCATCAACTAAAAAGACATATTGCATTGAATCAAAAGCATGACACGTAAATTCTGACTTCAGATTAATGGAATACTTTTCAAAATAATTCTTATTTATTATAAACATTTTATAAACTGTTTATCTGTTTTTATTCCAAAACAAAGAAAATTTCAATCATAGGAAAAAATTGTTTATATACAAGTCTTTCATTACAAGCTGAACTCGAATAAATTTACATCAAAAACTGCTGTACAATGAGTTAACCTAAACTTTACTTTTATGATTAGATATTACATAATTATTAATAAAAGAAGTTACACCATTGAAGAAGTTACATCGATAAATATTTTAGGACAATCATAAATTATCTTTGGATACTTTTGCATATTTAACCAATTAATAACGAGAACATTATTGCCAATTATATTTAACCACCTGAATAATAATAATTAAAAAAATCAACCAAAATCTAGACGACGTCTTATTCAAATTGAAAATACTTATTCAGCATTTACTTATTCATTACTCAAAACATTTTAAGTAAAATGTTAAATGTCTAAATAAACAATTCATTTACTTTAAATTTTAACTATTACAAAATAAGTATAATTTATGTAAAACGTAACATTGTAGACATATCGGTTATTCAATACTTTCATAAAAGTTTCTTTTAAAGTTATAATTTATTTAAATTTTAGAAGTGATAGCTTCTGGTGAAAATTTAATAAACTTCGGCTGATTAAAAAGTTGAGTAATTTTATGGATTATGAATAAAGATTTTATAGTAAGCTTTGCTTCTTGGCGTTCTCTAAAACATTATGGTATTTTATAAAATGAGTTCACGTGCTCCGCCTTTCTTCCATACCACTTATTTTTTAAGAGTAATTTATTATTATTTTATCGAAGTTATGTATTGGAGAATTTTTTTCTATAAATAAAGTGGTGCGAAATAAAGGCGGGGCTAAAAATACTCCGTAAAAAAAGTACACTTAATACTGTTTTGTTAAATAAATCCTTGTCGAATCCTGTTCTTAGTTAGTCTAAGAACAGGATTCGACAAGGATTTATTTAGCAAAACTGTATTAAGCGTACTTTTTTTACATAGGAATTTTTGTTAGCGTTCGGACACTTTTGTTACCGACTGTACGTACATTGCCATAAAAATTTGCGTAGCAAGAAATGTTGTCAGAAGGAAACGGGATTTTACATACGTAAGTGCACCTTTGATATAAGTAAATTATTACAAAATCAAGTGAAATGATCATTTATTACAGAAAAAATTACGAAAGAATGGAGGTTTTAGTACCCTGTTGGGCTACCTCTAGCGTGAATACATGATGCGATACAGGCAGACATTGAGGCATACAAACTCCGTATGATGTCCTACGGCATCTCGTTCCACATTTGTTGTAAACGCGCCTATAATTCGTCCAAACTCGGAGGGTGCCCAACTTGACATCCCAAGTGGTCCCAGATATGCTCGATTGGTGACAAATATGAGGATCGAACAGACCAGGGAAGGGTGGTATTCTGACGGAGGCAGTCCTGTGACACCTTTTCTGTGTGTGGCTGAGCATTGTTCTGTTGAAAATTGGCTCCTGGGAGCCCTGCCATGAGTGGAAACTCCCATGGCTGCAGGATGTCACGAACGTACCGCTGGGCTGTTATGGTGCCGTGGATCAATATTAGGGATGACCATGTGCATATCAGCTCATGCCTTCACACCTGCTGTGAGTGCGGTGTGCAGCTGTAAAGAAAAGGCACGAATGAGGCGTTCACCATGGTGCGTCCTCACACGTACATGGTTGTCAATACTGCCGAAACTGAATCTGGATTCTTCGCTGAAGACGACCTGGTTCCATTCGATTGCAATCCAACCCTTTCGAGCGCAACACTACTCCAAGCGGAGGAAAGGGTTTGGGTAGTATTGGCAGCACACGTAATGGGCTCTGTAATAGCAGATGTCCTTCAGCCAGGCCTATGCGATGGTACGTGCAGACACAGAGACAGGTCGTGTAGATGATGCATATGACCAGATGGTGGACAACGAAACAGTTGGCACTATGCGTATGTTTCGTATGATGTGACGGTTTTTTCGATTATTGGTCTATCGAGCGCGTCCTGATCTTGGTCGCCGTGTAAGAGACTTCTCTCTTGTCCACTTTTCCCAACACCTGTTCACAGTAAAATCAGAACGGCGTAGGTGGCTGGCTACTCGTCGAGCTGATCACCCGGATTCCATCATACTGATTATTATTCCCTTCTCGGATTCTGACAGCTGCTCGTATTGTCTTCGATGGCGGCATAACGGCATTTTTATTTAAAAAGCGCCTGCAACAGATTATGGACACAAAACAAGCTCTGCTTACCTGTTTTATACTCCAAGAAGAACAAAGTTCAACGGCCTCTGGTGGCATTACGCAATGCGCAATCACGCTGCATTTCTAATCATTTACATATCGCCTGGCACGAACCTTCATGCTAAAAGTTTCGTTACTGTCCAACAATTACTTCTTGGTGCGCAAATTTTTATGGCAATAATATATATATATATATATATAATTTTTCTGTTTAGTTTTTTGCTGTAATTTAATATAAGGCTAAAGATAAATAATTTCCAGTAATGTAGTTTTTAAGTTGAAAATTTTAACAGTGTGTATACTTTGAATTTTTTACTGCTCTTTTATTAAACGCTTCAAATTGTAATTAGTACTAAAACCTTTTCTCTAAGTATTCTGTAAGTTTCGTTCGAAATATATCTTGTTTTATGATAACTTGTACCCGTGTATCTGACTTCATTCTTAAGTTTTCTTTTTTTTTCCATTCTTATTAATCATTTTTAATTGAATTCATAGAAACATTAAATCAATGAATCAATTCATTGAACTATTCTTAATTTAATTCTCATATCGCGAGATATAAGTATAAATATTTATTAAAAACAAAATATGCTAAGTATTGAAATGTATATCAAAACTGTCAAAACTCTTCTATAAATTTTTAAGCAAAAAATATGTTTAGGTCTAATATATTATGCAAACTGAAAAATAAACCAGAAAACACCTTCTCTCACCATGGAATATTCTAAAATGTAATTTGTAATTAAATTATAGGCATTCTTTTTTAAACATTTTGTTTTCTTACCTCTCCATCTTTCTTATACAGCATAGAAATAATAAAATTGTTTTCAGTGCAACAATCCTTTCCTAAAAACACTATCACTTTAATATTTTCATTTTGTGCATTATATGACACAAATTGCTGACGGAAGTTGTAAAGCCCTTGTATACATTTTTTGTTCCGTTTATTGATAACAATAATGATACAACTGCGAAATAGTTATAGTAGTGAATATTTGAAGTTTTATTTAAAAAAAAAATACCTTTAAGTTATAACAGAAATTGCACAACATGAATGTTATTTAATATTTTACGCTCTTCAAAATTTTACAACATAGAACTAGAAAACTTTTTGTTGCATATACTAATATGTATTTTACTTTTTTTCATTATATGTCGTTTTTAGCATTGTCACCAATGTTTGATGTTTTAAATACCGCTAGATTTTTTAAAATGCCGAGTTTAATTGCCATTTACAAGATTTTGTAATTTTAAGATTCTAATGCTGATCATATAATAAATTAAAAAATTTCAAAATATTGTTATCTTTTTTATTTAACAATTAAACTATGTAACTCACAGAGATATGTTAAATTTTAAATGCTTGCTATAAGCAAAATTAATACTGTTATTCTCTATTTTAATATTATATTAACACAAGAAATAACTGAACTTGACATTTTTTAAGTTTTTTTATTGCAATAATTGCAATATAATTAATTATGTTGCTTGTTTTTGAAAAATGATTTAGAAACTAAACAATCAAAATTTCTCACTTACATGTGATAATTTAATCACTAAAAATCGTGTTATTCTGTCACGTCTATGCCAACATACTTCAGTTTTCATTATGAAAATAAATGTTTCATTTTATATTTAGTAATATTCTCACTGTTGAAAATGTTTTCTTCTGATATTATGATTTTCTAACATTTTATTTAACTTAAAGTGGGTTAGAAACGATAGGAGAAACTTTCTATTGTATTTTAAACTTTAACTTTGCAGTTTGAAAATCATTAAAAAACAATGAAAATTATTCTAATTAGAAATACGGATCACCGATTCATTTATTTTAATCTTTCAACAGTACTTTCTTTCTCTTTTGTAATGCTTGAAGATATTGTATTGCTTATGCCTTTTCTAAATGTTGAAATATTTATCTAATTTTTATCATTTGTTTTTTCTCAGTTAAGAACTCATTTCTCAAAACTTTTTAGAAAATTAAAAATTTATTTCTCAGTTAAAAATCAATCGTCACAAAAGCTTTTTCTTTCTCGATTTTTACAAACCTTTAGTTTCTTTTTTTGCTGGTTGGTAGCCTTTCAATTTTTTTTTTCCACAAAAAAGTGTATTTAAGAATTAAACGCTTTTTGCCTCTAAATTGTATTTCTATACTTTCTCTGTTTTTATTTTTTTATTTTATTTTACTTACTTATTTATTAATAATTTTGTTTATAATTTTTAGCTTCTGGAAAAAAAAATTAAGCGAAAATATAAACTACCAATCCTCTGTGATATGATTCATCTCATGAATTGTTAAGTTACTGAAGGGATATACGGGATAATTTTTTATGGCCTCATAAACTGTACGTCAAAAGTATTAAGATTAAATTGTTTGTTAAATAATCTTGTTATTATATGGACACATAAACTGATGGAATTAATTATTTAACTTTTATAAATGATTAAACGAATACTTTTCAATGAGCTTTTAAAAAGAACTAAAATTTTTAATTTCTGGAAATTAGTGTTAAGTTAAATGCAAAAAAAATCAGCTTAAAAATTTAATAACAAGTGGCAATTTTCCTTATTAAAGAAATATTATGCGTACAATGTTTTTTGTAAGCAATTTTTTTTTATTTTTTTAGTTATTTGTTTCTTGGGACTTTATAGCTAATTATACATAAAATGCTAACAACCAAATAACTATTTATTCTAGCTAAAAAAATATATTTAAAAAACTAGCAATTGTAATTTAAAAAAAGGGACGATTTTTTTTTTCAATGTTGATTTTTTTAGATCTTTTATAAAAAACGAAAATACTGTGTTAACATCCTCGGTAGAATTTTTTACAACAAGCAATTATTTTAACTAAATTACACAAACAAATCCTTAATCAAAATAAACAATGAGAAAAAGAAAAAATTAAATATATAATTTTAAGTAACATTTAAGAAAACTATGTATTTTCTTATTCGTCCGAAATGTAATATTATAATATAGTGTTAACTAAATGTAATAATATGTTAACTAAAAACAGTTGATCCAGAAAATATTTTTAACTAAAATTTTTGAAGCCTGCAGTTAAAAAATTACCTGTGAAAACATACTTTAAAGTATTTTTTAATACCAATATCTTTTGGCGATAAATTACACAAATTGTATAATAATTATATAAAACGAAAAAAGAAAAAAGGAAAAATAAAATAGTTTTTTTCATTTATATAACATGTAAATATGTTAACAAAGTTTTGTTGTCTATTGGATTTTTTCCCATCCATCCACAATAATAGTCATTTTAATGAAGATTTGAATAATTAGATGAATGTTTCCTAACAGACTTATATATATTCACTCTTGTCAACAAAATATGCTTAACCAAAACCTATATTAAACTCACACTTCATGATGCATTAAAAATTCAAATTTGGAAAGAATTTAATGTATAGCTATACAAAACTTGAACCGTCTGTTAGTTGTTTACAACTAATATATATGTTAAATTTTCAAGAATAGTGGATTTTTTTTTTACTTGGATTTTATATAAAAATTACAAATTAACGTTCATTTAAATACTTTAATAAATCGTTAATCAATAGAGGCTTCTGGGATAAAAACTCTTCCTATGTTATAATACTATATCACACGCGTAATCGTGAAGAATTTTGAAAATTTCTTGTTCAGTGTTGCACTTGCTCTAAATTATAAAGATGAAGTAAAGTAAGTAAATTGGGAAAAATTGTTAAGTATACAACTATGACATGACGCTAAATAGACACTATAAAGTAAAATAATATCAACATTACAAAAGGCAAAATAACAATTCATATGCTGCAGTTTCAGTAGCTCTCAGCATATCGCCAACAGTGCAGAATAATAAGATGGATCAGTGCTCCTAAATATTATCGAGAGGTGTAGTCTAGAGACGGATTAACCAGCCAATAAAATTGTTGGAATTGTTGAATGATTAGTCAGTAGGAAATTGGAAAATATGATGAATGAAAATTGTAGATGAAAATTAAGAGAAATGAGATTTTATATAATATTTTCAACAATCAGACAGCGAGAGTACCACGGAATCGCAATTAATGGGGGTCTTATGATTTTATAATTATAGAAAGATTCGAAAAAAATCACGTTCATGTAAATATTTAGGCTGCTATAAATTACAAATTATTAATGCATACAAAGCATTTACGACAATTTATATCAATTCTTCTCTTTCAACACATTTGGAAACAAGGTTAAAAAAAAGTCAATGAGAATTAAATTTATTAAATATGACGGCTAAGGTGTAAGATGTGGATCCAATGCCGAACTTGGAAAAACTGCATATAGATAGGGAAAAAAGGGCACAGTCGATTGCACCTCAGGGCACAATGGACTATCACCATTTAAATCTGTTAAAACCCAACTGTATTACTTTATATGAAGACGCATAGAAACCATCATAGTACTTATTGTATAAAGCAGAAAATACACGTAGAGAAGCTAAATTAGTAATTTTATTTAAATTTTAAGTTCTGATTCGACTAAAATAGTCTTTTAAAATTCAGATTTCTTTAATTTAATTCAAATTCAATTACAGACTAAAAGCACTGTACGTTTTATGCACTATTTACCAATAAGCATTTGGACACTTTCAAAAGTAGACGTTTTGTTAAATATCAAGAAAAGTTCTGTAAGAATCATCATGAAACATTGGTAGTGTAAGGAACATGTTACACCTCATATTTCAGCAAATATTGTGCCCTGAAGAAGAAAAAGGGACCAGAAAAAATTAAACAAAAATAAAAAATGTTTTGTATCACCCTGTAAAAAATAATGCTTTAATTGAGTTTTGGCTGTAGCACGTGATTATGACAATTTTTCTCATTATCTGTATAAATTTTGATGGGGCTACCACATACATTCATGGAAATATAACGGTTCATTTAAAAAATAAAATAAAAAAAATCCATTTTTTTTATTATAACACGTAGAGTATTAGACCCAGTGCAAAGCCATTTTCAGGAAATTTGGCATACTACATTAGACACAGCAATCTGCAATCAAAATGCAAAAATATTAAATATCTTGAGAAATATGAGCATTCTTAGTTAATAATTTCTAACTACGCATGCGCTAGATTTAAAAAAAATTCATTTACATAATTTAATAGTGAAAAGTATTACCAACTTATGTGAAAAGCCCAATCAAATATCGTGTAAATTCAAAAAGTTATGAGAGACAGAATAAGCAGAACCCCTTATAGTTTAGCTTTTATTTTGAAAGAACTGAAATTCTGTTCATTCTATCGCTCATAACTTTTTGAATTTACACGATATTTGTTTGGGGTTTCCATATAGGTTGCTCAATACTTTTGGCTATTAAATTATGCAAATGATTTTTTTCAAAAGTTAGCGCATGCGCAGTTAAAAATTATTTAGTAAAAAGGCTCATATTTCTCAAGATATTTAATATTTTTGTATTCTGATTGCAGTATGCTGTGTCTAATGCAGTATGCCTAATTTCCTAAAAATGGCTTTGCACTGAGTCTAATATTCTTCGTGCTATAACTTAAAAAAATGGTTTTTTTATTCGTTATATCTTCATGAATGCATGTGGTAGGTACATAAAAAATTGTTTTATACAGATAATGAAAAAAATCCTCTTAATCACATGCTACAGTCGGTAACAAAAGTGTCCGAACACTAGCAAAAATTCCTGTGTAAGAAAAGTACACTTCATACGGTTTTGTTAAATAAATCCTTCTCGAATCCTGTTCTTAATCGGTCTATGAATATGATTCAATAAGGATTTATTTAACAAAACCATATGAAGTGTACTTTTCTTACACAGGAATTTTTGCTAGTGTTCGGACACTTTTCTTACCGACTGTACAGTCAAATCGCATTTAAAGCAATACTTTGTAGAGGATGATCCAAAACATTTTTACTTTTGTTTAATTTTTTACTAGTCCCCTTTTCCTCTTTAGGACATAAGTTTCGCTGAAATCTATGAAAAATTACATGTTCTTTAAACTTTCAAGATGATTCCTAAAGAACTTTTCTAGATATTTGACAAAACGTCTATATTCGAAAGTGTTTAAATACTTATTGGTAGATAGTGTATAATACTAAAGTATTGCTGTCTTTTTATTTCTTAAAGTTATTTGCATATTTTTATTCTATAAATTATTATAATAAAGTTATTTGTTTTGCTCCTATATGGAGAACAGTGGTTCACCCTCCAATGTGTTTAAAAGCAGAGATTTAATAGTTTTAGTTTATACATACAAATGTAATGTAATATAATAATTAGTAATAATTAATATTTTCGTCAATACTAACAATAATAGAATATAATTAATAAATACATTAACGTTTTCATACTAAAATTAAATTATGAAAAAAAAAATTAAATTTCTGCAAATAACAAATATTTGAAAGTATGAATATTATAGTACGAATTTCATAAATATCTGAATAGTCTAATAATATAATATTAAAATATTTAAAAAATGGATATTATAATGATAAATATATAAATAAAATAATGCTACTATTGCTGTTAATTGATTAATAAATGCTAAATTTTAAACTTCCGAAGAAACACGATCAAATCTAAATATATATTTTCAGAAAATTCTGGAAAGACTTTTTAAATGTTTTCAATATTTTATTACAAAACTGTAACATTCGCTGATTTAAGCTTTTTTATTTTTACTTAATAAGTTTTCTTAGTTTGTTTTTATTTATTATTCGTTTATTTTCATTTTTCCTAAAAATTTCTGTAATTTTATTTCTTGAAAATTCTTCCATTATGTTCTTTAAACTACAATAGTGGTTTTAAGTGGTATTTTATAAGAAAATATAACTTAAATCAGTTAAATATAAAAAAGAAGATGTCGGTCCACTGTATCCTGGACATGAAGGACAGTGGTTCATTTTATAATTGCACACAATTTATTACTTATTTTTTAATTCATTGGAAATATTGTTATAAAAATTTAGAACACGTCTAGATACGGAATAGATAAGATATATACGGAAAAAATAATTAAAACTGAATTTATTTAATTATTTATTTATATTTATTAATCTCAATTTTAAAAATTATTTTTAAAATTTTTCCGCATGAGTGCTAAGATATGATGTACTATTTCATCAAGATTTTTTAGATATGTGCATAATTACATTTTTCTTTATAAATGCTTTCAAAAAATATCTTAAGAATGATATACAATAACACTGATGATATTGTGAAATATAAAATTTTATGATGATAAGTTGAAAACAGATTTTTTTTTTCTTCTTAATCCCTAGAATCTGTTCTCGTTAAAACCAAAAACAATCCACTATCAATAATAAAAGTTTTTCACGTTTTCAAGATTATCCAAAAAAATTATATTAATAAAAGTTTCTGTAATAGATATGTATATATATGTGTGTGTGTCTATATATATACCTGTATATATATGTGTGTGTGTCTATATATATATCGTAATATTAATTATCACAGTTATAGTGCTGTTACCGAAAAATATTAGAATTCTATAATATTTCTTTAATCGTATTTATTGTATTGCGTCTTATTGTATCTTTTTTTTTTTTATCTATACTACTGTTACTTACTTTATACGATTTGGTACAACATATTTTTGTACATAATTATTTATAGAAATATTTCATAGAAAATAAACAATAATAAATATATAGTTTAGTTATTCAAATATTCTTTTCACCAAAACAGCTAAAGAGAATTGTAAAAATGAGAATTTCCAATTACAGTGTAGCCCATACAAATAGTATAATTAAAAGGCAAATATAGATGTTTTACACTATACACTATATGTATGCATATATATATATATATATATATATATATGCTTAAATGCATTTTGAAATTTTGTTTGAAAATAATAAAGTATCTTGAAATGTAATAGAATACCTTTTGCCGGGGGAAAATGAAACATAATAAATCGTTTGACTGCCTCTATTTAACATAGATGTCTGAAATTTTAAAAATATATATTATTAATAATTATATTGTTGAAAACATGTTTCCGTATGCTATAATTTTAGGCTGAAATTATTATTAAATAATTCTCTTTACAATGGATTACATTTCTCTTATTTTGGGTATATTTTTCTGATACTTAAATATATAAAACATTTTAAAACTATGTTAAGAATAAAATCACGAATAGACATTTTATTCGTTATTATTACTTTTTTTTCTGATATATACGTGTAATACCCGTACATGTTATAATGCACTAAAATATTTTTCAAAATGATTTTCTGATTCATTTATTCGTAATATTAATTATCACAGTTATAGTGCTGTTACCGAAAAATATTAGAATTCTATAATATTTCTTTAATCGTATTTATTGTATTGCGTCTTATTGTATCTTTTTTTTTTTTATCTATACTACTGTTACTTACTTTATACGATTTGGTACAACATATTTTTGTACATAATTATTTATAGAAATATTTCATAGAAAATAAACAATAATAAATATATAGTTTAGTTATTCAAATATTCTTTTCACCAAAACAGCTAAAGAGAATTGTAAAAATGAGAATTTCCAATTACAGTGTAGCCCATACAAATAGTATAATTAAAAGGCAAATATAGATGTTTTAAAAAACTGCTATTAAATGCTTTCATCATTAATTTGCTAATTAAAATACTTTATTAAAAGAACGATTAGTTCAGAATGAGTTAATCTGAAAGATATTTGTTATAATAATTACAAAATGTAACCTATATTTTCATCTAGGCATCAATAATTTTATTAACATAAGATATCATTATTTAAGGGCCCGCTTCACTTACCGTCGCCGAAAACCAAGCCTGTGTTATTCTATGGGAAATTTTGTTTACTTATAACTCATTAACTAATACATTTCTTAGTTAATGATTTTTTAATTCTGTTTTCAACTGTTAAACTGACGAACGTTTTTAAAAAACAGATTTTTTAAAGTTTTTAATGTTTTATTTTGAAGCTGTGAAATACGAATTTTCAATATGTGACGGAATCCTATTTTATTAAAATCTGAAATTAAATATCTGAAAGCCATTGCAATTGAAAGAGGTTTTGACGCTTCCATTACAGACAAAGCCATCCACAAATTACAGCTCCCTCGTATTTCGTCTACTAAATCAGTCTCTTCTAATATCAGTATTGTTTTACCCTATTTTCCTAAATCCAGTCAAACCATAGCTAAAATTCTCAAACAGTATGATTTTAAAATAGTATTTTCGCCTTCCAATAAACTCACCTTTTCTCAGTTAAAAGATCCCATTGATATGCATAATTCTTGGGGCATTTATAGTATTTCCTGTCAGTGTGGTTTATCATATATTGGCCAAACTAAACGCAGTCTTAAATTTCGTCTAAAAGAACATATGAATTACGTCCGCAAACAAGAAACCAATAAATCGGCTATTTCTAAGCATTGCTGGGAGGAAAATCATAATTTTAAATTTAATTCAGCTAAAATAATTTGTAGACCTAAATCCATTCATGAACTCGATTTCTTTGAAGCTTTTCATATTTATAAAAAATTTAAAAACTTTGTAAATTGTGATTTCGCTGTTCCCTATTTGTTTGATTGTTGAAAATTTTACATTCAGTCCACATTTTCTTAGTTTTTCTACTGTTTACACAGCTAACATTCCTAAATTTCAATTGGCCACACACTCCACCTTTTCCGTAATCCTATTGGTTGAACTAAATTCGGTCCCTCTCCTATATATACGAGTACTTGTCCAGATTCAGAATTCTTTTTGCACTGAAGAGGCTACCGAAACAGCTGTATGCATCGCAAATATTTTTCTTTTGGCGTTTTTGACGTAGTAATTTATTCGGGTTTTAATATTCTCCAAATGTAATTACGATTAAATAAAATAATAATGATAATAATAATAATACTGGTGTAAAAAAGAAGATGGGGCTAACAATACTACGGAATATTAATTAGGATGTTGGCAGGTATGAACATAGCCATTATTAAATGTTATATTTGAATAAAATTTTACGAAACAGAATTTTACCATAAATTGGTATAAAATATTTTTGACAAAATGATAATTATAATACATATTTAGAAATGATAAACACTCTAGCAAACAATCAGTTTAAAAATTACACCAGAAATCAGAGTCTTAAGTAAAGTTATAGCGATAAGTAAACGGATATGTTAAAAATAATACTTTATTTACATATCTTTAACCGTAAACATTAGTTTAATTAATTGTTGATTTTTAATAACTTTTATAAATCAGAAATTTAAATTTTATTGAGAAATAAAACGTTAAAAACAATAAAAATTAGTTATAAAAGTCGAGAGTCTTGATCATTTCTTTTTAAATGAAAGCTGTTTGTAGCGATACTAGAAAAAACATTATGGTAAATACACAGCACAGCAGTGGTTGTACTCTCCGCCCTTTTTTCAGGACACTCTCTGGTATGAGAATTTTTCAAATATATTCCTACCACTATTTGTATACACTAATCTCTTTCTTGTATAATTATGGCTCATTACTATAAATATACGAGAAGTATTTCTGCATGAAATTAGTGGTTGCAATGAAGACGGATTTTTTTTTCTTTCTGAGAATGTTCTGAAAAAAGGGTGGAGAGTACGACCCCTGGTATTGTCATTTTGTATAAAAAAACTCTTTTATCTCAAGTAATTTAAATTTTTTTTTTTTTTTTTTTTTTTCAAATGGGGCAAAATAATTTTAACAGGTGCTATGTTCTAAAATATTTAGCTTGTGGTTTAAATATTTACAAGATAAAGAGGTACATTTGTTATACAAATTCGAGTTCTTAATATAAAAATGACATAATTCAGTTCAGATGACTGTCTAAAAAATCAAATTTTAGGATTTTCTATGCAAATCTCTATTATAATTATTTCCTCGATTCTTATTTTTGATATTTATTAACGTTTCTGAAAAGAAACAAATTAAAATTATTTCCATATTTATTCTGAATTTCTAAACGTACTTGGTTATTCTTTTCTTTTCTTTTCCTTTTTTTTTTTTCTTTCTTTTTTTTTTTTTTTTCATATTTTGAAACAAAGATAGTTCATATCAGGAATTAAGTAAAGAAAATCTGTCTTATTTCATTAATATTCAAATAGAAAATTAAATATAAAAATTTAGAAATATCACTAGTCAAATAATATATAAGGAACTTATCAGATCTCTAACTATCACTTATAATTTCTGAATGAACATTGATTATTTAAAACCGAGTAAATTATTAATCATATGGAAAATAAGCATTAAGCTGGGAATTCTGGAAATTCTGGAAATTAATGAAAATGATATATAAAATGCAGCTAAATATTCATCTTGCAATGTGTTTTTACTAGTATGAAAAAAATAATATAATGAAAATACAAATTAAAAATTTTCATGCTGCATATTAAAATACTTATAATGCATATATGTTACGCACGCATTACTCGTAAATTTGAAAAATGCTGTATAGATACACATATAGATATAAATATGAGTTAATATTTTGTAAACTTAAAATTTATATCGTGACTAAAACATTTTCATTTGCATGATACATTTCCATGGTCAAATTTTACTTTATAATTAAGAGTTATTTTGCCTCTATAAGAAATTTGTATTTCTACAAACTTTCAAAAATTTAACTTTCACAAGTTAACATATTTTATGTGCAATTAATATTAAAACTAAAGGCAAATTCTACATTCCATAATAAAATCTGTAAATTTCCTCATATTTTAAGTACTGATATTGTGTAAAAATCTTTTATATCGAGATATTTCTCACTTCGTAAAAGATAAAATAAATCCATTTTGTGAACGTCAAAAAGCAGTTATGCAGGAAACAAATTATAAAAGCTTTAACACTCGACAATTCTATCGTCAGTGAAAGTAGATACTCGTATAAAATATTGCGAAAACCACTCATCAGAACATAAACTTACGGAAATGAAGAGCTGAGATGTTAGATGCATCCATTCCAAACAAATACATTTGAGACACAAACAAATAAAAAGTAAAAGAACGGACTGTGGTTGCGTGTTGTGTCGCCGCAACACTTGTCTTCGGGTATGACTATTTTTAAGTAGACGGGAGAAAGAGTCTCGTAAATATAGTCGCTTCGTTGGAAGCACTGCCAAGGACCCTTCAGTAGTTGGGACAGGAATTCCCCCCACGCGAATAATAATTTCTTTTGCTAATAACTGCATTTCGATGATCTGATAAGTCTAAAGTAAAGAGGAAAAATAATAAAGTGTTTCAGGATACTTTTTAGAAGGAGGTTGAGGCGTTATTTCATATTTGTTGCGTAGATTATTGGATAAGATAAATAAAACAGCTATTTACAAGATGTAATGTATTCAGGTGATAAAATGATGCTTATAAATTTATAAATTATAAGAATAGGTAATTTGAACTGCATTTTTAAAAAGCAGTTTAGTTTAAAAGTAAATTTTAATTTATTAGAAAATGCGTCGTAAGACTCTAATTTATTTGTAAATTTTAACTTTCCCCAATTGTTTTCACAAATTACGCACTTATTTTCCTAATAAACATTCAATATTTTAATTAAGTAATTAAAATATTGATAATTAAATATGTTTTAATATTTCTTCGAAATATTAGAACAGATTTAATGAAAATAGAAAAAGAGTAATAAATCTTAATTGCTAAAAATTCATTATTAGCAAAAGGTTCAGAAAGCCCGCTATTATTCCTTTGGGATAGCATTAATATCGAAGATATATAATTTTTATATAATATGATTGCATTCTAAAAATGTATGAATCGTAAATATCCGTATATATTTTCCGAAATGACAGCGGACAGCCAGTGCAAAGAATATAACAAAGTGCAAACTTTTTCAGGCGTATATATATATATACATTTTTTTCTTTGGCATGAATTCATCTAATCCTTTAATAAAATAACGTTTATTTGTGCAACAAAACAATTTTTGAGACTTTTTTCTTTGACATAAACAATAAATATGTCTATTTATAAGAGAATAATTTATAAAATTCTAATAAAACTTCAACAAAAATTATAATAACAAATAGCTTGTATTAAAACTGTCGTCACTATTTTTGTAATATTTTTTTTTTTTTTTTTTTTTTTTTTTTTATGTTTATGGGACAAGAAAATTTTTCTTATATATGTAGTTTTATACAAATTTAATCTAATTATCAATATGCAAGTAGTAACATTTTAATGATTTAACTATTCAAACAATTTATCTATAATCGTAAAACAACAGTTATAATTAATGAATTGAAAATTTTTTGAGGTACAGTGCACCTATTTTTTTTTTCTTCAATACAAAAAACATTGTAGTCCATGGCCAAAATTTTTAGAAATGCATATTAACTTTCGTATACTGCACTAAACATAAGGAAATTGGGATACATTTTCATATGCATAGAATCTTGTCTTCTGTAGAAAATGGAAAAAACAGGATTGATATTTTGTGTTCAGGGACAAAGAAGAATTTAGACACATTTCAGGCTATCAATGGAAATAATTAAAATGGCGTTTTCAGTTGCGTAATGCCATTTCTTTTAATTCACGAAATTTTACTGCGTTGTATGGTGCATAGGATAAATTGGGATGATACACCGCAGGGGACCAGATGCCGTTTTTAGCGGTTTCATTGTACTCAGGCACCGTAGAGGGAACGCAACTCATAGGAGAGGTACTATTATTATTATGAAAATTTTTAAGAAATTTCTTGTGTTAGTTTTGAGCGAAAATTCAATTCCATTCATCTAGTAAGTGTCGAAAAATTTTCACTCATCCGTTGTTTATTTAGTTCTGTAAACCCTACTTTAAACAAGAAAAAAATAATTCGGATAATTTAAAAAATATATTAGTGTCTGGCCTTACAAAAAAAAAAAAAAAAAAAAAAACTTCTAATGACGGTCAGTTTTCTCTACTGAAAGTCAGTAAGTGGACTTGTATCTTGTACAACATATCGAGGTAAGATGATGGAAAGATTTTGAGGATAGGTTGGTTGAGTGTGTTTTTCATCGCATTAGTGCGGTATGGGCATTTGGCGGGGTCTCACCCCTAAGTATGGTTTGGAGACATACCATCATAATTTTGATCATCCACGGAGAGGATAATTCCACGGAGAGGAAACAGATAGCTTTTTAACAAGTTTTCATTTTTAATCAATTATGTAATCACCTATGTTATCACCAACCTTAGGCATCTAGTATGCAAGATTACAATGCCGGATCGGTAAAAATAAATTGATTTTTGAGCAATTTCATTGAAGACTGCATTTTGGACATCATACAAATATTCAATATTTTATGCTACTTAGAAATACTGTAGTGGTCAAAATTAATGGAAATCTGAGGACGCAATTTATTGCGAGTATGGTAGGTGAAACAATACATCCCACCCTAATCCATTATTATTATTATTATTATTATCAGGGTTCGTTTTACGCAGTGCGGTTTTGCATTATCGTTTTACAGAATAGTACATTTTCTGTTGACAATCGTTGGGCACTTCTCAGTTAAAGATTGATTCACTCGATCCAGTTGTTCACAGTGAAGTTCTGCATTCACAGATTGTCCACATTTCAGTACTTCAAAGTGAACTACCCGGCTAATACTCCACCAAACACGCAAAAGCTCTTGTTTGTGGTGTAAGCCTAGCTTAGCTCTACTTTGTGGTGATTCATTCAAAGAAAGCCACTACCTTTTGCATTTTGGATTATCATAAAGAACCCGTTTCTAATCTCCAGTGATTAAGTGATCAAAAAACATGTCTCTATTGTACCGCTGAAACAATAAGTTCCATGTGCTCGATTGCTTAGCTTTGTTTCCTTCGGACAGATTATTCAAAAACCAAACACATGCTCTACTTACTTTAGCATTTTGCTGCAAATGTTTTTGGGTAATAGACCAGGTTGGTTAACAGTGTTTGAGTTTCACGATTGTTTGACACTGATTTGCATCCACTTTTGTCCTTAAAATATCATTATCTAAAGCTTTTTGTCTCCCTGGTCGACATGAGTCAGAAAGCTCAAAATTGCCGAATTCAAACATAAAAAACCACCATTAGCTGTTACAAAGATTTAATGCACTTGAATAATCATCGCAAATGATTTTTGTAGAAACTGTTGCGCTACTACTCTTTCGAAACTCAAAAAGCATATAATGCCGGATATGTAGCCCTTCATTTTTGCCTGGATATTTCCCTGAAAATTGCAATAAATAAATAAATAAATAAGCTTTAATAATTTGCGAGTTAACAAGCCACTCTAACACTGAAACGTCTTTCGCACCAGTTAAGCATACAAAGAGCTGAAAAATGACAATCGAACATCGATAAGTGAGAAAACGACATTACTTTCCGGTTCCCTTAATATATATATATATATACATAGGCAGAAAGAGAATATATATATATATATACGCATAGAAAGAGAGAGAGAATATAAGAACTGAAAACTATGTGTAACAAGGACAAAAAATCATTCATAAAATCAGAACGTTTAACATGAAGATTAATCAAATGTAAATGAGAAATAGGAGAATAACTTTTAAATACTTTTCTTCTGTAACATCGTTATCAAGGGAAGATTATTGCAAGAGGGAAATAAACTAATATGATTCTGATAACAGTAATGGATTAAAAAATCCAAAATATCGCTATTGATTCTCTACCCGACATCTCAGTAAATATAATAATAGAGCCAAATGAAAATAATTTCCAAAAAATGAATATATATATATATATATATATATATATTAATTTTTTGTGCAGTAGTCTTATAAATACAAAGAACTGATAAATGACAATCGAACGTCGATATGTGAAAAACGACTTTACTTTCCGGTCCCCCTAATATATATATATATATATACAGGGTGGCCCAAAAGTCCCACACCTCCCTCCTAACTCGAAAATGAGTCGGAATTTTCAAAAATGGCGAAACACATATTTAATGAATTCGGAAGGGACCTCTTTTGGTGAAAAAAGTTTGGGCGTGAGGGGGCGCTATGGAGCGTAACTTTAAAATTTCAAATAGGAAGGTATGTCTTGTGATACATCCCTAGAAACGTCTCTTCAAGACAATGAATCTGATATAAATAGTTTCGCCCTACGATGATTATTAAAGGAGATACGTGAGGTTTTAACTTTTGAAATGTGGATTTTATACTTATGTATCCCCTTTAATAATCACTGCAGGACAAAACTATTTATACCAAATTCATTATCTTGAAGTGACGTTTCCAGGGGTGTATCATAAGACATACTTTGCCCAAAAAAGTTTGGGCCCGGGCAAGGGGATGGTAGGAGTGTTGCTAGGAAATGCAACTTTAAAATTTCTGTTTGGAATGTATGTCTTGTGATACAACCCTGGAAACTTCTCTTCAAGACAATGAATTTAGTATAAAAAGTTTTTCCCTGCAGTGGTTATTAAAGGGGATACATAAGTATAAAATCCACATTTCAAAAGTCTAAAATCTCATGTATCTCCTTTAATAAACATCGTAGAGCAAAACTATTTATATCACATTCATTGTATTGAATTCCAGGGATGTATCACAAGACATACCTTCCCATTTGAAATTTTAAAGTTGCCCTCCTTAGCGGCCCTCGTACCCCCCCCCCCCGGGCCCAAACTTTTTTCACCAAAAGAGCCCTACTAAAAATAATCCGAAGATATTCTTGAGAAAATAGTATTTTCTTAAGACTTTCTTCAAATATTTAAAAATAATTTGAAGATTTATCTTTTTCTGTAAAATACTTTCAGAAATTTTAGAGACATTATAAATAAATTTTGTAAAATTTCTTATGAATGGGCCATGTAACTTATGATATTCTGCAGATTTTCTCTAAAAATATCTGCAGAATATCTTGAGATTATTTTAGTGGGGAGGTTCCTCTCGAATTCATAAAATATGTGTTTCGCCATTTTTCAAAATTTCAACTCATTTTCTAGTTATGGGGTGTGTGGGACTTTTGGAACACCCTGTATATGTATATATATATATATATATATATATATATATATATAATGAAAATATTGCAAAGAATGAGAACGAAAAATAAACAGATGAATAATTCACCACAAAAACCCACAAAGTAACTAGTTAACTTGAACAGTTTTAATAATTTTAATTTATTTGTAATATAATAATATTACTTACCTAAATTTAATTCTTTTAACATTACCAAACACGTTAAAACACATAAAAGAAGGATCTCTCAATTTATTGTAGTAGAAAAGAAGGAACTTTTAATGGGTTGTATTAAAAAGGTTAAAAATCGAGCTTACTTCAACAAAATAAACCAAAAAAGATGAAAATAGCTAAATTTATGGACCAAGACATAAGTAATGGAACGAATAATAAATAAAATAGCTCAGAATGCCGTGAAAATCTGTCAGGCGTTATCCCCAATCAACATTGAGTAGATAAATGCAAGTTTGTGTTTTTGGTAAGCAATGTTACGCAAAATACTAAAAGGTAACTCAACCCTGCATCCAAAATATTACCTTGAATTAAACAAAAGAAAATAAGACATGTATATATATATATATATATATATATATATATATATAGAGAGAGAGAGAGAGAGAGAGTAGAGAATATAAGAACTGAAAACTATGCGTAACAAGTACAAAAATCAGAAATAAGGTGTAAGATGAAGATTAATCAAATGTAAATGAGAAATAGGAAGATTACTTTGAAATACTTTTCTTCTGTAACATCGTTATGAAGAACAAATTATTGTAAGAGGGAAATAAACTAATATGATTTTGATAATAGCAATGTATTAAAGAATCTAAGATATCGCTATTAATTTTCTCCCTGACACCTCAGTAAATATAATAATAAGAGCCAAATCAAAATATTTACCAAGGGCAAATTATTGCAAGAGGGAAATAAACTAATATGATAATAGCAATGGATTAAACAATCCAAAATATCGATGTTAATTTTCTCCCCACCATATTAGTAAAAATAATAATAAAATCAAAATCAAAATAATTACCATATATATATATATATATTAGTCTTTTGTGCAACAATTTTATAAATATCAAGCCTAGCCTGACTTTTTTTCCCCCTATTTACTGATGTTTTTCGTATAACTTCCATAAAGTTTAAATTTCTTGTTAATAATTTGAAAAAATAACCTTTTTTAAAATGTAATAAAACATTTCGAACTGATTACATGTGAAATAAATTGATATTCTGTTCTACAGTCCGAATTTGGAAGAACACGATTAAGTATCCAATACAAGTTCTACTCGTCAAAAACGGACAATGATGACATTTTTGTACCAGTAGTGGACATTTATAAAACTTTATATTCTATGAGAAAATCAAAATATTAACACAATTAATTAGTTCTGCATCCTTATTTCAGTCAGAAGGAGCAGTCGGTACCAGAAATCAGCTCCAAATAAGCTACCAAGATTTGGCTTACTTCATTCACACAAAATGAAATAACAATTTAAAAAAAATTCTCGCCGTTTCAGTTAAATTGACCTAAGTTAACATTAGATGATTTGAAATCTACAAAGTTCAAGATTTTAAGAGTAAAAAGTTTTAACACCAGAACTGAATACGAAGCAAACTGATATTGTAAATGTTCTCTGATTGCACAGTGTCCATCACCGGTACACTTACATTAATTGGTTAAAATTTGAAGACGGATTAAACATTTCGATTACAAAATCACCATTAAATGTATTTTATCAAATAAAAAATATGAGTTTCATAAAAATATGTGGACTATTTTTTTTTTTTTTTTTTTTTTTTTTACAGGCAGTCGATAAATTTATATTATTTAATGGATGTAGAGGCTCGGCTTCCCATTTGAATTATTCGTTACTGAACACATCGCTTTTATTTATTTCACATTATTTATATATATATATATATACTAGCTGACCCGACAAACGTTGTTTTGTCATATAAATTATTTCTAGAGAATATTTTGCTAGAAAAAAATAACTAATTTATTGTAAGTGTGTAAGGATGTGGTATATAAGTGGAAGATGTATGGAGCGCTGTGAACGGTGAAAGAATATAAAAATAACAAAACACCAATCATTTATTTTTTTAATTTATTAAAATTGATTCTTTAAAATTATATACATATCGCTACTTATAACAATATTACTAAAAAACAATATCAATCCCTTAATGCAACAGAGTGTACAATATTTTTTGTTATCCCATCTTTCGCCAATACAAACTGGATGGTTTGCCCACTCGAGAGCCACGTATAATTGTCCATGTGAAAAACATGATGTACTCAAATCTAAGCCACAGACAGACATCGTTTGGCCCTGAGACTTATTGATAGTCATTGCAAATGCCAATCTAATTGGAAATTGAGGGCGTTTAAATTGAATTGGCACATCTGTGGGTATAATAGGGATTCGCAGTAGTAATATATTTTCACCTCGGAATTTGTCATTTAAAATGATGGCTTCGATAACATTTTTCATTAATTTTTTTATGACTAATCGCGTGCCGTTGCACAACCGTTGTGGGTTCAAATTACGAAGCAAAATAACCGGAGATCCAACCTTCAGTTGTAAAATATGCGGTGGCATGCCTGGTAAATCCAATGAGTTTAAAAATTTTGTTGGATAATTTACAGCTTCGGTGGCATCGCAAACTGTGTCATTAGATTTGTATGACACCAAGTCTCCTGGTAACAAATGTTGTATCTTGAGATTCAATTCGTTGACGTCTACATTTTTTGCTGCTAAAATTGCTCTTTCTGCCAGCCACTCATGATTTGTGTATCGTCTGTGTACATCGGGAAATATCTGGTCAATAAGAGCATCTTGAGAATCAATGATTGTGCAGAAATCGGTAGGTAATTTTATGCATCCAGTTTCATCTGTAGTAACTTTTCCATCGCCGATATCTAACAATTGTTTTGAGAATGTTTCAGCGGATGGATCTTGAAGCTTTTGAACGCACAAATTTACTTTCAGTTGTACTTTTTCAACATTACGCCACAATGACGATGATTTTAAGCACGCGTTGATCTCATCAGCGTATGTTGAACGCGGAATAACGGGAAGTGCTTGTCTGAAATCACCTGAAAAGAGTAACAGAGTGCCGCCAAATAGTTTGTCGTTGTTTTGTATATATTTCAATGTCCTGTTCGACGCCTCAATCGAATGTTTGTGTGCCATAGTGCATTCATCCCAGATAAGAATTTTACACTATTTCAGCACTGTGGCCATGGATGATTGTTTTTTTATGTTGCACACTGCATCTGGGTTATTTTGAATATTTAGTGGCAGTTTAAATAATGAATGAGCTGTTCTGCCTCCATCCAATAAAGTTGCCGCAATGCCAGATGATGCAACAGCCAATGCGATGCCATTATTTGATCGTATTTCGGTGAGAATTAGCGAAATAAAGAATGTTTTGCCAGTTCCACCTGGTGCAACCCCCCCCCCCCAAAAAAAAAAAAAAAAAATCCACCTTGTCCTGCCAAAACTGCGAGCATGATGCGGTCGTAAATGGTTCTTTGTTCTTCATTCATTAGTGGGACATTGCGAGCAACAATCGCTGCCATTTCTACAGTATTGTATTGTAGTTCACGATTCAATTCAATGCTTATTAAATCAGATGCATTTCGATTTGTTGAATGCATACCGAAATGACTGAGTGGTATGTTGGCAATGATAATGCAAAGATCTTCAATAGCAATCAATGCTTCATTGTACATAGCGTCACTGAATACTATCGTTAGATCGTTTCACCGTGAACGATGTTGATGCAATATATCATCAGTCATTGAATCTTTGTGATTATCCCATAATGTCTCTGCTCGGGCCGGGAAACATGTAGTCAACACTATAGCGAATAGTAGACGAATTTGTTTTGCTGTACAGTTCAGTCCTAGTTCAGCAAGCATACACTCCCACTGGTTGTCGTCTTCCAGCAAGCCGAGTGCAAGGCATGCATCTTTACACGTTGGATACTGTTGTCCATTCACTTTACGTAAATCTTGAAATGACAAAGGGCCGATGACATTAACCAATAACAGTCGAAGATAAAAGCACTCAGTCTGCCTTGGATTGACTGTAAATACTCGTCTCAAGGTGTTTGATTTGAATAAACCGGGACATGCATCAATCGGCGTGCCTTGCTTGCGGGACATCCATTTTTTTGTTGGAGCCCATGTGAAATAGCGTGTTACTTCTGAATAGAGTAATGTCCGTGGAAAAGCACCAAAAGCATCCGCACGATTACACAATTCAAAAAATTCGGTGAGTGTAGTTTTTGGTGGATTTATAGCACGATCAATCGCTGTCTCGCTCGTGAAATATACGCGCTGGCCATTTTCAAGATGGACGGCTAAATGAAGAACAGCTGGATCCCGTTCATGAATTGGGAATCCAAAGATACGCCAAACAGCTTCATTGGAGCTGACGTACCGGCCAATTTGGTAAAGTGTTATTTCATCGTTGTTATTCACCGGAGGAGCATTCACATTGGTATTTTCAACTCGAAATACAGCCATATCACTGCCTTTATTCACATACTTACTCACATTTGGTTGAAGGGAATTGGAATTTATTGGATTTTATTTATAAATTCCAATTCCCTTCAACCAAATCCGCTGTTCCTGAGCTTCAAAAATGGGGTATCTATAATGTCCCTTGTAATAACTGTGATTTATCTTATATTGGTCAAACTAAAAGAAATCTTGAAGGTCGTTTACGTGAACATTCTCGGTATGTTGTTAATCAAGAAATTTCTAAATCTTCTATTGCGAAGCACAGTTGGGAATTTGATCATAGTTTTAATTTTAAGAGTGCCAAAATTATCTTTCATGCCAAACACGTTTCCGAACTGGATTTTTTAGAAAATTTAGCTATTTACCTTAATCATGATAAAATTGTCAATGAAAAATCTGATTCCACTTTGCTGTCTACAGCCTGGAAAAATTTGTTTAATTCAATTAAATAATTTCCTTCATTATGTTTATAACATCATATTAGTTATAATAAAATAATTCTAATTTAAATAAAAATAATAATAATTAATGGATAAATTTTATTAAATTTACTTTTTAGTTTAATATTATTGAAAAAAAAATAATAATAATTGTTTACTCCTTTCCTCCTTCCTCATTTTGTGGTGTGTGTGTACGTGTGTTCCTCTCTGATTGGTCCTGTCCTGCATGTTACTTCCTATTGGTTGTTTGTGTTGCTCCTCCCCCTCTGGATTTTGTCCTGCTTTCAGTCTTGCTTTTGCCTCCAAGGCAGTTGCACGTATTTGTACCTGATGAAGAAAGGCAACGTCCTTTCGAAACCGGTTGTGCTGATTTAAAATTTATGGTGTGTGAAGAAGTTTGAATTTCTTGCTATTAATATGAGCATTGAATGTTTTGCTCAGCAGAGGCGAATATGGGACCACCCAACGGTTATCAATGTCAATATCTATGTTGTTGACATAGATGACCGCCATAGATGATAAGATTGTCCGCCATTATCGGGATTTCTTCGACGATATATTGGATATCCGTCAACATTTGTGATCGTGAAATTTTTCGGAAAACTTTTAGTACATTTTCCATCTGCACAAATAATAATGGCCTAAAAATTCATTTTTCATTTTAACATAAAATAACTCCGTCGGATATTGACGAATTTTTTAAAAGAATATACCATTTTAACTAATTTTAACATTTTAACAATATTAACGTTGAAAAAATATTTTAAACACTTACGGTTAAAAATTCATTTTTCATTTCAACATTAAATAAATTCTGACATTGTGTTTAGGATTCTAAAATATTAACTTTGAAAAAATATTTTAAACACTTCGTAAGATACGGTTAAAAATTCATTTTTCATTTCAACATTAAATAAATTCTGACAACGTGTTTACGACAACTCACGCCATCTAGGTGGAGAATTTGTTGAAAGAGTTGGTTAAAAATTAATTATGAAAGAACTAATTAAGTTACAACTTTCATTTGTAAATCTAAACCATTCTCGAATCCACCTGAAGACACACAAAAAATTTCATTAAACTCAGTCCAGCCGTTTAGGAGGAGTTCAGTGACATACACACGCACAAAAGAAATATATATATAAAGATATATATATAAAGCTGATTTAAAATAGATGTTACAGTGATTATCTCGTAAACTATGAAAGATAGAAACATACTTCGAATTACAAAAATGGTGCAAATTAAGAGTAGATTTCAAATATGTTTTTTTTTTTTTTTTTTTTTTTTTTTTTTTTTTTTGTACAAGGGGCTGTATACATATTAAAATACGAAATTTAATTTTTATACAGTCCCTCCTATTTTATGTCTTATATTTAGAAAAATGTTCTCCTCGCTCTAAGAAGCAAAAAAAAATAATAATAATCCTCCCTAAGTCAAAGTCTCCCTGAGTTATTGCAATTTGAAAATGATGACTTATACCACTTTATTTTCAATTTTGGCATCTATTTTTCGAAGCCAACGGGTTCACTTTAGGGGGTTTCCTTCATTTTAAAATAGCAACTAAAATCGTTCAAACACATGAAATCAACAGCTTTAAGAACCTAATGCGAATTTACATTATTCCGTATTGTTAAAAAAATTTAATTGTTAAATTTCTTAGGGGTCACCTGCAAATTAAAACACGCTCAGAGAGGAAGAAAGTGAAAAGACTAGCAAAACCGTGTGAAATGTTCGCACTTTATTTTTTTTTACCACTTTCCATCATGGTTAAAAAATTTTAATGACTTCGATTTGTCTGTCTGTCCATACGTCTTTCTGTCTGCCCGCTCCCTAACTCCCGTGAATATTCATAGAATTTCCTGAAACTGATAGATATTATTTGAGTTCACTATCAGATGTTCCTTATTGAAAATGGAGTGAATACCTCTGCTAGCTTGTGCACAAGGACACCCGAAATTATTCCAAAGCATTGTGTTCTATGAGAGGTATTTTTATAAACCATATTTTAGAACCTTTAATTTATGCATATATTAATAAAATTAAAATATGTTATTAAAGTTTAATATCGGATACTTTCTATAGAAAATGAAGTAATCACTGGTATGCAGCGAAACTCGAAAGTATTCCAAAGCATTGCTTTCTATGAAAGCATTGCGTTCTATCGTCAAATTTTAATTACTTTGCATAAATCTTAATGAAATTGAAATATGTTATTCAAAAAAAGAATAATTTCTATAGTGAACAGTACGATTAGCATTAGATTTACAGGGAACACAAAATATTCAGTTACGTTAAGGATTATTATTAGACATTTGTTGGAATTGCATTTTCGTTTACATTAAATGCTTTCTAACATTTTTTAACTGTGAATATGATTTCAATTTGCATATTTTTTTGTCTGACTATCCACCTGTCTATCTGTTCGTCTGCCCGCCCCTAGCTTCTATAAATATTTTCAGACGTTAAATATATATATATATATGTTATTCAGGTTTACTATGGAATATTCCCTATTTAAAATGACATTAATAGGTCTCTACAATTGGTTTATGTTCAGGAACGCACAAAAAATGCCAATGCATTGCATTTTGGGACAGATATTCTTATAATTACATTTAAATAACTTTCTACTGTAAAAATCATAAAGAAATTCATATTTATTGTTAATATTCTAAAATAATGTTTTGTATAGAATATGATATGATATGGTACTAATGTATAATTCTATGTCTGGGGGGTTACCGCCCTTCTCAACCACCGGTTAATTATAGTGCCTACATTTATTAAAACAGAAATCAAGTCTATTATTAATTTCCTTGAAACTTCCAAATCTTGATCACATTTTCAAGTGACAACTAGATAGGGAACCCAAAGTACCAAATAATTTCCTGTAGTCACTTGTTGTTAAATTATGCTGATAATTCATATATATACAGATCAACCACTAAAAATTTAACTTTAGTATTCAGGAGGCCTGAAAACGTGATATTATACAGAAAAAAAATTGATCTTAAAAACTACTTTGTTTCAGTATGTGTATGAGAAATTAATTTTCAGTTCTCTGTCAGTAGCGTTCTTCGACATAAAAAAAAGCAAAGCACTTACGTCAATTACATTTAATAAAAAAATGTTTACCTTAATTTTGGGTAGCCCTGTAGATTGTATATAAACTATATACACATGACTTTGTGTACGTAAATTTTGTGTTATATGTAAAACATGTAACACAAAATGAAATACACTTCCAGCAATTTCCAAGTATAACCAAATACTCTGAGTAACCCTATAAATGAATGATGAATGATTGCTACACCACAATCTACACAAAACATGCTTTTATGCGTATAAAAAAATCTGTTCTTTTCATTTTGTTTAGGGCAGCCTATAGATGTCACACGGCACATATGAGAAATTTCGCTCACAGACGTAGTGTATTTGAATTCTCTTGGATGACCCTGTACAGAACCCTTTGTCTGGTCGCAAGGAATAGCTTAGTGTAGCATCGCAATGATACGGATTTAGAATATCGAATTTGGACTTCCTGTTACTATTTGGTCTTGAGGTATGCTAAATAACACACGCATACACGCACGCACACACACACACACACACACACACACACACACACAGAGAGAGAGAGAGAGAGAGATCAACGCCAAAAACATGATTTTTGAATTCAGAGGATCTGAAAACGTGCAAATATAGCAAAAGCTAATTTTCGGAAATTTGACTCAAAAACAATATTTTC
This sequence comes from Salticus scenicus, assembly GCA_963930645.1. NCBI lineage: Eukaryota > Metazoa > Arthropoda > Arachnida > Araneae > Salticidae > Salticus > Salticus scenicus. The sequence goes on along the minus strand of OZ005651.1, from coordinate 158,124,086 downwards.
TCTATACCATGTATGTAAGAGAATGTATAAAGGAAGAGAAAGAAAAACGAATTTAAAAATTCCCTTTTAGTACATAAATTATTCATAAATTTTATATGTTAAATTATCAATGAGCATTCTCGTGTGTATACACTAGGGAAAAGAGAGGCATTACAGGTTAAAATAGCCGTCTTTCCCTAAATGAAAAATATTTTCTTTTCCCAAACGCTGATCAACCTATGCCTTATTACAAAAGCTATAGTAATTACAATTTCTCACTTTTGATACAACCCCTTAAGACTTGGCGAAAAATACTCGAATTTTCAAATTGCAATAACTCAGCAAAATTTTCACTTAGAAACAAGATTTTTTTTTTTTAAACTTCTTAGACTGAGAAGAATATTTTTCTAAATATAAGTCATGTGATAGGAGGAGCCGTATAAAAGTTAAATTTCGTATTTAATATGTATACAGCCCCTTGTACAAAAAAAAAAAAAAAAAAAAAAAAAAAAAAAAAAATCCATATCTGTAATCTTAATTTTCACCAATTTTGTAATTGGAAGTATGTTTCTACACTGTTAAAAATAAAGGTGACAAATCGATACAATTTGGCACCTTAGGGCTTGAAAATGTGTTAGGGTGCCGATTGGTCTCTCAATAGGTGATTGAAGCTAATTAAGGTGCCTTGCACTACGTATAGGGTGAAATGAAGCACCCCACAGAAGAGTGATGTGTTGGATCACTAAATTTCAATGGCAGCGTACATGAAGATAAAAATTTAGCAATTTACAACATTTTTTTTTTTCTTTTTCTTTTTCTTTTTTATTCGTTGGTAAGTTTCTTGATGTTTATTCAAAGTAAGTTCCTAATGATTACTTTTTATTTTGCTATTATTCACACTGTAATGTATTTCTTTCGTACAAAAATTTATCCAGAAATATTTACAAACATTTTCCCTAAGCGTAAAGTTTTTACGTCTGATATAAAAATTAAGCTGTCTGTGAAGTAACTGACTGTTGTAAAGTTATCGTTTTAAATAAGATATTTAGTAGATTAAATATAGTAATTAAGTTGTTACAAATATTATACTAACGAAATTAAATTCTATTTTTTTGTCTTTCATTTATTAACTTTTTCATTATAAAAATATTATGCATAAAACTAATGTCTTAACATTAGTTTTATGCATACAAATCCTTCTTACTACCTCACAATCATGATATATTTTTACATAATGTTATTATCAAGTCAATCGGGTCAGTTTTGCGACCGCTGTCGCGCTACACACAGACTTATACACAGAATCTAAAAAGAATTGAGTTTCAAAGGGAAAGTCCTCACAGACGTTTTGGTAATCATAGGAAAAATAGTCTCACTATTTTAATTAGATTTCCTAGAGAATGGTTTTTTATAATAGTTAGGTATCAAAGAAACAAATAGCCAAAGATTTCTTTTTTTTTTAACGAAAATAACTTAAAACCATTTCGAAAAGTCACACATTCAACTAGAAATCTTTATGAAAATGATTGCATTAAGTTAAAAATTGTGCATATTAATCATTTTACGGTGAACTTTGTGGAATTTTGTTTCATTTCAGGTGTTATGTTATAACATTTTTAAAGCTATAATTTATCAAATAATTTCTTTATAAAACTAGTATAATGCCTTAGTTTCCTACACTGTACCCTTTAAAGGGAAAGGGAAATAAATACTAAATAAATTAACTTTGAAAAAGTGTAAATAAACTGAAAAAAAAAAAAAAAAAATATGTGACAAAATGTTTTGTCCTGAAGAGAAAATGGGGACCACTAAAAAATTAAAAATTAATCAAAATGTTTTTGATCACTCTGTAAAAAGTAATACTTGAAATGCGTTTCAGTTATAGCATATGGTTATAAAATTTTTTAATTATCTGTTTAAATTTATATGACGCTACCGCATATATGCATAGAGATAAAATTGTTTCTTTAAAAAATCGCAAAAGAAATTACCACTTTTTTAATTATAACAGGTAGCATATTAGACCCAGTGCAAAGCGGGAAAATTAGCGGGAAAATTTTCGGGAAAATTAGCACACTGCATTAGACACAGCATACTAAAATCAGAATGCAAAAACATTATATATCTTACGAATTATGAACATTTTTACTAAATAATTTTAATTACGCATGTACAAGCTTTATAAAAATTTCATTTGCATAATTTAATAGCCAAAAGTATTGAGCTACTTATATGAAAACTCCAAACAAATATCGTGTAAATTCAAAAAGTTTTCAGTGACAGAATGAACAGAATTTCAGTTCCTCTCAAAAAAAAAAAAAAATAAAATAAAATAAAATAAAAATAAGAAGATGATAGGGGTTTTTTTCAATATTTATTTTCAATCAGTGAATGCTGTGTTATCATTGGGCATTGACTGAATCAAAATAAAAACATGAGTAAAACCCCTTATAGTTTAGCTTTTATTTTGAGAGGAATTGGAATTCTGTTAATTCTCTTTCTCATAACTTTTTGAATTTAGACGATATTTGTTTGGGGCTTTCATATAAGCAGCTCAATACTTTTGGATATTACAGTATGGAAATGAAATTTTTTAAAATCTAGCGCATGCGTAGTTAAAAATTATTTAGTAAAAATGCTCATATTTCGTAAGCTATTTAACATTTTTGTATTCTGATTGCAATATGCTGAGTCTAATGTAATATGCCAAGTTTCCAGAAAATGGCTTTGGAATGGCTCTAATAGCCTACATGTTATAATTTAGAAAGTGGCCTTCTTTTTTTTTCTTTCTCATTTTTTTCAAAAATCGTTATATTTTCATGAATGTATGTGGTAGCCTCATAAAAATTTATGTATATAACACTGCTAGGGATGGAAATTGCTCCCATACACCCTTTTTGCAAATTCTTATGTAAAATGACCTCCTGAATCCGAATATGGCGGCCATTTTGCCGTATCACCCACCGTTGTTTGGGGACGCCCCCCCCCCCCCTATTTTTACCACTTTTCGGTAATTTTATGGCTATAAATTTATAGTGGAGAAAAGAAATATTTTAACTGTTAAACATCTTCTGAGGGCCTAAAAAGGTGAAAAATTATATAACACGAACATTTGCAGCAAGGGGAAGATTTAGTGGGGGATTTGCCACTGAAATTATAAGTTACATTTATTATATTTTATTAATCAATTATTATTATCACTTATTATACATTATACATTTTTTATTTATAAGAGTCAAAATAACTATTTTCTATTCTCCAAATCAAATTCATGGCCATAAAATTACCGAAGAGTGATAAAAATTGGGGAGTGCATGACATCCGGAGAAAACAGTGGGTGATTGGGCAAAATGAGGGTCATATTCGGATTCAGGAGGTCATTTTTCGTAATAATCAGCAGGAATGGTGTCAGGGCTCGATTTTTCTTTTCAACATAGTGTAATTAGAAGAATTCTCATAATCACAGGCTACAGCCAAAACTCATTTCAAGCATCACTTTTTACAGGGTGAGGCAAAACATTTAAAATTTTCTTTAGTTTTTTACTGGTCCCCTTTTCATCTTTAGGGCACAATATTTGCTGAAATATGAGGTGTAATATGTTCTTTACACTACTAATGTTTCATGATGATTTCTAATGTTTCATGATGATTCCGAAAGTTTAAAGAAGATTCCTAAAGATTTTTTTTTTTTTTTATATTAGACCAATCGTCTAAATTCGAAAGTATCTATATACTTATTGGTAGTTATAGTGTATATATAGGAATGGCTTCAATGATGGCTGCAGATTGATTTTCACATGGATTGATTTTTTTTTTTTTTTTCGCCGGTACTGTTAAGGGGCATATATATACTTGCATATATATACATATATTGTTAGTTTCTAAACTTTGGGAATGTTAAAAGTCAAGTGTTGTTGTAACGGAAAATATTCTTTTTTTTTTAATTCATATTCTACATAGAATTTGTTTTAATTAAATGTATAACAAGTGATTATACAATAAGTTTGAAAATCTAACCTTTTTAACCATTTTTACGTAATGACCAAAATTAAAACAAACATGATTTCAATTTTACATTGTACTTTCAATAAAACAAACAGTTTGATTTCGTTTCTTTTGATCCGAAAGAAAAATTGTGCTTTAATGTATTACAGTAAAAATGTTTTTAACTTTAAATAGTCGGGGCAAAATATATACCTGTACAATCCGATAAGAGTAGATTTTGAGTATAGATCCGAAAAAAAAAGATTAGATGCCAAAACAAAATCGAAATAAGAAATGTTTAAATTATCATAAATCGGAAAATTACTGTAAAATAAGTAGATGCATTTATTTATTTCAAAATTAATTATATATATCTATATATATAAAAGAGTAAACTCACTGATTCACTGATTCACTGACTCAACACGGTTGTGGCAATCCTATGGGAGGTAGAGTCGCAATTTTTGGTGAGCAGGTTGATTTTAGGACCCTGACGCTCACTAAGACGGGATTTTGCGAAATACCCCCCCCGTTCCCCCCCGGGGGGACAGAAGGCAAAAATCACCTTTATAACCATATCTCGGCTCCAAATTACTTCACGGTGAAGAAATTGCAGATGGGGAGACTAGACTTGAATACAAAAAAATCGTTTTCTGCGATTTTGGAATTTTCGATTTTTAAGGGGGGGTAGGGGGGTAAAAATGAGATTTTCGGGGGCGCATAAGGCAAAAACACATTAATAAGTACAACTCGGCACCAAATTACTTCACAGGGAAGAAATTGCAGATGGAGAGACTAGGCTTGAATACGAAAAAATCATTTTCTGCGATTTTGGAATTTTTGATTTTTAAGGGGGGAAGGGGGTGAAAATGATTTTCGGAGTTGCTGAAGACGAAAACACCTTTATAAGCATAACTCGGCTCCAAATTGCTTCACGAGGAAGATATTGCAGATGGGGAGACTAGACTTGAATACAAAAAAAAAAAAAAAAAATCATTTTCTGCGATTTTGGATTTTTGGATTTTTAAAGGGGAAAAGGGGTGAAAATGATTTTCGGAGGCGCAGGAGGCAAAAACACCTTTATAAGCATAACTCGGCTCCAAATTACTTCACGATGAAAAAATTGCAGATGGGGAGACTAGACTTAAGTACAAAAAAATCATTTTTTGCGATTTTGGAATTTTGGATTTTTAAGGGGGGAGAGGGGCTGAAAATGATTTTCGAAGGTGCAGAAGGCAAAAACCACCTTTATAAGCACAACTCGGCTCCAAATTGCTTCACGGTGAAAAAATTGCAGAGGGAGAGACTAGACTTGAAAACAAAAAAATCATTTTCTGCGATTTTGGAATTTTGGATTTTTAAGTGGGGAATGGGGTATAAATGATTTTCGGAGGCGCATAAGGCAAAGACACATTTATAAGTATAACTCGGCTCCAAATTACTTCACAGTGAAGAAATTGCAGATGGGGAGACTAGACTGCGATTTTGAAATTTTGGATTTTTAACGGGAGAAGGGGGTATAAATGATTTTCGGAGGCAAATATAGAAAAATACGGATTTTCGAGTAAAAGTAATAGCTCAAAGATGTAAAAAAAAACCGTCAAGCGTCTTCTTGAAAATATTTTCAAAAACTCATTTTTTGATTTTTTCCGATTTTTTGGGGGGAGGGGGGAGGGGGGGGGGCAAAAAAATAAAAATAGTGTCAGGTCGTTCAAAATTGGTACATAGAGGTTTTCGATACTTACAAATCGATTGCGGATATTTTCGACTTTGTAAAATTATTAGAAGGGGTGGGAAAGGGGGGGGGCAGTATGGGGGGGGCTATGGGCAAAAACAAATATAAATACAATTAGGCCGTTCAAAATTGGTAGAGATAGGTTTTAAAGGCCTGCAAGTCGAATGGGGATATTTTCGAAAGTGTAAAGTTATTAGGAGGGGCGAGATGGGGGAGGGGAGAGGGGGGGCAAAAAAATAAAAATAGTTAGATTGTTCAAAATTGGTATATAGAGGTTTTCGATACTTACAAATCGATTGCGGATATTTTCGAATTTGTAAAATTATTAGGAGGGGCGGGAAGGGAGGGGGTGTGTGGGCAAAAACAAATAGAAATACAGTTAGGCCGTTCAAAATTGGTACAGATAGGTTTTAGAGGCCAGCAAGTCGAATGGGGATATTTTCGAAAGTGCAAAGTTATTAGGAGGACCGGGAAGGGGGGGGGCGGAGGGGCAAAAAAAATAGAATAGAGTTAGAGCATTCAAAATTGGTATATAGAGGTTTTCGATACCTACAAATCGATTGCGGATATTTTCGAATTTTTAAAATTATTAGGGAGGGGGGGCGAAGGGGGAAAATAATAGAAATAAGAGTTAGAGCATTTTGGGGATTTTTTCCGAAGGCAGTGAGAACCCGGTGCGACATTTTTCCTAATAAGATTTTTTTTCTGTTTTTTTTTCACGTGATAAAAATTAATACAATTTTGAGAATTCAGTAATTATAGCGATTCATTTAAAAATAGGGACCAGCGAAGCGGGCGTTGCCTGCTAGTATATATATATATTTATTTATATATATATATTTCTTTACTGAAAATGTACACAAATATGAATATAATTGCTTTGGGAAAAGAAATAAAGAAAAACATTAAATTTTTTTTGTACTTTCTTTAATTGTGATTTTTTATAAAATGAATCTATTAAAAAATTAAGAAAGTTCTCATAATAGATATATTTCTTTAATTATGAGTTTTATATATTTTTGACAAAATGTATTGTAGACGATATCTCTTCCTTTTTACAGAATTACCATTTAAGAAAAATGAATAAAGAATTTTCATAAAATATTAGTTAAGTACCAATGTACCTTGTATTAGTATAAAAAATTATAAAATTTACAAAATAAACAACTAGCACTTTTTTTTTTTTTTTGTTAATTTTCCCTTCCTTTTTGTTTCCACCTTTGTTCTTTCGTCCACATGTTCATTACTTTACAAATGGTTATGTTTGCATACACTTTTGCAATTTCTTCAAATTAAATAAAATAACATATTACAAATAATCTGCAATGTATGAATTTAAAGTATTTAATACTAATTACTTTCATGATCGTATTTATACTAAATTTATTTCTTTACGTATTAGAGGCAAGCATTGCAATTTGCAAAAATGTTCAGAATAAGGTAGGAAATATGTACATGTTAATAACAAATTTTCTCGCTATTTTTAAAAAAAGTTCGACTTTTTCAAATCTTTATACGAACTCTCTAGACAAGTTTTATCTATTAAAAAGATATATATATATATATTTAAACTCTTTTGTCTAAATAATTCTATCTTGAAAATAATAAATTTGCCATAATTATATTTTCTCGTATTATCTTTACATTTATTAAATATTTCACTGCTAATAAGTTAATTTAAAATTACAATTCATAAAATTATTAGAAAATTCCTGCAATACTGAAATATTAACGTTGTTGAAAATTAATAAGTACATAATTAATATTTAACATACATTATATTTTAATACATAATCATTCTTAAACATTTTAACATTCTATAAACAAATAATAATATCGGTAAATTTCAGGTAAATTCAGATATCATCTTCGGAATTCCCGAGCAGTTTCTGAATTACTTCTACTGCAAAAAGAATAAACCATTGCTAATTCAAAGATATCTCCATTTGTTAAAAATACCATAAACCAGAACCGGGAATGCTCTAAATTCTACTGTATAAAAATTTACATAATGTCACTGAATGATTTCTAGCCTTTATTTTCATAAGCACAAGAAAAATTTTGTTGAGTTGTACAGAAAATAATAATAATATTAATATTAACAAAAATAATTAAATAATTCGAAAAAAAAAAAAAACCATCTGTATTATGCAGTTTTTAAAAGTTATTGTAATATAAATATTTGAAATGGCTGAATTACAATTAAATGAAAAAAAAAAAAAATCGTCTGGAAGTTAATTTAATAGAGCATTACTTTCAAATAAATTATTTGAAAATAAATGATACATTTGCAGATATTTATTTTTTCTTTTAATTTCTTCAAATAAAAAGTGTCACGCTTGATATTAATATATATATATATATATAAAATAAACTAAAAAATGTATAATAAGTTCGCAAATCTACCATAAACAATGAAACTTATTTTTAATATAAATATTATCGTTCATTTTATTTTATGTTAAAAATTTACATTTCTATTTTAGTATATGGTCCCCATGCAAAGTATACAGTTTCAACTAAATATAACTCATTCAATTTTAAAGATATAGGTACACAGTTTTTTATAATGATATTGTTAAATTATAGTAAAAACTTTCTAATTGACAAAATTTGTTTAGAGGGATGGTGTAAAGATTTAAAAAGTGTAACTTTTTGAAAAATAGTGGGAACATATTTTCATTAACACCTTGCCTTATTTTGAAAACTTTTGCAATTTACATTAATCACTTACCTCTAATAGGTGAAGAATTAAATCTTTTTGGGACACCCTGTATAATTTATACATAGCTGTCGACACTTACTTATATATATATATATATATATATAAATTTTGTTGCCATTATACTTTAATAAAATCTTCTGTTATTAATTTTCTCGGAATTTTAAATATTAAAATTAACAATTATAAAATTCTGAAAAGAGGTTGTCTGTCATATATATAGTTAAATTATCACTAAAAATAAGTAATTTTTTCTATTTTATTCCATTATTCTATTTTATTTATTTATATTTAATCATGCAACTAAAAGAATTCAAAATAATATTTAACATTTTTATTTAAAAATAGATGGCAGCACCACAACACTATTCTTGGCCTAGAATCTAAAATACATATCTATATTGTTAAATTATTTTTTAAACCATTATTACATATTTATAATTTTATTTAAATATTTATAGTGTAATAATTTATTTATTTACTAAAAAAAAAATATTTTTTACTTCATATCAGTTCTTAAAAATAATTTGTAATACATTAACTGATACAATTAATTCCCTGTTAAAAAATTTTAAATTTGTTTACTATAATGAACTTTAATAGTTGACGTTTACGTAATTTTTTAATAGCATTGTTTATTATAAGTATTTATTTTTAATCCTTAATCTTTTTACTTTCATTTATTTATTTCTTCAACATTCCAATTGTGTCCATTCGTTGGATAGGTGATCAGGCATATTTATCTGTTAAAATCACAGCTGTACGCTACAGATAGACAGAAATAACCTTGGAGCGAGCCCGATTAATGTTTGTTGGGGCCCAAAGCCCAGCATGATTTTGAGGCCCTCCGAACAAACTAACGCATTTTTCTCAAAGAAATACATAATTTGTGCGTGAGGTTTGTTTACCGGCGTCGAAATTTAAAGCATCCCCCAAATAAGTTTTAACTTTCTGTTTGTCAATAATATTTCAAAACATTATGATTTTTTCTTGTGAATTTCTCCAATTAAGAAAAATATACTGAAAAGCTGGAAGGGTGAGTTCGAGGTCCTAGAACTGTCGCTTTAGGAACGTAATCTAACCCTTCGAACTTTTCGATTCTATGATTGTTGAAATTGATTTGTATAGAATTGTAATTTTTACAAAGTTCTTTCTAGTATAATAATATGTTTTTTTAAAACACAATCTATCTCATTTTCACCATGAGAAATCAGCAGGTAAGTAGATATTAACACAAGACCAAATACCATCAAAAGGTTTAAAGGTATTTTCCATTTCTAGAAAAGAAAAAAAAAATTCTTCAATATATATATAACTATATAGACTTATATATACATTTTATATAGAACATACATAGTTTTAGTAAGCTTTATATAACTTTAAAAACTTTAAGCTAGGGTCAACTGAAGTAACTGTGGCAAAGCTTTATAAATTTTTAAAATGATCTTCCAATGTAATACTAAATAAAACTTTACTACAAAAGAAGTTCTAATATTACAGTGATAAAAAGTTTTCACAACTGAAGATAGTTTAATTTTCCCATCAAAAATAAACTACCAAAAAATTTGCAAATCAAATTAAAATTTAGTTGATTCAAATTCTGCTGTACTCTGCTGTAAATAACTAAATAGATTGAATTCTTTCAGTGTTAATGGATTATACTTTTAACTAATGTAGTAAAGTAATGCTACACTTATCACCTCACCTGGGATTAATTATAGAGTTTTTTTGTCAACTCACTAATGTGTATCTATCATTTATATTATCTTAATTTTAACGACCAGCTATATGTTAGTTGTAGGGAAACCAGGTTTTTAAAATTGAATTTGAGAACAAATTATCGCGGTGTCCCCGAATTTCGGGACAAAATAAATAAATAACATAAAATTGCAAAAATTTTAGTAATTTTTATTTATGAAGTACCAGAAAGCACATTTTCAGCTTATTAACTAAACATAAAATAAGTTATTATAGTAAAACATTAATAATTTAATAACCAACGTCCTTAAATGTGTTCTAATTTTTTGGGGAACAAAGTGTAGATATTATGGACGCCTGGTCACTCGAGTTAGTTTTAAAGAGAAAGTGTAAAAGAAGGTGTAATGAATATCTATGGAAAATTTATGAATGTCTTCGTTCAAACTACTAGGTATTGCGGACATGCCACACAAGTTTGATCCTCAGCTCAGGAGCTTGGATTTCAATTTGAGATTAATATTATTAGATAACTTTAGGTTAGCATTTTTAAAAGGAAATCGTTGCCAAAAGTAGCTCTTTATTTATTTATTTATTTATTTATTATTATTCAATTTAGTTTGCTTATTTTGGGGGCCCTAACTATGAGGTGCCCTAGGAGGAGGCCTAGTTCGACTGTGCAATAATCAGGCACTAAATAACCTATCTGTTTGCATATAATATTTCAATATATTCTGGTTTATTTTTAAGGAAATTTCACGGTTTATAATAGATCCGTGTATTTAGTTATCAGTTTGAAAAATAAGTCTATATTTTTTGAGCTTACATAGGAAAAATATACTTATTTTCATGGATTATTTATTAATTGATTACTTATTTCATGTTATTTATTTATGTACTATACACTTACATTTTTTGTCTTGTACACATAATTTCAAATTATTTAAAAACCGTCGTCAGTGAATCAGCAAATAGCACAAGATAGAGATTCTTTGTTGTTAGTTTCTGTGTTTAAAAAAAAAAAAAAAAAAATGTAATTACGTGGCAAGAGATGTTATATTCACATCGTTATAAAACTGATAAGAATAACGTATAAGAAGTCAGTGGAAATATTATTAATATATAGATATATAGATATAAAAATTTAAAAATAGATTATCATAAAAAATACTTACAATTTTGCATATTTTAAATCTAAATCGCCTTATAGTTTGTAAAATATATGCAAAAGTTTCGCGTAAAAATAAATGAAACGCTTTATAGGTGCCTAACTGTGTTTAGTGTGGTAAATATTTAGATTTGAATTGTTTTGAGGGTTAAACGAGATAGCTAGGACTGGAGGGAATGCTTGCAATATGAGGAAGGGACTAGTTCGTATTTACGCGAGTTTCAGAAAAAACGGGGCGAATTTCGAAAGGCTGGAGCGACAAACACGGCCTGCATATGATCCTGTCACCGCTCGTCAGCTACCTCTGAAAACATAACTTATCAGCCTGTAGTGGAGGGTTGAGCCTACAAATATTTAGAAATTTTTTAACTTACATGGAGTTACATAAAACTGTTTCACTGAAACGTTTTAAGATGAACAGATAAATGTATTGGTAAATAATAACTACAAGATAAAAAGATCTTTTTACATACCACGTGTTTAAATTTTATGTTGAATTATATAAACACTACCGAAGGCATTGGCTAAAAGTATTTAAAAAAATTCATTGTCACAGTGTTCTGAGCTATTCTGAAAGTTTCAAATGTCTAGCTAGTCGAGAAGTTATATGATAGTTCAATCATATAAACGCTACCGAAGGCAGCGGGGACCCGAAACAATTGGTTGGAAGTATTAAAAAAAATGCATTGTCACCGTGTTCTGAATTATTCTAAAAGTTTGAAAGGTCTAGCTAGTCGGGAAGTTATATGATTGTTGAATTATGTAAACGCTACCGAAGGCAGCGGGGACCCGAAACAATTGGCTAAAAGTATTTAAAAAAATGCGTTGTCATCGTGATCTGAGCTTTTCTAAAAGTTTCAAATATCTAGCTAGTCAGGAAGTCAGTTAAGTAAATTTTCTGTTGAATCATATAAACGCTACCGAAGGCAGCGGGTACCCGAAACAGTTGGCTAGAAGTAGTAAAAAATGCATTGTCACCGCGTTCTGAGCTATTCTGAAAGTTTTAAACGTCTAGCTAGTCGGGAAGTTAGTTAAAAATCGATTGCAAGATCTGTACTGGACAAACAAACAAATAAGAATCGAAGTTAATAAAATCGTGGTAAAATAAACTAAATGACTTCTATTTAATTTTATTTTTCTATTTAATTATTTTTTAATAAAAAAAAATAATATTTTAATAGGTTATTTATTTATTTATTTATTTATTGTTGTTGTTTTGTTTAAGAGGAACAGGATAATTTATGCATATAGATAATAAAATGTTTCAAATGTACCTTTTTATATATATATATATATATTACATCATATCGGTTTATATTTTTGACATGTGGCTTTTTAGTATATGTAGCTTTTAAGAAAATTAAAAAATAATATAAAATATTTTTGTAGTTAACTGTTATTCTTTTACAAACATACATAAATTTTTAAACATGTAAATTTCTTTTCATTGAATTTTTGCAAATGTCACATGAAAAAATGAATTTTACCTATAGCTATGCGAATGAAAGAAAGAAATACATTTTTTGCTGTTTATTTATAATACTTTAAGCAAATATTATTCATTGAAAAATATTAAAAATAAAAAAAAAATATTATGATTAAAACAAAATACATCTCATATTGTTTAACAGATGGCACCATCTCCGCATGCGGCACCATAAAACGATGAAAAATTTCTTTAACATTTTATTTAAATTATTATATTTATATTAAGTATTTTATACGAAATGATTATAACAAATTCAAAGCCACAACTGAATTTACGGGTTAATTTTTGCAAATTCGATTATTTGCTTTACTTTATTAAAAAAATTATTATTGTTAGAAATAACATTTTCATTTTGCCAAGATTAAATAACAAATTTATTTAATTAAAGAAATGTATAATTTAAATTTAATTAAATTCTTTAACATATTTTTCCTTTTATTCTATAATAAAATATTTAATTGTTTAAGAATTAAATTAGCAATTTTGATAATATATATGTGCAAAGTTGCTCACAGACACTTAAAACGAAACAGGAAGTGTTAAACTTCGACCATAGCAAGATCAGATTATGTGCTGTCACACTAAGTTATGTGATGGCCGGCATTTACAGTTAAAAGCTCACCAAGACAGGATGAGGGCATCACTCAGCTGCCAAGACAAAGACGGAGGTTGTTAATCTAGATGGTCCGAACCACATTTCGTCAAAGTAGTCTCTATGCATGTATGTCAATATTCTACAGAAGTATAATTAAAATTCTACTTTCAAAAAGCTATAATAAATGAGTTCTAGTCAAAATGGCTTGATAGTTGACATGAATATTCTCGAATAAATGAAATATAGTACAGCAGAAGAAAAAAAACATAGTTCAAAATTAATCATTAGATGGAACATTACCCATCATAAAACGTACATTTGTTCAGATACCGCTGACACTAGGAAACCAATGCGACGGTCATTATGTGGGTAGTTGGTTAAACCACTTGTACCGTTCAATGTGCAAAACTGTAATGGTTTATCTATCTATTAATCTGTCTATTAAGGGTTTATCTAATAATGGTTTATCTAACTATTAATGGTTTATCTATCTATTTTAAATTTAATTGTTGTCAAGAACGTTTTCCAGTTCGTTGTTTTCGACAAAAAAGGAAATATATTTTCACGCGAATAATGAAATTATGCTACTGAATAATGAAACTAAAATATTTCATGTTTAGATACAGTCAACTTTGAAATTGTAGTTCCTAAATAATAAGAAATCTACCTTTCGCCGATAAATACCCAAATTGAAGCACCCGTAATAGACCTTTCTACAGGCAGTGGTAACCTGGACCCGATGCAGTGCGGTCGGACAAAGACCTGCTGTAGGCAGCAGGTACCCGAAGCAAGGTTTAGGACGATTTCAATGTAGGTAATTTCTTTTTTTTTTTTTTTAGTTTTTATTTATAATATGATATACAAAATAAAGAGTGGTTCAATTCTTTTGAAAAATCACTTAAGTATAGTGACCAGCGAAGCGGGCGTAACCTGCTAGTTTACTATAAAACAATCAATGAATAGGAAAATGACTTCCAAGTTATTTGGTAGTTAAATCCCATCTACCACAATTTTATTTGAAATCATATTAAAGGCGGTTTCCAATCAGATAAAAAATTAAATCGTTTTTAATTGTTATACGTTTAAACATCGCAGGTAAAACAACAATTCATTTTTTTTTTTTAAATTCTAATAAGGCAAAAAACCAGAGAAAAGCAAACAATAAAAACGGTTTTATTTATCATGAGACTTGCTATATTTAATATTTTGTATTTAATATTCTGTCTACTGTTTTCTGCCACATTTAAACCGAGAAATAGCATGTTCTACAATAGATTGGAGTATATCTCACTCTAAAAAAGAAGGAGCTATTTTCTTACTCTGCAAGAGGACGATTAAAAAAAAATTCTCCCTTTAACTCTGAAGGGAGCAATATTTACTACATACGTACTAAGACAGGGACTATTCTCCTTCCTGTCCCTCCTGACATGTTACCAAATTTAAATGTTAGTCAATCGCTGTTACAGGCTTGTGAGCTTCGCTCCAATGAAGCAGTACTCTGTTAACTCTAATGAAAGTATTATTTATATTGTAATATTGTCCAGTGTGATTCGAAACCTAGAACGTCATTTAACTGTCTTAATTTCGATCACATAGACACTGTGTTAATACAATAACACATATTGTCTATTTTAGGTATAGTATATGAGAGAAAAAAGACTTATCATTCGTGGATATAAATGCTAATGAATAAACTTCCTTTTTTATCTTGAAGAAATACGGGGGAATGGATGGTTTATTTATTCTCATTGCTACAGTTATGATTGTATTCCTTTTCAGTAACGTCTGTCTACATGAAAAACTATATTTGCCACACGTTATACGCAGTTGCCGTGATAATACTTATTTTGTATCTGCGTTTTAGAAACTTTCTGGAACTGAACTACAATATTTATACTAGCAAGCAAGATAAACTTATATTGGCAATCAATTCAATAGTATCGATTTATTTCCACTTATTCCCAAGCTCATGTGCTCACTCTGTACTACATTTTATGATTAAAACTTTCTCGGTGACATTTGTAATCAGCAGTCGAAAAGCAGATTATTCGTAATCAAATTTTAAAGTAACATATCAAGTATGAACGGTTGCGAAATTCGAAATATCAGTCGAGGGGCATTTACCAGTTTCCAGATGAGGGTCATTTTTATACCGAATCGATTTACCTTTTGATAAATATGTGTAATTCCTAAAATTATTGTCAGTTTTATCCTCTTATGAAGATAACTCAGATGTTCAAAAAAACTGGTATTCTAACTGCGACGTAATTTCTTCCTCATTTGATTCATGATATCAAGATATCATGATTTTAGTCTTTTTATGCAAGTCGATCCATTATTTAACTTATAAATAAACGTAATGTTATAAAGATTAGTGCTAGATAAGTGGTTTTAACGCCGCACTTTACCGGCGCATTATAGATAAGCAGTTGAAAACTGGCGATGGCCTGGGATTCATCTATAGATTTGTCCCAGTTTTTATATAGTTGAATAGACACTAAAGGTTACAAACCACACAAAATTCTCAGTTCATTCTTAAGTAGGGTAATGATTTTTCAATAGAGGAATGAAATTCCTTCAATAAAATTCTAAAGCTTCTTATTGGTTAGGAAGTTCAGGAAGAATGCGGGAGAAATTATCTAAAACAAATTTCCGAAGTCAGTTTTTAGATATTTTGTTCCCTTTACCTTTACATGGAATTCTCGAAGAGTCTGGGCTTGTTGCCCCATCAGTACCTCCTAGAAGGTCTTTTAGAATGCTGAGAACATAAGTTCTCGTTTCTACTGCACTAAGTGTCTAACAGGATTTTTACTTTGCCCGCTCGAAGGTTTTTTCCCAAAGCTGGTCAAATCCAGCCTACCCCTTTGAGTACCTATGACTTTTCTGAGATAAGTTGCAGTGTCTATAGGGATGAAGTGAGTCTGGTGGTGCATGACTGTTCTGCTTCTTACCTGCGCTGTTTTAACTGGTTCCCATATGTGGGTAGAAGCCCGAGAAACAGGGGCAGGTGTAAGGATCCCGAGGAGGACCAGTCGTGTGGCAGTGGAGGCTGGTTTACATAAAGGGGAAGCGAGTGTAGATCCGCCTAGTTTGTGCAGTTGGGAGCGCGGCTGAATGGAGGGCAGATGACGTCCTCAAAAGGTAAACTGACCCTTCTGGCCATCAAACCATGAAATTTCTGGGACCTGAGGCAGCCGGGCTCGAATTTGACTGGCCCATAAATAGCTGGTCCAGAGAGAACAGAGGTTTCGTGATCCTTGTTTGAAGTCCATATCTGGGCTAGTACTTGCTTTCGTACGGCAGTCATGTTGCTCTTGTAATGTATGAGGCTTCATTGACTCGGGACATCACTGACGGAACAGAATGGACACACCTAGTGTCTAGGACCAGTTGGTGATGGAGCGTGCTGGTGCGCCACCCTACTTACCTTTGCACGTTCTCAATGCTGTAACTAAAATAGTACATGCTATATATAAAATAAAATGTAACCACAAAATTATGTATTATATGTATATATATATATATAAATATATACACTAAGCGACAAAAAAAAAGCCGCACTTGGATATTTTCCTTTTCCCTTTTTGCAACCGCCAATTTTATCATCTAAAAAGCAAATATTCGAACAGATTTCATTACGTCGCCATCCACGTACACTTTAGGATTGAGCCCAGTGTCAAAAATAAAATGCAACTGTCAGAAAAATTATAATTTTAGAAAGTATTTCAAAAATGGCAAGTAGAAGGCATTTAACGATGCCACAAAAAGTATTAGTTTTAGAATAGAAGTCAAAAAATATTTTAATACGTGAGATGGCAAATTAATTAAATGTTAACGAAATATTCCTGAGATGATTTTTAGAAAGATATAAAATTTTTTGGCTGTTTAAACGGAAAATTTGTCTTTAGGCGGTCATATTGCCTATCCAAGCGAGATGATGGCAAGTTAAGAAACAAAAGTTTAAAAAAATCGATTTGAACATGCTCATAACTTAGAAAAGATTTAAAAAAAAAATGCATAGCAAAATAATTTCTTCAAAAACAGTGCGGAAACAATTAAACAAAGAATGTTAAAACCCAGAAGATTTGCGAAAAAAAAGCCATTACTAAGGAAAAGAATTAAAAAAAAAACAAGACTTCAGTTGACCAAAAATTAAAAAAAAATATATCGGTTAATATTAGGCCGAACTGGTTTTCTCTGATGAGTCAAGTTTATTTTACTTCGGGCTGATAAAAAAACTAGTAAGATGATAAAAATGTGACCGAATTATTGAAAATTGCATTCATAAAACAGTGACACATTCTCCGTACATTATGGTACGGAGTTGCATAAATTTTCAGTAAGTCGGGCAAATTTTTATGCTCAAGGGATCAATTACCTCGAAATAAAACGCGGGCATTATAAAAACGGCGCCTGACCGACTATTTTGAAGGTATCTCAGACTGACTTTCCCGCAAACAGAATTTCAAGATGATATTGCACCATACTGAAGGGAGTCTGTGGTGCGTTTATTCGATTCAAATTGTTAAAACTACCTATCCTGTCCCATGAGCACTTATAATTCTGTAAACAATCATATATTTTTTAACTTTAAGTTAAATCCCACAAAAATTATCGTAGATTTCTTTTTCATCAGACTTGGAAACAGTCCTAATCTCAATCCGCTCGAAAATGTTTAGTCTATAAAAAAGCATGGGAAAGGGGCAAGGGGCAAGGATTAAAAAATTGCAGCCTACAACTGTACAAGAACTAGAAAAAATTATTTATGATATTTGGCACAGAGAAATTTCTGATATTTATATTAAAACACTGCATAATACTGTGCCATTGCGCATTAAAGCAGTAATTCCATAAAAAAAGTGGAATAACTCAATGTAGAATACATATTTTTATTAAAAAATTGCTTAGATCCAACAAATAAATAGTTTTATTTCGTGTATTAAAATATAACTTGTTTATACCATATAATAAATCACAATACAGTACAAAGTATATGTTTATTATATTATGTTTAAAAAGAATGTTTTATGTAGATTTTTAATAATTACTTCGTAGAGTGTAATAAAGTGAATTATTAAATCAAAAATGTACATAGGTATAATTTGATCTCTTTGATATCATGCAAACATGACAGTTTTATTTGACCAAATAAAAAAGGTATAAGTCAATTTTACTGCAGTGCGGCTTTTTTTTTTTTTTTTTTTTTTTTTGTCGCTTAGTGTACATAAATTATAATAATAATATATCATTTATGTAGATATATATACCGGGTGATCCAAAAGTCAGGACAAACTTTAAAAATGAATAATTCGAAAACGAATTAAGATTCAAAGATACGGTTTGCACCAAACGGATGGAAAAGAAGCCGGGTTTTGTGTGGCAAAGAAAAAAAATAGTTCTGTTGGCGACCAACAGATGGCGCTGTCGTATTTCTGATGTAGGATTATGCAAAGCAACAAACGATATAAAAAGGAACAGCTACAGCAGGTAATGGTAGTCGAAGCTTACATGCATCGAAATATCGCATTCTCAGTCACTACTTTAATCACGCATGGCCTCCAAGATCTCCCGATCTGACACCCTGTGACTTTTGGCTGTGAGGATTCTTGGAAGTCAAAAGTGTATCGCGACCAACCGGCATCACTAGCAGCAATGAAAGATGCCATCCGCCAAAATGTGTCTGCCATAACGCAAGAAATGGTACTAAATGCTGTGAACGATGTGGTGAATCATCTCACAGCTGTACTTCTGAATGATGGACATTGAACAGTTACTGTAGTAGTACTAATTAACTGTAATTAAGCTGACTTGTAAGTTGTCAACATTTTTTTTTTCATTTGTAAATCATCTTTTGGTGAAATAAAACACTATAACGCCATCTGTTTGTCGCCAACAGAACTATTTTTTTTTTCCTTTGCCACACAAAACCCGGTTTCTGTTTCATCCGTTTGGTGCAAACCGTATCTTTGTATCTTGATTCGTTTTCGAATTATTCATTTTTAAAGTTTGTCCTGACTTTTGGATCACCCGGTATATATCTTCTAATAATATAAATGAGAGAATAGTGCTAATTTTTAAAACATGTGCGCGTTTTAGAAAAGAGTCAAAAGGGACTCAAATACAGTGTTCGTAAACTTTTTTTTTTTTTTTTTTTTTTTATAAATAAACTTATTTTACAAAATAAAAAATGAATATACAGTGTGATTATAATTAAAGTTATGATTTCAAAATGCTATAATTTTAAAACTACCCATCAGAGCGATTTCATATTTTTCCAGAGCAATTGTGAGGCAATGAAATTTTGTTTGGGGGAGGAAAAAAGTAGCTCCAATATGCTCCTATAGGTGGCGCTGTCAGAGTAATGTCAGGGAAAACGCCTAAATGGACTCATTAAACGCAGGAATGTTGTTAGCAACACGATGGAATAGCAGTAAACAATAGACTTCAAGGGTTTACTACAATTTTTTTAGCAAAAAACAGTCATAGTGAAATTAGAAAAAGTGGAGCTCCATGAAACAATATCTTTACGGATAATTAACGGCACATTTTGGAACTAATTTTTCCTTTTGCAAAACAAAATTTCATTGCCTCACGATTGCTCTGGTAAAATATCAAATCGCTCTGATATGTAGTTTTAAAATTGTAGCGTTTTGAAATCGTAACTTTAACTATAATCATCCTGTATTTCTTAGAATAGCAAAATGAGCAAGCTCATGTATGTACAATGTAATAGCTTTTTTTTTTTAATTCCAAATTAAACTTTTTAAGTACCTTTTTGGACGAAAGGGTTCGTAAGTTGGTGGGTTGGTTGGTTGGCTGGGTTTAACATCGCACTAGTACTGCCCTATGGGTAATTGTCGACGGTCTGGGACTCACTCCTAAGGAAGGTCCGGAGGCATGCCATCTCAATTTTACCCTCCACGAAAGGGATAGCTACCCCGTTTCGGTGACCCCCAGAGGTATAATTTGGATGGGAACAGGGAGGACATTGCGGCCATGACGGATTTTACGTGCACCAGCCACCATTAGTGTACATGACGGTCTTTGGCCGGCTAGAGTATCGAACCCGCAATCTTTCAGTTACGAGCCCGGTGCTCTACCAACTGCGCTACTGCGGCCACACCAAAGTGACCAAAACACAAAAACAGGATTTATATAACGCAGATTTTCCTTATAAAACCTCTGGTTGTTATCGAAATGGACAGTCATCCTATCTACGAAGGATTACAATTGTATGTCTCCTACCACCCCTAGAGGTAAATCACAAACCGTTGACAACTGTTCATTGCATAGCTCTAATACGACGTTAAATCCAGTCAATCTCAACCCTTTAACAATACACCGAGTTTTTCTTGTCGCATAAAATGGTAAAAAGACATTCGCTAAGAGAAGAAATATTTATTTACAATGAAGTCGACTGGCCATCAGGCTTGTATAAATAAATATAAAACGCACTAATTATTTTAAAAGGGGTTTTTCCCTAAGAAGTTCTTGTATGGTTTGCACCAAAAAAATCTGTAAAACGTAAACCAAAATAGCAAAGATTTTCTTTATAATGGAACTTTGTAAGCTTTATAAAAATTGTTGTTATAACTACTGGTGTGTAGCATATTATGAGTATTGTAGTGCTCATTAGAATACTGTGCACACGCTCATTATATATTAAAAACAACAATGACCATAACTCTACACTGTTCACTTCGCTACATATGAATCACCAAAGCAGTATAATCTTTTTAACTGAGGCTCTGAGTCAATTGTATTTCTGAGTGCTTCTTGCACCATTAAACATTAAAACGTCAGGAATTAAAATCGAGCCTAATGTGTTTCACACAATATAATGGAATCCTGTATTCTAAATCATTTAAACGATAGTCCGTATAAAATGAACCCTTGTTTTTCATACGCCAGAAACTTTCAAAATAGAAATTAAACCATTCCTATATCCACTAACACAACACTTTTTTTTTCTTTGAACGTGAGGTGAACAGAAGTAAAAATTTAGCATTGTGCAAAATTTTGTCTCACTTAGGATTTTTTTCAGGCAGATGCTTAAAAATTTTCAATATGATATAATTTTTTAACTTAACCAAAATAAATTAAAGGTTATACACACACACATATATATCTATATATATATATATATATGTTAAGAAATATTTAATTCGAATACAAATAAAATTTGGAATCTAGAGGGGGAACTCTTTTACATTAAAGAAAAATAAATAAATTATTTTTGCCCCAAAGAGGGTTGTAAGTAAATAATTGCCAAGACTAAAAAATTTCATATGATCTCTAAATAACATTCATAGGAAGGAGAAGAAAAAATAGCATATTTGTGGTTTAAAAATAGATTAAAGCACTTTTTTTTTTTTTTTAATACTACGTCGTAAAATAACTTAAAGGTTCAAAAACTAACACGTTTAACGCGAAAAAATTAAGCTGTCACTTGAAATGCAAGAACCTGCATAAAATCCTCTAAGAAGGTGCTCTATACTTTTATTTGAGCTCGATTTCCTTGACCGTGAGAAATACATACTCACATAAACATTTAATGTAGATGTTAATTTCCTTAATTTAAATCAGGCCAATCCATTTACGAAATGGAGAGATTTATACTTGATAAAAAACTTTTTTACAAATTTTCTTTCGTTGGTTTTATATACTACTTATCTCTACGACCAGGTATTAAATTATAATATATATCACTTCTTGCCTATGTGGTATGCTATTATACTTTTGTAATGACGGTCTGCAAAAGCAGTAAAATTAAGGCTCCTATATATAAGAGCTGGCGCATCCGACATTTTTTTGCCTTAGGGTTGCCGCATGTACCCAGCGTGATACACAAACGGCATCCATTGTTTCTACCGTCTTGCTCGTAATTTTAGTGAAATAAACTGCAATATGGGAGGTTGTTCAGCAATAAACTGCTGTAAACACTCCAGAAAAGGATACAAAATGTTTAGGTTTCCTTCGGATAATGCAAGAAGGAGAAAATGGGCTGCGAATTGCCGTCCAGATTCTTGGATCCCGGGACCTAATGCACAGCTTTGCATAGTAAGTTTTATTGTTATTCACTTATACTTTTCCTTGCATTTCTGACATTTATAAAGTAAAAAATAAAATAAAAAAGTATTATTTAAATCTAAATATGTATTTTAATAACCATAAATTATTTTAAGAAACGCTTTTTTACTGTGTGTTTGTAGAGTCTTGGCGACGTTTTTTTGGTTCGACAAAGTTGTCTTGTTTCCGTGTCCTGATAGTATTAGGTCGTTGAAAAAACTTTCTAATTTTAATTGGTACGTTCTTCCCCCCCCCCCCCCCCCCTTTCAAATGTTATGAATTATTTAAGAAACAGAAACAGATTACTTATGTTGCTTATCATTTTTGGTCGATTTTATTTTTAGATGAAAATTTCTTTAAACCACCAGTGAAGCGATAAAATCGCCAAGCGGAAATGCTGTCCTCTTACGAGGCAAAAAAATGGCGGTGATGCGCCGGCCTATTATTTATTTAAGGGGCTCTAAGTAAAATGGCAAAAAAATTTCAGTTATTTATAACCACTACGATCATCCTGGAAAATTCTTCTACTGAGGAATTTAATTTTCTTCTATTTTTATGGTCGTAACTAAACAAATTCGTTTCCGAATTAAAAAATGATAGAGCTTTTATATTTTAATACGTTTCTATAAGAATTTCTAGAATAATTGTTAATAATAGATAAAATTTTATTCAAGAACTTTATTGTTTTGTGATATTTTCAGTATATATATATATATATATATATATTTTAATTCAAGATAACACATTTATCTTTACTTTTTCACGTGTATTCAAAACAGTAGTAGAAGGAGCATTTCATGTTTGCTCTAAAAATAATCTTGTTAATACAGAGTATTTTTTAAAGTGCTTTCTGCAGATATAAAATCAATTAAGAACACGTAAAAAAGAAATTCAGAGAAGAGCACTCTCAGATTTAGAGAAGTACGTAAAATAAGTCTTTGAACAACCTCTCAGGTTTTAATAGTTTATACTAAACTTCAAGATATCACCATGGTAACTACATATGCCAAAAAATGCTAATGAAAGTTTTACCTCAATAAAATTGAAGATGTGTTTTTTGTCACTAACGTAACTGCAACATTAATGCTTTATAAGTGTTTGAAGAAGCAAGATTAGTTTGAAATTAAGCACCAAATGCATTTCTTTATAGAGTAATATATTCTACCAGCAATAAAAAAAGAAGAAAGGAATTCCATTTACCTTATTTGAAGTTGCATAATAAACTTGACATTTATAAAGTAAATGCTCCTTGCACTTACGATTTGAATGGTTTTAAATATCATCTCGTAATACATATCAATTATACTTAAAGATGACTTGACGCATTTGAGACAACAGTTCTCGTTTATTTTTCAATATTAAGCTGAGCCTCATAATTAGCGTTTTGTCACGTCACTTAACAAAAGTATTTACTTATTCGTGTTTAAATTAAAAATTGGATAAATGAATTTATATTTCATATTTTATTTACTCATAATAAAAATTAACCCATATCGTACCAAGCATTAAATTTTTTTATTATTATTATCATAAAATATTAAATATATGTTTCTTTAAGTCATGTATACACACAAAATCAAGACCAATAAATTATAAAGATTTATTGGACTTTTAAATAATATATCACCTTTAATTTAAATAAAATATTCAAAAGAATTTATTTAAGTACCACTTATGCATACCACGTCCTATTTTTAGGACGATGGTGAAATATAGGTTAAAGAAATTCATAGAAAATACCACAAACATGGTAGCCTATAATTTATGGGTTCAAGCGATACATCAATGCATAAACAAAGAAAAAAACTTAAAGAAATGTAAATTGTTTATTTGCAGCATAATTAAAATATTCTTTTACAGCAGTACTAGCTAATTATCTGCAAATCTTTTATAAAATTGTAAAATGAATGGATTCAACATATCATGTAAAAATTAAAGTAAATTTACTTATAGACTTTAAAAGTATGAACACTGTATACATGAATTATAAACAATTATCTTCTTTTTCTTTCTAAACCAGCATAAAGTACCAATTGGCATGTGTTATCTCTCTCTCTTTCTTTCTTTTTTTTTTCTTTTATCACTTTTCAAAATATAATCTACTTAAAATTTCGCGAAACGTACATGAGAATCATTTTCATTGTCAAAATGTTGGACTTCTTTTAAATTTGGAAATTATAAAAATAAGTTTATATATGTATATAACATGGTGGAAGAGGGCAATTTGCTATGGGTAAAAAAAAAAAATGTTATCTGTCGCAAAAATTGTTTTAGATTTCTATATCCAAATACAACAGATAAGTTAGCAAAAAAAGAAAGGGGGATATGCAGAAAAAGCAAAGGAGAAAAAGATTAGCCAAAAAAAAAAGGGGGGTGGATAGGAAATGAAATGAAAGAAGAAAAAAATGAAAGGAACACGCTTGGCTTTTCTTTAGGTGGTAATACCCAACTACCCAATATTGGAAGAGAATCAAAATTACAATTTCGCTACAATATAAATTTACCACAAAATTTGCCTAGAAATCATATTTTTAGTTTCATCTCCGAAGCAAAAATAAATAAATTCTTAGGTGAACTCACATTTGATCAAGCAGTATAAAGTTGTCCATTAGAGAAACACAGCTATCTCAAATTTACTCCAAAATACTTAACAGACTACCACTAAGACTTGTTGATTGGGATCGAAAACCGCAAATGTCATTGAAAGATGTAATCTCTTAAATCTATATGGGCGATTCGAAGGATGTGTGGTATTTATGAAATAAAAACTGTTTCGCTCTTTCCCTTTTTCCTGTAAAGACAGTGAGTTAAACTATATTGTCCAACGTCTTTATACATAGCCTTGTGTTACTAAAGTGCAGTTTCCGCTGTGACAGGTTCTAAGTCGTTTCGAGCGGCGCTATTCAGAATCATTTGATGTGGTCAAGCCGTTGGACCTGGTTCAACGAGGTTGCTTCGAAGGGGAAAGAGCCTGGTCCTAACCTCCAGCTGAGATAATTGAGGGGCCAGAGGCAGATATCTTTGTCAATTTTGCATGCTTTCCTTTGAAGTAACTGCGCAATCTGATAAAAAAAGGGCTACAACTGATGACAAGACATTTGGCTCTTCGTGTCGGAAGCGTGATTAATGACTTTTTGAACCTTGGTCTAGAGCTCGCAGTGGAAACCGGCCTTAAAGGCTGGTTTCCACTAGGGTTGAAGCTTCGAGGTTCAAAAAACCATTAATCACGCTTCCGACACAAAGAGCCAAACGTCTTGTCATCAGTTGTAACCTTTTTTTATCAGATTGCGCAGTTACTTCAAAGGAAAGCATGCAAAATTGGCAAAGATATCTGACTCTGCCTCTCAATTATCTCAGCAGGGGGTTAGGGCCAAGGACTTCTCCCTGACAACCAACCACGTCGAACCACGTCCAACTACTTGACCACATTCTGGGGGTTTTGTAAAAGAGTTGGATAAACTGCATCTATTAACTCTGTGAGGGACTGTTCCATGTCACAAAAATGATTATTTTACTTTGTCAAAAGACCGGACTTTTATTCTGCTTCCTAGATTTTGTGTAATTTGAGAAAAATCGTACACTCTCATTGCCCAGACACATTGTTAAGACACATTCTTCCCACACACATTTTCTTTAAACTTATTTTTCGTATCCTGTAGTCTGGTGTTACGGTGCTGTACTGTTTCTGAAGTTCTACATGTAGCATATGTCTTTATCGTTGCGGGCAAGTCACCTATTTCTCTCTTCGGTCACTTCAATTCTACGCTTGTTGCTGCATTTTTTAGCTATTGACTACGTTTAGCCAGTCGCTTTCATTCCTTTTTATTTATTTATTTATTTATTTATTAGATATTGTAAGCGTGATAAAAAATAATTTAAAAAAAATCTCCAAAAATGCTTGAAATAATTATTTATATAATTAGAAAAATTCAATTAAGTAACCAAAGCAAGAAATTGTTCATTAATTTAAATAAAGATAAACATTTTTTGTTAACCCTCATGCCCTTTCTATTGCAAGAAATATTTTAATGAATATTCTAATAACTGTTAATTTTTTTTCTTAA
The DNA here is from genome assembly GCA_963930645.1 of Salticus scenicus. Lineage (NCBI taxonomy): Eukaryota > Metazoa > Arthropoda > Arachnida > Araneae > Salticidae > Salticus > Salticus scenicus. The sequence goes on along the minus strand of OZ005651.1, from coordinate 158,097,586 downwards.
TTTTCATAAACTATGCCCTCAAATACTTATAATTAAATTTATTTGAACAAAATTAGCAGGACATATACGTGGAAAGGCGTAATATGAAAGTAAAAAATTATATAATAATATTATTTTTTACTTTCATATTTTAAAAATGGATGATCCTGACACAATAAAAGCTATTATTTTACATTATTAAAAAAATAAAATAAAATAAGTATCTTTTGTTAATTTGTATGTCATTTGCAATTCAGATTTTTTTCAAAAATATTTATCGAAATTATTTTTTGTATGCCTGTTCACTATCATGTAAAAATATAATGGCAAGAACCTTTTTCTCCCTAGTTACTTTTTAGAAATTCCAATAACCTGTTTGGTGGAGCACAGGATAATATAAATTTTTTGCCTTTCTGTCCCGCCTAGACTACCTTTCCGAATATTAAACCTCGACATCATACGTGTACTACAATTGTTTGATGCTTCTTCGATAATTATAAAATTATGCTGACAAAAGTAAACATACGTCCATTTTTTATGTATAGGCTAAAAATAAATATTAAAAATTGCGATTATTAATATTATTAATACACGGCTGAAAAGAACCATGGCGTTATTGAGTAGTACTGTTGTTGGTAGAAGTCAGGCCATTAAAAACATCTAGGGAAATATGCCCATTGCGATGTTCTCGTGATGGAAGATTTTGTAAATTAAAAAAAAAACTGCAGATAAGCAATCTTATGTATAAGAAATTTCAAATAACAGCACAGTTACACTATAGATGTGTAACAGAATTTTTTTGTGAACGCACCAATAACTTTGTGTATCCCGTTTTTTCCTAGTCATGTGGTAAAAAAGGGATTGGTGGTGAGCTGTGCAGTCTCCAGGCGTGAATAAATTGGTTTCGAGTCTCGGGGATAAAAGACTAATATTAGCACCGTACAAGAGCTATTGAACGTTAAGCAGTAGTGAGCTAACTTTAGAGAGTGCTGAAGGCATGATGATTACAACAGTTCCATTTTTCTTTCTTTTTTTTGGAAACTAACACACTGGAAATTGAAAATTATTCTCTGTGCGTTTAATTCTGAAAATGGCTTATACGGTAGAACCGTAAGCTATTTATTGGCTTCGGACGCTTTTGTGTATCATAATGAGGAATGAGGTGAGATTTAAAAAGAAGTGTATTTTCATATTCCTCATTAATCCATACATTATATATATAGCTTGCCATTTTTAACCAACAAATTATATCGTTGAAGATTATATGTCTGACGGAATAAAAGGAATAATTATAGTATATATATGTTTTAAGATGTCTAGAGGATTTAATCTTCGAGAAACCGATTTTTGAAAAAAAAAAAAAGTATGAACTATTCTGATCATTTTAACGCTTTATTTATGCTTATCCGCACTTTGGTTCTAAAGAGCAAAATCGTAGCTGATGTTAAGATTGAACTTCGTTGTCGTTGCCAAACTTTAACTTTCTCAGAAGTGCTTTATTGCCATTATCCGCAAGATTTTCCAAAAAACTTCTTCAGCTATCGCTTTAAAACTTTGCACAAAGATTTATGTAAAAGATATCCATAAAATGAAAAAATATTTAGTATAACCTTATTTAGCAAGAAAAAATTACGAAAATGTTTTAATATCTGAAAACTTTAAAACTACTGAGTTTTACATATTTTTAAACATATTTTTATTATTTTACATATTTTTAAAAATAAGAAATTTTTATATACCTCTATATCCTTAATTTATTTAGGACCGCGGTAGCCCAAACAGTAGAGCGCTGGGCTCGTAATTAGAAGATTGCGGGTTCGGTACTCGAGCCGGTCGTGTACACTAATGGTGGCTGGTGCACTCAAACTCTGTCGTAGCCGCAATGTCCACCATGTTCCCATCAAAAATTATACCTCTGGGGGTCACCGAATCGGGAGAGCCATCCCTTCCGTGGATGTTCAAAATTGTGATGGCATGTCTCCGGACCACATCTACAGCGTCTAGAATAAACAGTGTGGAAAGCGGCGAATAAAATTGTACTAAAAAAATTAAGCCTGTCACCAGATGTCATTGTAATCGAAGCTAGTATCACGACAACAAAACCGAGACTCCCTATTGGTTAATTATATGCTTAGATCACGTGATTAAACTGGCGAAACTGGGAAAAGCCAATCAGGTCTTCGATTTGAGCAATAGCTTCGATCACAGCGACATCTGGGTAAGCTTAATTTTTGTTGCATCATTTTAACATCACGGTTATAGGCGATTGCCACACTGTTTATTCTAGACGCTGTACCACATCTAAGGGTGAGTCCCAGACCATCGCCAATTCCCCATTGCGCAGCACTAGTGCGACGTAAAAACCAACCAACCTCAATTTATTTTATTGATATCCTTTACATAAATGTATTTTAATGCAATGTGAACTTTTTTTTTTTTTCAAAATACTGCGAATAATTAAAAAAAAAAAAAAAAAAAGAAAGAAAGAAAGAAGAAGAAGAAGAAGAAGAAGTTTTGAGAAAAGATGGAATTTAATTTTTGAACCAAAATGCGTAGGAGCGGAAGACAAAATATTCAGAATAGAACAGAAATTAAAATATATTTCATTTTCGAAGTATCGATTTTTTTTTTTTTCTATGGAAACCTCTAGATTCTTTAAAGCTAAAATAAGGACTTTTTCCAGGGCTGCTCTTTATATCTGGCCCTTTATTGTAAGTAACACCATACATTGAAACAAAATTAATTACAAAGATCTACATCTCGTTTTAGATCTGATAATTTTGACTTTTTATCATGCCTTTTTGTGCGTGTAAACCGTAACTGAAGCCAGTATTTCTCTATCACGTATAGATTTTTGTCAATACAAGGTGTCTACGGACACAATTTTTTCAGTGACACTTCCACCACTACGATTATATGATAACTTTTATAGGATGTTTCAACGATTAATTATAATTAATCATGGAAACCTACTAGAAGCTACCGAACATGAAGAAATTGTGTCTTTAGACATCCTCTATTTACAAACATCTATACATGATAGAGAAAAACTGCTTTTATTTTCGGTTTCAACACATTAAAAAGCATATGTATCAGCTAAAATTATCAAATCAAATTTTGTCAACATTATTTTTGTACACCTGTGTTATTTATAATACTTTTTTCCATCGAAATAATTAAGCACAACACATCATCTGCCGAAAACAAGCCATGGAATCAGCAATGCTTTTCGAGCGTTGTGTTTTCAAGCTGAAATCTACTTGTAGGAGTGGTGAAGTGTCGTACTATAATAATTTATAATATTTTTTAATTAATTAGACTTGCGACAGTTATTATAAATAATAAACGTATTTTTGCAGTGAATGTTATTTGTTACAAATTTGTTATACCAGTTTTTTTTTTTTTTTTTTTTTTATGTTTATACTGTCGCAAAATTTTAATACTAGTATTTCTATTGTGTTTTTCAGCAAAAAACTAAAGAAGCAATGCATTTGATATCAAAACGGAAACCCTCGAATTCTAAATATGCCTCATCGTAGGATCTCCAGAAAGTGGATGACGTTCCAAAAGTCTAAATGTGTTATGTGATGACCAATCTTAAATTGGCCAACTGAGTTTTCATAGCTTCCAGAAAAAACTATTAAGGTAGAGTCCATCAAATGCATTTCTTTCTTAAGAGTCCAGCCGTTTTAATCTACCTGTCATGCGAGCTGAGAACGAAATTTGAAGCATCACCAGATGGCTGAGGAATAGTGAAGTCTTCCCATGTTCAGCAAAAAATGCAGATTTCGATAACAAGCTTTTTCTTGTCGTAATGTAATTGGAATTGTGAAACGCATTTTAACACGAAAAGCATTACTAAAAGACATAATTTTCATTAGGATAGCGTGTGAATACGGGCTAGGGACCTCAGAAAGACATGGTGTGCATTCTGCGCAGGCTTAAACCCTTGTGTGGTTAATTGGTCTTAACTACTACACCACATCAAACCATACTGCTGGGCACGTAAAAATAGGATAGCAACACAACTATTTAACGAGTCTTCATTAATTAAAATATCCTGAAAATATAAAGTATATACAGTCGGTAACAAAAGTGTCCGAACTCTAGCAAAAATTCCTATGTAAAAAAAGTACACTTCATACGGTTTTGCTAAATAAATCCTTATCGAATCCTGTTCTTACACTGACTAAGAACAGGATTCGACAAGGATTTATTTAACAAAACCTTATGAAGTTTACTTTTTTTACATCGGAATTTTTGCTAGTGTTCGGACACTTTTGTTACCGCCTGTATATAAAAGATTTTTATGTTTGTGTTTGAATGTATAGAGTATTCCACTGAGGGCTTACTAATTTTTAAAATTAAATATCTCAAAAATATGGTACGTTTTGTTCAAAAACTCAAGAAATCTGATTTAGGAATTTCAATATTAAAAATGTTTCAGAAAGCTGTAGCTGTAAGCTATAATCCCAGTACACAGGCAAAAAGCAGAGTAATTCTCCAAAGCAGAGTAATCAACCCTCAAAGCGTTCTGTTGATGAAACAACAAAAGAGATTAGTGTATTGAATAAAGCCGTAGAAGTTGCAGTCAGTGTTGCAGTCAGACTTTTTTATTCAATAATCACCAATAATTTTTAGGGGAGATATTTGATATACATGATAGAAGATGATAATCTTCGATGTAATTAGGCAAACATTACAATAAAAAATTAGTTGTAGATATTGAAGGGAAAAGTTCCTAAAATTGGCAACACTGGTTGCAGTGGATTGCATTCAATATCTTAACTCTGTGCATATGTGCCTTTATTTAAGCATCAAATGAATGTGAATTGACCTCCTGCGTGCATTGAAGAAACAATCAATCATTTCACATTTTTTGCACTATGTGTCCCGACTAAATCATAGCTAGTGTTGTTTGCTTTTTTTTTTTTTTTTTTTTTTTTTTTTGAGTAATGCATGGCAACAATCATTTTGTTTAACTGTTTAACCAATATTTCAATAGGCATTGACTGTCCACCTTATTCCTCATTTCTTTATTCCTTTGAATACTTTGTGTCATGCACATTGAAATGCATTGCGTTTCGGTACAAATATGCAATACTAGACGAATTTGAAGAGTTGATTTGTGAAGCCCACGTATCCATTTCCATCGACATACTACAAAATATAACTAAAAATTTCTTTTTTTTTTTTTTTTTTTTTCGTTATCTTTGTACTACAAAAAGTAAAGAATTTGAATCAATTATGTCGTAACAGTTGCTTTAAGAACTAACCTAAAACTTATTTATCGAACTCAGTATTGGAACCACAGCGTACTGAGTGATCTGTCTGCAACGTTCGAAACCAAATGTGAAATTTCTGAATCTCATTTTTACGGCCAGGAAAACAAATGTACCACATGTTTAATCTTTCAATCTATTTCCATTTCCGAGATGAATATTTTAAAAATCAAGGAGTTTATTATAAAACATCCTGCATAAGAGTAAGGTGTACTTTACTTTTTAAATATACGACATTAGTATTACATTAGTATTTTTAAACTAAAAAACAATAATGCATACGAATGAAAATCAAAGGTATTCGGTGATGTTTTTTTTTTTTTTTTTCTTTTCTCCAGATCATTTTTTGACCTACGAAGAACTATCAATTTTAATTGTATTTTATAATTTATAATTTATTTTTATTTGCACTGATTTTTAATTATTTTTTAGATAAATACTTAGGTTTTTAAATTAACTATATATGTCATTTAATCATTCTTTGATACTTTTAGTTAATGAACACTCAGTTTTTATTTTTATTAAGCCTTATAATTTGTAATTGTTATAACTTATAGTGATTTTTTCAGTAAATTTAGAATTGCAAATCATTATTGTTTAGCCATTTTTAATTTAGAATTATTTAATAAGTTAACATTCATTATGGTTTCATCCAGAAGTTATTTGTAGATAGCATATGCATTGTTTTTAATATGATTAATTTTTAGTGTTAAAGTATATATGATTTTAAACAATTATACTTTTCTTCCTTGTAATATCCTGAAATGGTTTTAGATTATCCGAATATTTAGTATAAATTTTCTTTAAGTTAAGAGTAAAATTGTTTTACAATTTCTTTGAATAAGAATCAGTCACAAGAACTATTTGTAATTGTATGCTATCTAACAATCACTACTGATCATAATACTATATTTCTGATATTGATATTTCTTAAAACATTTTAGTTTACATGGGATCAATATACACTCATATCTCCCTTTTTATTTCAAATATTTTTGCAATTGAATAGATTTTTCAAACTGCTAAAAGCAAAATTTTAGAACAAGATATTAATGTAAAACACAATTACAGATATTTTTACCTTAAATAATTTGGATTTTTTTTTTTACAAATAGTCTTAAATTACTTTAGTTATTTTTTCTGATTCTGTTTCTCTTTAAATTTCAAATAAACTCAAGAATATTTTAATTTTTGAGTACATTGAAAGGCAAAATGATAGTTTATATAACGAACTGATCTAATGACACATGCATTATTGCTTGAAGTTAGCTCGTTTAAAATGCATTACAACACAATTATAGAATTTTCGTTTTATAATAATATTATTTAAAAAATATAGAATAAATAAATGCAATTGTACAAATAATTGGGTATCGTTTTCTGCCTTCTTTTGTAAAACAGTAAATGAACATCCAAAATAAACACTGCAGAAAGCTGCAGTCTATAATGCTTTTGAAAATTGTTTATACACTATAATATATCTGAATAAAATTACAAAAAGAAAAATACGTTTTATCATAAAACACATTTTATTTACAGTTGATTTAAACCTTTGAAATAATACGTGATTTTGTGATTCAAGTTTCCTGCACAGTAAAAATTATGCAGGTAAAGGACATACAGAAGTGTTGTTCGAGTTTAAAGCATTTGAGGTAATGGGATGAATACATTCATTCGGAAATCATTCACCTCTTCCATATGCATTATAAAGTGTACTTTTTTGTATCACAACATTCTTTTGAGTGATTTTCTCATTCTTGATAAATTTGATTAGTGCATCCACAGTCATTCTTATTGTCGATTCAGCTCATTAAATGTGCTTAAAATTGTTGTTCATGGGTTTACATATAGCAGATAAGTGCATAAATTCGTTCTGACGAAAAATGTGTAAAAAGGAATACAACAATTTTTTAGAGCAGATGGCAATAATTACACGGCAAAATTTATGTAAAAAATGTAGGGACGGTATGGGTTGTGACTAGCAAAAATATTCCAACCGGAAAATACTTAAAACTGTCTTCACATGTATAGAAATTTATGAAAATTTTAAGTATCAATAGTACGTACTAAGCTTGTATTGCTCTTGAATCAAAGCATCATCTTGTTGTAAGCGGCTTACAACTTTATCACCTTCTAAAACAGCTAATACAACAGTATTTTCAGTAGGACTATGTAAAATATTGGGTACTTGCGGTTCCCAATTTTTAGGTGAATTTTTTTGCCACAACACTCCACTTACTGAACTTTGTTGACTATTTTCATTTGGAGCTGCAGGTACTGACATTGTAGCACTTGTTTCATAAGCATCTTTATCACATACAGATTCTTTATACTGTTCCCACGTATACTCAAATACTTGATCCCGCGGTTGAGCAGGGCTTCTGTCCAAAGAGTAAGAAGTTATATAAGTTTTTTCTCCTTGATGCGATCCCGGACCTTGCGTCTGACGATTATAACCGGAACTCGACGAGGATTGTTGGCTAATATCTGAATGATCACCGTAATAATTTTCAGGAGGAGGGTACCCTCGATTATTTCCGGAATGCTGTGTGCTCAAAGTCTGTCGGGATGACTCATCTATAGCTTCATAAATGTGATCAAAAAATTGACCTCCTGATTCCGGCGACGTAGTAAAATTTTGGCGACACTCTCCAGAACTTGATGAATCTGTGTTTCCTTCTAGTGCGTTACGAGAGTAATTCCAGTTAGCATTTGCCCTCATTCCTCGTGACATTGATCCTCGGTGGAATTTTAGAGTTCCTTCTCCTTTAGCAGTCTCTTCATGAGTACATCCTATAAAAAAGAAAAAAAAAGGTATGTAATTATTTAAAACAATTAAACTTGGAACTAAAACATATAAGTGAAAAAAAAAATGCATGAACATAAGTGAAAAATTTTGTACACTATATTACGATGAATTTCATAAATTCAAAATTACTGTTTCTCTAGATTCTTTAAAAATAAACTTTAGTATTTTCTTTTCTTATAGAAAGAAATACCATTAAAAAATATTAATCATAAGTATAACTCTTGTTGATTTTAACTTCTATAGGAAATAATAATGAAAGATGAAGCTTTATAATTAATCGACTTGTGAATATATGTCTATAGAAATGTAGAACATTGTTAAATTTTAATTTTATAATATGCTTTTGCGATTCTTTTTCTTATTATCATTATGGTTGCAAACAGTCAATTCATTTCAAAATTAAATATCCTCCATACTTTTTCACTATTCCATGTCAAGTATTTTATAAATAATTTAAACTTATAGCATTTCTTATTTCACAGCTTGAGTTTATCTAAGTTCTTCCCTCGGTCGTTTAAATATTTTGATATTTAACTGCATAAAATTCATGTAACAGAAATTTCTGTATTATCAACCTATTTTCTAACTATACACTGGATTTTATCTTTAAAGGTTTGTTTTACTTGATGATGTAAAAACTTCATTCTAAAGTCTAATCTAGAGTATAATTTTCTGTCTGTACTGCTTGCAGCTTTTAAACTGTTCTTATTTGGAAAATGTATGTTCTATGTATCTACATATTATTTAAGCAAACGGCATATAATATTTACCAAAAAATATTCATCCTATTCTTATTCTTCATGATAAAATTTATGAGTAAAAAATTGTTTTATACTTACCAAATTATTTTTTATACTGTTTTTATCCGAGCTTCTGCCAATTTTTCAGCATCACTTTTTGTTGTTCGAAACCACTGCTGATTATTCATAATGATCAACAGCAAATAAAACGGTAACTAATAAAGCTTTTTACAGCTTTGTGGTTCTCACCACTATGAGATATATTTGCAGTTCGTTAAAATACTAAAATCTTTAATCAAATGCTTACAATGTAGTTTAATTTTATTGATGCTAATTTTGTACTAATCCTTGCCCATATTTTAGATTTTAATTTATTTATTTAAGAAATTACTTCACAGTATACATCATCTCATATTCTGAAAACAATGTAAGTATTTCTCTCTGTATCCGTTATATATACATATATTTATATACAGGTGTTGGACAAAATAATGGAAACCCTTTCATTTTTTTTTTTTTTTTTTTTTTTTTTTTTTTTTTATGTTTTGTCGAATATCTCGAAAAATACTTAATGTGTTGCTCTTGAATTTTGGGAATAAGAAAATCATGTCTTTCCTCATAATTTCCAGTAAAAATTTTGTCACGAACACCTTTAGGGGGCGAACAACAAATCCAATAAAATAAAAAATATTTGTGATTACCCTGTATCTGGAAGTGCGTCCATTCATCTGCAAATTTTAGATGTGGTTATAAATGTTATATTTTATATGTGTGTAGAGTTTTGTAAAGGTATCTTGGATATTTAAGGAGTTGTACATATTTTATTAAAAAATGCAAAAATATTTCGCAAGTTTTCACTTTATAACTCTAAAGGTATTTTTCGAAATTTCATGAAATTTTCAGAAAACATGACAACATATACTTAAATTATTATACTATAGTTAAAAACAAATACATTTAATATTCAAAGAGATACGGACAATTGTAGTAAATAAATTATTACTGCGCATGCACGGACTGTAGCAAAAAAAAAAAAAAAACTTTGATATAGTTTAATACTATAAAGCACCTTATGAAAAAAATCCAGATCAGTATCATGAAAACTCATAGAGATATCGGTGATTAAATGAGCTGTTTTTCAGATGTTTTCTAAAACGTTTCTGCAATAAGGGGTCATTCACAAATGAAAATTTGAACCAGAAAAAAAAAACTATGTTACACAATGAAAGTTAATAAAATATTTGTGGCTCATTTTTCTTTTTTCATAGGTATGTACTACATACCTATAAAAAAAATAAAATTAATTGTTTGAAAAGAAAACTGAAACGATTTTACGATAAAAATTTTCATTTGAGCAGAAAACAGCTAATTTAATCACCGATATCTCTATGAATTTTCCTGATATTCAACTGGATTTTTTTATAAGGTACTCTATACAGTTGATTATTAAATTATATCAAAGTTTTTTGCTACAGTCCACGCATGCGCAATTATTTATGTGTGTAATTATATATGTGTGTGGGTCAGATCTAAGAATTTAATTTTATTCCACTTTCTATCATTTAACTGAGCTGAACTTTTAAATATTCATATAATTCCACTGAAGATAGATACTGAAGTAGTAAAGGACTTAGGGATGCGAGTTTAGGGGAACCTGGGCGTCCAAATCCAATTCAAAATTTATTTCAATTTTTAACCCACTTCTTACAATCCGATTGAGGTGAAGTTTTGAATACATGTATATTTTCAACATCAGCTGAATTGGAGTTTTTAGTACATTTTGAAATAAATACGTGTCTTTAAATTATTTTAATTCAAGTAATATTTCTTTTTTATTTCTTTTCAGCTTGGTGTGTTTATTTACCTATTTATGTATGTGGATCAAATTTAATAATTCAATTTTAATCCACTTTCTATCACCTAACTGAGCTGAAATTTTGCATACATTTTTATAGTTCCAATGACAATACATGTTTATGCAGTAATGACATTAGGAGGGGGAAGGAAGGGGCCTGGACACCTAATTCCATTTCAGAATTTCTTTTAGAATTCTGCTTCCTATCATCCTGAAGTTTTGCATACATAAATATATTATCTACATATATTGAATTGGAGTTTGTAGTACATTTTGAAATATAAGCGTGTTTTCAAAGTACTTTTATTCTTTTTTTTTTTTTTCCAAAGAAAGTGACCGTTTAATATCGGAAACTTGCGACACGTTACGAACATCAAGATGTCTCAATTTTAATATTTCTTTTAAAAGTCATTCATAAAAATTTGGCAAATAAACACTGAAATGTCCTTTATCTGCTTTTCTCTTTGAATTACAAATATGGAATGTTCAATCTGTCTTTCATCATTTCTTGAAAAAACAGTTTTATTGTATAAATTCAAAATACATTAAACTTTAAAAAAATATTTCAATATACAGTAGAATCTCGTACAACGCGCTCCCAGAAAACGTGATTTCGTATAACGCGACGAAAAATCTGCGACTATTACTCATACAACACGATAAATAGTCTCGTATAACGCGTAAAATAAAGGAAGCACGTGACGACATCTTTTCTACTTAAAACCTGTTCAAGGAAGAATTGCTCCGTTACCATGACAACACCCGACGCTTTATCTCATTGCAGAAGAAATCGTCTGCTCAATGTATGTCTCCTATAACGCGATTTTCTATTACGTGGAACGTATCCCCCGCGTTATACGAGAGTCTGCTGTATATGTATACTTAACGCAACGCATAAAAAGAAAGAATATCTCTTACCTTGTAGAACTGGATTCTCGAAAAGTTTATTTTCTTTTAAACTTCGAGATCTTTCACTCTGAAATTTAAAAAGGAAATTATTAAAATATTAAATTATTTTAAAGTAGATTTATTGAAAAAAAATATTTTTTTAATATAAGGTGTGTTTAATAAAAATAATAATAATTGTTCGGAAATTTATATGGTAGAAATTTATGTACTCGTTAGCTAAATTTTAACAAAACTGTACATCGGGAACACCACTACAACTTTAGAATACATAGGATTATAGGATATTGTGAGTCCGACATAAAACAACCGTATGATTGATTAGTTTCCTGTTAAATAAAATGAAAGAAGAAAAATTATAGAAGAAATAGGTCACGATTACAAATTTCAGAATAGGAAAATTTCGTCAATGGGGTCTTATACCACGTGTTTTTGATAAGGAGTAAAAAGCGACATGCGAGAATTCCTTATGAAGAGGTAATATTTTTTAGATATTATATACATTTTTTTTAACGTGTTCCTATTGCATGTACAGTACAAATTGTATGTTGGCTGTTTTGCGACAAAATACAAAAAATAAATTTAAGTTTTCTTGCTATGTAAGTATGTAGAGTATATGACAAGGGATATAACTTTTCTTCATAAATATTTTATATCTAAAGTCTAAACAATTAGAATTCTCTAGATCTTTTGAACAGTGTATATTAAATGGTGTACTAATTCGCATAGCTTATGCATTCTTTAAAAATCAAAACAGCTGTTTGAAATGTTGTCTAATGTCAGTATTAACACAGTTAAAAAAGTGTCATAATTACAAGAGCAAAAGCAGTTAAAATTAATTATTCTTTATTTTGCACCATTTCGTAAGATAGTAGCAACTTGTGAGAATGTTTACATAATAGTTTCAGATTGAGGTTCATTTTAATAATTTTAGAAGAACATCATTCATGATTTCAGTTAAAATCTATTCATATTATATGCGACATAAATTGGTGCATCAAAAATACAAACATTGTTTGTTAGAATTATCATATTCATTAAGTATTTTGCAAATAAGAGATAGCCGGATAATGCAAAAATGTCTGTAATTTAACGTACAAGCAACATATTAAACATAGAATATAAATGTATCATGTTCATTTCACTTTTGACTCAATTAGTAAATTTTAATCCAATGATGTAGAAAAATTTAGAGAAAAAACAGCATGACAGACATATAGAAGGAAACAACATTGAAAAGAACTGAAAGGCTAAATTGAAGAAATTTCTATAACATTTAAGAGCTCGCTGATCACATTTAAAATGCGTTAAATATGAAATTAATTTATTGAATGCGATCAGAAAATGCTTAATACGTAAGTAGTACATAAATACTTATACATACAACTTTCAAAATATTTCCGCTAAAAAAAAAAAAAAAAAAAAAAAAAAAAAAAAGGAGTCAATAATTTCATAATTAAATCTACGAAACGCTATACGTTAAAATTGTCTCAAAATTTTAACACAGAAGCATGTATAATAAGCGATATCTTGTCGTTTAATTTAATAGCAGCTTCTAAACTTTACAATATAAAAAAGTTAAATATGCATCAGGTCACTGGCTGAGAAATTTAAGCGCCTTTATGTAAAATTTACTAGGCTTTATACCACACCAAGATTTATCTATTAAGAATATTCATTTAAATCGTTAAATCGTCAAATTTCATCTACCTAATCTTACATCACAGCAGATCTTTCATTACTGGTTTGCTGAGAGGTTGACTCTTTTAACGCTTCCAACGTATGCTTTATCCTTCCGAAGCAATCCATTTTTTTGGCAGCGCAGCAAGATCAGTCTTTAAAATCTGACTAAGCAGTACAAAAGTTGAGATATAGCCTTCATCTAAATGGGTCGACTCACAGCATAGCAGCACTGCCTATTGGTGATACATTCCAAAATCTAATCATCACGAATTTAAGTGAAAGTCTAACCAAATATAAATTTTGCTAAAATTTCGTCTATTGATTCGAGAGATACAAAAATTTTGCTAACATATCTTACACACACATAAACGGTCATTTTCTAAAAATGGGAGATTCATGTCGAGGATACCTCGAAACCTGGAAATAAGTAGAAAACCGGAAGTCGAAAATTTTCACGAATTCAAAACTTTCTTGTACATTATTTTATATAACAGCGTCACCGACCGGTCAACATGAACAAAAACTTAATATATCTTCTCACAATTATCATTTATATATTCAATTCTATGCAATTTTCACTAATAGTAGTTGAGATATAGTCATTGGAGAAACCGCAGAAAGTAATACCAGTGCCGTTTTTCGTCCTACACAAAATTCAATAAGAAGAATTTTTCTTAATATATGTCACACACAGGGTTTGGTGCATTTATACACCATATAAGCTGAGGTATTGATTTTGCGAAAACAGAAAATAATAAATAATAGCAGCGCCACCTGTCGTTCAATATGCATCAAAAGTGAATCAGCACAGTCTTACAAAATATCCCTTTCACATGCAAAAAATCTGTAGTCGAGAGTATAGGGTTGCTACATCTATACAAATTACTGTGTCTATGATATTATTTGAATTATAAGAAATTGCCATATTTAATAACTTTCTTCTATAGGAACTTTATAACAAAGATTACGTTTATAAAATAAAAAAGTGCATGAAAATAAAAGTATTTTTTAATGCCCTCTTGACATCATAAGAAAATATATATATTTTTTTCTTAAACTGACATTTATCACACTTTTCGAATGATACCATTATCAATCCTCTACTCAAATTAAGCTGTTAAAAACGTACAACGAATTTCATGTTTGCGTATTAATATATAGATATACCCGGCATGTACATCTGTACAGCTCACATGCCCGAGAAGTCCGCTTATCCGACAGTTACGTTTGCTCACTGGATGATTTGCCAGGCAGGTAGATATGTTTTGCCGTACAGATCATTTGCTCGGCAATTTATTTTATTTCTTGGAAAAGGCTGAGAATTCATATCAATAAATAAATAGCATAGAACATATAAAATTACATTTAAATATAGTCAAAAAAGGAAATTTTTAAGTAAAGAAAAAAGTTTCAATAACACAAAGAATATGCGTTTTATCATCGTTAGCATGAATACTTTTTAGTATTACTTTTATTTAAATTTAAACTGATTCCTTTACACATTTATGAATCAGTATTTGTTCGTTAATTCATTAAATTTTCAGGTTTTCTGCGTAAATATAAGAAATCAAACGCTGTTTCACTATTTCCTAATATTTTTCAGATTTATTCTAATGGTTCAATTTTTTTTTTTTTTTTTTTTTTTTTTTTTAATAGTTAAATAAAATTTCGTATATACCGTTTTACTTATTTAATATTTTAATGTAGAGTGCTCTATCTTATTGAGAATAACCTAGAAAATAAACTAAATTAAAAATGAATTAGAGCGAAAAGTAACCGTGAGATTCGCACTAGTAGACTGGTTTTGTCCTGGAACTTACCATGATGAGATTGCACATTGAATCACTCATGTATAGGATTTGAGAAAATCGGTTCGGCAGAAGTTGATTAAAAGGGAATTGCAAAATTTGACGCAGAGCGGTAAACAGAACCCCTGTAACCTGATTCTTGAGATAGCTCCCCGAAAATGCTTGCATATTGTATTGCAATCGACTATGAACTTTTGCGCAACCATTGAGTAAAATCGGTTTAGTGTAAATGACTTAAAAATTGACTGCCAGATATTACCCAGACAGAAAAAATTATATAAACGCGTTCAATATAAATCGTAAAAAAAGAAAAATATGAAAAATTAATGAAAATATAAAATATATCAAATGTATAGTGAAATATGAGCATTTTTATTTAATAAGTTTTAACTGCGCATGTGCAAGCTTTAACGAAATTTCATTTGCATATTTTAATAGCCAAATATACTACTGGCCATTAAAATTGCTACACCAAGAAGGAATAATAATAACGGAATGAAATTTGTTGGACACATACATTATAGTAGGAAGAACATTTGATTAAAATTTAAGGAAATTTGAAGTAATATGTACTGAGAAAACAGTACATAAAGCAGCGGCCTCTGTGAGAAATAACAACACATATCTGCCTAGGCATTGAATCGAACAGCGATTGAATGACATGTACGGGTAGAGCACTTCATGAAGTTTTAACACGATGCCACAATTCATTGATTGAAGTTACTGGTGAGGGGTGGGGGGGGCCAGTCGCTTTTCAACGATTAAACAGTCATTTTCATTGGTGCGAGATTAGGAGAACGCGCTGGCCAGAGCAACAGTCGAACACATTCTGTATCAAAGAAGTTCCGGACAATACAAACAACTCACGGTCGTGCATTATCTTCCTTAAATTTTGCGCTATGGAGGCCTCTAATACAGGGCAGAGGGGCGGGCCTTAACTCATCAGAAATTTAATGGCCGCTATTCTGAGTGAAAGGAATACAAACATGAAGTAATCGAGACGTGTATCCAATGGGAACCCATAACATCATTGCGAATGATGGACAGTATGATGATGTCGAATCCCAGCTGGCAATGTGCATTATTCATAATGCTGTTAAATACGGATAAGGCAACCTTGATGCTGTAAATCGGATTGTGATCTGTCTGAAAAGTGACTTCACGCCATTCCTGCGTGCAGGTTCATCGTTGATCACACATTAAGAGGGGACAATACCTAATCTCGCCGGCAGCCTTCGCCCATGTTATTCTATGGGAAAATTTGTTGCTACAATTACACATTACCTAATGAATAGTTTTAAATTCTGTTCTCGCAGTCAGAAAATTCATAACCGTTAAATGAGTACTCATTTTTGAAAAATTCATTTTTTTTTTTTTTTTTTTTTTTAATTTTGAGTTCAAAAATGCGATTTTTCACAAAATGCATTTTTCTCATTTTCTAATTGCAAAATGAAATACTAAAATTTAAAAAATTCAATTTTTGGAAAACAAGTACTAATTTAACGCTTATGAATTTTCTAAATGTGAAAACAGAATTGATAAATATTCATTAGGTAATGAGTAATTATGTAAACAAATTTTCCCATAGAATAACATGGGCGAAGGCTGCCGGCGAGATTAGGTATTGTCCGCTCTTAATGGCGCCCATATCAGTGATGCAGTTTTAAGGGTAATCAGAATTTTGGTAGCCGCATACTGAGCCACCACCTGGATTGATGGTATGTGGTACCATTGGATACACGTCCTGGTCACCTCTTGGTTTCATTCCCGCCACTTTGAATACCAGCCATTACATTTCTGACGAGTTAAGGCCCATAGCTCTGCTCTATGTTGAAGGCCTCCGAAGCGCAACATTTAAGCAGGACAATGCACGACCGCTAGTTGTCCATATTGTCTGGTCCTTCATTAAAGCCGAATGTATTCGACTGTTGCTCTGGCCAGCGCGTTCTCCTGATCCCGTACCAATGAAAATGACTGTTTAATCGTTCAAAAGCGACTGGCCCCCACCACTCACTAGTAACTTCGATCGATGAATTGTGGCATCGTGTTAAAACTTCATGAAGTGCTCTACCCGTACATGTCATCCAATCGCTGTTCGATTCAATTCCTAGGAAGATAAGTGCTGTTATTGCTCACAGAGGTCGCTGCTTTATGTACTGTTTTCTCAGTACATATTACTCCAAATTTCCTGAAATTTTAATCAATTGTTCTTCCTATTATAATGTATGTGTCCAACAAATTTCATTCCGTTATTATTTTTTCTTCTTGGTGTAGCAATTTTAATGGCCAGTAGTGTATATTGAGCTACTTATATGAAAATCTGAAACAAGCATCGCGTAAATTCAAAAATTTGAATGCGATAGAATGAACTGTTATTTAGATCTTCTCAAAAAGAAAGAAAAATCCCTTAACGCGCGTTGTCCTCGCTGCGAGAACGCAAAATTTAAGATCCAGCTGCAAAAATTCATCCCGGAAAGTTTTTAGCAAAAATTTACGTTTATAACATAGCAGAAAAGGCCGGTTTTTTTTTAACCTTAAAATTTAATTTTTCTTTTAGTTTAATTTAGTTCATGAATTCTGGTGGCAGTATAATTTAAAGAATCCGAATTGTCTTGCGCCGCAAAGGGTTAAGGGGTTTGACTCACATTTTTATTTTTATTCAATCAATAGTAATACAGTGTTCGTTTATTGTAAATAAATATTAATAAAACCCCCTTATTATTATATTTTCCTTATTATTGAAAAGAACTGAAATTTAGTACAATCTGTCGCATACATCTTTTTAAATTTATACGATAATTGTTTGGGATTTTCATATACGTATACTATTGGCTATTTGAGCATGCACAGTTAAAAATAATTTAGAAAAATACTCATATTTTATTAAACATTTATTATTTTAGTGTCTTGATTTCTGTATGCTGTGTCTGATGCAATATGTCAAGTTTTCTGAAAATAGCTTTGCATTGGGTTTAATACCTCGTGTGTTATAGTAAAAAAAGTGACTTTTTTTCAGTTATTTAAATAAACTGTTATATCTAAATAAATATATGTGATAGCCTCACAAAAATGTACTCAGATAATAAGAAAGAATCTCATAATCATATGCTACAGCCAGATTGCATTTCATGCATTACTTTTTTACATGGCTATATCAAACATTTTCATATTTATTAAACTTTTTATTGGCTCCCTTTTTGCTTTTGGGGCAAAACCTTCACTGAAATACAGGAGGTGTTATATGTTCTTTACTTCCCTAAAGTTTCAGGATGATTCGTTCAGTACTTTTTGAGGACAAATTTTTTTAAGTAGAAAATGTCTGATCATTTATGGAAAGGTAGAGTCACTCTCAAATTTTACCTACAATAATTTGTCCTTCCCTTTGTGTGAAGTCCATTAAAATAATCTTTCGTATTAAAATTATACTTTTCGCAATTTTATATTTAAATAATAATTACTAGATAGATTTAAGAGATATTGTTAGTTAAGTTTCAAATTTTTTGTGTCAGCTTTTTTTTTTTTTTTTTTTTTTTTTTTTCTCTCTCTCTCTATTGGAGTCAAGTCCTTTATCAAAACATGACACGAAGTGGGAAACAAGATATATTTCATTTTATTTCTTTATTTTATTTTTATGTATTTATTTATTTGTTTATATTTATTATTATTTTGAGAAAACAATTCCAGTAATATTAAATCTTATCATCAATATAACACGTAAATTGCTAATATTTAAGAGAATTCAATTGTTCTAATTATAAAAATTTACATTTTTAACCAAAAAAAAAGTTATGTTTAATTGCAATAAATTGGAAAGGGTAAAACGTTCTTGCTTAGATTCATATTTTAAAAATATTATGTGTAAAGAAATTTCCTAGATTTTTTTTAAAACTTTTAATGCTAGAAGCATTAAATATTGCCTTTTTTTAATATAATCCACAGCTTAAATTAAATTTTTAATACTAATTTGAGCTTGAATTCTCTCCCTTTTTTTCCCAAAGACAATATATAAGCAAAATTTGAAAATGGCGTATATTGTAAATGACCTTACTGTATTAGTTATTGTTTCCATACCTTTATTTGGCGTAGGGAATAGTGGGTACAATGGACCGCTCCTATAATTTATTTATTTATTTATTTTTATGGTTCATATTTTAGTACATAGATAGCAGCACTGCAATGAGGAAACTTAGCCAGCAACTTCATGCCTAACTAACAATTTAGCCATTTTATTCATGAAGTTTAGTTTACTGTAGCCAAAAGTAACATTTTTAGTTAATTAGGTAGATTCCTTATAGGAGATCTACCTATTGCAATGGTTCTCATGACACGACTTCTGGAAAATTTCTTCATATATTCACCGATCATGACTCCTAGAACCCAAAACCACCCTCCGTTCAAAAGTTTATATATATATATATATATATATATACGAAGCAGGACACTTTGGTCCCGCCGTTTTGGTCCCGCCACTTTGGTCCCGCCATTTTGGTCCTGCCGTTTTGGTCCCGAGGAAATTTTGGTCCCTGGCCATTTTGGTCCCGAAACATTTTGGTCCTGCCAATTTTTTGCAATTTTTTAAATATATATCAGTTTTTTAATAGGATAACATATTTATTGATACGGGAAAATTGAAGTACTCTTAGAATATCTTTAATTAGGGAATATCTAACAGATAAATATATAAATTTTTACATTACGATTGCTGCCTAGCTATTGAAATTCGGAGAATTTTGTACAATTTTTTTTACGAACATTTTATTTATTTATTTTATGCAATTGCACTTTTTTTTAATTGATATTTTTAGTTCCCCATCATACTATAGGTATGGGGAACTTAGGTAATCGTGAAAATTTTCGACCTCGGTTTTTTGACTTTTTTACACGTTTTCAGGTGTGAGGAATCCGAAAATGGCAAAATTTCTATGGTGTCTGTCTGTAGGGTGTCTGTTAGTCTGTTAGTGTGTTAGTCTGTTAGTGGGTCAGTCCGTTAGTTTGTTAGTCTGTGTACACGATATCTCAAGAACAAATTGTCGCAGAGAGGTCAGATCAGTTTTAAAATATTACTTTCGACACTGGCAAGAACCCTATTCATTTGCAATATTCGAATTTAAAAACTTCGTTAGTTATTAGAAATTTACGATTTTCTTAACATGGGAGAATAGGAGAGAAATTCACTTAAACGTGCATTAAATGGAAACTTTTTACTGTAAAATTGTCAGACCAGTTTTAAAATATCAGTTTTGATGCCGGAATGAACATCAGTAACTATAAATATGCTTCTTTGAAAATTTCGCAAGTTATTGGAAATTTACGATTTTCTTAACATGGTGGTATAGGGCGAAATTTCACATAAACGTCAATTTTTAGAGATATTTTCATAGTAAAGATGTCAGACTACTTTTGAAATATTATTTAGGACACTGGCATGAATATTGATGACTATGAATTTTCCAATATAAAAATTTCGTAAGTTATTGGAAATTTACGAATTTCTTATCACAATAGAATAGGGCAAAATTTTACACAAACGTCAAATCTTGAGGGATATTTTCATCGTAAAGATGTCAAACCACTTTTGAAATATTATGTAGGATACTTACATAAATACCATAGAGTATGAATTTTCCAATTTAAAAAAATCGTAAGTTATTTGGAATTTAAGATTTACTTAAAATGGCAGAATAAGGCAAAATCGAGCACAAACGTCCATTTTGAGGATCATAAATATATCAGACAATTTCAAAATAACATTTATGATACTTGAATGAACATGATTGACTACAAATATTCTAATGGGAAAATTTCGTAAGTTATTCGAAATTTAAGATTTTATCAACATAGCAAAATGTTGCGATATTTCATATAAATATGCAGTTTTGGGATTGTTGCATTGGAAATATTAGCATGAAAAATAAAATACGAAATTGATCCCAATAAAATAAATTAAAGATTAGAATAAGATAAATATGTTGAACTGAATGGTGGGTAGCCTATTAGGTGAGGATTTCGTTCTGTCATTGTGCCAAGCGTTTGTTCAAATTCATTTCTCTTAACATGAATATAATATGTCCTGTACAAGAAATTTATGAGAACATACATATGATGGGGAACTGAGCAGAGTCCACCTATGCCAACTAGTTTTCATTTTATTTCGATTTATTTTACTTCAATTGTAATTTGATTTTTAATTTACAATCCGTGACAACATTTTGTGATTTTAAAAGTATTGTTAACAATAACAACAGTAGATAAAGTTTGAATTATTTTAAAAATAATAAAATACAGAAAAATTTTGTTTAAAAAGAGGGAAAAAGAAAGAAAGAAAACCTTACGATATTAAATATAATTTGCTTTTAGTGGCAGAATGCTATTTCTTTCAAAGAACTAAGTATTGACCTGCTCCCATCATAGACTCTTCTTCATAAGCATAAGCTTGGGATCATTTATGAAGTTCTTGAATTTATATATGAATTTATTCATATATATATATATATATATATATATATATATGTGTGTGTGTGTGTGTGTGTGTGAGAGAGAGAGAGAGAGAGAAGGAGAGAGAGAGAGAGGGGGGGGGAGAGATACGTTTCATTCGATTTGATTGTGATTTAATTTTTATCATTAATCTAAGAGGAATTTATTTCAAAATATGTGTTATATTGATAATAATAATAATAAAATGCATGTTTGTTTGTCCGTGATACTTAATTACGTTAACCGTGTATATATGTGTATAAATTACTTTTCTTTCAATTACAATGGTTTTATTTTAAAAATGAAAAAATGTAAGTAGTCTAATAATTAACTAACTGTGCGCATTGCAAGCATAAATGTTCAGAAAATGTTGATGTAAATTTTTTTTTTTATCTTTTTAGTTTAAAATTATGTTAAAAAATAAATAAATAAATAAATCTGTCTGATATGTCTCTATGACTAAAAACAATGCTTGCATTGAAATCTCTGTAGTACCTTGAGATTCGTTTCACACCTGTTTCTCCTACAGACAATAAAAAGGCATTTCACTGTTTTGTTTCAGCGCATTTGAAAAAAAAAAAAGGGGGTGGGGGTGGGAGGGGCTTTTAATGGACATTTTCTTAAACAATATTGTAAGTGGTTATAATGGAATAAAAATGCTTTTCCAATTCTATGTGATATGTAACTATTTCCTGTGTTTGACAAATATATCCGGATTGACAGAGCAGAAAATGACTTAAGTTTAGCAGATATGTGCAAATTATACCTGAGATCATTATTTAGGTTACTGGCATCTTCTTTTATTATTAAACTGTAACATTTAGGAGTTGTTTCGATAAAGAATTGATTTCCTACAGATTTTGTATTCGAGCACTATAAATATAAATGTGATAATTAAGAGCCGCATCACAGTGTTTTATGTTAAAAACCTTGTATTTTATTTAAACTAAAATTTTGCAGACTTAGATAAATTAACAATGCTTAGATCTGCGCTGATTACTAATACCTTTATCATTCAAAATTCGATCCGAAATAATAAATTTTCTGTTCCACGTGTCCTATAGTTACATCATTTTCAATAAAGGTTGTAGATATTCAACTCTCCAATTGAAAATATTCGTCTAAGTTCTGGTTTGCCCGAAGTTACCTCATGTACGAGTATTTGCTGTCCTTTTTCCTCTCAAAATTATAGACGTTTTCTCAGTTTTATTTGTTACTGCAACTTTCTGTTGCAAAATAATAATAATAATAATAATAATAATTTTCCTACCCCCATGTTTTCAAGTCAAATGACAAAAATTCGAAATATGAAGAAGAATTTCGCTTTTTTTTCTGTAATACTTTGATTATTCCTAATATCGGGACCAAAATGGCGGGACCAAAGTGGCGGGACCAAAGTGGCGGGACCAAAGTTGCGGGACCAAAGTGGCGGGACCAAAACGGCAGGACCAAAATTTCCACCGGACCAAAGTGGCGGGACCAATTCGGCGGGACCAAAACGGCGGGACCAAAGTGTCATGTACCCATATATATATATATATATATATATATATATATATATATATATATATATATATATATATATATATATATATATATATATATATATAGGTATATATATATATATATGTATAACGCTTTTTCCCATGTTAAGTTGTGAACACGATAACAGGAGTAATTTTTATTTAAATTTAACCAGCTCGGGATATGTTGTCAGGACAGTAAAAATCTCGGTCGAGTTCGTAGATGGGGTATCCTGCTCAAAGGGGGTGGAAATGGTGGGGGGTGGAAAATTTCATTTGCCCATACTTTCTTTAATATTGAAAATAGGAAAATACTTCAAATCAGGCGAATTACCGCCTTACCCTAAAGAACAACTTTTGTATTTAAACTTTTTCGATAACTTGAATTGCTTAAAAGTTACAAGTTAAAAAGTGATTTTTCTTGTGATGAAGCCGACATTTTCTATAGCTTTCATTGCAAAAAATTATAATCTGATGCTTATGTCACGTGCAATTGATAATAAAAAAGATCACTGAAAATATAATAAAATTTTAATCATTTTTTTAAACAATATAATAATCTGATTAAAAAAAAAAAAAAAAGTTTAATTTAACAGAAAATATGACGTCACAATTACAACAATGTACTGAGAAAAATGAAATAAAATTTTATCCGTGATTTTAAACAAATAAAATAAAAGTTAATAAAAAATAAGTTAATAAAATCCATAGAATAATAATAAGGAAGAAGGAGCATGCCAATACTCTAATGCTTACAAACCCCTTCTAGTGAAATGCCAGCGAAAGCTACTTTTGCTCCTCTCAACTTTGAAGTAGGGCACCCATCCTCAGCGCATTTATCGCTGTTTGTTGTGAGTGCTGCCTCGCAGACTGATTGACAGAGAGACGAGACGATTCAAAAATCTTGCCAACAAGTCGCCAACCAATCAGATGGAAGCACTGTTACAACCCTATACCCGGCATTCCTGGATTTTACAAACCGAAAACAAAACACGTACGCTCCTTCTTCCTTTATTATTATTCTATGATAAAATCAACATATCTTAGGGCTAAGCAGATTTAGACTTAGCTTTATGACATAGATGCTATAATGTAAAGATAAATGTCATCGTATAAAAAAAAAATAAATCTTGTAAATCTATGCTAAACGAATTAAACTGGCATGGTAGAAAAGGTAATAAATTTGGGGACATTTAGGTACTTATCCATTTAACAAATGAACTAGGTACGATTTTAATTAATTTTCCGTTGAAGTTTATTTTCATGAAAATTTAAATTAAAGTATTTCATTACTCGAATTCCCTTATTTTGATAAATAAAATTATACCATTAAAAAAAAAAAAAATAATAAAGAACACTCTTTTATTGAAAAATGAACTAATAAAGGTTTTAGAAAACTATAACATACTTTTAAATTTTGATTAAAAAAAACTAATTGTTGCCACTCGACATTATACAAATACATCCAAATCCTGTGCCACATACGATAGTGTTTCATAAGTATAGATTTTTTGTTAGCCCTTGGAACCTGCCCCTGATGGTAAAAATGCCTGGAAACATTTGTATCTAGTATTGTCATTGATTATGAAGTTGTGTGCAAAATTTCAGGTCCTTTGGACGACAAGAAGTTGCCGAAAATTGAATTGCAAAATTCCGTTACATACATTAATAGTTGCATCATATCAAGTTAATAAAAGTGTGTTAATTAAAAACCTTGTTAAACGCTTTAATTAATCATTTAAAAATATAAAATAAAAATAATACGTCAATCTTACATACAAATATCGTTTATGGTGAATAGTTTAGAATGTCAGTTTAGGCAAGAATTTAATATTTACGATTGAGAGTAATACGTTACAGCTTCCTTTGACTTTTTATCTTGTCGAAACAAGATATTGGTCTGTGAAGAGATATGAGGTTTTCGCGTGGAAAGAAAATATAATGACGCCAAAGCTGCCTTTCTCCATCTCCAAGCTCGCCAAATTTTGTCGCCAAGTCAAAATTTCGTCGTCAACTATCAACTTTTGTCGCCAAATCACAAATTTCATTGCTAAGTCGCAAGTTTTGCCACCAAAATCTCGCCAAATCATACAATTTACTAAATTCATATTAATTAACATTGAAATTCAGCGGTGCCAAATGGTCAAATGTTAACTAATGTTAATATTAATGTTCCAGCTTATGTGAACCAAAACAGTTTCACTTTACAACTTTTACTCATCTGACAATAAGAATCACAAAAACACAATACAAAACTTTCAATAATTCAATAAAAATTACAATGAAATAACTATCCAAAAACCGCTACCACTTATCTGTATTTGACTTGACCATAGCAACGCCAGGCTTACCAGAACTAGTAAGATCACAAGTGCATTTTCACGTTTCTATTACTTTTTCTTTTAAAAGAAAGATATTGAACAACAGTTATATAGATTTTAAATAAAAAATATAATTTTGATTAAGCTTGGTGGGGAGGGGGGTGTAGCCCAATAGCCCCCTCCGGGATTCACCATTGCTGGGATTGTATATCTCGATTGTATATCTTGTGCTTTTATTTGTTGAATGATTATGAGATTGAATTTTAAAAAATTGAAACGTTTACAAACCAATAAATTTAGCCTAAAATTTTAAGTAGAATGAATATAACCCTTTTGTAGCTGAAAATTAAATTTCTTGAAAACAGAATAGCGACGTAAATAATGCAATGTGTGGGAACAAAGCCATTGGCTAGGTATTAATGCATATTTGTAAAATTTCTTTACAATTGTAACATTAATGTAAAGGAATCTACCTTTGCCTTTAAGCTTGCCGAAAAGGGATTTTTTTTTTTTCTTTTCGTCTTTCAGGAATTATGATCTGGAACAGGCTATTTAGCACAATTAAGAGCTAAGGTCATCTATTATTATATTTAATCTCATTAAAATATTTTTAAAAGGATTTTTTTTTTTTTTTTTTTTTTTTTTTTTTTTAACATTTGCTTTCATCAGTCCAGACGAGGTACAATGGACCACTAAGAAACGGGATACAGGGGACCATGGTCCATTTACCTCAGTTCTCTGTCATAATAAACTGATTTACGAAATCTGCATTTTTGAAGTGTTAGCTATAAATTATATATAAAAATTTCAGAGTTAACCTTAATTAGATCTATTATGTCTTCAAAGATGAATAAGAAAGCAATTTACTTTGAGGTTTCTTCTTATTTACTTTTAATAACCATTCAGTTACTTTTGTATTATTATATTTTTACAAATATCATACAGCTATAACAAATTAAATTAAATAATGCAATTAAAAAATAATAATACAAATGAAATTTTTGAAAAAGACGGTTTTACATTTTGTTGGTTTAATCACAGAAATAAAAGATAAAGAATCTGCTTTTGTGAGATTCATGCAACGCAAACTTAATCAAGATCTCTACATTTTTTCCTGAGAGTGTTGCTATATCTCTTGTAAATTTTCAAGCTATTGTAATGATGAGTATTTCAAACCCTACAACTTCACAAGAAAACAACAGATTTTCAGTGACACTAAAATTGCCTGGCGTATCATTTTCTAATTTTAATGTTCATTAATTTACATTATTTATATGAATCGAAGACATAAATAAACAAATATAATATATTCTACATTTTATATTGTTAAAAAACATACTACATTAGTATGCTTTTTAAACTTGACCTGTGGTCCATAGTACCCCATGTCATGGACCATTGTACCCCGTGGTCGGGGTACAATGGTCCATTTTGTCAGTTATAAAAAAAAATATTTTAAAAAAGTAAACATAATTATTGCTTTTGATTGAGTGCCACATAAGACCCAATATATAGGTAATATGCACACATATTTTCAATAGCGAGAAATTATTACTTTGTGAGTAGAAACCTAAAATTTCCAAAATTGATCCATTGTACCCCACTCTCCCCTACTTGCATGGTGATAAATAATACTTGCCAGTTCCTTTGCAAATTGTATGGCAATACATTTGTGCACAAAGGCTACTACTGGCAATGCAATAATTGCGCATTTTTGGTCATTTGCATAACTCCTCAAAATGTTTTCGATTAGACCAAATTAGAGAATCTCTGCTTAGAAACCCAATTTTGCACAACACAAAATTATAGAGGAAAATGTTTGTTATATATAAGATCTCAGAAAAATGAGAGCATAACAGAATAAAGCAGTGACGCTAGATCAATTTGCGTTGAAAGCATGCATGTTTGCATGAAAGAAAATATAAATTGTAATATGAACTATTTTACAATTCATTATTTGTATTTTACAATTATACATATTTTACAATAATTATACATATATATATATATATATATATATATATGTATGTATGTATGTATCAATGTATATGTATATAGGGTCCATTAATGTCCATTCCCACCGTTTTAATTGCTAAACGGCTTCAGCTATAATCATAAAAGCGGTGTCTAGTTATAGTAAAGGGGCAATTCTTAACTTGATGCCACCGTTATACAACGCCACCTGGTCGAAAATGGTGGAATTAGCGTTTATATCCCGAAAAGGTAACAGATGGAGGACAAGTTAATTACACAAATGTAGAGCATCATCTATTTAGAAAAGATATCTCTTAGGTGTAAATACAATAAATAAATAAATTAATAAATTAATAAATAAAATGCTTAGAACACGCATTTATTTATTTGCAATTTCGTACACAGTGATATGCCAAAGCCATCTTAGAAAATAAAAGACGACTTTTCATCCCCAATAGCCTTTTTTTCGCTGTTTAAACTTCTGTCCAGTAACTGTAATGTACAGTCGGGGAAAAAAAAAAACGCAGCACTCGATGTAACTCCGTTGCTAATCAATGCACAAAATCGTAATACGTATCATTCGACGGGGAATTGAGAGTAGATTCAGAAAATGAACGGAAAATTTGAATTGGTGGTCGTCTACATATTAAAACGCGCACCAACTTTGATTTTTCTAATGGTAAAGTCCCATATTTATTTTATATTTGAATTCCTGGGATCGCGGCAATGCGAAAAAGTATATTGGTTGTATATTTTACTTATTTTTTCACAGAGTTATAAGCGTTCAAAGTTTGAAGGTGCTAATGTTAAATTCATATTTCAAACTTTTATTAATATCTTCACAAAAAATAATTTGATCGATATATATATATATATATATATATATATATATATATATATATATATATATATATATTTTACGAGATACAGTGAAGAAACCCAAACATAATCCATCATTACTTTTGATTCTGAAAATATTTTTAATTCTGAAAAATATTAATAAATTCATATTCATAAAAATTATGAATTATGACCTATATTAATTTTTACATAAAATGAATCCTAATGCTGAAAAATATGGGTGTCCAAATTTGCAGCTCATTCCAGTTATTAGTTTTCGAGATATAAATAAATCTTTCTTTTGGGGTGGTTTAGGGGGCCGTCTGTTAAAAATTCTTGAGTGAGATAACGAAGCAAATTTTAAAAAATAACAGAGAAAATTGAGCAAAATATTTTTATTTTTTATTTACGGGTCAAATTATATAACAACAACATCAAATGCAAAGAAATAAAACAAAAATGTTGATTTTTAGACATTAGTGTTGTAACAAGAATTCCTATTTTCTAAAGCCCCTTTTATCGTTCTTCAAAACAAAACAATACAGAAACGAAAAGTGAATGTGACTTTGAGTATTCGTGTTAAACTCCTTATTTTACGTTGACAAAAATATACACAAGTGGTATTTACTTCATCGATTACTGGTGATAAATATTGAATCCTTTAAGCGAACACTAGAAGAAAAAAATTAACTAAAGAGGCGGGGTTTACTGTTTGAAATACTCTCAAAATAAAATATTTCAGAAAAAATTTTCTGTACCACAATTATATAACAGATGGATATACATTATAATTATATTCTTTCTAATTAATATATTCCTATCCATACTATATTTTATTGCAAAAATATGAACACTGGGTAAGAAATAAGTAACACACAAATTACGAAAGAAACGCCCACTGGCATAGTTACAGATTTCCAAATGATGTGAATCTTCGTCAGCAGTCGCGAAAGCGTTAATTAAGAAATTATATTTTCATAGAAATTATAAAACAAATCGTACAGTTCCAAAGAGTTCAACTGACCCAAAACTGGTAAGTGCTATTAAAATTGTTTAATATTTACTTTATGAAACCTTACAATAATTTATCCGAAAAGATTTAGTTTATGCGTTGTTATATATATATATATATATATATATAGCTATATTATTTCAGTTTGTATATTATGTTACACGTACGAAAGAAAATTTAAACTTTATTGGTGATCAGTATATCCATGATAGATACTTTTTAATTGAAAAATATTGCACTTTTATAAAGAGTATTGTCTGACCAATCGTAAGTGTAATGTATTTAAATATACCTAAAATTATCTAAAAAAGTACTGAAGTATATACATATCCAAAAAACTGAATTCATGATAATTATTTTTATAACTCTTTTTTTCTTGAAATATTTCCGGTGTGAAACAGTATAATTTTGTCTAATTCTTGTAGGATCTTAATGTTATTTTTCTACATTTAGAGATAACCCCCTAACACATTTTTGATCATAACTCTATGAATACTAAAGATAAAGTATACAAACAGTATACTTTTCCGCACTGTCAGATTCTCAGAAATTCGAATATGAAGTCAAAATTGGGTCTTGCTATTGAAAAAATCAAAGTTGGCGCTCATTTTAATATGTAGATGACCCCTAATTCAAAATTTGACGACATTTTCAGAAAGTGCATTTAATTTCCTGATGAATGGTGTCTATTAAATTTTTCTGCGTCAATTAATAACGAAATATCATCAAGTGCTGCGTTTTCTTTTTTCCCCGACTGTACACTAAACTTTTGTTTGAAGTTTACGTTGCACATGTTGTAGCGTAGTGGGTGACACGTATGCTACATAAATTTCAATAAAGGGTCCAAATGGGCATTTCAGCTGGTGGACAGAAATTTAAACATAAAAATAAAGTATTTTGTGATAATTATCTGCTTTCTTTCTAAAACAATTTCCTCGTGTCTCTGTGGAGGAAATCTCAAACAAATAAATGCACACATTACTCGTTCTGTTTTCAGCATTCTTATCTGCAATATGACTCTATACCTACAAAATCGATCATGCTCTACAACTTTGTAATTCAATTTTTTCTTCTATTTCACTTTTCAGATATGAAAGATAACTCTACCATTTTCAACCAGATGGTGCCGTAAGCGGTCGCATCTAGTTAGGCATGGCCCGTTTTATTAGTTCTAGACACCATTTCAATTCTATATTTGCAGCCATTCAGAAGTTAAAATTGTGACAACAGACTTCACTGGGCACACTGTATATATATATATAGATATATATATATTACTGCTTTGCAATTCATTATTTGTGAAATAAGAAAAATGTTTAAATAGTAAAATGACAAGTTAGAGCTATAATTTAATATTTCTTTCGAAATGAAATAGGAGAAATCTCTTTTTAAATCTGTGTTAATTTACAAGAAATTAAATTAATGTACCATAAGCAGTTTCGTTTAATAATATTGTACTTATGAAATATCTGCCGTATCAAAAATAAAGAATGCCGTTGAACGAAAAGGGAAATTTGGCATTTTGTAGAAAATGTTATTATGTATATGATTTAAAATAATAATTGACATGATTGTAATTTTTTTCTATTTTTTTATTAGATTCCAAATTGAGAGCTCGTGTACTGCTGTTTGATTTTAGCATAACTATTTTTGAATACCAATCTTTGACTTGCTTATTTGTAAAGCAATGAATTCAGAATCAATAGTGCTAAAAATTTAAAAAAAGAAAAAAACTGTGTGAGGTTAAATCTGGAATTTTCTGCAAAAAAGTAGTAAGTAAAACTGTTATATATCTATTTTTTATAAAACAATGTTCTTAAAAAATAAAAATAAGAACAAATTTTGATTTACTTTACTTACAGTGCGCTGCTTTGAATCATTTGTGTGCATCACAGACTGCTCCGAAAACTGGGGTTCAGATTCTTTCCTTTTCTTCCAAAAAATATTCGAAAATATATTACGTAAATCTCGAGAAATCTAAATAAAATAAATAAATTTGAATTAAAAATATGTGAACGCTAGTATTATTATTATTATTACTTTATTTTTATTTATTTTTTTAACGTACTAAATATTCCATACAATTAATTAAATATATCAATTACCTTCATGTATGGACCAAATGTGTGTACCAAAATGTATGCAGTATAAACTGCATACATTTTTAACAAGGCATAAACTAAATTTTTTTATGATATGAAACTTTTTTTTTTATTTATTTTTTTTTTTAAATAACAATTTAAAAAAAAAAAAAAAACGTGACTTAAACAAATTAGAATTTAAATAAATGATTTTATTTAATTCAATTCCAGCTTACGTACTAGAATTTACATAAAGTTTTATTAATCATGCTTATTATCTAATCTTGAAATCGCAATTTATTACAGTTTTATTTACAATTGCATTATAAATGTAATTCAGAAAACATTATGCATGGGAGATATTAATAATTCCTTTTGGGGCTAGGTTTGATAAAGTTATGTAATGTTTCATATTTCTTAATAAACTAAACTTTATCTATATTTCAATTGAAAAGAACGAAACCAAATTCCTATTTAAGTTCAATCGAAATTTAGAAAATTGTAATTAAATTATGCCTTAAATTTTCTAATGCTGTGTTAATTGTAAAGATTTACAATCATTTAAATAATAATTAAAAAAATAAATAAAAAAAAATAAAAAAAAAAAAAGGCAGAAGGAAATGGAAGCATTATCAAACTAACTTTTCTAATGATGCTATTTTTAAATTTAATGAAGATCTATTTTTTTCGACATAAAATGGACATCATGAGTTTACACTTTTAATAAATTTAAATTTTACACATTGACTGTCACTAGCATGCCAGTCCCTGATTTGGAGTAACGTTCTAGGTGCCAGGCTTGTTCTGGTACAGGAAATCAACCCTATTTTCTTTTTCAATAGACATTACATTTCGAGTATTCTCATTAGTATTGACATGAATTGGGAATTAAAATCTCGTTACAAATAAACATGGTTTCAAATAACAGCATTGTTACTTATTGAAAAACAGTTATGTGTATAATATGTAGATTATAATATTTCTATTGTAACTAAAAAAATAATTTGTAATGCATATATTTCTTTATGGTACAATGATTAAAAAAATATATTCTTACTAAACTTTCTTATTTTAATTCATTTTTATAAGCCACGTGCCAGAGCTTATTCTGGCATTTGGGAAATAATTTTATTTGTGTCAATCAAGAGTTAATTTCATAAAATTCAGTAACTAGTAACTTGTATATTTCTTAGCACTCCCTGTGGAACAATCTTTTACTACCACTTTTTAATATTAATTTTATAAATTGGCATGTGAGTACAATCTACTCCTATGTACATCATTTACTATCAACATATCTTGTTATGATCAACAGTCAATTTCTTAATAGTTTTCAATTGTTTTACAAGGAGTGGAATCGGGAATTCTTCGAAAACCACAATCACTTGATGGTGATTATATTTCCATTATATCATTTCCAATGCTCTTATTTTAACGCTTGTTTCCATACCTAATTAATAAGCAAACTTTATGAAAATACTTATCGTACGAGTGTAAAACGTGTCTGTGCAAAACACTTTTTCACAGGGTTAGAGTTTTTATTTTATTTGAATAATAACACTGCTCGGCATGAAAATTGCCCCCAACATCATTTTTGCAAATTCTTATGTAAAATGACCTCCTGATTACGAATATGACGTCCATTTTGCCCTATCACCCACCGTTTTTTAGGGACGGCCCGCTATTTTTATCACTTTTCGGGGATTTAATGGCTATAAATTTGATTTTTAGGTTAGGGTGGAGGATTATTTTAACTGTTAAATATCTTATGGGGGCCTACAGAGTTGGAAAATTCTAAAACATGAACATTTGAGGCAAGGGGAAAAATTAGGGGGGGGGGGAATTTGCAACTGAAATTATGTATTACATTTCTTATATTTTTTTAATCTATTATAAATGTTATTTATTAAACATTATATCTGTAGTGATAAGTATAAAGGATTTAAGTCCATATTCTTGATTTTTCAGGAGACGAAAAATAAAGTTTAACTAGCTAAAAACAAATCAGAAGAATGGATTAGGGAAAAGGTATTTCGTTGATTTTTACCCTTTATACAATTCAGTGGTTGTCAACCTTCATTTAATAACGGGAAAAATTGAATTAAATATTTTATACCATACATGAATGGTAAATTTCTAAATTGGTCCTTTTTTTACCAATGGATTTTCTCAAAGACTAAATAACATAGAATTAAATTTTTTATACCAATCGATAGAGAATTTTTTTCTGAGTCTGACTATGTACTTAACTCAAAATCGACATTTTTGGACTTAAATCCTTTATACTTATCAGTACAGATATTATTTTGCTTTTAGATGTTAAATTAATTCTTTTTCATTCTCCAAATGAAATTCAGTCATAAAATTACTGAACGGTGATAAAAATTGGAGAAGGGGTGGTGTCCCTAGAAAACGGTGGGTGACTGGGAAAAATGGGAGTCATATTCGGATTCAAGATGTCATTTTACGTAAGAATCAGCCAGAATGGTATCAGAGCTCGATTTTTTTTTTTTTTTTTTTTTCAGAGCAATGTAATTATCCAATTCAAGTTTCATATTATTAAAATATGGAAATTATAAAAATTTAGAATTATTTGGAACCTTAAATAATATGTTGATACAAACAATGAAAAATATTGCATCTAATGATTAAACTATAACGATTTTAATTTAAAAATTAATGATTTAAAATTTGATATCAGAAATCAACGTAGATATGTTTTAGCGTAGAATAAAAATATGTTGTTGAAACTGGATGTAGATTCATCTTATTTTTCAAAGACTGTAAATTAATTTGCTTGTAATATTTGGGGAAATTGCATGCTTCAAAACAGTTCATTTAGTTGAAGCATATTTTTTTGTTTTAAGACACTTACTATTTTTTTTTTAATTCCTTATTTGTTTATTTTTGAAAATTCATAAGAAGCTAGTCCTTTTGTATTTTCCTATACAAATTTAAGTCATTTAGACCTAAATATAATCACTCCTCGTTATGTATTCATATTATTCATAATTTTCCATGAAGAGTGCAGACGATTTTCATCCCAGAAAAGTACAATGATAAATGTCAAAAGAAACCCTAGTACCCTTTTGTACCCTAGAGACAAAACTGACATCCCTTCGACATTAGAAAAATATTTTCCTTAAAGATACATTTTCTTTATTTTCTTATGAAGAAAAAATTCAGTAACTTTGTTTGAAATTAATACAGGTCTGTAGTTCAAATACTCGTTTTTAAGGTATTGACGAGTTCTTTTAAAAAATACTCATATTGAAAATTTACCCTCCTGAGGGGGTACTTTCCCCCAAGTGGAGGAAGCAATCTCCCTGCATATACAAAAAAAGCTATCCTGGTTGTCTATTACTATGCACTTTTATATTAGGACATCTCCTAAGAAAATTTAAAATTACAAATAGAATTATACAAATTTTTTTTAATGTATCAATTTATTTTTTGTTTTGTTTTGTTTTTCCAGAGGCCTGTTTTAGCGAAAACTTGAAAAAAAAATTTAATGTTTTAAATAGAAATAAGGTATAAAAGTAAAAATCGTTTGCTGTATCTAAAGCATTAGAAGTGAGAGAGAAAAAGTATCTGCTCTAATTGATAAATTACACTGCTCTCCATGAAAATCGGCCCCAAAACTATTTTTGCAAGTTCGTATCTAAAATGACCCCCTGAATCCTCCTGACCTCCTGACGCTCATTTTGCCCTATCACTCACAGTTTTTTGAGGACGCCCCTCTATGTTTATCACTTTTTTGAAATTTTATGGCTATAAATTTGATTTGTAGGGGAGGAAAGGTTTATTTTAAGTGTTAAATATCTTCTGAGGGCTACAGAATTGAAAAATTCTAAAACATGAACATTTGCAGCAAGGGAAAAATTTAGGAGGTATTTGCCACTGAAATTATAAATTACATTTATTATATTTTATTAATCAATTATATTATTATTTATTATACATTACATTTTTTCTGTTTTTAAGTGTTAAAATAATTATTTTCCATTCTCCAAATCAAATTCATGGCCATTATCGAACAGTGATAAAAATTGGGAGGGGTGGCGTCCCCAGAAAACGGTGGTGATTGGAGAAAACGGAGGGTCGTTTTCGGATTCAGGAGGTCATTTTACATAAGATTAAAAAAGAATAGTATTAGTATCAGGGCTCGATTTTTTTTTTTTTTTTTTTTTGCAAAGCAGTGTTATTTTTCAAACGATAAAATTTGTGTTTGTTTAATAAAATAGGTTACTAGAACTAATTTAAAATTTATCAAGCTCAACCTTTTAGAAACATTTAAAAAAATAAACTTCTTTTGATACAAATAATAATATTTGTATCAAAAGAAGTTTATTTTTTTTCTCCAAGATTAAAAACATTATTGAATAAAAAGATTAAATTTATTCACCTACCTTTTCATAACCAAAGCAATACAAAATTAATATTGCCACACCATGCGCACTGTTAAGGACGGAAAAGGCGTAAGCTAGGAAAAGTGATTCTTGGCTCAAAAATACAAGACCCATTGTCCAAGTAATAGTGGATAAAATTATTAGAAATATACTTCTTCGGTTCCATGACCTAAAAATAGAACAGCAAAATGCAATATATATATATAAACGCATTTTTAAGTACATGACGTTAGTAACACCATTTTATTGACATATTATTCATCTCACTACTATATACAGAGTGTTTGTAATAAACTTCTACTATAAATAGCATCTTTCAGCTAAAACGACAGTGGATTGCCATCAAATGTAGTATGTAAACAATTCATAAGAATACACTTAAAGAATTGAAAAAATAGTTCAAAAATGTCTACTAGGTGGTACTTTGCATTTGTTAATTTTTCCATTTTTCATTGAACAGTTTTTGGTCCCGTGCGGATCATTTCATTTGTTAATTTGTCATCTTTTGTTAATTTTTCATCATTTGTTAATTTATAAATTTTCCATGCAAAGCGTCACCTGGTGGAACTTCCTTGAACAGAAACATTTTTAATTTTTTGGGCGCATTTGATCAATTACTCCCATATTTAATTCTTTGGGACTATCCACTTTCCCGCATTATCTACACGATTATGTTTGTAGCGAAAGCTTCATTTTTAATTTTTCTGTTTATTAATGTAAAATACTTTTTTAAACATCACAATGTAAGTTTATAAAGTACAACGATTAGTTCGAAAATCACAAATTAAAATAATCATCAATGAACTTGATAAAATTGGTATAAAACACTAATGCAAAATTAAAAAGCTTCTTCGTACACAATAAAAATAACAATTTCTTCCTCCATTACATATACTTTTGCATCTAAAAATAAACGACTCCGTTTTTAAGTAAAACGCGTAGTGTATCTGTCATTTTACAGTGTTTAAATAAACGTTTCAACTTCGCATAAAATATTAGTTGTTTAAGTTTCCTTAATTACACGACTATTTATTAAGCTACTGTTATTAGTTACTACTGTTGTTACTGTTACCATTTCCAGTTATAAATGGTTTTTTAATGGCATGATTTTTATGCTATGCATGTTGTAGGGTTGGTTGGTTGTACGGTTTAAGGCTAATTGACTAAGCTAGTGTCCAAGGCTTATAGGTGGAAAGACCGCTGGAAGGGGTTTTCTAAGAGGTCCTAGCCCGTATTTACGCGAGTTTCAGAGAAATCCAAGGAAAATTCTGAACGGCTAGGTCAATGGGAGAGATCTGGGATCGAACTCGGCACTTCCCATCTACCAGCTTTGAGCGCAAGACCGCTCGGCCGCTGGTGGACACATTTTGTAGGGAACCGTATATTAAAAAAGTAGATAAAATAACTTTTTAAAGTGACCCTGTTTACAAAATAATTCAAATTAAAAAATTAATTTCTACCACAGATAAGGCATTTACTAAAAACAGCAGTGTAAATTCAATATTCATTGAGTTATTCAATTTTAAAATTTTGAGTATTTATCGCCAGTGATTAAAGGGTGTAGTACAAATTTTGCGGCACTGTGCTTCCTGGGTCAAGATATGACACAAAACATTTTACCTATTTTTATCAAAACAAATACGTAACGAAGCGAATAGACACCATGTGTGAAGCTGTACTATGGTTTATTTTCTCTGTTTCATGACTGAGTGCTTGAATGTTAATTTTTCTTTAAACAGATCTTTTCTTTGAGATAGATATATAATTTAAGAGAAAACAATTGTCAAATTTAATTTTAAAATTCTTTACTTCTCTTTATATAAATATAGACATTGAAAAAGTTATTAACAAAGAATATAATGCAAAAATATTTATTTATAACGAACATTTGTAAAAATATGTTAAAAATTAGTTTCTACTTCATAATGACCCTGTTTACAAGCGACGGAAAAAATAAAAATTAAATTATATAAAATAAAGATGATCAAAGCATTAAAAATTATTCTCAATGTGCACAGCGTATCAAAAAATGTTGATCATAATTCAATTCATAACAATCTTGTTTAACATTTAAGCGTACATTGCGAAAATATTTAAATAATCTGTTGCCGAAAAGAAAATGAAGATTTCACTGTCGATGCTTGAACTCGTGACCTAACAAACATGTACCAAACAGCTTACTACAGCTGCATGAAGCAGGCTGCCACACTCGGTTTTTGTTTTGTTTTTTGAATATCTGATACCTCATTAAAATTATGTTTAAAAATATGAAACTTTTTGTAAATGACTTTTCAAAGATAGGACTTTTTTGTACTAATCTCAATTTTCGTATATATGATCACCGTAAAATATATTTCTCACTATCATTTTAAATATATGGTTTTCGTTACAATGTATGGTACTACATAACAATTAGAAATATTTTCATAAATGGAAGTACAGTTCTAATGTCAATAATTTAAAAAAATAGCATTCTAATCAGTCAAATTGAAACACACAACATAGTAATATACTATACTCCTTTTATAAGCTTAATAGTTTCGTGTAATTAGCAGTTTTTATAAATTTTGACAAGTGTGAGAACAGAGAGTGTGAGAAACGAGTGCTCAAAAGCCTTCCGGTGGGAATAGTGAAAAAAGAATTTAAAAAATTTAATTAGTTGCGAAGATGTTAATTAAAACATTAACCTATGTCAATTAATAAATGAGTCAATTCTGAGTTTGAGAAGAGTTTAAGGAGGACGAGGTTAAAAGAGGATGTCTATATGTTTGTCTCTCTGTCTGTTTGTATGTACATCCATACGTTCAGCCTCCACTGAACGCGGAAGTACAAAAATTGACATACGGGTGTTCAGAAGCCTTCCTAAGGGGATCGCGAAAAAAAAAAAAAAAAAAAAAAAAAAAGAAAGAATTTATAGACATTTATTAGTTGCGGAATTATTAATTACAGCGCCAACCTATGTCAATAAATGAGTGAATTGAGAGTTTAAGAAGCGTTTAAGGAACGTTAAATGGACAAATAGATTTTTAAAATATTGCTCCGATTTTTCAAATTTCCTACCAAATGAAAGGGCGATTTGTCCATTTGTCTGAATCCAGATGTGCAATTTCCGTATCGATGAGACAAATAGAATTTTTTTTAATTAACTAAGTATGAAATTTTAATGGCAACATTTTATTTCTAATTTTCTCTCACTAGACAGGGCAAGGCATTTTGACAGACGATCATCCGGACAAGAATGATTGCTTTTCAATTTTCTATGTATCACATGACAAGTTACTGGAGATAAAAATAGGGGTTTTTAAACTTTTCCAATTTTAAACCGATTTAAACAGAAATTGGTAATCGCCCATGATTACTGCTCATCTGTCTCCAGTTCAAGAATATAAGACATTGCTTAAAAAAATAAGAATTTTAGAGAACTAATATTTATTTAAATTCTTTTTTTTTTTTCCATCTGCTTATACAAACAGAGAAAAATTTCTTTTAAAGAAAAAAAAATTTTTTTTTCCTCTTCTTCTTCTTCTTCGTCTTTTTTTTTTTTTTTTTTTTTTTTTTTTTTCTGTTTTTCTTTCCGAAACTGGAAAGTTAAAAAGTGCTGATGAAGATTTTTTTAATTTTGAAATGATTTTTTTTATATTTTTTATTTTGCCTACGCTAAGAATTTTTGTGACATGATTTTATAACCGCCCAATGTACACACAAATTAAAAAATGGTGTAGTTATGCCCATTAGATTTTAAAATACAGTTTTTTCATAAACAAGGAAAACTACAGTATAAGTGCGCCACCTTCTGACCTATATGCACAAAAATTTAACCCATTTTCAGCCATAATCCTGTACACAGGACCCAATAAGCATCATATGTATTGACTGTTTTAAAAGCTTTCGCGTTGTGATTTTCAATTAAAAGCAAGCTGGTAGCACGGTCAAGATCTATCTGAATGTATCATTAAAGAAAAAAAAAGAAAAAACTTACAAGATGATTTACTAGAGCCTAATAAAAAAATGTATTGCATTAAAAAGATGTTTGAAAAAAAATGTTTGGCTAAAAATGGGTTAAACATATATGAGTAAGAAAATCGTCACATAATACTCAGTCAGTAAAATCGAAGTTATTCATTAAGTTATGAACCATCTGTCGCTGATCATTATTTTTTAAATTTTGATATGCTTTTTTATATTTTTTATTTTGCCTACGCTGAGGAATTTGTATTTTTTTTTTTTTTTTTTTTTTTTAACGTAATATATAAGAAAAACCTTTTCGCCAAATATAAAAACAAATTAATGGTATAGTTATGCACATTATATTTTTAGATAAAGCTGTTTCATAAACAAGGAAAACTACAACTTAACAGCGCCACTTTTCGGCTGCTATACTTATAAACTGCTGAAATCAAAGCGGCTTTGATTGCAACAATTGTGCCTACTTTATTCGCCTGACGAAGGGTTGTGTTTTCTTTCGACCTGAAACAATTTTTGCGAGTTTATTGC
Source organism: Salticus scenicus (assembly GCA_963930645.1). NCBI lineage: Eukaryota > Metazoa > Arthropoda > Arachnida > Araneae > Salticidae > Salticus > Salticus scenicus. Next base: position 158,057,396 of record OZ005651.1, on the reverse strand, counting down.
TTTTCATGGTGTTTATTCAAAGTTTTGTGTTTATTATTTTAAAACGCCATTACTGTGGTGCTTTTTTATTATTGTTGTTGCTAATATGGCCTTGAAAATTCGTATTATAAGGTGAGGGTGCCGCATAAGCCACTGAGCGGGAGTTTGCTACTTTGATAATTTTCAAAGATCATTTGTACGGTGAGCAAACAAGTTGTTTTAAATCATAAAACGAAAGTGGGTGCCGCAGGGGCCACCGACCAGAATTTGATGCAGTTAGAATTTTGAAAGGTATTTGCACCATGAGCGAACAAGCTATTATAGGTTCTGAAATGGAAAAAAATATAGAGAAAGCACCGCCGATGCCGCCGAGCAGGAGTTTAATACGATCAAATTTTTCAAGGAAGAGGTTTTTCAAAATTTTCAAGGAAGGTTTTTCGTGAACCAGCTGATCGTCGAAGGTGGCTAGTAAAGAAATAAACTTACCTATGTTTAATAAGAGCAATGCTGTCCTTTTCTTGTATAATAGTAACATTCTGTGATAACGTACACACTGCAAGAATTATAAATATAAATCCACCCTAAAAAAATACAAGTTAACATTTATGTAATCAATATACCTTAATAAGATTTCAATTTCATCAGATAAAATAGACATTTTGCCATTAAGTACTATGTAAACTGACAAAAGCTTATCTTTTCAATAATATCAATGAAATCAATAAGCGTAACTAATTTCTGTCGATTAGAATTTAAAAAGCAGGAAATAAATAATCTAATTAAAAAGAAAATTAAACATAATCTTAAAGTTAATCGTGCTAATTTTAAGTGGAAACGTTATACCATTACGCAATCTTCATATTATAATGAAATTATACAGCAATAAACATTTATTAAAATAAATTTAGAATATTAGTATTAAGATTTTTTTTCAATTAAAAAGAAATTAGTTTAAAGAATTTTAATCATAGCGTAATGAAAAAAGTCCTTTAAAACAGATCATGATATTATAAAAGAAATTACAAAATGAAGATTTAAAAAAGTATATCTAAAAACTTCTTACTAAAATAATAATGGCTGCTGGAGCTGCAAAGCTGAATATAAAATAATTGTTTGATTGTAACCAGCAGTAATCACTATTTCCATAGCTTGAAGGATTCACAGCAGCGGAAATTCCAGTAACAAGGCCTGGTATGACATAAGCCGACAAATAGTACCAGCAGGCATTGCGTTTCTTTACATCACAGGAACGGATAAGCGATATATATTGATGATAACATTCAAGAAGCATCCAGAAAAATGTTGCTAAAAGCAAATATTGAAGGCAACCAGCTACAATAGCACACAATAGAGGCAGTGAGGTTTGTCGAATCCCTCCAACGAGCAAAATTTCGGATAGCAAAAGGCAAAGGAACATATTTCTATGAATAAAAAGGCTGTCATCTGGCATATCCAAGCTAAAAAATAAATTTTTATGTGTATATTTAAATACTGAACGATAAATATGAAAGCAAGTTATGCATTGTAAAAACAAATCGTAAAAAAAAAAAAAAAAAGTCTTTTAAAATATTGAGTTAAATTTCTTTGGTATAATGAGTAGAGTTGCTAATTTTTTTAATATATTCTGTAGCATTGTTAATACCCGCTTTTATATTATATCACTTTTTTTAAGAGTAATTGTCTTACTTTACGCATAATTACATACTGGAGATATTACTATAGAAAAATGTAGGGTGAAACAATGAGGTTTCTAACAATGCTATGAAAATTTAAAATGTTGGCCGCTCTTAATGGGTAGAACTTAAGCACTTTAATATTTCATTGAAATTGGATAAAATATATTTTTCTTATAGTATATAATTTTTAATATTTCATTCGGTATCAAAATATTCCATTTTTAGTATTTCTTTTGTTTCGATTCAAAATATATCTTAAACTAGTATGTTGTGGCCACCACAAGACTTTCTTCTATATAATTTTACACAAATTCAGATAGTACAAATTATTTACTAAATTATTACATAATTATTTTCCATGATGAAAGCAGATTATTTTTATCTCACAGAATTATAACTCTAAATGCCGAAGGAAGTTAATATTGTGCCAAAATCAGAAGAAATGAGATTTTTTTTTTTTTTTTTTTTTTCTAAGTTTTTTTTTTTTTCTTTTTTTGTTAGAAATGAAAAAAAAATCGATAACTTGTTTTAAATTATCACAGATCTATGGTTCAACCATTCGTTTTAAAAGTAATGACAAGTTCTTTCGAAAGAGACCCATATTAAAAATTTACACTTCAGAGGGGGGGGGGGGGAGAGCGATACTCTTAATATTACATAATTATTACATAATTATTTTCCATGATGAAAGCAGATTATTTTTATCTCACAGAATTATAACTCTAAATGCCGAAGGAAGTTAATATTGTGCCAAAATCAGAAGAAATGAGATTTTTTTTTCCTAAGTTTTTTTTTTCTTTTTTTGTTAGAAATGAAAAAAAAATCGATAACTTGTTTTAAATTATCACAGATCTATGGTTCAACCATTCGTTTTAAAAGTAATGACAAGTTCTTTCGAAAGAGACCCATATTAAAAATTTACACTTCAGACGGGGGGGGGGGGGGGGGAGAGAGCGATACTCTTACATGCATAATTTTTTTCCTAGTTTACTACTACTATTATCAATAATTCATATTAAATTTACAGTCACACATTAAAAATAACTCTCATAATGTACATTTATACGAAATTTTATCCTATTCTACCATGCTAAAAATGCATAAAAAATGGTATCACAGCGTCACCTGTTGAGCGATTAATCTCCAAATCTAATCAGCATCAGTTTAGGTCAAGATCTAATCAAATAATGAGTTTGGTTAAATTTCATTTATTTGTTCATGATATACAGTGGCCACAAAATTTGTGATAGAGACGCACAGACAGATATTTTTAAAAAATAGTCAAATGGTTTTCCGAACATTTCAAAACGTCTAAATTCATCGAAAACTGGAGTTCGGAAATTTTCATAAATCCAAATATTTTCTTCTTATATACATAGAAGAAACTAAAGAGGATAATTTTAAAGAAAAGTGTAAATATATGTTAAATTTTCAGAGTATGGTTAATCTTTTCCCTATAAGAATTGTCCAATTATTTTACTTCTTTACAGAACTAAAAATTTGTTTTTTTACTTCTAAAGTAAAATATTTACATAAATAATAATCTCATAAAAGGAATTAAGCAATTTATTAAAGCTAATGCTAAATAAAATTTTAATATAGTTGAAATGTTACTGACATCGTGACGAACCGCTTGTCTCGCTTTGGTTTAGTAATAATTTACTATAGGAAAAAAATAAATAAAATTGTTTTCTTTAAGGATTTTTTTTTCTTTTTTCCTCTAACTGTAGCAACGAAATAATGCTCTAACTGTGTCGTGGCATAATTTCTTTCGTGATAGTATTAAAAATACTTACCTAAATATAAACATAATGATGACTGTAACAAGTAGAGAAAAAATTGCTATAGAACATCCAATGGCTATGACAATGTGCAATGTTTTTAAATCAAGCGGAATAACCTACAAGTGAGACAAAAATAATTTTTAAATATTAATTTAAAATATACTATAAATCACTGTAATTAATTATTATATTTATTATATTTAAAATAATAAAAAAGACTAATTAAATTTTTTCTTCCTTTCCTTATCATCTTAATCTAATCTAAAATTATTAACTCTACCTTAAATCATACCTACTGAATCAAATGCATCAAACCAAATTTTTACGCGGTATCCTTTAGAATATTTTGAAAATCTAACACGTAATAAATTTGCTTCTCATTTACTATTTTAATTCTTCCTGCGAAAAAGAAACATCTGCAAACCAAGCACCTTACTGTATTCAAATTAAGAGAGTCGAATAAAAAAAATAATTAATTTAATTTAAAATTCTTTAAAAACATGTGTTTTGAAAACTACTCGATAAACTTTATAATATAAAAGAAAATTATTACAATTCTCTTAACTTTAGATCCGTTGGTGGGATTAACAATTTATTAAACAATTAACTGGAATTTCCATGATAAATTTCCATCCCACTGGTCGCGTACTAAAACGAATCACTAAATGTTTGGCACCACCAGTGGCCGAGATGTTCTGCTCTTAAAGCTGGTAGACGGAAAGTACCGGGTTTAATCCAAGTTCACGTTTGTCTGTCTAGCCGTTAAGAATTTCCCGTAGTTTTCTCCAAAACATGTGTGAATATGGGTTACAACTCTTCAGAAAGACCCCACGGAGGGCACATTACCCATTCCTAGAACCCACGCATACTCATTTGAACTTAAGCCTAACGCCAACATCTTAACTGGTTGTGGAGAATAAGGCGATTGACTGCTCTAGGGTCTTAGGCCTGAGCAGGAGTGTCCTCCGTGGGGGTCTTTCTAAGGCGTCCTAGCCAGTATTTTCGCAAGTTTCGGAGATAATCATGGAAAACTCCGAACGGCTAGGCCGATGAGGTCGACGAGGGATCGAATCCGGTACCTCACATCTGCCAACTTTGAGAGCAGAACCGCTCAGCCGCTGGTGGGCCACCAACACCATAAAGATGATTACGATTTTCTGCCGTCATTCATTTTCAGATTACAATTTATTTATTTTATACAACCTGTCGTTTCAATACACCATCTTTACATTTACTGCGTCTTAACTTGGATGTAAAGGGACGTATTCAGACCACTGTAGATATTACGAAACTCCCGGTTAACCGATTACTTAATATTTTCTGATTTTTATTTTTTATTATTACTTTTATTAGCTTTGTTTAGTTTTATTATACATGTCACACATGGAAAAAATACAATTCGTTGCTATAATCCCTTTAATTTGTCTCTTCCTTTATTTTGTCGCCCTTTTAAATACTTTTAAAACAGAAATATGCAATTTTAAAAGGCGTAACTATGGTTAACTACTTTTGAAATTCACAGGATAAAAACCTTTAAACTTTAAAATAATTTCAATGTATAGCTAAATAACTATTTAAATGTGCCAAATAATGAAGTATAAGATACATAGATTACTGTCTTTAAAAATATAAGTATTGTCACAAAATTATTAATAATTACTTACAGTATCAGCCTCAATATCCATAATGAGAGCAAAATTAGTCAAATGTTCACAAAGACATACGGTGTGGGATCTATTACTCGTCTGCACCCAACAGCCTTGTGTTGACCAATCCCTTTAATCAAAATTTTAATTAATTTCAGCTGAAATAAATTTAACTATAAGTATACAATATATTTAAAGCGTATAATAATTTTGATTTTAAAACGTAGTTTTTAATTTAAATGTTATATCAATCTGATTAATACTAAATTATATTTTCATATTAAAAAGCAACACTCTTCATTTAAACCGCATTAGAATTTTTAATTTTGATCTAATTTTTTAAAATGTGCATAATATATAATGACTCAATAAAAAGTTAAATTCAAAATATTTTCAATAGTGATTTATCTTGATAAGTATTATATGTGATCTCAGAAAATCATCTAACCATAGTTTGCATCTTTTTATTCACGCCAGATGTTGTTTCTTCTCAAAAGTTCTAAATACGAAAGAGATAAGTACTCACAAGTAAACCTTCTCCCCTTTGATACCGGTTTACCAGAAACCCATATATTTTCTGAAAGCTTATGTCATAAGTAGAAAAACTGTGAAATCTTAGGGGCAGAGGAACAAGCGTTTAGGAGCTACAGGACCCACAAAGTATCAGTTAAGTGTGTACAGATGGACATATTCCCATAATGACGTCTCTATTTCTTGTATGTTCCCGTATGTTGCTGTGAAGTACTAACGTATTGTAGTCTTCTTACATTGTAGATGGATCCTAAAGTCGTTGTGGCTGCCTTGGTCTCGCAATTCGGAACAAGCAATCGGTCTCCGAACATCCAGGAATCGGAGATAATAAAACACATATACCCTTCTGGAAAATGATATGGAAATCGTGGATTTGATCCAGACATTAGGATTTGCTGGAGGCAATGTAGAAGAATGGGACGAGGAAATGGATTTCGGAGATGACGGTGTCGATAAAGAACAGCAATGCTCGTCGCAACAGACGTCCTCCTCCACTTCTATCGTGACGTATTTTGGCCAAGTATGCCTGATGACAGGAAGGAAATTCTGCTTTTAGGGGATTCGTGGTGTTCTAACAAAGATCATGCATTGTTTGCTTTTCAAGTACCTCATAGTAAAGTCCTACAAAGATAACTGGTACCTAAGGATGTACAGAAAAGATCCAGCCTCTGGATATTCATTTTTTCAGGCACCTACAATCTTTTGTTCGTTACATAACGGACACGATCATTATCGAGACAGAGGAGCACATCTGGCATCGCGATAGTTTTCCGGCCCTGCAGACATTTTCCCTATATAAGTTCAATGCTCCTCATTTAAAGAACTTGATTAAGTATGCTTTTTGTAAGTGCGGATACTTGGACGACGAATCTGGAATGTGGATTACGCCAATGGATTACTGCTTCGATTCGTTGACGAATGATGAGTGTGCAAAGTGTGCGGTTATCGCTTTTGTAAAATGTGCCCATTGTGAACTGTCTTTCTGCCCGTTTCACTATTTATTTGATGAATTGCACACTGATTTTCTCTTGAAATAGATTTTGTTTCAAGTCAATAACACAAGACACATTCTCAACATCCCAACGTATATTTTTTCATTTCAACGAGTTGTTTGTTCCTTCATTTTGAGGTCTCCACCTTCTCATCATTTTATTAGTTCATATAAATTCGTGAAACGAGCATTTTATCGACTTTTGGTGTCATGTTTCTAACACTTTACTGATACTTTGTGGGTCCTATAGCTCCCAAACGCTTATCCCTCTGCCCCTAAGATTTTACAGTTTTTCTACTTATGACATAAGCTTTCAGAAAATATATAGGTTTCCGGAAAACCGGTATCAAAGGAGAGAAGGTTTACTTGTCAGTATAGTTTCTTTTTAAGAATAGTTATATGATTACAGTCGGCTGCAAAATTATTCGAGCACTGGCCAATAATTCCTATATTTAAAAAGTACACTTAAGACTGTTTTGCTAAGTAAATCCTTGTCGAATCATGTTCTTAGACTGATTAAGAACATGACTCGACAAGGATTTATTTAACAAAGCTGTATTAAGTGTAATTTTTTTTGGCAAGGATTATTGCTAATGCTCGAGTAATTTTGCAGCCGACTGTATACTTGCATTATTATCGGCCGCTCCTCATCAGCATATATTATCTTCATTTTCCAGTTATTTATACAACACCAGATTAGAGGCCGGGCTCGTGCTTATTATTATTATTTTCTGTATAAACGGGTTCGCCCGAGCCTGTGGGTTACATTTTTTCAGGCCGTGTCGGCCCGCAACTCCATTTATTTATTTATTACTTTTCTGGTTAATTAGTGAAGAAATTAAATGATAAAATGTTTTTTATTTATTTTACATAATTTTATATACTAGAATGTAAAAGTTTTATTTTTCATACACAGCTTGTACTTTCGACTTGATTGTCTCTCCGTTTAACTCTCTGTCTATTCGCGCTCTGACTTCGTAAACGTTCTTAGCATGTCCAGAAATCTGGTATATATTACTGAAGATCAGAATAGTCACATTTAAAATGTTATACATGGCACTACTAATAACCCCTGAAAAGTACGATGGGAAAAATATCTTGCATAGAAATATAGGCAATACTTTTTTGTTTTTTTGGGGGCTGGGCCGAGTAAGCAAAGATTTCGAAAGGTTGGGCAGGAGCCTCAAAATGCAGCCCGTGCAGATCTCAATGCAAGCCTATTCGGCGTGCTTTATTATGCATTACCAACATTTTATGTACATGAAAAGGAAAAAGGTTTTTCTTTAAAATGGCTTAAAAGCGTTGTTAACGCATTGTCGTCAGGAAATTTTCTTGTTTTGAACAGGCGCACCTGGTGGCTGTTTGGTTAACGCTCTGGTCTTTAGTTTTAAGGTGTAGAATTCGAATTTCAGTTCAGGCATGAATGTTTGTAGGGGTTTGGAATTTCCACTTTAAGCCGTAGGTTCTGATATAATAAGAACTTACGGCTCTTATTATATCAGATCCGGATATTATAAGTTTTCATAGAAAAAAGATGACCGTAGATCGACTCTCTAAACCTAAACACTCTTTTTAATAGTAAGTCCTGTGTTTTAGCGTTTCTATAAAAATTTATATCATTTAAAAAAAAGGATATTACGTATTCTTGTTTAAATCATTTAAATTTTATCCTCAGCAACCGATGCGATAAATGACACTGTTATACGTATACGTCGACGTCACTCAAGACTGGACATCAGTTAGAATTGCCCTTTATTCCTTTCTATGTTATTTCATTCGATTTTTGTGGCTTTAGAATTCTGTTTTTTGAATTCCACCTCGTTGAACACCGTCTTAGTAAGCAATTTAAAATAAATAAATAAATTTAAATATTTCATTTCATTAAATAAACTTGAGACTCTAAATTTCCATTTCTAAGGAAAATGTTCGAATTTATTTTTCCAAAAACTGTTTCACTAAGATGAAAGACAACATGTTCAAATAGTGAAATTCAAAAAATATAATTCGAAAAACTTCATTTTTGAATGAAATATCCATATAGTACGAAGCAACAAATCCCATAGGATAATATAGGAAAGGAGAAAGGGTAAATCTGATTAATATGCAGCCTTGAGAAGTTAAAACACAAATATGCAAAATCCTTCTTTTAGATAACGTATTATTTTATAAACTGTGAAATATTTGCTCACTAGATTACAGTCAAGGACCGGCAAAAAGTATTCCAGACACTGACCGTAAAAATAAAAGTCATCCCCGTAAATTTCTCGTGATTTTTTTTCCCTTGAAGAATGGATGTGACATTTGATAAATGGTCAATATTAATAATTTTACAGAGATTTGTTCAAAATATGGGCACTGGACTTTTTTCTCGAAGAAGGGAGCCGGCTGTATAATTTGACTATCAATTCTCCGAATTTTACGGAATTTTTTTAGAGTGTAGGAATGGTCAAATACGAGACTTTTTATTATAACTATTATTATTAGACGGGAATTCTCGTTCCTTACAGAAAAGGTATTAATAAAAATATAATTCCATCTCTTATCAATACCTAGCAATTACTTTTTCTACACTTACCACTACTTTTTTTTTTTTTTTTTTTCTTATTTTACCTATAATAAATTAGCACAGTTGTTGCAAATTTTCAACTGTCGCCTTTTGTTTTGCACGGATAATCGTTTTTGCATGCTTAATTTTTTCCTGTCAACTAATTTAACAGTCTTGAAGCTAGAAAGCAATTTGCATACAGTTAGCTGAGAATGCTAACCTTCATTAGAATTTAAATAAACTGAAAACATTCTCCTTGAAACGAAAAAAAAAAAAAAAAAAAGTTTTGTTTGATCATTTTAAGCATTTAAAGTATTTGTTGTGGTAATATAGACAACGAATACTGAAAATCTGGTTCCACTTAATATCATGTATGAAAACGCGTTTAGCCTACCATAAAATATGATCAATGAGAAATATAATGCTAACAGTTTCCGGCTTTAAACTATTAAAATTCTAGTGCAGAAGCAATATTCTTTCTATAACAATCTTCAAACAAATTGTAGAAACGTTCTCTTAAAAATAAGTACATATACATATAAAGTTAACATTAAAAAAATTATTAAACTTTTTTTTTTTTATGAAAAAAATCCACATTTTCAATTTAAAATTATATAATGATGGAATGTTATATTTTAATAAATATTCAAATATTTATTAAAATATAACATTCCATCATTATATAATTTTATAATATTAAGTAATTCTTACTCTATTACTAATTTAATAGAGATAAATAATAACGTTGTAACTGTTAAAAAAACAGAACCTATTTTAGTTTTGAGACTTTCAAATTTCTTCAAAATGTCGAATATTTCATTTCTTTCACCCCATAAATCTCTTCTTTTTTTTTTTTTTTAAGTCCTTGAAGAGCATGGGCTTAATATTCAGCCATCTAGTTATAATTTCAAACTACAAAAATTTGTTTCTGAATTTGCGAACGAAATTTTACTTTTAAATTTGTAAACAATAACCTTTTACTTCTTTCCTTCTAATTTTGTCTATAATTCTAGGGAGATTTTCGGATTAAAGGAACGTAACTACCGTAAACCCCAAGAGGTTAAAAAAAAAAATGAATAAAGATTCTTTTCAACATATTTTGAATTAAAATTAGTCTAATTTAAAAACAATACATTATAATAAAATTACATTACCTGAAATGAAAATCCCAGTAGACGCACATTGGATTAGTAACATTTTCTTCCTGCAATGTTTGATCATTGTTATTTTGTTATAGATTTATGACAGAACGACATAACCACAAATGCAATTAAAAAGTATATTTATGCGAGGTAAAAAAATTCATATAATTTCAGTATAATCGCAGTAAATTTCATGATATGTTTTTTATTTTTTTTATTTACTTGATGAAGACAATTTCTAAATATACACAACTGGAGAATATCGTGAATGCATCAATTTTATCACGTTATATATATATATATTATTTTTTATTTATTTTTTTTTTCCGGAAAAAAACTGTTTTCTTGTAATTAAATGACATATATGCTTCTCACTCACGGCAAAAAGAAATTTAAGATATGTATACATTTAAATATATATATATATTTTTTTTACATGTAAAAATATTTTTATATATATTTCTAGGTACTTTCTTTATTCATATGAAGATAGTATTGGATTAGCATTAATATTCGACTTCTGATTTTTGACGATTGCATACATTTTAAGAGGACCCAAGAATATTTTAACCATTTTTTGGATGATGCCTGCCAGACTCTGTATGGGGCAAAAATTTCTAAGTTAAGAATTAATTCGCAGAATTGAATGCAGTTTTTATTACTTGCATTTTAACATAAATTAGTGTCTATCAAATTTTGGTGTATATATGTTTCAACAGGTAAAGCGGTTGTCCTCTTTTTTTTTCTTTTTTATTAATCTTTAATATGGCATCATACAACAAAATTCAGAATAAATGAAGAAAATGAAGATTATTTTTAAACACGAAAAAAAAAAAAAAAAAAAAAAAAAAAAAGTAAAATTTTTAAGCAGGTAGAAGTATCTTTCCCCCGGTGTGGGTGTAAATTTTTAGTATTTTTCTAAAAGAACTCGTCAATTCAGTTAAAACCCTGTATCTGTGATGGTTTACGGAAACTTCTCCCCAGCATCTGGCCCCCGGCATTTCGCCCCCAGTATTTCGCTCCCGGGAAGTCTCGCACCCCGGGAATTTTCGCCCCGAGCAGTGGATTCCGGAAATTTCGCTCTCTCGCCCCCGAGTTGTGTAAAATATATATAAAATGACAAATAAAAATAAAAATATAATGTAGTAATTCTCGATATATTTATATTTAATTCACTCTACTTTCCCTTTTAATTTGAATATAAAACATATGAATTAAAATAAGGTTTTCGAATGCAAAAATTGTTCGATGAATTTTCTATCGCTGTTAATTAAAAGAAAGTTTAAGTGTACAGTAATATTATTTATTTCTTTACTAAATTTTTAGTGCACCCATAATAATTTTATAAATTTGTCAAATAATCTTTTACTTTGTTTTATTTATTAATCAATTTGATCATTATTGGTAAATAGGGAATTGAGATTACAGCACCAAGAAATTTTTACTTCCATTACCCTAATACTGTAGGTAATAGAAGTATTGCATTCGGTCCGAAAATTTCACCGAGTTTTCACCTGATTTATATATTTTAAGGTCTCCTGCGTCCAGTAAAGTAGTTTCTGACAGTTGGGAAGTGTTTGTGTGTGTATGTATGTATGCATGTGTATGTATGTGTGGGATCTTCTGGCTATCATATCTCCGAAGCTAACAAAAATAGAACTACGAAACTTCAGATTAAGACAGGTCTAGTATACAGATAAATCTTCAAAGTTTTGGTGAAAATTGAATAACCGGAAATGGGACGACGGAAAATGGATGTGGAACCGTAAGTCCGTATCTCAAAAATGGCTCTATCAATTTTTTTCAAAGTTGCTGTATAAAAACTCTATTAGTATAGTTCTCTCTTTCAAATAATATAGTTGATTAGTTCAGAAACAATTGATAGGCGTCCTGTAAAAATAGCTCATTTCCAGGCTTCGCAAATGCGTTCCTTTAAAAACGACTGCACGGATTTTTTTCAAACTCTTTATATTAACTCCTTTTTAAATATCTTTTTGTATGTAATTATTGTTTTCCTGTCAATAATTGAGTATGCCAAGTTTTCGTAAAAGTTGGTATCTCTAAAACGGCTCTAACGATTTTCTTGAAAATTGTCACATAAATCCATTTTAGATATCCTTTCTCGTGTAATACGTGGTTATTAGAAGAATATTAACAGTCATACTGCTTAAGTAGATCAGTTTTAGATCTCGGAAATTGGTGCTTAAAAAAATGAGTCTAATATTTTTACTTATTTATACAAAGTATTTATTTCGATTTTCAGCTAGTAAGTGCACTTATTCCAAATTCCTTAACATTCAGAAGCGTGTCTGTGCATTTCCACCGTGGCTATCTTGGAGGGTGTGGTGTGCAAATCGAGCTATGTGTCCAAAGCAGAAGTCGATACCCTGCAATTCCTGAGCTCTGGTGTTCTAGTCACATTGCTGCCCAGAAGTGACGTAGCAGTTCCATCTAGTTCCGGAAGATGATGGATGAAGTCTCAACGAAGAATCTTCGGACACAGCTCGCTCTAATTAGATACTATATTATTGTCTGGTGTAGCCAGCTTCCATGCGGTGATCTGGCGATTTATTCGCTCCGGTGGACAAAGGTGGACTTTAAGAGCAAGTGAAGGTGGACTTTAAGAGCAAGTGAAGGTGGACTTTAAGAGCAAGTGAATAAGCAAAGGAATAAATTGCGGGGAAGATACAAAAAGAGTATTGAACCAGTGTTATGAATTATTCATTTTATTTAGAAAGAAAACTACGAATTTCAATGTTATTTCCCCATCTTTGCTCTGAAAATTTCTATAAACAAAACCAATATTTCAAAGTTTGAGAAATTTAGTTTGAATTATTCAATCAAGTTAATTTTTAAATTCTATAATTACAGAATCAGTGTGAGTTTCTGAAAGTGGTTTATCTAATTTATAATTGTATGAATTTAATTAATTGCTGTATTATTTCAAAATAAAGAAAAAATAAAAAAAAACATTTTCGAAATTTAGTATAGTCTATACTACCTTAAGAAAATATTCAAATTTAATAAAGATGGTATCGTCTCTTTCATTTTGGAAAAGAATATAAAAGATAAATTTTTATGTTAAATTGAAAAAGAGAAAAATTGAACTTTACTTGAACGACAAAACTTTTGTTTTAAAAGTTTCTTTCTTCTTTAAAGTGAATTTATCATTCTTCGTACCTAGTTATTACAGTTGTCTGGCAGTGCAGAAATTCATATACGATTTAGTTATAGTAAACTATAAAAAAAAATGTGAAACTGGAGAAGTTTGAATTGCAAGGCAAAGTTTTTTAGTTTAAAAAAACGTCTTGTTCTTTAATGTTAGTTCATCACTCCTCGTGTATAGTCTGCACAGTTAGGTCTTCTAGTGGAGAAATCCGCAAATTTAGTTTTATTAACTATTTATTTAACAGAAAAATATCACATACAGAGCTGCCAACCTATTCCGGCAAATTGTTTGTACCGTCCCTTTTTCTACACCACTTAATTTTTAGAGTAATTCTCTTCAAATGCATCTACGACGAATTAAGAAGGAAAATACTCTAAAATCTATGTGGTGTAGAAAAAGGGGCAGAACTAGCAATTTGCCGGATTAGGTTGGCAGCTCAGCACATATATGCTAGAATATTAATTATTTTATCGAGGTGACTATTATTAGGTTTGCGGAAATTTCGCCCCCAGCATCTGGCTCCCGGCATTTCGCCCCCGGGAAATCTCGCACCCCGGAAATTTCGCCCCCGAGCAGTGGATTCCGGAAATTTCGCTCTCTCGCCCCCGAGTTGTGTAAAATATATATAAAATGACAAATAAAAATAAAAATAAAATGTAGTAATTCTCGATATATTTATATTTAATTCACTCTACTTTCCCTTTTAATTTCAATATAAAACTTATGAATTAAAATAAGGTTTTCGAATGCAAAAGTTGTTCGATGAATTTTTTATCGCTGTTAATTAAAAGAAAGTTTAAGTGTACAGTAATATTATTAATTTAGTTACTAAACTTTTAGTACACACATAATATTATTTTTAATTTGTCAAATAATCTTTTAGTTTATTTTATTTATTAATCAATTTGGTCATTATTCATAAATAAGGAATTGAGATTACAGCACCAAGAAATTTTTACTTCCATTACCCTACTACTGTAGGTAATGGAAGTATTGCATTCGGTCCGAAAATTTCACCGAGTTTTCACCAGATTTATATATTTTAAGGTCTCCTGCGACCAGTAAAGTAGTTTCTGACAATTGGGCAGTGTGTGTGTATGTATTTATGTATGTATGGAATCTTCTGGCTATCATATCTCCGAAGCTAACAAAAATAGAACTACGAAACTTCAGATTAAGACAGGTCTAGTATACAGATAAATCTTCAACGTTTTGGTGAAAATTGAAAAACCGGAAATGGGACGACGGAAAACGGAAGTGGAAACGTAAGTTCGTATCTCAAAAATGGCTCTATCAATTTTTTTTCAAAGCTGCTGTCAAAAAACTCTATTAGATGACCTTTCAAATAATATAATTGATTAGTTCAGAAAAATTGATAGGCGTCCTGTAAAAATAGCTCAATTCCAGGCTTCGCAAATGCGTTCCTTTAAAAACGACTGCACGGATTTTTTTCAAACTCTTTATATTAACTCCTTTTTAAATATCTTTTTGTATGTAATTATTGTTTTCCGGTCAATAATTGAGTATGCCAAATTTTGGTAAAAGTTGGTATCTCAAAATCGGCTCTAACAATTTTCTTGAAAATTGTCACATAAATCCATTTTAGATATCCTTTCTCATGTAATACGCGGTTGTTAGAAGAATATTATTAGTCATACTGCTTAATTAGACCAGTTTTAGATCTCGGAAATTGGTGCTTAAAAAAATGAGTCTACCATTTTTACTTCCTTATACAAAGTATTTATTTCGACTTTCAGCTAGTAAGTGCACGTATTCCAAATTCCTTAACATTCAGGAACGTGTCTGTGTGTTTCCACCGTGGCTATCTTGGAGGGTGTGGTGTGCAAATCGAGCTATGTGTCCAAAGCAGAAGTCGATACCCTGCATTTCCGGAGCTCTGGTGTTCTAGTAACATTGCTGGCCAGAAGTGACGTAGCAGTTCCATCTAGTTCCAGAAGATGATGGATGAAGTGTTAACGAAGAATCTTCTAACACAGCTCGCTCTAATTAGCTACTAGATTACTGTCTGGTGTAGGCAGCTTCCTTGCGGTGATCTGGCGATTTATTCGCTCCGGCGGACGGCATCCAACCCGTTAAGCTTGGCCGAGCCCAGGCAGGCAGGGGCCGTCCAAAGGTTTCTAAGGAAGTATAGTAATCCCGATGTTCGAAATTGGTTTTGTATTCTGCATAACTCAAAAGATGAATCATCGTAGAATGTTGCAAATTTATATGTGTAACTGTTATAATGTCTAATTGTACACTTGCAACTTTGGTTTTAATACTAGTTCCCGTTCCAGAGATATCAACGATTTTACGTCACATCTGTATGTAAGTACGCGTGTGTGTAGGTATGTATTTCGAATAATTCAAAAACTGTTAGACGTAGAACGTTGAAAATTGGTATATAGGTTTCTTATAATATCTAGTTGTGCACCTCTATTTTTGGATTGTCTATGCTTTTCCGTTTTGGAGATACTTAGGAAAATTATGTTCATAATGACCAAAAATACAAAGATTTTGGCCATTCTATATGACTTACCATCACAGAGATTTCAAAAAAAGATAATAATAGAGCCAGTAATGATACTGTTATGAAACTTGAAGATTTTTTGCGCGTAGAATGTTATGTTAAAAGACATAAGCAGGTTCTTGTCAATGCCATTTTTTTTTATGAATATTTAGCCTGTAGATAGAGCCTGTAATGTATCTCACATATCTTAAAAACGGTTCGACGTTGAACGTTGTAAATTGGTATATGGATTTCTTGTAACATCTAGTTGTGCACCTCCTTTTTTGGACTTTATATAATTTTCCGTTTTGTGATATTTAGAAGAATTATATTCATAGTGACCAAGAATACAAAGGTTTTAGCCATTAAATATGACCTAACCATCATAGAGATTTCAAAAGAAGCTAATGATAGAGCTAGTAATGATATTATTATGAAAGTTGAAGACATTTTTGCGTGTATGAAGTAATATGTAAAGACATAAACAGGTTCATGGCGATGAATGCACTGTATTTAATGAATATTCAGCCGGTAGATAGAATCCGTAATTTTATTGTTGTGAAAGTTGTCGACATTTTAGCGTTTCCAAATTGATTCTTTGAGACAGAAATATGTTCTAGTCGACAAATGAATTTTATTTAGGAATATTCATCCCGTAGATAAAGCCTGTAATAATATTGATAAAAGGCGAATTGTTTACGAATTACGAATTAAACGAAAACATACTTTGTAAGCGAGCATTATTTATTTTGGTTTAATGCAATTTAATTAATTAGATGCTCCATAAATAGTGTAAAATAATAAATGTAAACCCATAATAAAACTTTCTATACTCTATTAGATTTAACAGTTACTTTTAAAATGTACTATACTTGCAAACAACCTCAATTTCGACTCTCAGTTAGGGGCCTTAAACCCTTTGAGGAGCAGAGTTGGTTGGTTGTTTTTTTACGTCGCACTAGTGCTGCTCAAGGGGCGACTGTCTGGGACTCGCCCCTAAATGTGGTCCGAAGACATGACATCATAATTTTGACGTCCACGGATGGGAATGAGAAGCAGAGTAATTTTGCTTATTGAAAGTTAAAAACGAAAAGAATTTATGAACGATGTTAGAAGAGAAATAGTAAATATTTTTAACGTGAATGAATATATTCAATATTCATTCACGCATATTTTTATCACCATGCTGTTTGTGAACCCTTGTTATGACCAAAATCAAAATATATATCAATATTTTATAAACTTCATATTTTTATACAATAAATTATTACAAGTTAAAAAGAACGAACTTTTTATATACCATGTTCTTAAATTTTCTGTTGAATCATATAAACACTACCGAAGGCAGCGGTAACCCGAAATATTTGGCTAAAGGTAATAAAAAAATGCATTATCACTGTTCTGAGCTATTCTGAAAGTTTCAAATGTCTAGCTAGTCGGGAAATAACATGGTTGTTGATTCATATAAACGCTGCCGAAGGCAGCGGTGGCTCGAAATGATTGGCTAAAAGTATTAAAAAACTCATTGTCATCGTGTTAAGAGCTTTTCTAAAAGTTTCAAATTTCTAGCAAGCTGAAAAGTTATACGGTTGTTGGTTCATATAAATTCTACCGAAGGCAGCGGGGACCCGAAATTGGCTAAAAGTATTAAAAAATGCAGTTATCGTCTTTTTAGCTATTATAAAAGTTTCAAATGGCTAGCTAGTTGGCAAGTTAGTAAAATAAATTTTCTATTGAATTATATAAAAGCTACCAAAGGCAGCAGGGACCCAGAACAGTTGGCTAAAAGTATTTAAAAAATGCATTGTCGACGTGTTCTGAACTATGCAGAAAGTTTCAAATATCTACCTAGTCGGGAAGTTAGTTAAATAAATTTTTTATTGAATCACATAATCGCTGCCGAAGGCAGCAGGGACCCGAAACAGTTAGCTAAAAGTATTTAAAAAATGCATTGTCGCCGTATTTTGAGCTTTTCTGAAAGTTTCAAATGTCTAACTAGTCGGGAAGTTAGTTAAAAATCGATTGTAAGATTTGTACTAGACACACAAACAAAGAAAGAGGAATTGAAGTTAATAAAAACATGGTAATATTTTGGAAGCGTGTATGTTTATATTTTTAATTGTAATTAAATTTATATTTTATACCACTCGGTGGCAAAATTTCCGGGGGCGAAATGTCCCGGGAGCGAAATTTCCGGGGGCGAAATTTCCCGGGGGCGAAATACTGGGAGCGAAATGCCGGGGGCGAGATGCTGGGGGCGAAAATTCCGGATCCCATCTGTGATTGAACTATGGTGAAACAATATGATAATTTGAAGCAAAGTTTCTACTATCCTTCATTAAAAAAAAAAAAAAAAAAGTTTGAATAGAAAATATATCTTCTGAGATATCATCTGTAAGGCACAAACTTGACTTTTTTACGACATTAAAGGTTTCAAAAATTGGTTAAATGTATATATATATATATATATATATATATATATATATATATATATATATATATGTGAAGAAAAAGAGAGAGAGATCTAGAGGAAAGTCATAAGCCATCAAGATAATTAAATTTTTAACGAAGTTTAATTAAGCAGTAATTTTAACTTTATTGATCATTGTACTAAAGACGATGTGGCTATTTGATGATCCACGTGTTCGATTTTTACGATAGCCATGTCTCGGAATTTGTTGGTTCAGTACTGAAAAAATAATATTTTGCCTAAATTGGTGCTGTTTTTATAGGAATAGGGTGTACAATTAAAAAAACACCGTTGTATACACGCACACACACACAGACACACATATATATATATATATATATATATATATATTTAATGCTTCACAAATGAACCCACGGTGAATGTATAACTGCGGGTGTCGATGTTTTGATCTAAATTACCTGTATTTATATAGGAAGCTATAAAAAAAATTGTGATGACAGTGGTATACTAGTTTCTCGGTATAGTAATTGATACTTTACATTGACGTTCTACTAAATTTCTTTACCTATACTGGTCACGCTGTTTCCACACAGTACATAGATTGTAATTTATACAACAATATTTTTTTTATGTGTAGAAATTTTTTGAGGATTTGCGACAGAAACGGTTTACAAACGCATTCAAAATTATTTGGTGACATAATTAATGGGAATAAGTTTTGGGAATAAGTAGAAATTTTTTGAGGATTTGCGACAGAAACGGTTTACAAACGCATTCAAAATTATTTGGTGACATAATTAATGGGAATAAGTTTATCGCACTTTCATTTAGATTCTTATTATAACGTTACTCTAAATATATATATATATATATATATATATTATGAATTGTTACTTTTCCCCAGTAGAGCTTACTAAATTACGTTAAATCATAGAAAAATCTTTTTTATTTACTTGCACATCATTCTTATATTAAAAACTGTTGTAGGAACTTAACTATTTGAATTTAAGTAGTATTTAAATATCATATATATTAGTTTAACAGTATTTTTTCGTTATCGTGAAATGGTAGCCTATTATAAGCGAAAATAATAAAATTTACATACATTATTACATTATTAGGCATACAAATAAAACTTTGCATTACTAAAATACGTTTTGGAATGAACCAGGTTTGCCTGTCAGAATTTATTGCGCATAAAATCAATAATATAATTAGAAAATATATTTTTCCACTTGCACAAAAATGTGACTTCTGTTTAAAAATTTAGAAATGTTTAATAACAAATAATATAAATAATTCATAAATAGCAAGAATTTAGCTGTAAATAACAAGAATATTTAAATTATAATAGTATGTGTAAAAATGTAGAATTTATACTGCTTAAAAATTTAGAGATGAAAAAGAGATCTTTTCCGGAGTTTAGAAATTTATAAGAAATTTCTGTCATTTGATTGATTTTTTTTTTTTTTTTTTGGTAGTGTTTTAGATTCTGAAACCTTATCGAAAGTGGGAAAATTTGTGGATGTATTTAAATGTAAAAAAAAAAAAAAGGTTTAAAAAAATAATAATGCGTTTCTTTAAAATCTTTATTTTACTTATTTCATTTTTATTCATTTATTTATTTATCTTAGAATACTTACCATTAGATGCTTCAAAGTAATTACAGCAGGTTGATGCAGTTTAGGATAACCTCCCCTGTCTAAAGAGGCACCAATAATTTTTGAATTAATGACTCGTGTCACATTACTAGACGGGGAATCTTTTGATTGTTGAGGAAAATTTGAGCTAGGGACCAAAAAGTTGTTGAGCTTATTAAAGGCGGTAAAGACGACTTTGTACAAACCTAAAAAAATATATAATAATAAGGGGGGAAAAAAAGGTAGTCATTTTTATTATTTGAATGAAAAGAGAAATAAATATGCATGTACGAGAACCACTCTAAATCAGTCAGATATACACAATGGTATCAAAATGTAATTATTATATAAACTATAACACTTTCCGCAACTACAAAAACTATTTTCGTATCAAAGCGTTTGGTAGTTACTTGTAGAGACTGCGAGAATTTTTATTTTTTATGACCATTAGAATGTATTATCAAAAGTACAGTGGGTGATCAAATTGTTAAATTTCTTTTATTTTATTTTCTTTCTTTCTTTTTATTTATTTATTTATTTATTTATTTTATTTTATTTTTATTTATTTATTTATTTTATATTATTTTATTTTTGTTTTTATTTTTTGAGATTCTTTCGATTAGAAATTTTGAGTTTTTTCTATACGGGTGCTTTATTAAAATACTGTTGACAGCATGCATTGTAAAAGTTTTCACAAAAAACTACCGTAAATTACCAATTAGTAAATTAGTCTCATGTAAAATTACAGAAAAATATAAATGGATGTGTTTTATATATATATATATATAATCTTTTTGATAGTAGAAGCAAAGGATGAGAACGAAGAATAGTTCGTCAAACAATTTACCAAAGAGACCTACACACGCATACAGTAGGTGACCAAATTATTAGATTTTTTTTTCTGACATTTTTTTCGATTTTCTTAAAGCAGTTGACCGAAAATGTCTTGAACAGACATACAAAGAACATTTAAAAACTTACATTTTTCACTATCGATTTAATCCACAGTGAAATTAGGGGATCAACCACAAATTGAAGAAAAGCACAAATATTTTGGATCACCCTGTAGCTTGTAACTTTAACACATTGTTGCACTTGCTATGTACATTTTTTTTTTTTTAATGGGAATCACACAATTATTTAGGTAGATATAACACTTTTTTTTCCCAAACATATTTTTTTTTCTTTTGGCAAGTTTTTTGCTTATAACAAGAATAGATTTCAACAAAATTTTACAAAACTTGCAGAAAAAATGACTAAACATTAGAGAAACATTATTCTATTAGATAAAATTCACACGCATAATATTCGCTGAGATATGACCATGTTTAGTAAATATTCCTTTACTGCGCGTGCGCGAAAGAAAATTTTTTATTACATAGATTGAAAGCTATATATAATGGGCAATGAATGTCAAAAATTCGTTTGAATAGAGTAAAAATTATGGTAATTCTCGACGAAAGAATTAGCTAGATTTTAAATATTTGTGGCAGTTGGAATTTTTTAAGTGGTGTGTTTCACAGTCATGTATTTAATTTGAAGATCTAATTATTTCAACCACGTTGCAAAAATTATTTTTTTGCGTCAAAAACCCCTTAACTCTAACATATTTCTATTTATTTACTATGAGTTCAGTATGTTGATCACCCTTTGTATATGATGAAATGCAAGTATAATTAAATTTCTATATTAAATTTAACAAAGTGATACTTCATGTTTTTGTGCAGTTATACAAAAAGGCTAATACTAATAATAATTATATATATATATATGTTATTATTATTATTATTATTATTATTATTATTATTATTATTTGTGAATTTAAATTTATATAGCATATATGTATATAATTATAATATTGCCAAATATAAAATTATTAATCATTTTAATTTCCCTAATTAAGAAATATCTAAACAATTTCAAGTATTATATAATTTTATATGAATATTTCAAAAAGTTCTGTCATTGAATGAACAAACAGAAAATAATTTTGCAGGCTATACATGATTGTAAAGTTTTTCAGAAAACTTTCTAATATACATATGTCATCTTATAAATGTTTAATCTAATTTCGTTTCGAAATACTTTAAAATAAAAATCTTTCATTTATTAGTGAAAAATGTAGAAGAAAACCTGTCAGAAGCAAATAATTCTGAAATATTTTTGAAATATAATTAGACGCTTTTATGATCCATTTCTCACTTTTAACTTTACTGAGTTGTCTTTAGAGTATAAAAATATATTCTGTCAGAAATTTGCCGATATATATATACTAAAAAAAAAAAAAAAAAAAAAAAAAAATGAAGAGGTTTTTTTTTTCTTCTTCCTTTTAACAGAATAAAAAAGCTAAATATTAAAAATTAAATGCAGTAGTTTTTGAAAAATACAAGTAGTATACGTCTACAAAAATTCATTTTGTGAAAGTAAATAAATGCATAAATATGTGAATAATAAGGTACTATTCTTTAACTTATATAAAACGATTATTTAATTTATATGAACTATAAAATTTATACACATGCGTGATAATAATTTTATACACAAACAAATGCACTACTCACTGATAAACAGCCAGTTTTACTGTATTTTGATAAATGACTAGCAGTTTTTAAATACAAGACAATAAAATTAAAATACAATTGATAATTACCATTGCTACCATAATCCTTTACGGCTTGGCGAGGAAGTAATAAACTGTCTTGCATATTTAACCACAGTATTCCTTTTTCATCTGTTGCAATTTCATTTCTTATTGGAAAATGAAAAGACTTCAGAGACTTAGAATTAAGTATTTGAAGTGATAGGACTAAAAACGAAACAGATATACATCTGTCAAATAAATTTGATGTAGAAACAGATATTCAGATAATTTTTAAATACACTATCATTTTTATAACACAGGAAAACACCATTGATACTTTTGCTGTAGCATGAATCCCGTTTAAAATATTTTGTTCAAATATATTACTACTAACTAAAATTTATGCATTTAAAAAGCATTCTTTAAGTAATACTTTCTACAAGAATAAGCGTTTTAATTTTTTTTTTTTTTTCTATAATAAATTGTTTGTCTGATGCTCTTTTATTTTATTATATTTTTAAAGGGATTGTTTTCTAGCCTACTTTCATGCTGTGTTACATTATTGCGCTCTACTTATTTAATCGAGCATACCTATACAAGTCTGTTTTAAAAAGTTTATTATTCCTACAAAATTCATGTAAGCAAGAATTAGCAAAACTAACTTTCAATTTAAACAAGAACCGTGAATTGAACTTTCTGCATAGGTTATGAAACTTTTTAACATTAAAAGAAAACTACTGTAATGTTTTCTCGAAATTTCTAAAATGTCGTCTATATCAACTCCTACAACCCCTAATAGCCTGTAAAACTACTTTTACAACACCAAATGTATCAGTTGAAAGTTAATATGCTATAACGGTAATAAATATTAATTAAAAGCTGTCAAACAAAAGGAAATAGTGTTAAATCAAAGAATGGTTAAGAATTTGAAAT
The DNA here is from genome assembly GCA_963930645.1 of Salticus scenicus. Lineage (NCBI taxonomy): Eukaryota > Metazoa > Arthropoda > Arachnida > Araneae > Salticidae > Salticus > Salticus scenicus. The sequence continues at coordinate 158,033,839 of OZ005651.1, read as the reverse complement.
ATTTTAACTAGCACAGTATATAAAAATAAATCATGATAGAAGTACCAGATAACGTATAAAATAAATAAATAAATAAAATAAAACACGCATTTGTAAAATAATCTGAATTTGCTATTGCAGGTATGTAGTTATTCTTTAAATTAAAATTCAGTTTTATTTTCTGATGAAGCATTTTTTCAGGTTTCCGCAAAATGCGGGTTTAAAATCTTATATAAAAATATAAAATCGAAGAATTAAAATTTTACAATATTAGTAATGCCTATTTAATAGTATTAATTAATTAAATTGATAGAACTGCCAACTCTCCTTCTTATTTCATACCGCTATTTCTAGAACATGTTTTTCGTCTTTAATTGTAGAATTTTTGATAATAGAAAACTTTAAAAAAAAAAAAAAAAAAAAAAATTCCAGAAATAGTGATAAGATATAATCCAGAGAGTTGACAGCTCTGCATTGAACAAGATATAATATCTTTATTCAGACTTATAAACAACTACAAACGCTATTTTACTTTTATTTTTATTTATTTATTTATTTTTCCCAATGGCGCGGTACTTGCGACTAAGCATTGACCGGGAGGTCGCCGAATTGATGACCATTTGTGAAGGAGCACCCAGTGGGCGGTCATCGTTACCCCTAATACGGACAACACATCCATGCCTTCTCCGGGATTCAAACCCAGGCCCAGCCGTGTAGAAGTCAGGGACGCTAACCATTGGGCGGATCGCTGTTGTATTTAAACTGTAATATATATCTATATGACAAATTATTAAAGTATTACAACGTTCCTAATGTATATTTAATGGTATTAAATAATTACATAAGCAAGTATTCGTTTCTGTATAGAAACGTTCTCTCTGGAATAAATAAAAGCATTTTAAGTTTTTTTTTTTTTTTTTTTTTTTTTTAAATAACACATCACATGTTGTAATGAATCTTAACATTACATATTAGTCCCGTTTTGTTGAAAATTGTTCAACATTATAAAAATAAATTTCCTAAAATTACCCGTCCATAGATAATAATATACGTAAATTCTTCGGTGTGATTTGAATGGTTGAAAAATATCTTGTATTTCGTTAGTAAATGACTTTTATCTTGATATCTAAAAAATAATTTTTGAATTTTTTTACAAATAAAATTAAAAACAGACATATATTTTACTTACGAACATTATTTTTCACTAAACTAAAGGAACCATCATCGTTAGATATTTCTGACAGAAGAAGTGCGCTTTCATCTAATGCATGCAAAAGCGATGATATAATAATTTTTCTATCATGCAGAGGCAAATCTGTCCAGGCTGTATTTTCTTCTCTCTCTAATAGATTACTAACAATCTGGACGAAACACTGAAAAAGAAAATTTGTCATCATAATTATATCATGCTACACAAGAGAAAACGTTTATTATTCATAATTTCAGATGGATCAGTCAACATTAAAATAATTCTGCGCCAAAAATATCTGCTGATCAATTAACAACTTTTTTTCTGTAAACTGTATGCTTGTTTCTTTGCGTGGAAAAAATAAATAAATAAATAAACTGTAACTTAAAAAAAAAAAAAAAAAAAAATGGGGGCTTTTATCAAACATCTAATGCCCTATTTCCGTTTAAACAGTAAATACTCTGTTTATAAATAAAAAAAAAGGGTGGAAAACAAACACAAAAAGTAAATAAATAAATAAATAATTCTTTTATTAAACAATTGATCAATATTTCTTCTCCTTTTCAGAAAGACAGATTGCAAATTAAATGGTAAGATAACAAGTTCTGTATGCAAACATGCGTATATAGAAAATTCAAACTAGGTTTAAGATCAGTTTTATTTTAACCCCTTAACACGCGGCGTCCTCACTGCAAGGACGCAAAATTTAAGATACAGCTGCAAAAATTCATCCCGGAAAATTTTTAGCAAAAATTTACCTTTTTAACATATCAGAAAAGGCTAGTTTTTTTAACCTTAAATTTTAAAATTTCTTTTAGTTTAATTTAGTTCATGAATTCCGGTGGCAGTATAATTTAAATTATCTGAATTGTCTTGCGCCGCAAAGGGTTAAAAATAAGTTTGTATGTGACGGGGAAGGGGGGTGGGAATCTTGATCAAAATTTTCAGATAGAAACTTCATTATAAACTTCAAAATACAACGTTTGAATCCTGCAATTATTTATTTTTATGTTAAACTGATAACAGACATATACATAGAGCAACCTTTAAAAACTTCATTTTAGTATTCAGAGAACCTACATTAAACTATAATTATGAAAAAAAGCAAGTGCTAAAAACTTAGCTTTAAAAAGTAATTTATTTACCGTATGGATATGAGGAAATAATTTTCATTCCTGAGCAACCTTCCTGGACAAAATAAAATAAAGTAAAGCACCTTCATCTATTATATTCAATAAAAAATAATGTTTTTGGTTAATTATTGGTAACCCTGTATGTCTTTTAAAATTATGTACGCATCACACTGTTTACTTAAATACAGTCCTAAATTAATAACACACAGCACAACCTGAAATGCATTTCCAGCAATTTTCAATATAGTCCCTCTCTCTCTCTCTATATATATATATTTTTTTTGGTTAACTCAGTAAACGAATAGTGAATGATTTTCTTACAATATTCTACATGAAACATGTTTTTATGCAGACAAAAAAAACAAAAAAAAACAGTATGTTGTGGCCACCACAAGGCTTCCTTCTGTATTTTCCTACACAAATTCACTCAGTAACAATATTAAAAAAAAGAAAAAAAATTTTTTTTTTGTTGTTAAAAGTAAAAAAAAATCGATAACTTTGTTTTAAATTATCACAGATTTATAGTTCAACCATTCGTTTTAAAGGTATTGACGAGACCTTTCGAAAGATACCCATCTTGAAAATTTACCCCCCAGGGGGGAACCGATGCCCCCACATGCACAAAATTTTTTTCCTAGTTAACTACTACTATTATCAATAATTCCTATTAATTTTACAATCACAAGTTAAAAACAACGTTCATTATGTACATTTATACGAAATTTTGTCCTATACTGCCATGTTAAAAATTTAGAAAAAATGCGATCACAGCGCCACCTGTTGAGCGATTGATCCCCAAATATAATCAGCACCAGTTTATGTCAGGGACCAACTAAATAACAAGTTTGGTTAAATTTCGTTTAAAAAAAAAATACGATTTTTTTTTCTAAGTTTTTTTTCGTTAAAAGTAAAAAAAAAAAAAAAAAAAAATCGATAACTTTGTTTTAAATTATCACAGATTTATAGTTCAACCATTCCTTTTAAAGGTGTTGACGAGACCTTTCGAAAGATACCCATCTTGAAAATTTATCCCCCAGGGAGGAACCGATGCCCCCACATGCACAAAATCTCTTTCCTACTTAACTACTACTATTATCAATAATTCCTATTAATTTTACAATCACAAGTTTAAAATAACTCTCATTATGCACATTTATACGAAATTTTGTCCGATACTGCCATGTTAAAAGTTTACAAAAAATGCGATCACAGCGCCACCTGTTGAGCGATTGATCCCCAAATCTAGTCAGCACCCGTTTATGTCAGGGTGCAACTAAATACCAAGTTTGGTTAAATTTCATTCATTGAATCGTGAGATACAGAGTCCACAAAAAACGTGATACACACAGACAGACATTTTCTAAAAACTGTCAATTCGTGTTCAGGACAACCCAAAACGTGTAAATCCATCAAAAAAAGGAGGTCGAAAGTTTTCACGAATCCAGTACTTTCTCTATATTACATATAGAAGAATGTAAAAATATATGTTCATTTCATTTTGTTTAGTGCAGCCTATAGATGTTAAACTTTACCTACCAAAAATTTCGCCTATAGGTAATGTATTTGAATTATCTTGGGTGTCCCTGTACATGAACCTTTAGCTTGATCTCAATGAAAGGTTTAAAGGAAAGCAGGAAAAAAGACTATTAAGAAACAATTCCGCGCGTTAATTTTTATAAAGTCACATTTTTTAATTTTTTATATAACCTCTCTAGAAAAATTTATCAATTAGAAAGATTTTATTTTTCATTCTACAAGACCATTAGAAAAAAACAGCATATCTGCATCTTTAAAACCAACTGAAATATGATAAAGAGAATAAACTGATACATGCCAAATTTCAGTATCACTTTAAAGGTTGTTCATATAATAAAAACAGAGAACATATACTAATTGATAATGAAAATTTTTAAATCAAACATGCGATAGCATGCATCAAACAATTATTTATTTTATAATTTATTATTTATTTAATAATATGTTATTCCCTTTAATTATTTATTTTATCTTGTTTTATTTTTAAATCATGAATCTAACATAAGCACGTAAAAATGGTTTTAATGTAAATATTATCATGCATCTTACTTTTTTATAAACTATTATAAAATTACATTTCGATTTTAGTTTATGGTCCTTATTTCAGTGTCCAAATTTCAATTAACTATAACTCAGTTAATTTTAAATATACAGGTAGTCATTGTTTTGTAATGATGTAGTTGCATTAAAAATAATAACTTTCTAACTGATAAAATTTCGAGGGGTCGTATAAAAATTGAAAAAAATTTAACTTTTTAAAAAAAAACGGAAAGATATTTTTATTAACAAGGTCTAACTTCCTACTTTTTATTAAGGCTTTTGCACCACTTTATCCACTTATCACTAATAAGTAAATAATTGAACCGCGTTTAAATATATTTGAGATATTCTGTATATATTTTAAAGCATATTATTCAATAATCTGGTGTGGTACTCATACTATTTCCTTGTAACCTGTATTACTATAGACATACTCTTACGGTTTAAATTGGAAGATAAGATATATGGATATGGATATTTTAAAAAGCACTTTAAATAATAGTTAAAAAATAGTTTACAAAAAGTTTGAAACTTAAAAACTTCTTCACACACCATAAAATAAGAGTTTTAGAAGGAGGCAAAAGAGAGACTCAAAAGCATCGAGACTGCTTTTGCCTTCAAGTAGCACGTGCGTTTGGCACTTTATGAAGAAAGGCCACGTCCTTTCGAAATCGGTAATGATTCCCTTTATTTTATGGTATGTGATAAAGTTTCTAAGTTTAAACAGAAACAGTTTTATTTGAAATACATTTCTGTGTGAAGGGGAATACTGCCGCCCCGAACCTCCCCTGTGAACACAGTAGGTATATAAATAAAATATTAAGACTGTTATTAAATTCAAAATGATATTTCAAATTATTCAGAGAATTACCGTCCACAATACTCTTTGAAACTTATTCGACTAATTTTGTGCAGCCTAGTAGATTATTAATAATTATATGCACTTCAATTCATTCATACATATCTTAAATTTGGCACAGAAGGAAAATGCTCACATAATTTGAAATGCACTTTCAAATATAGTATTGATATATTAGAATAATTTTATGTGGTTCTGGAAACGAAAGATTGATAAATTCCATACCATATTCTCTATGAAATATTAAGTTGTGCAAATAAAAAATACATGTCAACTGCATTTTTTTAGTGTAGTCAAAACGCTAAATTTTATTTATTCCAAATATTTCTTTATTTCTTTCCTAGCCATGTGTCCGATTTAAAAAAAAAAAATTAGGTAGCATCCTCATGTGATACAGATTTCGAGCACTGAGTATGGACTTCCTTATAATATTAGTCTTAAGTAGTACTGATATTAGGCTCTCTCTCTCACATATAGCGTAACCCCGTTTCCTAAAGCTAGCAGTGACGAAGAGTCCAAAATCTTGCAGGGGTGCCAAACTGATCGACAGGTTGGGATATCGAAAACATCCAGTCATTCGACGCTTATTTTCTATCAATCAGATGACTATCACCCCCTATATTAACACGGGACTCGTTGAATCAGCACTTGCGCAGAGCCTTCCATGGTCTCAAGAAATATGGTTGAAGAATACACACGCAGAGACCAAATGCTGAAAACATGAATTTCAGATTCTGGGGATGAGAATGAGGTTGAGTGACTTTTACGTCGAATTAGTCTTACGCAAAAAGCAATTGCCGACAGTCTGAGATTCACCCTTAGGGGTGATCCGGAAACTTGCCATCACAATTCTCATCCCTTGCAAATCAGATGGCTTCCTTGCTTCGGTAATGTCAATGATATTAGTTTACGTAACATAGAGAACATTGCAGTCATAACGGATTTTACGTGCACCAGCCACCATTGATGTACGCGATATTCTTTGATAGGCTCGAGTATCAAAAACTGCAATCTTCCTCTTACGAGCTCGACTCTCTGCTAACTGGGTTACCATGATCCTCTGATTCGAGAGACCTCAAAACATGAAAATATAGCAAAATATTAGTTTCGGAAATTTGACACCAAAACATTTTTTTTCTCCACCACATATGGTTAAAAGAAAGTAAAAATGCATAATCATAGAAGAAAGGATTTATTTATAATTTAAATTCTAGGACCCCCAGGGCGGTCGGGTAGGTGAGTTTTACGTTGCACTAGTGCTACATTATGGGCAAGTGGCAAAGGTGTGGGTTGGTTGGGTTTTACGTCGCACTAGTTCTACGCAGAGGGGCAATTAGCGAAGGTGTGGTAATCATACACAAGGGTGATCCAGAGACATGTCATCACAATTATTTTTATCCTTCATGGGAGAATCCCTTCCGTGGAGGATCAAAATTGTGATGGCATGTCTCCGGACCACCTCTAGGGGTGTGTCCCAGACCGTCGCCAATTGCCCATCTGCGCAGCACTAGTGCGACGTAAAACCCATCCATCCCATCAATCCATCCTGCATGGGAGAAACTAGAACCCCAAGGTTTTTATCTCTGTTGATCCTAACTTGTGATATTTTTCTTTTGAATGCTTAATAGATTATGCTAGATAGATTTACGGCAATATATGTAAAATGTTCACATAGCAAGCAATAATCTTTGAATTATTATAATGACGATGCGACAGAAGGGGCTGTAACTCAGTGGTAGAGTGCTCCTTTCGCATGCGAACGGATCTCACACCTCCATATAAGATAATACACGTTTTTAATACTTAATTTTGCAAAGCCTGTAGTTAATTTGTATTCTCTCTCTCTCTTTTTTTTCTTTTTTTTTTATAATATTTATTGAGATTTATGACTTTTGACGTAACTTATTCTTTAAATTACAAAACATAAATATTTTTATCAAGATAATGATGAATTAGTACTTTTATGAAAGTAATTTTAAGTACTTTAAATAACTTTTCAAAATTTTATTAAGAAACGTTTAACCTTTTAAGAAAGATGTTATTAATAAGCTTATAAACTTAATTATGGGAGATCTATGGTCATTAACTCTGTCGATTTATAATCTAAACTCATAATCCTTTTCTTTCGAATTCCTGAAGTATATATGCTGCAGACGTGAACAATTCTACAACATGAACATTTGCAACAAGTGTAAAATTTAGGGGGGGGGGGGGGGGGGGATTTACCACTGAAATTATGAATTACATTTACTATGTTTTATGAATCAATTATTAATATTATTTGTTATATATGCGAAGACAATTATTTCCTAATTTTTTTACCACCATTAAAATATAATATTTTATGGTGTGTTAAGAAGTTTTTATGGTTAAACTGCCCTAAAGTGTCACCAAATATTCTATAATCATTGTGTTTAAAAGAATATAATTAAAATGTGAACTTTTGATTATTAATATTAGTTTTTGTTGTAAGCCAAAGCATGCAGATATTAATACTGACTTACCTGTAAAAGCTCTCTTAATACACGATATCTATGCCAGGTATCTAGAAAATTTTCCATACTATTGGCACTCAAATATAAGGCTTGCTTAATCATATCACTAATAATCTGCAAGTCTGCACTAAACAATGGCTTATCATAAGATTTCAAGGCTAATTCTGAAGTGACACTAGTAATGGATTCTCCATTTTCAAGCTGAAATAAGAAGCATTTTATGATAAATTAATAAATATGGAATAATTGAAAAAGAAAAAAGTCTGCAACACATTTTCTAAAATAAAATGTATTACATTTTTTTTTTTTTTTTTTTCAATTAAAACTTTTATTTCTTCAGCGCCATAAATAAACAGACATATCTACAACGTAATAGCTCAAAGTTACTTATGATTTTCCATAATTCTGCTTAGGTTTTTTTCAAAAGATAATCGCAGAAGATCTAAATTTTTCAGCAACAAAAAGAACATTTTCCTTTCAAAATCTTTCCTAAATCTGAAAACTTATTGTCTTCTAAGTACTTTTATTCATTTATCTATTTACTTATTTTGCAATTCCTTAAAATAAGTGAACAACTTTTGAAATCATAAACAAATCTGAAATTTATAAAGTAAAAACAAATTATTTTATAAATGTATCGGGTGCATCATTTGTAAAAAGATTCGTACAATTTTTATTTTTTTAAATTCAGTAATTGAAAACAATTATAAAGATAAACCATGTTAAGACAAGATATGGCTGTTAAATAATGTATAGTCGTTTGAAATTTCCTATTTTCCACACGTCTTGGATATCAAATTAATATATTTCTATAACAAACCAAAATTCTTTGTACAAGGGTGAATCACATATGAAGTGGAATTTCTTTCATGTGGTCGCTAATGATGATTTCTTTCGTATGTCGCTATTGAGTTTATAAGATGGTGAATCAAATATGAACTGGAATATATTTAGTATGGTCGCTAATGCATCGAAAAGGGGTGCGTGCTATTGACCGTATACGAGGTGATGTCACGTGCCAACTTAGAGTATAATAATTAATAATTTCTTTTCGCGCTTCGGTTACATCACAATGATTGAAAAGGGAATTCACCCTCGTGTCACACATAATTACAAATTTGTTTATGCTTGAAGGCGTTAAACCAACCAAAATCATTCGAAGACTTGAAGGCACAGTTTAGGCAGTCTAGCCAGAAGAAAAAGCAAGTGTAAGAATAACACACTTACGCGGGAAAAAAAAAAATCCAGCTCAAAGACAAAAACTCGATTCTTAGCTAGAATGATACTTGTGACAGAGTTTCAGGATTTAGCAGTTCAATGGACAACACTGGTGCACCCTCCATACCGTTCTGAGCTATTCCCGTGTGACTGCCATGTGTTCGGGGCACTGAACGAATTACTAGAATGTAAGCGAATCGTCTGCAGTTCTTCTGTTGTGTCTTTCAAGTGCGCAGTTGGATGGAATCGTGTCCTCGCTCTTTTTAGGGAAATTGCATAAAAAAAATTCGAATAAATTGGGAAAATGCATAACAAAATAAGGAGATTGTGTCAAAAATTCTATTTAATTTTCATGTTTGTATCTTGTACCAATAGATTGAAAAACAAAAACCCCGGTTTATATTTCATTCGTTCTCATAAATATATATGCCAAGAACCTTGGAGAGTTTCTGGACTAATGAAATTTCAAGAAATAAGTTGTTGGTAAAATTGGATGAATCTGATTGCATTTGGAATCATCAACATTCGTGTCACAAGAAATGTATTTACACGAAATTTCTGATATGATCAACAGGCATAAAAATATCAATGTATTTTTTTTCTTTGTATTGTGTAATCTTAAAACAAAATTACAATGTGCCAAATTATGACATATAATTTTGTAAATTTAATTATAATCAAAGTTAAACAGATAGAAAACTGTGTGCGATTTCCCATTTCTCTAAAATATGAAGACATGAAATCGTTTTAATATATTTTTTTTAAATAAAATTTGAACAAATTTTTAAGCTCTAAAATTAATCATTTAGATAATTTCGTAAACAAGATAATTCTTCAGATTAGTAACATTTAGAATCATTTCACAAAACGATGCCAAATCTTCTTAATTGATTTTAAAGAAATGGTGTTGTTCGGTTGGACAATAAATTTGGGAAAGTTTTTAATTTTCTTTTCTTCCTCTGTTTTAGAAAGTTTTATTTATTTATTTTTATTTTTATTTTTTAGCATGAATTATAATGCAATTTTAATTGTCTTTACTTATTTTATTTATTTATTTATTTTGTAAATTTTAAAAGTTTTTCACTATATATTCTTGATATTTCTCCTTTTGTATTTTTGACATAATTTCTTCAAAGATTTTTCTTTTTCTTTTACTATTTACCAAATATTTACTTTATATAGAATAATATTTTAATTAAAGTTGTCAAATTTAGTTTATGACTCTATTTTGTTGTATAATATTCACACAAATAACAATTATTTTAATTTCTTAGCACTGGTTTCACTTTCATGTACTCGTAAAACAATGGCCAACAGAGGAATTATTTTATTACGCGGTGTAGCTTTATACCGTATATAATTATTTTTTATATATAATTATATAATTATTTATTTTTATGTAATAGCTGTTTTATTTTGAATATTCTATATCTTCTATCATTGCATTTATTATTTTATTGGACTTAGTTATCAAATAAATTTGTGCGCTGCGTAATTTCCCAAAATGCCGCGTTATCTGTATGTGTATATATATGAAAAGAATTAACATTTGTGCAATGCGCATAGTTATAGTTATTTCTTAGTTTAAGATAAATAAATGATAATTTTTTTCCTAGTAATTTTTTTTTTTTTTTTTTTTTTTTTGAGAAATTAAGGGAATTTAAGCTATTTATATGTTTATTTGTTTTGACAGATTTCAACCCAAAATCATTTTCTACGATTTTTGAATAGAATTTCCACTTTCATTTCCGTTTCGCTGACTTGTTAGAAATTCAAGAGAGAAAAGTGTGACTTCTGACAAAAACGAAAGAAAAACTCAGATCCCATGATCTTATAAATATGCATGGATGGTTTATGTAAACAGAGGAGATGAATTTGCAATTCGAAGCAGTAGAAGATAAATTAGCTTTTAGTAATTTGCATTTCAAGCTCTGTTAAACTCTAGAAAGTTGAGTGTAATTGACATATTTCTAAAAGATATAACACTATTAAGTCATGGATTTACATGTTTACAATGAAATTTGAGAATTCTAATTATTTTATATGACAAGACAGGGATTTCTTGAAATACCTAATAAATTTTAAGAAAAATAGTAATTATTATTATTATTATTATTATTATTGTTATTGTTATTTAAGTTTTGCCCATTTTATAATTTAGTGTTAAATATATTGGAGCACATAATTAGATTATTAATTTAAAGCCCTTTTAAGATTAGGATACGATTTATTTAAATATGTGGACTTATCTGTACAAACTGAAAGGAGAAAATATTAACTTATTTTTTCTTAAGAGTAACGTTTTACTTAATATTTGTATTTTAAGATGAAAAAAACTATTGCTAGAAAACTATAAAACATAAATGAACAATTAAACTAATTTTGTAAATTAGTATGTAAATACAGGATGATTCCTAACTTATAATTAAAACTTAAAGAAATGATAAACATAACGAAACTTAAAAAAATATCGATTATATAATACATTGGCTTAACGCAAGCGATGAACACCTAGGTGACACAAAAAAGGAAGCAACACTAATATGACAGAATATGTAAAAAAAAAAATTGTATTGAAAGAAATACAGTATGCAAAAACACTGTTACAGGAACTGCTCAAACAAATGATCGCCATCAGTAATGGCAGGCCTCAGATTTGTCCAGTAGCGAAAGGCGCACTTTGTAAAAAACACCAGGCCTCTTGAGGACTTCACTGGAAGCAGAAATTATCCTTGCAAAAATCTTTTTGTGTAAGTTTATTAGGTAATAGTAAATCACAGTTTTCAAATGACCTTATAGGAAGAAATGCAGACAGTAGAGATCGAGCGATATTGTTGGCCAATTTGTAGGACTTTTACCGACCAATTCATGCCCCAACAGTGGCCGAGTGGTTCTGCGCTCAAAGCTGGTAGATGGGAAGTGCCGGGTTCGATCCCAGGTCGAGCTCATCGATCTAGTCGTTCGGAGTTTTCCGTGGTTTTCTCCGAAACTCGCGTAAATATGGGCTAGAACCACTTAGAAGGACTACCATAGAGGGTATTCCCCCTATATAGGCCTAGGACCCTAGTGTAGTCAGACTTAATCCATCTACTCTACCCTACCCCACCAATTCATCGGCCTGATTAAAAAGAATTTGAAGCAGTCTGCAAAACAATGTTGAAATGGAGGGGAGCTTTCTTGTATTGGAAGTACATGCGTATTTTAATGTCAACTGACACATGTTTTTATACTCCGGCCAGTCCTATTGTTAAAACAGCAATTATTTTCTGCTGTTCAGGCGATCTACCAGAATTCATGAGCTAATCAGAATGTCATGAACAATTAAAGCCCACACCAACACTGCCGATTCCTTATATTCTTTGAATCCTTATATTTTTTGAACGTCTATATTTAGTACGAGACCGAAAAGGGATTATGTTTGACATAGACACCGGTGTGATAATTCAATGGTCTTTCAGTCTGGCACATGTCTTGTCGAAATACGCTCCTGGCAAAGTAATTCTATTTCCAATCTATAGCAACATACATAATATGCATGGCCATCTTTCCCAGATTAATTTAACAAACCATTTCTAATACATATCACGATTGGAACTGACTCTAAAGCGATTATCGGGCGTTTTATGCGATCACTGACACCGGAACTTAACGGTTCCTCACTTGCGTTAAGCTAATACAATTTATAAATACACAAAATTCTTCAACGTATAGAGACTCCAAAGCGAATAATGAAAACTGCAGATAGTTGTTTCGGTAGCATTGTGCGTGCCGCCATTAGTGCATAAAAAAGCAAAAGGAAAGTGTTCCTATATATTAGAAGGGAATCGGAGTCTACGATTGTTTATCAACCAATAGAATTGAGCAGGATGTGAGATATTAGCTAATAGGAAATTCAGGAACGGTAGTTGTAAAAATTTAGAAAAATTAAGAAAATAAGGCTTGAATGAAAGGTTTTTCAACAAAGAAAAAATTGGGTACAGCAAAATCACAATTAACAATGTTTTTAAGATTCTTATAGATGTAAAAAGCGTCAAAGAATTAGAGTTCATGTGTAGATTTAAGCCTGCAAATTATTTTAGCTGTATCAAATTTAAAATTACGGTTTTAATTCCAGCAATATTTAGCAATAGCCGATTTTTTTATTTCTTGTTTCCGGGCGTAACTGATATGTTCTTTTAAAAGGAATTTAAGACTGCATTCAGTTACACCAATATAGGATAAACCACACTGGCAAGAAATACTATAAATACCCCAAGAGTTATACATATCTATAGGACCTTTTAATTGAAAAAATATTAATTTATTCGGAAGGAGAAAAAACTTTTTTTAAATCATACTGTTTGAGAAATTTAGCTATGGCATAACTTAATTTAGTAAAATAGGATAAACAATATTGATATTAGAAGAGACCGATCTAGGAAATGAAGATCTAAGAAGTTCGAGGAAGCTGAAATTTTTAAACAGCTTTATCTGTAATGGAATGGTTTTAGACTCTGTCGATTTCAATGGCTTTCAGATGTTTTATTTCAGAGCTCCGTAAAACAAAATCAGAATAAATATTAAGGGCATAGTTTATAAAAGTGTAAAAGGCAGTCACTTTTGGGTACGTGATGCCAAGAAAACTCGCATAATGAAGTAATGCGACAGAGAAAATTTTCATAGTAGATGGTTCGTAGAAGCCTTTTTAAGTGTGAGAGACAAGGACATCATGAGAAGGAAGTGGACTATCATTTTCTATTTCAAAAGTGAATTGGATATTACTGTCTATAGAGTTAACAGTTTGTAAGACGTGGCTAATATTGTGAAAAGGTGTGTTGATTAGCGTGAAAGCGTCATCAGTGTAACGGGTCCGAAAAGATAAAGAAATTTTCTTAAAGAACGCACACTATCTACCAAAAAGTGTTTGGACACTTTCGAATTTAGACGTTTTGTCAAATATCTAGAAATGTTCTTTGGGAATCATCTTGAAACTTTGGTAGTGTAAAGAGCGTGTTATACCGCATATATTTCAGTAAAAATTGTGCCTTGAAAAACAAAAGGGGACCAGTAAAAAATTAAACGAAAACAAAAATGAGAATGTTTTAGATCACCCTGTAAAAAGTAGTGCTTTAAATGCGTTTTGGCTGTAGCATGTGATTAAGAGGATTTTTCTCATTATCTGTAATAAACAAAAAAAATTATGAAGTCACCACATATATTCATGGAGATATAACGTTTAAAAAAATTGAAAAAAAAAAAAAAAACTCCTTTTGTAATTATAATACGTAGGGTATTAGACCCAGTGCAAAGCCATTTTTAGGAAATTCGGCATACTACTACATTATACACAACATACTGCAATCAGAATGCAATAATGTTAAATTTCTTTTTACTAAGTAATCCTTAGCTACACATGCGCTAGCTTTTAAAAAATTTCATTTGCATAACTTAATAGCCGAAAGTATTGAGCAACTTATATAAAAACCCCAAACAAATATCATGTAAATTCAAAAATTTATGAGAGATATAGGATGAACAGAATTTCAGCTCTTCTCAGAAAAAGGAAGATGGTAGGAGTTTTATCATTATTTATTTACAGTCAACGAACATTTTATTACCATTGGGCATTGATTGAATCAAAATAAAAATGCGAGTAAAACCCCTTATAGTTTAGCTTTTATTTTGAGAGAACTGAAATTATGTTCATTCTATCTCTCATAACTTTCTGAATGTACACGATATTTGTTTGGGATTTTCATATAAGTTGTTCAATACTTTTGGCTATTAAATTATGCAAATTATTTTTTTTAAAGCTAGCGCATGCGTAGTTAAAAATTATTTATTAAAAATGCTCATATTTCGGAAGATATTTAACATTTTTGTATTCTGATTACAGTATGCTGTGCCTAATGTAGTTAGTTATCCGAATTTTATGAAAATGTCTTTGCTCTGGGTCTAATACCGTATGCTTTATAATTAAAAAAGAGGATTTTTTTCTATTAAAAAAAACCCGTTATATCTAAAGGAATATATGTGGTAGCTTCATACAGATTTATACAGATAATGAGAAAAAATCTTTTAATCACATGCTACAGCCAAACGCATTTAAAGCCTTACTTTTTACAGGGGGATTCAAAACATTTTTCCTTGTTTAATTTTTGCTGGTCCTCTTTTCCTCTTCATGACGCAACTTTTGCTGAAATATATGAGCTATAACATGTTCTTTACACTACAGAAGTTTCAAGATAATTCCTAAAGAACTTTTTTAGATATTTGACAAAACTTCTAAACTCGAAAGTGTCCAAATACTTATTGGTAGATAGTATACTTTCAAAACAATGAATGGAAATGTCAGCTAGAATTAGTGAGGAAAGTTGCCCTTCCCATGGCTAAACCTTCTGATTCACGATTTTTTTTTTCTTTTACAAAAAAGTAGGTTATGATAGGCAAATACGTGAGAGGAAAAATAATTCTTGTATTTCAAAAAAAAAAAAAAAAATAATAATAAATAAATAAATAAATAAATAATAATAATAATAATAAGTGAAATTCTTTTAATCTCTTTTTTAGACAAGAGAAAGCGTCACTGATAGGAACATTAGTGAAAAGGAATCTTACATCCAGAGAGATCATGTGGGGGCTATTTTGAATGTGCTTCGCAAAATTGATGGAGTTCTTTATAGTGTAGGTATTGGCTGAAGAAAAGAAGACCAAAAATTGTGGTGAGATATTTAAACGCTCAATAGGAAGCAGTACCGATATTAGAGACTAAGGTAGGAAAAGGACATTAGTTTTCTGGACTTTTGGTAGAGAATGAAATCTGGCATTTTTAACTAGGGAAGGGATAAGATGAGATTTATTTGAATCTGAAAACAAGGGGAAAGATTTTATAACAGATTTAATTTTAGTTAATTCTTGTGAGGAGAGGTCACTAGAAAGAAAAAATATATGAATCATCATTGGTTAATTTGATAACACTGTTGATGTAATGTTTTTAAATCTAAAATAATAAATTGACCTCTCGTATCAGCTTTTACGATGATGTTATTATCATTAGATGTTAAATCTTTCCAGGCGTTTTTTTTTTTTTCCCTTAAGCAGTTGTGAGGTTAGGTTTAAATATTTTACAATATTGAAGTTAGCGTTATTAAGGATTATATGACGTAGATTTTCTTTCTATTAGTCAGTGAAAAAAAAATTATGAAAGCTTTTTTAAAAGGAGAAATTAACTGGGTTAAAGAAGGCGGCTTAGAAAAAGCAAAATTTTATTTGTTAAGTTTAAGAACTGAATATTGAATTTTGAAAATTTAACCTCGCTGTGAACTGAGGAAGTGGAAGAACTTGTCATGCATCGAAATCGGATGTTTACGAGAGAGGTTATCGCAATAGATCTAGAAATTATGGTAAATCAGTGTAAAATTATAAATCTCCATTGCTAACGTAAGTGGAAATCAAATAAATCTTTTTCAGTCTTGGCTATATTAAGATGACTTTGCTTTATAACTGCACGAAGAATATTAAAATGGAATCTGAGTACTGCCTTGTTTGCAAAATTAGAACCGAAAATATTGCATTACAGTTGAATGAATTTAGGAATGGCACAGTGTCTCTTTTGCGCTATAGAAGGAACGTCAGACGATTATTCCCTTTAACATTTCTATACATTGAAGATTGTTGTGAGTTTATTTATCTAGCGCCAAGTCTCCATTTCATATAATGCAATGTATGATGAATATTGCAAGTTTCAACGCGTTCTATCACCTCCTTTAACTTTTTACTATATATTTAGAATCATCCTGTATTTATCATGATATATGTAAGAATGAAAAAGAACTGTTTGGATACGTTAAGTATATTTAAATGAATAGCTTGTGCATCGGAAAAGTATTATGGAAGTAATTAATATAATCTACTCATGTGTGTATGCACATTTGTTAAAGTGTACAAGACTGCAGGAATCATCAGAAATAAACGAAATTAATGAAAAAGCAGAGAATTACGTGAACTCATCAGAAATTCAGATTTTAAACCGCGTGTTAACATAGAAGTATTATTTAAATTGCTATGTTAGCAGCGTACATAATTTATTGTTGAAATGTATAGCGGAAATACTGACAAAGAAGATCTTACTTTTTATTTAAAAGTAATAAATTTACTAATATAATTTCATTAGCCTTTAATAACTAGACCCCCTTCTTTACGTGTAGAAAAGAATAGAGATCAATAATATTAGTTTTATTATATGTATTTTTAAACAATTTTCATTTTCTCTCTTTCTCTTTATATATATTAGATAAAGAGCTATGAATTAATTGTGCCAATTAATTCTTGCCAATTGACCTTGTTTAAGCGTGGGTAGTGAAAAATTTTTCCATACGTAGCAATTTGTCTTTATACCACACATTTGCAATGACAATTTTATACAATCATTTGACTTTTTCTTTACCAATCTATTGCGAAAAAAAAAACTGTTCTCTTTTTTAATTATCTTTGCTGGAATAATAATTGATATTCATCAACTCATCATTAGCTGTATATCATAAATTATTCACTAACACTAAAATATATATAGAAGCGGAGGAATCATCTCCTCCATGGAAGATCAAGATTGTGATGGCATGTCTCCGGACCACCTCTAGAGGTGAGTCCCAGACCGTTGCCAATTGCCCATTGCGCAGCACTAGTGAGACTAAAAAAAAAATCAATCAACCAACTAAAAATATATAATTATTTGTTCGCAAGAAACTTTTACCATGTAGGCATCGTAGAAAGCAATATATGAACTCCTGAAAGTATTTTAATAATAATCAAATCTCGGACTAATGCAGTAATTTTTTTTTTTTTTTTTTTTTTTTTTTTTTTTAACTGCTGTTCAAATGTAGTTTATTTAATAACTTGACAGTCGGTACACGGAAAAGTTGCAAAAGCACAGTGCTTCTTGAAATTTTAAGGCAATATGTGCTGATATACAATTTCACATGAGAAGCAATGACTGCCCTGGTTATAAAATGTCAGGTATGTCACGCAATAGTAACATAAAACAACACTATCAAAATACCGGGCTCCTCAACATCGTCAATGATACACTGATTTTCTGGTTATTTCTCCTGTAATTTGTATAATAACGATTAAAGAGTTTGCCTAGGTGTAAAGTTGAAATAATCTCCCCAGAGTACATACACAAGTCATTGTTATGTTGGTCATGTCCAAATGTTGTGATATTATGTGCTATCTGACATCAAAAACTATTCAGAATTCTGCTTATCAAAACAATTACGTCACAGAAGTTATATAATCTATCCCACACGCCTTTTCTTTAAAAAAAATTGTTTGAAATAACATTCTAGCAGCTTAATTCACTTTCACAATTTGCAAGCAAGGTTTAAGTCTTTCTTGTTTAAATTCGAGTTAAACTGCTTCCTTAACCTACACATCTAATAGGCATGTCACCCGTTGACCTCCTTTGAAACAATACTAATTGGAAACATCTCTTTAGTGATGACTAAACAAAAATCAAGATGAAAATTGGTTTTGTGGTCGAAAAAAATGTGGAATGTTAAACCCATTATTCCTTTAAAACATGTTTTATACATCGCTTATAAAGTCCTATAGTTTAGACAGCATGTAGAGACTTTAAAAATTTTAATTTCTGAGTTTTAATTTGCTTTATTGCTTTGTAAATAAAATGTTTCTGAAATTATTTCGGGTATTATATATGTTTCCGTTATTTCTGGTGATTTTATGATACAATAACTTTTTCAATCACGAGAGTAACTTTGTTAAGATTAATATTAAAGCTTACAGCTGGTCTGTTTCAATGCGCTTGTCAAATAAATCAATATCATTTAATCATTATTAAAAAGTAATTTATAAAAATATAAATGAAGTTTTTTGTTTCATTTTTTAATTAGTAATGATGTATTTAAAATTGTATTACTTACTCTTTCTCTTAAATTCTCCAGCCACATCGACCGACAAGAAAGTAAATCAGGTGATTCAGGACTCCAGTCAAAAGTGTCTAATAAACAGTGCCATCGAGCTGTACCTATTAAAAAGATTCAAAATATTCTTTGTTTGCAACTAAAAAAAATTCAAAGTTTAATGCTTATTTGAGTAATAATTACATTTTTAATTTAAGCTAAAAGAAATAATAAGTAATAATTTTAGATTTATGAATTATGAATTATGAATTATAAATCACAGTATAAAGAAAATTTTGCACAACACTGACGTACAAGAAGACAATTCGTTGAATTTAAAAAAGATACTTATACTTGTTTCATATGAAATATCACTTGGAAAAAAATGTAGAATGATCGAAACAAACCTTCTTTAAACCTAAAAACATTAAATGGCAAGTTTCCAAAGCAATTATTTTAAAGCCTCTTTCATCAGGTAAAGCATCAGTTTGATCCCCAAAAGATAGAATCCATTTTAAAAATCAAATTTATTTTTGAAAAAGTAGGTTTAAATTGTTTCCTCCCGAAACTAGTCATTGTTTAAAGTAATTATAGCAAATGTAGCTCAGCTTTTTTATTTATTCCATATAATTTATTAATTAATTTCATTTTATTTATTTAGTAATTATATATATATATATATATAATCTGCCATAAAAACGTTGCCAACTTTCAGTTTGCTAACTTGGAATAAAATAGGGTTAAACACTTTTTCATATTATGGAATAATTTTTAATTGCAACTCACGGAAAGCGAAAATAATTAATTTAATTTAATTATGTATGTTTACATG
Source organism: Salticus scenicus (assembly GCA_963930645.1). Lineage (NCBI taxonomy): Eukaryota > Metazoa > Arthropoda > Arachnida > Araneae > Salticidae > Salticus > Salticus scenicus. The sequence continues at coordinate 158,014,159 of OZ005651.1, read as the reverse complement.
TGTGTAATTTTAATGTGATAAGTTTGTGTTATAGTAAAATGAAAAAAAAAAAAAAAAAAAAAAAAAATACAAAACATAAAATTATGGATCACTTATAAAATACGAAAAACTTTCTCGTAAATAGTCATTTCGAATGACACTTTTAAATATGTAGATGACAGATTTAGATTTTAATTACGCATATTCGAATGCATGCACTTAAACAGACAACGTACAAGCATGCACACGTCACATACATACATGCAGTAAAACTACGAATTACTCATAAATTATGGAACATGAAAGAAAAAATAGCCATTATGAGCAAACCTGCTAAAACCTGTTGTACTCACTTTTTATACCATAGTTTTCTTCTTTTGAAATTTATTTCCCTTTCAATATATTTAATTTAGCGGCGATAATTTTTAAGTAGTATGTATATTTATACAAATGCATATAAAATCTATAAACAGCAAAGGTCACTCATATTTATTTTATCCATACCTGCTCAAAAGTTAACCATATTTTGCTTATATTTGCTATTTCAAAAATATTATTAACTACTAAATTTTTAAAAACTTACCAGAAGCCCCAACGGGGCATTTTTCTACAGCAGTCTCTCCGGGCTTGGTCCACATCCAATTGATCCCTCGAGCGTAGATGGGAGCGCAATAATTTGCACTAGTATAATCTACCGATGGAGAAGGTAAAATTTCTTTCATCTGAACTTCTTTTTTTGTTACTACGGGAAATGTGCCTATAAAACATTAATTGAAATAAATTTAAAGATATGGCGCTCAAAAATTTTTCTCGTTGAATATCTCTCAATAGACACGCTATGTTTTTTCTGCAAGTCTATAGGCATTAGAAGTAATTTTTAGTAGTGTGCAATTTTTCTTTAATTTTTCATCTCTTAAATTATCATATGTAGAAAGAAAGATAATTAAGTGCATTTTAAGGCATAAGTTGATAATTATATGTAATACTATAAAATAAATTAGGTATAACTTATAATAATGTTTAGAGATAATCTGGAAATAACAATCTCAAATTAAATTTTTTAGCTTATACTTGTTATTCTGTTTTAAACCTATTCCTAATTCTTTATGGACCCTTTTTCGGATATAAAAGGAAATATATGTTCTCATAGTTCTAAATTTCAAAATAAATAATAATAATTACAATAACATATAGTAAACCAAATGCTTTCACTAAAATTCAATGTTACAGATTTTGAAAAATGTTTATATTGAGTTGAAAAAATCAATACAAATTTATACTTATTTATTATTTAATTTTTACTTTCTTCTACATTTATTAAAAGAAAGTATTGGTTTCGTAAAATTTTCGACTTCTGGTTTTCGATGGACTTATACATTTTGAGAACTCTAGAACATGATTTGACCATTTTTAGAAAATGTCTGTCTGTGTGTGACAAAAATTTTGTAGCAACTGTATCTCAGGAACTACTGCACAGAATTTTATGTAAATTGATATATAGTTGATAATTGAGATAAATTATTGTCTATCAACTTTTGATGAAAATCGTCCAAAACGTGGCGCTGCCAAACCGTTTTTTCTAAATTTTTTCATGGCAATATAGGACAAATTTCGTATAATTGTGCACAATAAGAATTATTTTTAACTATTAATTATGAAGTTTAAAATAATAGTTTATTATAATATCAGTGATCTAAGAAATATTTTCTGTATATGTAGGAGCATCGCTTCTCTTCCCCTCCCGCACCAACAGGGGCAAATTTTCAGTATGGGTAACTTTGAAGAAAACTCGCTAATATCTTTAAAACGAATGGCTGAACCACACATCTGTGATAATTTAAAAGAAAATCGATTTTTTTTCATAAATAATAATAATAATATGTTGTTTGTAAAGCATAAAATTGCCTTTTTTGGACATTTAGGATTGTATTTCCCTGAGATGCAAATCGTCTGCATTAATTACTTAAAATAATTCTAATAATTAATAATTTTAATAAAGAATTTGTACCGAGTAAATTTCTATGGGAAAATATACAAGAAAGCTTTGTGGTGGCCACAACATACTAATTACACAACATACTACCACAACATTTTTTTTTTTTTTTTTTTTTTTTTTTTTTCTTGGAGGGTGTGTGTGCAAATATTCGGAATAATTTTTTATTTATTTATTTATTTCCTCAGATTTTATAACTATTGAAAATCGCAAAGGTACTTTATTTTCTTTTTTCTTTTTTTTTTATTGGCGTCTGTTTGATGCACAAACGGTTGGGATAAGTCTCGGAAATTTCCTTTAATTTATATCATTTAGGCGTTCGTATAAAAAATCTATATACAGCTTTATTAAGTGTATTTTATTACGTTTTTGTACATCACTGTAATTAACCAACGACGCAGGATGATTTCTAAAAAAATATATAAATATATTTTAGGAAAAATTGATTATTTATAGAAGATATATTACAAAATGAATGCTTAATGAGACTTATGACCAGGGTTCTCACAAAGGGAAACTTGAATACCCGAACTTTAATATACAGGGTGGTTCTAATTAAAGTGACCCTATTCAGACCCCTCTAGAACCCGCTCTGCCTATCGTGTTTTGATGAAATTTGGTATATACGTTATATGGACCATGAGAAAACGATTTCTGCAATAAAAAAACAGTTCAAATTTTGACGACCAGGGTGAATTGTGAAGCTTAAAGAAGGACAAAAAAATCTGTAAGAATTACTAAAATTTATTCAATTACAGAATGAGTGCGAAGAAACTCTGGAGGGATTTCAGCAACATACCGAGTAATTCTGGCTTTCAACTCAGGTAAAGTCCTAATTACTCCTTTATAAACATGCTATTTTAGGAATCCCCACGACCAGAAATCACAGGGATTTAAGTTGGATAAACGAGGAAGCCAGGTATCCAGAAAATATCTGGATATTACACAATTCTGGCCAAAGTTAGCATGAAACAGTTGTTTGAATTGGCGCCCAATGTGGGAGTTGTTCCATCTTGAATTAAGGCAGTGGTATGCAAACATTGCCATTCCTGTAAAGCAGAAATGACTTGCTGTCGAAGAAGTTCACTATACCGAACACTTTTTATAACCTTGAGGAGTAAGCGTTTCAAAGAAAAACGATCCGTGGATAAAAAATGCAGTAAATCCACACCATGCACTCACGTAATCAAAATGCAGTGGTTGTTGGTGCAGGTCTTTAGGATGTAAAGCACCTCATATGTAAGCTGACCAGATTTCCCCTTTTTCTTGGGATAGCCTTCATTTTGAAGGCATTTTTCTAAGTTTTTAAAAAATTGTAAAAAGAAAATTATTTATTATGCATGCTTTCTTTTTAGTCTTATTTATTAAGAATGAACAAATATATCCGTAATTGGATAATTGTAGCAAATTTAATACTTCTCTTTTATAAAGGTACTCCGATATGGTCAGCCTACCCATATGCAGCAATTTTGATTATTCACAGCTCCATCTAAAGAAAAGTGCACCTCATCTGACCATAGAGTTTTCCAAGGCCACACGTCATCAACGTCCATTCTCGGCAAAAATCGGCAAGCAAATTCTGAAAGCGTTTGGTGGTCTTGAGGTTGCAGAATTTGCACCATGTGGATCTTATACTGGTATCATTTAAAAATAAATCCTACTGTCGACCAAGAAAACGCAAACTCGCATGCCACCGATCGATCACTTGCTGAAGAATAGCGGAAACTGGAGGCTCTTTCAATCACAGCAGTAGTGACTTCTTTGACAGTTTTATTGACAAACGGTTTCCGCCCTCTTCTTGGCAGCCCACCCTAGTATCCAGTCTCTTCAAATTTCCTAATCATCTTCTTAAAATCATTCTTCGACATGCGCCCTTTTTGAAATTCCTTTAAACGACGATATTCACATGGTTCAGATAAGCTATTGCTGCCGTTCTGATAAAACGCTTTTACCAATAACGCTATCTTTCTTCTGTAAGGATATGGTTAACGGTGACAAAGACACGCAGGATGATTTTCTGGCTCTGACTCCAACTCTCTTTAGGTTTGACTAATTTACATAAGGAATCTTTGAAAAATGCCATCTGGTGGTCAAAATTTGAACTATTTTTTTTTATAACAGAAATCATTTCACCATAGTCCATATAACGTATATACCAAATTGCATCAAAATCCGATTGGCAGAATGGATTCTAGAGGGATCTGAATAGGGTCACTTTAATTATAACCACCCTGTAGTAATTTTTTAAATAAATATCAATAGATAGTAACGGTTAGTCTAGTCTAAAATTACAACATAAAGAAAGTGGTATTTAAATTTCCCTGTCTGAGAACCCTCGTTATAACACTCGCAATACATGTTCTCTATAATTATTAGGCATTTAAAAATATACTTTTTTAAACACAATTTAATTTTATTATTTTTTAGGTTTATAGAAAGTTATAATTTAACCAAAGTTTCGGCGTGAAGTAAGGAAATTAAAAAATAGTTTGTCAACTTTCAAACCTTATTCAAAAATTGTTTATAATAAAATCAATCGAAAAAATTTACAGTCTTTCATTTTCTAAATATTATTTAGAGATGTTTGCTTTTGTCTAAAAGAGTTTAAGCATCATTTAAATATTGAACTTAAAGTTTTTCATGGCCGGTATGATTTTCGCATATAAAATATTAGTTTTCTTTTCCTAAATATTATTTCACTATTCTGCTTCACAAAAGTTTAAACGATTTTTCTATGCACCATTGTTTCGGATTACCCTTACTTATGCAGAACCTTGCCGTAACTCACCCCAGTTTGTTGAAAACAGCTCCCCATATCCCTTATCTTCCATGCTTTACATGCTATGGAACACTCTTCCATTAATTGGCGCTATGGTACACCCATCCAATAATTCTATGTGCTATGGAGCACACTTAAATTTAATAATTGTAAATACGTAAATAATATAAATGTAATTAGTTCAGTAATGTCACTAAATTTCAATTAATAATTATTTCAATTTTACTTTCACAATCCAAATAATCTTTAATGTAAACACCAAATACCTTTGGCGGCAACCACTTTTTAACTATTAAAATATTTTTTATGCCTGCTTCCAATAATAATAATAATTAAACAGGTATGAAGACGACTGCCTCATTATTTTGCAGGAATGAAAATCCTTTGCCAATTATTATTTTCTCTAATGAAGCTGTACGCAGTTCAATAATTTTCTTCCGTGCTTCTTTTTATTTAAGTTTACTTCAGTTTTTTACTTTATTTCACCAAATTAACAATATTTACTACGTTTATTTCAAAGGATTACGCTTTAATAGAAAACCATTTTTAACTTATCAGTGAGTATAGAAACTTCACTCTGTACAAAAATCACACATTCTATGAATCTATAATATATTTTGTTATTGCTGATTTATCTATTTTTTACGTTATTTTGTATCTTTCTACAATATTTTATTTATGGTTTGTAGCCACCTATTGTTTTTCATAGCTACTTACTTATAAAGAGCGCCACTTATCAGTTCAGGTATTAAAATGGGGGCATAGAATGTTATGCCAAATTCATAAGTGCAGATTTTTCTATAAGTTTATAAAGTTTCGAACAAGCTTGCCAATTATTATAATTAATTTTTCGTCTTAGAAAAACATATATTTTGTTAATATTGCTAGGAAACTACCATTTTTTATTTAACAATTATATTATATAAACGTTTAACTAAAATGATATAATTTTAATTATAAGTTATGAGAATAATCTGTGAGGAATTTTTTTATTCGACTTCCTCATAGCCTCCATACCTGCTGTGTGATTAGTAAATAAAGTACAGAGACAGCGTTAAAACTTTACAGAAACACTTAAATGGAAGATCTTAATTGAGAAAATAAATGGGACTATTCTCTAGACGTCTCATAAAATATAAAAGATCTATAACTTCACTTAAATCTAAAGAATAAATTATTTCATTCTCTAGCAGCTTAATAAAAGTCAGTGGCCTGTATTTTCACTTAACTATAAAACAGTAATTAAATTAATATTACCATTCTTGGAAGCGACATAACAGGCGTCAAAGTTGGCTATGCTCCGCAATACTATACTTCAGATACATTAACTCCAAGAACTATCACGAACTGAAACCCCTCTATCCGCAGCTCTTGTACTGGATTGCTCACGAAACCACGGGTTTGCTAGATCACTCCTCGGCGCCAAGGCATCAATGTCATGAAAGCATCATAACAACTGATGATTTCTCCGGAAACGAAACTAGCTGTTGTTGCGCTGCAAGCCTACCCTATCAGGCAGACGCATACCGCGGCATCCTTTGATCTTTGCAATTTTGTTATGGCTCTTGGCCATACCATTGAACGATTTCTCCGGAACCGAAACTAAGTTCTGCTATTGTGGCGCTGAAAGCCCACCCTACTAGAGTCGCAGTCTTTTGATCTTTGAAGTTTTGTTGTGGCCGCATTCACTCTCGCACGTTGGCCCGGGATGGCGTGATCTTGTTGGGCCGTGACGGAACTAACAGAACAGCTCATAGCAACACAAAACAGAACAGAACCGAATATGAACAGAACCCTGAGTACAATTCTAACATTCCTTTTACACACTGGCGAAATAATATGCATTTATATGCAACCTTGTTTTCAACAAACTTATTCAAAACTTATTACTTGCTAAATTTCGCAAAGTCCGAAACTTTCCTTTTAAGGGGGAACAACACAGTAAAATTTTCGAAAAATGAAAAAAAAATTTATTGTATTTTTTGATAGCTTATACTTTTAAGATTATAATGCCAAAATATTAAATTGATTTTCGTTAAAATGTAGAAGTTACAGCGTAATACGTAAAGCGCGTCATGCGACTCGTGACGCGCTTCAACATGTACGAGCGAGTGAACTTGTTCGCGCGATTAATTGTTACATTTGCTCACTTTTATCGAAACGTTATAGTAGAGTAACATCATTTTAACTGTTTTACGTTTTAACTAAATTAATTCGTTAATTATTTAAACAATAAAGTGTTGATGTGTTTTAATACATAGTGATGTGTTCATTTGACAGTTCTGATTTTTAAAAAAGGATTTTTTATATAAGTAGCAAAGGATTATTGAACGTTATGGAACAACTGGAAATAAGTATAGGCCCAATATCCAAAGAATACGCTGACAATGAAGATAATCGCAGAATTTCGGCTGCTACTCTAAAAGCATATGAGGCATCACAGGAGGGTAGAAAATCTAGAAAAATCGCTGAAATAGCACGTGAGACTGCTAAAAATAATGAAGAAGAAACATCTTATGGACCTGGTATAGATGCATTGTAGTATTGTAAGCATTTTATAAATTATAAACGAATGATTTTTCATAAAACTTTAAACGTGTTTTACTCGAAACCAAGTTTTTCAAAACGGCTGTCGCTCTAACTACTGAAATTTTTTACCGATTTGCTTCAAATTTTGACACCGTGTTCACAGTATGTTTAGTTTTCGTTGCACGTAGGGGTTTTTTGATTTGATTTATAGTTTTTCAGTAATCCAAGAATATGTACTCCTTTTTTTGAATATTTTTTGAGTTTTTTTTAAACACTTCGCCATTTTGTGAAAAATTCAAATTTTCAAAAAAACCTACGTGCAACGAAAACTATATTTATGTAGTTTAAAAAAATCTAAACAGATTCAGTTTCGCATTCTTTTTACTCAAGTTATGCATACAGCCAATTATCGATAATTGCAAAACACAGTTTCAAAGATTGTGTTATATTAAAAATATCTTTTTTGATTTTTGTAATTTTTACATTTTAAAATGAAGATTAAGGTAAGTAGAATAAGACAAAAAAAATATATAATGTTTTATTTATCTCAATCATTGCAAAATTCATTTTAAAAAAATGTATTTTACAAAGCTTCTACTGTGTTGTTCCCCCTTAAACACGTAACTGCTAGCCAACCTTCGTAGAGTATTTTAATAAACACAGTAAAGACAACTAACCCGACTCGATTACTTCACAAATCCTGCTATGCGAACTTCTTATAAAAACTCCTTGCAACCTCACAATTCTGCCTACAGTCTTGAACATTCAGACTTTCACGTGCATTGAATACACTTATTAGATTTGTTATAACTAAAATCAATTATACACTTCTTTTAAAAAAAAAACATTAGACTAAATTTTAAGCGATAATTTAGTATTAAAAAATTAAAAAATGAAATTATAGATTTATAATGCACAAAATTGAAAAATTAAGAAGCAACTGAAAAAAAATTACTGTAAAGAGATTCACATTACTTGATTAAATTTCATATTTAAGAAAATATTATACTCTAACTTCAAGTACTGACAAACATTTGAAGCAAAAAATTATCACAAAAAATAGTTTTTGCATCTTCATATTATCTTGATACCAATGGCTGGTTCGGTTATAATTCTTATAGTATAGTATCTATAACACAGAAAACTCAAAAACTAAAATAAGTTTAAATATAATAAAAAAGGGGGATAGTTGATTAACAATATTTGAGCTAGTATATTTTTTAAATAATGCTAGTGATTTCATATAAAATCATAGCTGCCTACAGTTTCGTTTTTTTGGACACCGGCATTTTGTATAGAAAATTTTTTATAGGCTTTTGTAGCAGTTTTCTATGATTAAATAAGATGAGAATTTTTATTAAAAAATTATCGGTGCCTGAAAATTGGGACGGTTACGAACGGCTATGAAAATTGGATACGATTATGAAAAATATATGGTAAGAACCAATATTTCGATAGAAATTTTGAAATGATCTTTTGCACATTAGAAATCTCTATATATTTTTTAAACTATGGGTAGGAAATTATTTACCTTCAGTTACTGTATTTGACTGTGTAATGATTTCTTTTCCATAAGGCCAAGGAACTGACATATGCACAACATCTGTTACAGTTAGAGGCGTTGAGGGAACAGGTGTAAAAGTAACTGTGGGGTAAATAGGCGATGGACCAGGAACTGCAGTAGTGTTTGGGAGCAGCGACTTTAAAAGATGCGACGAACTTGACGGATGCACATTTATAGAAGGAGCATCTGAAAATTTGGATATAAATATTGAAAACTGTTTGAAAATATTTCTGATTAGAATTGTTAAAAAATTATTAATCAAACAAACCTTTTCCACAATGATATTGAACTTCAAGATATTTTAAGGTCCCCGGACAAGGGTCGTGAAAAGTATTACTGGATACATTTATACTACAGTTAGGTTTAAAACTACACCTGGAAAAATATAGATCTTGTTAAAATAGGTTAAAATGTAAGTACATTATAACATTAAACTTAAGAAAACAAAAGTTTAGATGTCTACAGCACAAAAACGAAAATAACCGAGAAAATTTAAATTTTTGTGTATAATTTATGTGCAGAATATGATTAAATGCAAACATTTGACTTTATATAAAGTGTTACAAAGCAGCTTTCAAATCTATTTTCATAACCTATTTCCAGTACTGAAAAGTATTTAACCGTTTTTAAAATTTAAAATATTTTAATTAAAATAAACGTTAGATGTTTCAGTAAAAGCCGTGTCTATATCCATAGTTGCCAACTTCTACTGATTTTTTAACGCAACTTTACTTAAATAAAATAATTTACCTTATTTAACAATGGAAAATTGTTAGAAAAACTTTTAAAAAGTTTCTATTAAAAAATACTGGTGACAAAAAACTACAGCACCTGGCAACTATGCTATATAACATGAAAAGTTTTGCTTTTGAGCAAAAGCGAAGGCTTTCCAAAAACGCGTTAAAATTATGAATAAGGCACCAGGCATTTAACTTCCTGAGAGAATATTTCAAGAATTTAGCTATGTACTGCAATTCATTTTCCCAGATATGATAATAACCTGAAATCAAATATGATGCTAATTTCACAAAACGTTGTATTTCATTCATTTACCGCATGTAACTATATCGCACTCCGGCAAGAAAAGTGGCTCTTATATGTGACGCAATATTTTTGAAAAATTTAGAAAACATTAATAATTCAAAACCAAAGTCGAAAATCTTCTTTACTTACTATCTGAAATAAAAATATTATTAGTAAACGTAAATTACTATTTATTATCGCTAAAGTTTTGTTCTATAATTCATTTAAAAATAAATGAATGCAAACAAATGCATGTTTTTATTTTTATTTTTTTCCTAAGACACCAACTTTATAAAATATTTCTTACGTTCACTTTTCACATGTAAATATAAAAGATCATCAATTTAAAAAATGTGTCAGTTAGTTTTTAGGTTACCCACATCTTTAATGTATGCAGCAATACCTTCAACACCGAAACTTTGATACGTCTACATTTAATATGCAGGTATCGTATGTTCACTTTCTAAACGCAAAAACTCGTTTTTTAAGCATAAATTCAAATGTACATCGCTATTAAGTTTTAATCCAATACTCTGATTTCAAATTTATGAAAGTTAAAAATGTTAAAAGAAGCACACGATTGCTTCAAATCATATGAGTAGAATTGGATTAAAAATTAATAACGATGTTCACGAAAACTTATGTATAAAACAAAACAAAAAGAAAAAAAAAAAAAAAAAAAAACGAATTTTTGCGTTTATAAAGTGTAAAAAAAAAACAAACGATACTCGAACATTACATATATTTAATGCTAGTTGCGATGTTGAAAGTTTTTTCTCATACATTTGAGATGTGAGCAATACGAATAATAAATGGATACTCTCTTAAATTGATCACCCTAATATTCTCTCTTAACCATAATGACGTTAAAGTCCATAGATTTTAGTCGCAGGCTCTTTTATTAAAAGTAGAGATTTTTAAGTATATAAGAATGTTTAAATGTTAATCTACTTTACTAAAAATAAAACTCATTGCTTGACTAAAATTAAAATAATTTATAAGCAAATGCTTACCCCACAGCTAATTGATTCACTCTATGACGTAATAAAAGAGATAAAATGTGTCGTGAAATTTGGAATTAGTTTTTGCCTCATTTTTATTGAATAAAATTGAGTGAGTTATTTTTAGACGTTGAGATTTATGGTTCATTAAGCTGGGTTTCCTTTAAATAGAATTTAAGATACTAGGTAGAATTAGTTTTTAGTAGTTAATTTAAATCCATTATTTATTTATAAAGAAGAAACCCTGAATTTAGAATTATTACTAAGGACAATTTTTCGTTAGTTTATTGTACTTTTCGTAACTATTGGTCTTTGTAGTATCCTTTGTTTTCTAATAATTTATTAATTGAATCTTAAAACTTCGAAATTTCTCGAATCGAACATGTAGAACTTCATAATTTGATAAACAAAACTAGTTTTTATATCTATTCTCTTCTATATTTTTCTAATATATTCTAAGATTATACAAACTATTTTTTATATTAGACAAAGTTCACTCAGACACAAAAACTAGAACTATTATCTTTATACGTTGAGTTCTGATTCAGTTTCAAGTTTTCTGCTTTTTGACTTAATAAAGCCAATCCAAACCACCAAATGATCGTCGATGTATTCATCGGACGCAATCGATGCAATGATCGCGCAAGTTGCTGAAAATTCATTCAATTCCTGAAAATCAAATTACTTTCAAAGGAAAGATCATCTAGCAACAGTATGATTACTCTCCTCATTACAAGAATGATCCCAGATCAGCTTGATCAAAATTACTGAAATAAAAGGGCAAGCATGTGGGGGTCATTTTTGAAATGGCCTTCCATTCCCCTGATCTGGCACTTAATGACTTTTTTCGGGGAAGGAGGAAGTCATCTGAAGACGACTTTTTGCATGAAGCAACCTAATTTTAGAGAAGTATTGAAGCACAATATCATATAGGGCTATAATAATATTACAAAAACCACATTTGATGTACTCAGGAAAAAAGGTTCTGCAGCGACTGTACTCTTACCAAAAGGTGATAGAAAAACAGTTCAAATATCTTTTTAAATACATAAGGTTTTGTAAAAATTACGCATTTTTTATGGAAAAAGAAGAAAAAAGTAATTATTCGTATTTTCTTGATAATCATCCAGAATATATATATATCTTTTAAATTGCTTCTAAACTCTCCAGTGGTATATTACAAGTTAACCCTTTCCCTTTGAAATGCCAAAGTTAATCTTCCCCATCGCTCCCCATTAACGACTTCTTTTTAAACTAGACAAGGCTCTCTTCAGTTCATTGAACAGATATTTCACCGTTTTTTAAAATTCCAACGCATTTCTGAGATAAAGAGAGGGTGACTTTTGTTGAATCCAATATACAGTCGGCTGAAAAATTATTCGAGCACTAGCCAATAATTCCTATATTAAAAAAGTACATTTAAGACTGTTTTGTTCAATAAATCCTTGTCGAATCATGTTCTTAGACTGACTAAGAACATGACTCGATAAGGATTTATTTAACAAAGCAGTATTACGTGCACTTTTTTTAGACAGGGGTTATTGCTAGTGCTCGAATAATTTTGCAGCCGACTGTATATACAAATAGACAGACAAGCACACAAATATATATGAATTCAGTATTTTGTAGTAGTGATTGTTTTAAAGTGAATATAAAATTCTACAACTCATTTTCATGAAATCAAAAAGTTTACTAATATCTATGCTAAAGTTTGATTAATGTATCGTCTAAGTTTTAGGCTGTTATTTTTCTATTATTATCGTCTACATTAGCGTCTTTATATTCGTCTATTATTATTGTCTAAGTTTTTTTTTTTTTTTTTTTTTTTTTTTGAAATATTTTATTTAACAAATAAATCATTGAACTTTAAGAGATTTAGCATTTTGAAATTATTATGCATGCTTACCTTTCTTGCATGACCAAAAATGATTGGTGTGACATGCAGTTGACACTCCAATCAAGGTTTCCATGATCGTTGCAAATACTGATACTAAAACGTCCATAATTGGCACGAATAAGATGGATGATCCCATCATCACATTGTATATTCAATGTCCGACCTTCACAAGCATATGTCGTTTTATATCCATGTGAATCTAAAAAGGAAAAATAAAATAAATGACGTTTTTATATTTAAAATTTCCTTTTAAATATAATGTTACGATACACATATTTTTATGCATTTAGAACAAATTTCCAGCCTGGAGATATAGTGTCCTGCTACCATTACAATATTCAAAACTGCGTTGTTTATTTTATTTTTATACAAAGTGTTACAATTTTTTTCCCAAAACACGCACATTTTTTTCACTGTATTTATTTCATAATTGGTACACTAATAACGAAACCATTAAAATTTTCTTCTTATATCTTCAATACTAAAAAAGAAGATCAGAGGTCATAGACGCTAATACAAGATTTTGGTTTATGTTTTACGAGTAGGTAAGCTGAATCTTAAAAGGATTTAATCCCATCTTCAGTTGTCTAATCAAGTTGTCAAAACCTTTTTATCAAAGATTTTCATTTGCCTTAATAAAGCTCAAGAAGTCTCTTCACGTTTACCTCTCATTTTGTAAAAAGGGAGGCAAAAAGTTTCCAGAAATAATAACAGGTCAGTACAACTTCCCCAGTTACTTCCAAAATTGGTCGATTAATCGAACGTCATCTGTTCTTCCAGATAATGAAATATTAACCGGTAATAGGAGTTTTTCGTTCCCACAATGATTTGGTTCTCTTTGTTATCTATTATAGAGCTATAGAAATATAGAAATATCCATCAAATCATCTACCTTAAAATTTACCTAATCAAAATGCAAGAAACAGACCATCATGAATATTTAACGTCTTTCATTTATCACTGCCTGTGTAAACTATCAAAGAAACGTGCTGAGTTTGCATAGTTAAGCATGCAATATATCGAAATATGAGGAATTTTAATTTTTTTAGTACCATACAGACGACCTAGATTTATTACAGTTTGGGTAGATAATTCGTTAAATACTACTTACTGCAGAATTCCAAGAAAATTGCCAGTTCATACATGCTTAAAAAATGGATTTGATGCCAGTTAGAGGTCAAGATAGATATTCTACAGTTGATGACGTTATCAAGAAGGTGAGACCTATTTGAGTTGAATTATATGTTTTCGCACTTAAATCTTGGTATCAAAAGAAGTGAAACTATGTTATAATCACTTAAGAATTCTCAATGAGCAATTAATCCATACAGTGAAACAATTTATGCAAATGTACAGTCGGTAACAAAGGTGTCCGAACACTAGCAAAAATTCGTATGTAAAAAAAAGTACACTTCATACGGTTTCGTTAAATAAATCCTTATCGAATCATGTTCTTACACTGACTAAGAACAGGATTCGACAAGGATTTATTTAACTAATCGTATGAGGTGTACTTTTTTTACATAGAAATTTTTGCTAGTGTTCGGACATTTTTGTTACCGACTGTATATAATGTCTGCAAATTCATTTTATTTCAACTAAAAGGATCTTCCAACAATCATTTTTCTAATTGATTTTAAGTTTTAGAGATTTTTATTACCTAGTTATTCTTTCTATTTGCCAGATCGCATTCCCGATACTTTAGAAATTAAAGATGATGAAAAATATGAATGCATAAAAAGTAGGAGCTGTAGAACTTTATATTTTAAATGAATAAACTAGTTGCTTCGTACGTATTCTGCGGTGCAAGAAAGCAGCGCACACTTCATACGAAGTAAGTCTGTTACAGAATCTTGTTGTTAAAAACGTCAAGTTTGTATTGTCATCTATGCAGGAGAATTTATTGTACAAAATCGTATTTAGTATGTTATTTCAAATACCATAATTAAATTTTTATTTTTGTATTCACATAGTTATGACAATTACACAGTTTACCTCAATATTTAATTGCAAAAATAACCAACCTTATTTGAACATTTAAAATAAGGTTTATTACCACTACTTTTTAATAAAAATTGCAAGTATTAATTTTCTAATGTGAAATACATTGAATATTACTATTATTATACAGTAGTGATATAAAATTTCTCTAAAATTCAGGAATGTTGCCATTGTACAATCATGCATTACTCTTTTTTAAAGCATCTCAGAATAGAAAAGGAAAGAAAAAATTAATAAGGACTAAACATTTTTAGACAACATTCTAAATTTTTTTCATTATTTATTTACTTAATTAGTAAGAATTTGTTTGGATTTCTTTCACAATGGCATTTTAATAAGTAAGTATTTTATTCGCACATATGTGTTTTGAAACCATAAAGTTTCACCTGCCCTCCACCCCTCAGACGAAATTTAAAAAAAAGTGTAAGTTAACATGTATAATGATAGTATATTAATGAATGATAATAAAACAATATTAAAATAATATTAAATAATTTTAATGATCATTTTCGACAGTAACATACAAGATAGTTGTACGAAAAACACAACTTAAAGACAAAAAAAAAAAAAAAAAAAAAAAAAAAAAAAAAAAATCCTATAGTCTTCTTCAGTATAAATATAGAAACTCTTGCACAATGTTATACATTTTAAAATAAAACATTTTGTCCAAACATAAATCATTTTGTTCTTTGACTTGCATGTTAGCAGGAAATATGACTGCCATCACTGAAGTATGACGCATACATCCAACCGAGAAAGTCCATTGGGAATCATATGTTCTTTTCTCCCCATCATCCGACTCATAGATATATAACAAATGAGACCCTTTTTCAAGGTCATTCAAGCATATACAAAATATGAAGGTTGAATTTGTTGTAAAAATATCTCGCATACACAAACAATATATTAGCTAATGGAAAAGTTTGAAGGTTTTGAAAAGGCTATATTTTTCTTTAAGGATTAAGATTTACTTTCTTTGAATGTTTTTTAGGTTGTTTCTATAGTATTATTTGGAAATCAACTCAAAGTTTCAAAATGAATCAACATATTAAATTCGTTAAAATTATCCTTTCCATAGAATTAATTTGCGTTTAAAAAATGCATCACACGGAATAAAAATTTTATTTCAAATACTTTCTTTTAAATTCTCAAAGTATTGATAACAAAATGTTACAAAATAATAAATATGAATCAAAATAATATATTTTTTTAAATATTTGCAGTAGTTTGTCAAAGTTAATCTTCTCAATTTAAACAATAATTAAAAAATAGTGCAGATTTAGAAAACATATTATTTTTCTTAAATTTACCATCGTATAATATAGCGTATCGTATAATATATTATATAAGATATCATCGTACTATATTATCATAAAATATCTGACAATCAATTTGACATACTCTCCTCTATAATTAATTTGTTATTATTATATTCATGACATTTAAATTATTCAAAAATCAAATGAATATGTTTATTAACCCGATCAGGTTATCGTGGGCCGTTGGAGACCCGAGTCATTTTTCTTGTGTCTCATTTCTCAGAATACACTTATAGAAGAAATACCACAAACTTAAGCATTTCTTTTTTTTTTTTTTTTTTTTTTTTTTTTTTTTTTACTGAATTAGTGATTTTTTTCCCGTAAAAATACCATTGTTAAACTTTATTATGCAATTTAAATTTTTCAAATATCTCTTTTTTTTTTTTTTTTTTTTTTTTTTTTTTTTCAAGATTTGTGAATTTTTAAGTAAATGCCTGGGTTTTTGAGGTGGGTGTGTTAATGAAGAAAAATAAAATATTTGTATTACGTTTTTCATGGTCTTCCCTTAAAGTAGTATTCAAGAGTGTTCAAGAATTTTATAAGATTTTTTTCATTAAAAATTACGTGTTCTAACATGCCTCAGGTCTTCATCGACCCATGATAACCTGACAAGATGCCAAAAAATCGATTGATCAGGTTAAATTAGCACTTAACAGTTTACAAAACCTTTTTTTCTCAAAACTATCTGCGAATTCATCTGAAGCGTAGAAAGTATGTATAATTAATGTAAAAATCACAACTATATTTTGCTCATAAAGAAATTCTTTACTCAATTTTTAATTTTATATTTACTACAATCAATTTAGAAAACAGGCAAAATAAAAATTTTAATGTAGCTCTTTGTGCCAGAAATAGGTAAATATAATCATTTCTCTAACTCGTCAATTTGTCCTCAGTTACAAATTATTTCAAAATATCGTCATATTGAAACAATTAACCCTTTCAAGGGCGCTGATTGCATAGCGCAAACGCAGATTTTAATCGCAAAAACTGACCCTGGAAATTTTGTATAATTTTTTCTTGTATAACTGAGAGGAATAACTTCCTTTATTTCTTCTCTTTTAATACTGTTGGTGATGTCTGCTGACTGTTGATTTTAAATAAAAAATTTTGCTTGGCCCTGAAAAGGTGAAAGGGTTAACATCGATTTAAAAACAGAATTTTTTCCAATAGATTAAAAAATAAATACTATGAAAGAAAAGCAAAACTTTCCAGAGTAAGCTTGTTCACCCAGTGTTAAAAGATGTTGCAAACTAAACTCGATGGCAGCGCATTCCGATGTGCAGTGTTTGCGGTACCCAGATAAAAGCTGTGAAAAACCCCGCCCACGTAGATCGTTCTTTAAAATGTTTCCTCCAATATTGTTAATGTAAACAAGAACTATTTCTGGCCCAAAGTGAATATTATAGATATGATTATTTACTTGAAATTACTAGCGAACATTTGACATTAAATAGAAAGTATGTTGGACGTTCGCTAGTAATTTTAAGTAAACAAATATATCTACAGTACCCACTTAATGTCGGAATTAATAAATGTAAAAAGTAATTTTTTAAATCGATCTTCTAATGTTGTAAATTGTATTGTAAATCCACTGAGAAAAAAATATATATACCGCTTTCATCTAGAACGAATAAGTAGCCATTTTCTAAATCCCTAAACTAGAAATATAGATTTCCGAGTTATGCTTATAAGTAAACAAATAACCTGGATAGACGAAATGATCGAGAATTTCTAGTCTACACTTTTCTAGATTATGAAACAATATTATGAATATTATGAATCCCTTGTATTGCGAGAAATTCTCGTTGATTTGCTAAAATTAGGTTATAAAACAAAATTATCGTTACTAAAATTCGCCTCTCGTGTTCGCATTTATTTACAGAGATTTTTAAATGACCACCATAATATAGAAAAATGGTCTATAATTCTAATAGGAGTTTTTAGAACTGCCTAGCAAAGGGAGCTAGAATTAATAAG
This sequence comes from Salticus scenicus, assembly GCA_963930645.1. Lineage (NCBI taxonomy): Eukaryota > Metazoa > Arthropoda > Arachnida > Araneae > Salticidae > Salticus > Salticus scenicus. The sequence goes on along the minus strand of OZ005651.1, from coordinate 157,996,094 downwards.
GACGACATGAAAGTATTTTTACTAAAGACATAATTTAGAGTCTAGATGTCAGTCACATAATTTTTTTCTCAGTGTACGACAAAATTCACGTATTTGTAATTCAAGAGGAAAACGTTAATGCACGCAATTTTCGAAACTAAAATTTTAAAATTTTGGTAAAAAACAAAATGTCGCTCATTAACGATGTCTTTATGAATGTTATTATTATTATTATTATTAAAAAAAAAAAGCATTATGTCGTGTTCTATAAAATCAAACGCAGACGAGATCATTCGCAAAAATTTTATCATTTAAACAAAATATGTTTAAAATCTCTTTAAAATTACGAACTATAACTAAAATACTAGTAATAAAATAGCACTTAAAAATAAAGAAATATGATATAATCTAACTTGTTCTAACCTCATAATAAATCAATTCCACCGAATTCAAAATTCCATAAATTTTCTCTTGATGCGTAATGGATGAAAAATTGCAGAAATGCAGCTTTCAATAATTATATACATTGAAAGAAATGATCAAAAAATACTTTTTAAACATTAAATGTAATATATATCACTTTTGTTAAAATACGGAAAAATATACTAAATATGATTTTTTTTTTTTTTTAAATATATGAATTTTTCCGTTCAAATTGAAATTACTCTCTAAAATATAAAGAGTGAGATCTCACTCTCAAAGAGTGGTATATCACTCTTTGAACATGCCAAAATGGAGCCAACCTCTAAAGAGTGAAAAGTCTCTTTTCGAAAGAGTGAGATTTCTCACTCTTTATTAAGAGTGAGATTATTCAGAACAATTTAAAGAATATGACAGTTTATTTTTCCTTAAAAAATTGTGTATATTAGACGATGTTGCTTCATTTCACCTGGCAATCGACTCCAATTCAACGGTGCAAAGAATGCAGTTTGGATCTGTCGGGAATCGAACCCAGGCCGCTTCCGTAGCAAGCGAGTATCTTATCCACTGAACCACTGAGCACATATACAAGCTGCTTAATTTACATTATTAAGTCATTCTCATACGTGATCAATCATATTTTTAAATTTTTACTTCATTTATCAACAATATAAAATTAAAGAATTCTAAAGGATATTTTAAAATTTAAATTATTTTGAAATTGCTAAAATTAGAATTATTTTAAAAGCTGTATACTTGAAAAAAAGTCTTAATGACAAGAAGTCATTTAAAGTAGCTTATGCGGAAAAGAAGTTACTCAAGTGTACATGTTTAAAAAAAAAAAAAAATAAATAAATAATAATAAAAATAACTGTTCGCATACAAATCTACAGAGTTTCCTGAATAAGTCGCCTGTTCAGAAGTATAAAACTTCTGTTGATTTTAAATATTAGTAAAATATTATAGCCAAATTTTTGAATATTTCACATGTGTTAGCTGTCAATAAATATAATAAAAATATAAACTGTTACAGATTTTAAGGCGTTGTGCATTAAATATTTGCATTGATATTTTCTTTTATACCTTATATATTTCTAAATAAAACTATTTACTTTCTAAGACTAATTTCGTTATGTTTCTTGTGATTTTCGATTCTCCATTAATAATATTACTTCAATTTTGTCAATCGTATAGAAAAAATAATTTACCAAACTATCTTTTAACGTAATTATTTTCTATTTTTATTCTTCAAAAATCTTCAATACGTTCTGTTAAACAAATAGATACATGAGATCGTTTGGAAATAGTCCTTCATATTTCGTTCGAAATATGATAACCAGATGGCGCCAGCAATTTCTCACTCTACAAAAGTTTCATCTTGCAATAGATGACGACCTCACTCTTTGTGACAGAGTGACTATATGTCACTCTTTCACAAAAAGTGAGAAGTGTCACATTTTCCAGAGTGATAATATTGTTTTCTCACCTTAATTGGTGTCAAAATAGGGGTCACTTTTTTAAGGAGAGAGATTCTCACTCCAGAAATTTTAGAGAGTACGAATTTGTTCAAACTCCAATTCCATTTTGATTTTAAATATGGCGCATTGCGCGAGTGATCAAATTCTATTCGAACATGCGCAGTTTCAGCTAGAGTAGTTCTTCACCGCAAGCACCAGATGGCCTTGTCATTGTTGAATAACGTAACCATGATGTAATCACGCTACCGATAGCTTCATTGTGGTGAATACGCTTAATAGTACTCACTTTGGAAGAAAAGAAACTGTCTCTCATTTGCACTGAGAAAATCGAAAAGAAATAAAAGTTAAATAGACATGACCAAACTATGGGGATAAATTAATTTGTCGCATATTTTGTAAAGCGATCTCGCAGGAAGAAGGAAATATGATTTTATTTATTTATTTATTTATTTTATTGTTTTTTATGCATCCGTTCTTGGTTAATACTTTTCCTCTAAAGACATGAATTTGAATAAATTATTTCTAGCGATATAAATAGGTAAGGCATATTTTTTAAACAGAATTTTGGATTTTAATTAAATATTTCAATAAAAACATATTGATAGCAAACAAAAATTAAAAGGTATTTCATGTTTAGCACAAAGACAAGAATTATATATAATAATAAAATAAAAAAAAATGCCAATTTATCCTATAACGAAAGCTGTCTCAATAACGAAACGAAAAGCTAAGAACAAAATAAAAAATAAAGACTGAAATCGGTGCATCAGAAATCAAACAAAATGGACTTTTCGAAGCATAATTCAGAATATCTTTTTTCATCTTTCTCAAGGACCTTCATTGGAAAAAAAAAAAAAAAAAAATCAGATTTCAATTGCTGTTGCATTTTTTTCTCTTTCTCAAATGGATGAGTTGTTTGAACATGTGTAATTTAATATCATGAGAAAACGGAAAGTGTTGAGATCCAAATGCATACATTATCTTAAACCTATTACAGAGAAAGAATTAATAGATCTTATTTGTTTTAATTCAATAACTTATTTAGAAATGTTCATTATAATGCAAAGGGAATATTCAAGCATTGAAATTTTTTTATGCAGTAAAACAGAAAATAAAACATTTTGGACAATATTGGCTTAATGCCAAAAATATGATGCCATTTTGAATAAAATGAGGCAAATTTTACTAAATCTTTCAATAATCGTAAGAAAAAAAATAATATCATTAACATATATATCGTCTAAATCTTATTTTCCGTATCAGTTTTATGATCCACGTAAATAAACAAACATTTTAAAGTCTCAAATGGAAATGAATTCAAATTGTTATTGTATTGAATAATCGAAATAAAACAAACAATGATATAATGGTTATTACGATAAATCATTTTTATTGCATAAGAGGGATATTAATATTTTTAAAGGGCAATAACTAAAATCAATAATTTTTACCTGTTCACTGGTAACGATGTTAATAGGTGAATTCACTCAAGACTTTAATAAAAACCTGATAACCTGCGCCAAGGTTAAATTTAAATGAAAAGCTCTTACCTCAAAATCCCCGACTATCTGTACACGAACTGTAAAATATAACGTTTTATAAAGAGCTGATAATATCCATTACAGTAAGTAAATAACTTTATGTTCTTTTATTTTAACTTACAATCATACTGAATTATGCTTAAAAGCAGATGCGTAAATCTAAATGAAAATATTTTAGAATTTAAGGAATGCGTAGCATAATATTTCTAAAATGCAACGCTTTATTGAGATTAATAAGTGATGAAACATGTGTTGCAAAATTTATAACATAATTTTCTTGCATTATTCAAGAAAACTAGCAGCTTACAATATCATTTTAATATCTAAATAAAAATTTTGTTCTTTTATGTAAACTCACAATCGTAACGACAAGTATTGCACAATCTACAATATGCTTTTTCCATACAATTCAAATAAACAAGGGGGGGGGGGGGATAAAGATGAATAAAAAAGCAGAAGGGTTTATAAAAAAAAAATGATAAAGAACAAACAAGCAAACAAATTATAAAGTGTATCTTATTATATAAATATATTTAGAACTAAATTTAAGATATTAATTATGATTTTTTAAAAGAAATAAAAACTATATATTATATGCACATTACCGTTGCGTAAATTTAAATGATCTTAAACGTCCAGTATAGAACACAACTCATTTTATTTATCTTGACATTTCATATTGTTTAAAAAATTTTAATCCATTACCAAACAAAGAAAAAAAAAAAAAAACTTTTTGCAGCTGATCAAATTAAGTAACAAAATAGAAATTCATGCGTGTAATATCAAATAATGCATGTATATGAATGACAAACTCAGTGGTTTAGCTGTTGGACTTTTACCATTTGCACTGAACGATAACATTCTTAGTACTATAAAGAAAAAAAACATCTGTGTCTTTTTCTTTTTGAAGATATTGATGACTTAGCATATTTAAAGCAACTGGTTTGAACTAATGAAATTAATTACAGCTACAGAACACAACTGTGTGCAAAAAACCTACACGTTTTATGAAGCTGCAATTTCTTCTTGAATGAGAAATGAAGAAAAAAATGAAACTATCATAAAGAAATTTCCCAAGAGTTTTTTTTTTTTTTTTTTTCATAATTTTAAGTTAGAATGCATAAAGTAGTGTCCAGAAGTTTGATGTTTTTTGCTTACCTCGAGTATACTGCACAAAGACTTAATAGTTAAAAGAAAAGCATATGAGCATGCATATAATTTGTGTGAAGCACTTTTTTTATTTTTATATATAAATAAATCAGAAACATACCTTTTCTTTTTGCATAAACCTGAACAAGGAAGTCTACTTGAATGAAAAAATAAATAATGGCACCAACTCCGTTCCAGTGCATGACGATTCTGCAAAGAAAAAATGATAAAATGTCCGAAAATGAATAAATAAGTAATGCATTTATTTTAGAGAATCAATAGAAAAGTTATTTGCACAAAAAAAAAAAAAAAAAAAAAAAAAAAAGAAAAAAAGAAAAAAAAAACACCATGGGAGAGGGGGGAGCAGTAACTAACATTACCTTCAAATTAATAATGAAGTTTTAAAAATTAATCCTTGAATAAAAATAATTATCGAAATATTATCATTATCATTATCATTATTAAAGACTTAAAACATATAGATTTCATTCAGTGAAGTTCCTAGAATTTAAACCGAGAGATATTAGCGTTTCTGCCAAAAATTGCCATTACAAATGCAGTTTCTCTTAACAAGCAAGTCATTAGACTAGTTGAGGTTTTAACTACCTATATAGTACTCGGGCATTAATATGCAAAAGATGATAAGTCCAATTTCTTTGCTTAAATCAAGAAGACATGAAACGAAATCGTATCTTATCATATCATATACCACTAAAAAATCATCAAACTTTAAATAATTATTTTTATACGGATTTCAGATTCTATCACTCTATAATGAATACCATCTAAAATAAATTTACCTAATTCATATGAATGTAAAGAGAATGTGTATCTGGATAGTTTCTCTTTCATCTTTGTATAAAACAAACTTTAAATGCACGTATTATTTCTTGTTTTTCTAAAATTATATTATAGAATATCAAAAAAAGCATGCAAAAATAAATTTTTGTTAATTAATCGTTATTTGAACTTTTTTGTGTCATTTTAATTTTTGAAATACACACGGTCGGTAGAGCTCTGAACTCGTAATTAAAAGATTGTGAGTTCGATACTCGAGCCAGCGGAAAACTGTCGTGTATATTAATGGCGGCTGATGCAAGAAAAATTCGTCGTAACCGATATGTCCTCATGGAGAGCCTAAAAGGAGAGAGGCGTCAACAGCGAGTCAGCTTCTGATTGGTTTGAAAACTTTGACTATCATTTACATTTAAAAATGTTTTTATTGGCTTTAAAGCATTGTGTTCAAAACTATAGCTTAAATAAAGGATTATTACCAAAAACACCGGTATCTGTAAATTTTTTATGCTGATAACTGAGAAGTGTTCGAGTTTTTCTACCTAAACCAGCTTGGTAGAAAAAATGTCTGCTATGAGCATGCGCCGTAGCGTAATTTCTTCACTTGTCGTCTCTCTCCATAGAAGCTCTCTATGTCTTCTATAGCTGTAACTAAAATGCTGATTGAGGCGAAAATTCGTAAATAGACAATTCGAAGAATGCGTTCAAAGATTCTGTATATATATATATAAAGTGTTTCTTAAGTCTGGATACACCAAAATTTCTCGAAAGGAAAGCAAATTCGCTGAACAGATTGATTTCAAAAGTTTCATGGATTTAAATGACCTATCACATGAGGTATCAAAAGTGGGCCCACAGTGCTCCAGGGGACCCTACGTGATACAAACACAATTTTTTAAAATGGAAACCATACTTTATCTTCGCAGAATCATGTTAAGCGAAAAAATATGTTTTAAATTATGGATTGCTTTTTTTTTTTTTTTTTCAGAGTAGGGGCCACCGGGACCCCGATTCTTATGTTTTAATAAAAAATTCGGATATCCCAAAATATCTCTATCTAAAAAACAATTCCGCTGGACACATTGATTCCAAAAGTTCCGTTTATTGAAATAGTCAATCACATGAAGTGTCATAAATGCGCTCCCGGGTCCCAAGGGTTCGGAATGGGACGTTTCGGCGCGGCAGTTTCGGCAACGCCGTTCCGGCGCGAAACCCATTTCGGCGCGGCTGTTTTGGCGCGGCCGTTTTGGCGCGAGATCCATTTCGGAGAGGCCGTTTTCGCGCAGCCTGTCCTTCACGAAATGGCCGCGGCTTTCGTCTCAGCCTTTTCGGTTAAAATTTATTTAATGATAGATATGATTTCTTATTTATTTATTTTTTATGCTTGAACAAAAAACTATTTTAAATTATTTACTAAATATATTATTGATGAATAGAATTTTGCTTAATTTAAAGGAGCCAATGATAAGATTAGAAACTTGTTTTTTGCAATTAAAACTTATTAAACTTAGTCATCAGATGGCAACACATACGCAGCAATTCTAAAGATATTTTCTTTTGAAAAAGCTGTCGAGGTTTTCTTAATTTATGTTATTACCAAACTAAATACTTTTTATTGAAGCCATATTTTTGGGTTTCATTTCTTAGTATGAAACAATATCTATTGCAAGTATTTTAAAAACATTAATTCATTAATCCTTTAGCTGTGTAGTATTTTATCTGTTTAGTAACTGATAAAAGCAATAGTAAGTGAAGGTAGGAATTAAAAAATAATTAAATTTAATAAAATAATAATAATAAAATAATATAAACTAAGTAATATAATAATAAATTATATATATATATATATATATATTTTAACTCTATGGTTATTCAGTAATCTTATTTTCCTTTTTTTTTTTTTTTTTTGTTAAGATTGTCACATTAGCCTTTTATTTCAACTATTGAGTGACAGAAAAAAATGTTTGTAACTGATAAAGGGGTTAAACTGATCATGTAATTTAAAACAACTTTCATGTTGTCAACATTGCTTTATTTATTTATTTATTTTTATTTTCAAAATATTGTTGTTAGAAATGGATGAAAGAATGGAAATTTCATAGTAAATAATATTGGGAAAATGAGAACTAAAAATTTTAAAATATGTCCCGAAGGTTTTTGGGGTAAATTAAAAAAACAAAAATAAATAAATAAATAAATAAATAGGAATTTTATTTTCTCTGAAGGTGTTAAAAACCATGGAAAAAACATGTTTTGGCCAAGATAGTAAAAACCGGCAAAAACCATTACATGGTAAATACGCACCTGCTTTAATTTTTTTTTTTTTTTTTAATAACTTACTTAAAGCTCGCATTGCTCTAAATTGCTGAAACTTATTACACATAGTAGAATTGTTCCATACAACTTGTTAATTTTTAATACCATTTTTTCCCCCTCAGCTTACTATTTACTTTATTTATTGTAACTTAGTAACTCCCCATAGTTAAAATGCAGACTTAGATTCATTAATCACTAAATCAGTAAAAATCAACTGTACAAAAAGAAAAATGAGCAATTTACGTTTAGAAGTGCCAGATGAAAATATCCTGTACTTTTAAATCTCCACCGGTTATATATATATATATATATATAAAGATAAAAATAAAAATAAAAAAGTAACTTTCTATAACGTTTTCATTATCTTAAATTCTTCTTGTTCTTCTTTTTTTTTTTTTTTTGTTACACAAAATTTAATTATTAAAGATTTCTGTTTATTTTTATTTAGAGTTTGCGTATTAAAATTTCTTATATAATAAAGCTTGCTGAGATAAAATAAAAGTTAACTTTAGCAAGAAACAAGATAAAGAAAATGTATGCATTCTTAACCAATTCTTAAACTGCTTTCACTTAAACAAAGTCAATAATGATTAACTCGCGGGTTTATTTTAATCCATATAATAATAAACAGTTATAAAATTCTTGAATATTCCCGACTATTTATTATTTTTACGGAAAAAAAAAAAAATTCTTACACTCAAAAAGTTCGAAATGTAAACATTTGGCTCCGAAACGGTCGGCGCCAAAACGGCCGCGCCGAAACGACCGCGCCAAAACGGCCGCGCCGAAAAGTAACAAACCGCCCAGGGTTCCACGTGACACAAACTCAATTTTTTCAAAGGGAAACCATGCTTTTTCATCACAGAATCTTATTAAACGAAAAAAAAAAAAATATTTTGGTATTAAAACACACAATGCTTTTCTTTCTTTCTTTTTTCTTTTTCTTTTTTTTTTCTTTTTGCCGAGTAGGGGAAATCTTAAAGTACCCCGAATCTTAAGTTGTAATAAATAATCTGAAAATCATAGGATATCTCAATAACAAAGAAAATTCGTTGAGTATAACGATTTCAAAAGTTTTGTGCATTTAAATGGTCTATAAGATGAGGTACCATAGATGGGACTTCGGTGCTCCCAGGGGGGCTCACGTGGCGCAAACTCATTTTTTTTTTTTTTTTTCAAATGGAAACCATACTTTTTTTTAACATAATCATGTTAATTAGAAAAAAATCTGTTTTAAATCATGTATTGCTTTTTTTATATATTTTAAAGTGTAGGGGCCCCGGCGGCCCGATTCCTATGTTGCAAAAAAAATCCGGAAATCCTAAAATACCTCAATAAAAAAGCAATTTCGTTCAAAACACATGATTAGAAAACTGTCATGCAAGGTTATCAAATGAGGTATCATAGGTGGGCCACTAGAGGTCTCAGGAGACAAAAACTTTATTTTTCCAAATGAAAACCATACTTTTAAAGCATAAATTTTCTGGAAACCATACTTTTTTTTTAGTACAAAAAGTATATTTTCTATTTGAAAATATGAAATTTGTATCACGTGGGGTCCTAGGGCCCCTCGCGGCCCACATATGTTACTTCATCTAATTAGGTCATTTGAATGCACGACACTTTTATAATCATTGTATTCACCAAAATTGCTTTTATATTACGATGTTTTCGGATTTCCATTTTTTTAATTACAGCATAAAATCCGGGCGCCTGGAGCCCCGTACTCTGAAAAATTAAAAAGAAAGCCCTGCACGAAATAAAACAGATTTTTTCGCTTAACAGGATTCTGTGAAGAAAAAATATGGCTTCCATTTGAAAACACTGAGTTTGCGTCATGTGGGCCCCCAAGGAGGCCCTGAGGTCCTCCTTATGATACCTCATCTGATAGATCATTTAAATGCACAACACTTTTGAAATCGTTTTGTTCAGCGAAATTTATTTTTTATTTATTAAGGTACTTTGGGATTTCCAGATTTTTTATTGCAACATAAGATTTGGGGCTCCTGGACCCCATACTCGTAAAAAATAAAAAACAATACATGACTTAATACAGCATTTTAGCTTAACACGATTCTGTGAAGAAAAAGTTTTCCCTTTGAAAATATTGGGTTTGTGTCAGATGAGGTCCCTGGAGGCCCCGGGGTCCCACTTATGATACCTCATGTGATAGATCCTTTAAATCCACGAAACATTTCAAATCGATGTGTTCAGCGAATTTGCCTTCCTTTCGCGATATTATGGTGTACCCAGACTTATGAAACACCCTGTATATATATATATATATATATATATATATATATATATATTATGATAACAATAAGAATGAGAACGAAAAACAAACAGATCAATAATTCACCACAAGACCCCCACAAAAGCCAATTTGGTAACTAGTTAATTTAAAACGTTTTTTTATTAATTTGACCAATAATTTTTAATTTTTATTTGAAAAATGATGAAGAATACTCACTTTAAAATAATTCCGATAAGAATATAAAACATATAGAAACATAACAAGAAGGAGCTTTTTAATGATTGTAATCAAAATTTTCTATTCTAACTGACAATAACAAAATGAACCAAAAAATGAGAAAAGCTGAATTTATGGAACGGGACTGAATAAATAATAAATTAAATGGCTCAGAATGTCGAGGTAATTCATCAGGAGTCACCACTCCAACATTGAGGTATAAAATGCAAGCTTTCATTTTTTGGCAAGCAATGTAACGCAAAATACACAAAAAATGACTCAATCTTGCAATTAAAATATTTTTTTCAAAGGAAAAGAAAAGAAAAAAAGAAAAGAAGATAGATTATAACCCGCAATTAGAATGATTAGAGCTCCACCAGAAATAAATTGATAAAGCACATGTTGAAAGCCACATTAATCGTGAGAAGTATGAAATATCCAGGCAAACGTGAAGTTTAGTTGAAGATTTCAATACGACCTAGGAACTATCATTATGGATTTAACCTTTTGAGAGGGGCTCTCACGAAATCCTATGGTGAAGCGTGACAGACGATGTCATAGCCCCTTTCAAAAGGTTAATTTATATTAAAAAACTATAAATAATCTTAATTGCAATTACTGAACTAAATAATATTAAGCAAGGATTATTTATTAGCATAATTAATATTTATTAAACATTATAAGCCAATTATTAAAAAAAAAGCAATATCAAAATTCTTCTAGGGACATACATCAAAATACAATTTTCTATACAGACATTTAAACAGTCTCTAAAAAATGCTACAATTTTCAATACAGACATTTGTATTATTTTTTAGAGACTGTTTAACGGTGTAATGCAGGCTTCATCATTAAATTGTAAAATCTGAAGCCGATGAACAGCGTGTTCAATAGCTGACTACAGCTGATCGCCACTGGTCTGCCGCACATGCAACGTTAGTCGGTCCTTCAAATCAGTCAAAGTTGCAGCATTTCCATGATAAGCCAAACTCTTGACATGGTCCCATAACCAAAAGTCACCACGGGTTAAGAACGGAAGAACGACTCAGCCAAGGAGTGGAAAATGAACGGCTAATCACTCTGTCATATGTAAAATTTTGCCGCAAAAACCTTTGCAAAGTGTAAGAACAGCAAATTTAAATGTCATAAGGTTTGAAAATGTGAAAATAGACCACAGTTATTTATTGCATATCATTTCAAGCATTTTGACTGTAATCGCCTCCTAGCGGAAATTTTTAAAATTTATTTTCATTTTTTTTTTTTTTTTTTTTTTCCAGAATCCATCATCCTTTGAATTATCTACAAAAAACAAATTTTCGACTCAATTCGCATTTTCGTTACAGCTACAAAGTGCTCTGAATAGGCCATGTTTAATTACGGCCACCCTGTATATGAAGAGAGTGATCTAATTTTACTTTCACTCAACATCAATTTGATTATTTCTACTAATCTTAAATGCAATTTACTAAAATTAAATTGTAAAAAAAATTAATTAAAAACAATTAATATGTTTAATATATGAATGTGATTACTTTTCTTTTTTTACTATATGAGTTAAAATTTTTGAATAAATCATCGGAACAAAATTGTAAACATTCTTTGTATAAACAAATACGTAAAAGAAGATAGTTAAAAATATTGGATAGTTTTTTATGATAAAGCCAAGATTTCTTATCAAAGAAGAAAATCTTCAAAAATCTAACATTTTTATGAGTCCATTTATATTTGAACTGCAGTAAATTTGTAAATATTTCAAAAATTGATAAAATAAGGAAAAACTGGTAAAACTTATTATGATGAAGTCGGCAGTTGAAAGATTAAAACATTAAAATCCCGTGCGATAATTCTGCTGATCTGAATTGGGTCTGAACAAGATTTTTTTTTTTTTTTTTTTTGACATTTTATTGAGATCTATAGTTACAATGACTTTCATCTCGATTGCTCCATATTTCTACAGAAATTCACAGAAATACGTGCACACAATATTGTTGAAGACATAGGACAGCACAAACATCCATGCCCGCACCGAGATTCGAACTCGGAACCTGGAGACTGAGAAGGCAGCGCCCTGCCGACCAAGCCACCAGGCCAGCTCTGAACAAGATAAAATCAGATGATGTTAATAGTAAACAATAGTTATATGAGTTTAGGACTTAACTAAAAAATACTTAACTTTTGAAACGTTATATTAGAAAAATACTTGCTTTCCAACATATATTTGTTTTTTTTTTTTTTTATTTTACTTTTTTACACATAATGTGAATATTTAAAACAGTAGATTTTTTTAAAATCAGTGAGATGCACAAGAATTTTCGGTATATTATACATTTTAGTTTTGTTTCTAATTAGACTAGTTATTTTTAATATAATTTTAACTATACAGTAATTTTAATATAACTATATACATGGAATATTTATGTAATAATTAATTCTCTGAAAGATTTGTTCAGTAATATAATTGTATTTCGTGAAACAGAATTGTAATTCGGTTTTTTATATAATGTAAATTGAATAATACTTTTTTGCAGGTCGCGGGTCGAAAGTCTTCCTGTGGGTCGCATGTGGGCCAAGTTTACTCAACCCGCGCAGGACTCTAGCCTAAAACTACCGTCGAGAATTTGCTGTATTCGGCAGCAAAATTGTTGAAGCGCTAGCAATAATTCCTATTTAAAAGGTGAGCACCTAATACTGTTTCGTTATGTAAATATTTGTCGAGTTATTATCTTAGTCCTACGCTGTTTATAAAAAGCAAGTTGATCATAAAAATTAGCGATCATACTATAAAAAAATAGATGAAAAATGTGGATTTGTGCTTCAATAATTTTGCTGCCGACTGTATGTCTTGCCAAATATAAGACTCGGCGGTGGTGTGGGAGCCATCACACTTTAGAATGTAGAAAACGGGGGGGGGGGGAGACTAAAAATTCATAGAAAAAAGCATAGGATGAAAACGAAAAAACTTAGAAACACAAATGTGTTTGAAGAAAAAAAAAAAAAAAAGGCTAACACCGGAAGAAATATAAGGTCAATATAGACTAGAAAAAGTCATCGAAGTTCGGGAAGGAATTGGGTCCGGAACCTTGTAGCTATCGTAGAGGGTTTGTTACGTATCGCCCAATACTTCGACTGGTCTAACCACCAGTCTAACCAAAAGGTCCCTTTTAAAACATCAAGTAAAGTACGCTGTCTTCTCCATTGTCTTCAATAGCGGTTTCCAAAACAGCGACAATGAAGTTTCTAAAGTAAGGCTTCTTTTTAATGCTTCGATAGACATTTGTTTATGTTTTTAATTCTCTTTTCAAGGAAAAATATCTGACATATTTAATGTATAATTCGTGAAAAAATATTTTTTGTTAAACATTTCTATCTTAACTTTAAATTGCGGTTATTTAGCTCGTTATTTGGTTCTAATCTTTTCTTTCTTGATTGCACCTTTCCCAATTATTCTGCGGTAGCTTAGTTGGGAGAGCGTCCAACCCGTAATCGGAGAATAATTGGTTTTATACTCAATCTGGCAAAAAACCATCTTGTACATTAAAGGTAGCTGGTGCACGTATAGTCGGTCGGAACTGTAATGTCTTCCTTGTTCCATAAAAATGATACATATTACGGTTATCGAGGCGGGTGTGACAATCTCATCTCTTCAGAATCAAAGTTGAGATGACACGTCTCTGGACCACCCCTAGGGGTAAGCCCCAAACCATAGCCAATCGCATATTGCCTATTGCGTAGCTCTAGTGTAGGCTGACCATATGTCCTCGAATCTCGAGAACAGTCCTCGAAAACTACCTTCGTCCCCAAAAAATTACAACACATTTGGGGACGCTGGTTATAAAGTTTTAAAGTTTTATTATAATAATTTATTATACATATAATAAATAAGCTGAAATAAGTTCTTTTAGGTGCTTTTTACATAAAAATTACTAAAATTTTACAATTTAAGAAGGTGATTTAATTAATTATTTATTTTTTGTCCTCGAAATTCGATAACACCGCCATCTTTGTCCCCAAATTCAATGAAAAAAATGTGGTCACTCTACTCTAGTGCAACTTTAAACCCAGTCAGCTTCAACCTCAATCTGTCCTGAGTTACGAGTGAGACATTTTTTGTCTACACTTTATCTGTTATTTAATTTTTATAAAAAGACACTTTAAAAACACGTATTATTTTTAATATATTTAATTAAAAGACTAAAGAAAATATATTATATTGAAATACATTTTTTGAAGCTCTTCACCCTGATCAGCAGGGAATCATCAGGAAATTTTTAATAACATTTAGTTTCAAAATGTGCAGCTGTGCGTTCTAGTAAATATACTACAATATCAGGCGATAGATACAATTAAGCTTGATATGAAGAAAGTCAAAAATCAGTTTAGGTCGAAAATTCTGGAGTCGGTCAGTTGGAGCTTTTTGAAGTGTATGGTTTTTTTTTTTTTTTTTTTTTTTTTATGTTGCCTCCTTTTAAACCCAAAAAAGAAAAAAAAACTCCAACTAACCGACTCCAGAATTTTCGACCTAAACTGACTTTTTTCTTCATATCAAGCTTAACTGCATCTGTCGACTGATAATGTAATGTATTTACTACAACGCACAACTGCACATTGTGAAACTACATTTTATTAAACATTTCCTGATGATGCCCTGCTGATCAGGGTGAAAAGACTCGAAAAATATATTTCAATATAAATGTCTTTTAATTAAATAAATATATATATATATTAATTTTACGTGTTTTTAAAGTGTCTTTTATAAATTTTAGAATGATACACGTGATTAATAAATATCTCTATATGAGATATGTTCTCTCATATCTGTTCTTTAGTTTGCGTTCCCAAGAAATTTCAGAGACTTAAAATTTTGAATCATCTCATTGCACTTTGCACATTTTTTTTAGAACAACTGCAAAAACGAAAGATATGTGTGTGTGTGTGTTGTTCCTATAGGATTAATATTCTTATGTAAAATTCACCTCACTCTTTACAATTCGTGATGTTCCTTTCACTACATTAGACATTTTTGAAATATACTACAGTCGAATTTTAATGACAGTAAAATATAACATGAGATGATTCGAATAACATTTTGTTTGTTCTCCTAAAATTTTACTTGATGCATTAACAAAACGTAATTTTTCTACAAAATGCAACACAGACCAAAATGTAGTCGAAAAGTAAAGAATTACACCTTTATAAATTAAAGAAATAAATAAATAAAATAAAAATATGTAACTTTAAAAAAAAAAAAAAAAAAAAGAGAGAGAGAGAGAGAGAGAGAGAGATACATCATTAAAATAAATAAACATGCCTAAAACAAATTGCTCATTTTCACACATTTATACTTGTTTAACAACATAAATTACGCAACAAAAAGAAGGAAATTCGGGTTAAAAATAGCAATAAATGATGTTACCTTACATCAGTTTGTGTTAAAACGTGCCAAATTAGCGATCTTTTTGTCATGCAAGCTAAATTATGTCATCTATTTAAAAACAATAAGTAATATCTGTTTTATTATGGTGGCAATTTTAGTTATTTCGAAGAGCCTCATTTTAGTTTTAACTGTGGATTTTCAAATGGGAATTTGTTGATGTCAATTGTGTTATACCAGATTTGTCATTAACTTCTTATTGAAAATAAAATAAAAAAGAATATTTTCAAAAATGTTCTTACGAGATTTAAAACTAATATTTAAATCGTAAAATATTCATATTTCTTAATAAAATAGACCATTCTTTTTAAACATCAATACCTATAAATAATAAAAAAGCAAAACGTTTGCTAAATTAAAAAAAAAATGAGTATCAACATTTTTTCAAATTTTAAATTGTATCAGCAATAGCATTATAATAAGTTTGAATAAACTCCGGATTGAATTTAAATGTACATATTTATCTAGCAGTATGCAAGTCCTACTTCATTGAAGATGAAATTCGGATATTTGGGGGAATATTCCGCCTTACGCTAAAATACAGTCGGCAGCAAAATTATTCGAGGGCTAGCAATAATTCCTCTGTAATAAAAGTACACTTAATACTGTTTTGTTAAATAAATCCTTGTCGAATCATGTTATTAGACTGACTAAGACAATGACTCGATAAGGATTTATTTAAAAAAGCAGTATTAAGTGTGCATTTTTTACATAGGAATTATTGCTAGCGCTCGAATAATTTTGCTGCTAACTGTATGAATAGAATGGTCATTTGTTAATCTTATCATTTGTCAAATGTTACTTGAAACGTCCAGACCTATATATACTAAATGCCGAATAAAATCACTGTTAGTTAACCTTTATATCATTTATCAAATTTCTCACATATCGCTAACCCCGATCAAGAACTCACATTGACGGAATAAATATTTCAGCATACCATTAATAAATTTGGTTCGATATACATTTGTTTGCAACTTTATCACTAAAAATTTGTATTACTTTTATTATTATTTTAATATATATGAACAATTAATTATATACACTTCCGAAATATTACCTTTTGTATACTTACCAAGTTTTCCTCAACATTCAAATTTCTCTTTCGGTTAGAAATACTGAGATTCAAGAAATCTTGAACTAAGTTACTCAAAGGAACAAACATTGCTGAGTGTTTAAATATGTTCAAATCATCTAAGTTCGTAACTAAGGATAAAAACTAAAAAAGAACTAAATGTAAAGTTTTATGCTTTAAATAATTAAACAAACAAAATACATAAAATAAAAATAAATAATGTCAAAAGTAACATAAAAAATAACTCAACTGAAATAAAATTTGATAATTTTCATCAAAACAAAAGCCTACTTAAATAAAAACAAAATATCAGTATGGTTAAACATGCAATAAAAATGTAAATAATAACACTAAATTAGAAAATAAAATCGATAAAAATATCTGAAAATGGGATACTTTCTTTATAGAAAATGTTGAAATTAAACTCACATACATTCGGCAGCAAAATTATTCGAGCGCTAGCAACAATTCCTATGTAAAAAAAAAAGGTAGAGTTAATACTGTTTTGTTAAATAAATCCTTGTCAAATCATGTCTTACACTGACTAAGAACATGATTCGGCGAGAATTTATATAACAAAACAGTATTGACTCTAGTTTTTTTATATGGGAATTTTTGCTAGTGTTCGGATACTTTTGTTACCGACTGTACCTATGTGTTCAGTTATTTATTTTTTTTTTATTTTAAATAAAGGTACACATATATTATTGAAAGTCCGTTGTGTGATATAATTGTAAAACTTTATTTTTTATTTAAATACATATATATTGTTGCGTATTTGGGAATTCGTGAGTTGTCCGAGAATAAAAGGCGAAACTTACAAAAATTCAATAATTTATTCACAGAAAGTTCCAGAAAAATACAGATCTATAAACCAAGTATCAGCTTCAATTCAACCAGTAAACACAGCTTAAACAACAGCTGCGAATAGCAAATCCACAATACAAACTGTATAGCAATAACACTTAAAGCAAGTCTCTTTCAAAGAGGCTCAAAGCAATGCAAGCATTAGCGAAGCTGCCTGAGAACTGAACTGACTCGCCTTGGCGAAGAAAACAGCCTTTATATACCCCTGTAGAAAAGTGTGGAAAGTTCTGGGAATTTCCGTATCTCATCAGCCAATGAGATTAGAGCTTCCATATTTGGTATATCACTTATAAGGATTTTCTCGCCAAGGTCGCCAAAAAAAATCGCCAAGGTGGGAAAAATCGCCAGATTTGGCGCCAAATCCATTACCTGCCTTATTGGGGCTTTTTAATGCGTTTTTAAGGAAAAATAAGGCTATTTCAACGCTAAAACGACTAGAAATGCACAAAATTAGCACTTTATCAACTTACTAAGCCTCTTTAAAAGAATTTATACAAAAATAAACACAACTATTTACAATTTTGTAACAATATATATATATATATATGCATTTTAATTTTTCTTTGCTAAAATTTTAACAAATGTGCATTTCTTAAGCGCATAAATTACGCAGAACGGTAGCGTTCTTCTATACAGAATACATTTTTGTATAATCAGTCAAAAATTAACAACTATTTCGTTGTACTTATCAAATAAAATTACTGTTAGAAAAACATTTCATATAAAACTTTAGTATAATTATTTATAAGCTTGCCCATCTTTAAAGCTTTAAATTTAATTTAAATTCATTTCTAATTATAATATTAACGCTCGACAGGGATGACACAGAACTACATTTTTTTATGCTGTTCCTAACGGCAGATACCACTGATTTCGTTCGCATGCGATTTAAAAATGAAACATTTCTACCAATTATGTATTCAAAACTTTTGATAATTAGTGAATTTTTATTCTTCATTTTCTGTAATGAGCTGTTTTTTAATTAAATTATGGCGAGTCAAAATACTGTTTTCGCATTTGTTATTTTTTACGAGAAAAAGAAAATCGATATTTGAAATTAATGAAAAAAAGAAAATGGGAGGTTATAGGAGAAAGTAATGAGGTGTTTTATTTAACAGAAATTCCTGCTTTAAAACTATTTGAAAAGTCTCCAAAAAGTTGTAAAATACGATACAGCAATAAAATAAATTTTGTTTCAAAGTACCTTTTTTACTCTATTTTATGGAGTACAAATTTCGTTTAAAAATTTTTTTAGAATCTAAGATAAAAGGATCATTTTTGTCTAAACTGCGCAAATTGAGCATGTTTTGTTAATAGCATGTTTTTTTCCCTTTAAAAGTGATTCAAAAGTAATCATACGGTATTTCTAAGAAATAATATACAGTCAGAAAAAAAATTGTTGTAAAGTAAAAAACTTCTATACATGACATATGCAGCCACTTATATTCATCATACATCTAAATTACATCCAATGATCCATAAAAGTTACAAAATACCTTAAGAAGGACCATTAAAAATTCTGGATGTCCTGAACTAATTATAGATATTTATTAGATGTTTAAATGTAGACGAAATTTAGACGTGCCTTTTTCAATGTCTAATAGGTCTAACGTGTTAAATTAAAACAAGATTTAGGTATTTTCAATATCTATTAGATTTAAAAAGTCCAGTTATTGGATATTTATTGGATATTTATATAACAGACATCTAATGCATGTAAAAAAGAGGGTATATATATTTACTTGCAAGTCATAGCCTTGTATTAACTTCTTGTAACTCATAAATACTTGTACAAAATTTGATGCCAAATGATTGCATATTTTATCGGAATTATTTTGTGTAGCTCTGTAAGCAAATTACCAACTTTATTCCTACCATTTTCCACAGAAACCATGCTTTTAAACATTCTATTAACATATGTTAATTTTATTATGTTAAATGGAGAGTAACCATGTTAAAATACACTTATAAGAAATATCGCCTATGGACTGTAATGGTACAAAAGACTTTTGTGTGTCACTGTACACGAGTCAAAGTTATTACATACACTATTAAAATACAACATTTGAATGAAATTTGACACCATTTGAATAACTTCAGATTGACATCGAAATTCTTTTGTGTGGTCCTGTAAATGAATTATTTAGTCTATACATACCTTTTTTCTTAAAAAAAAAAAAAAAAAAAAAAAAAAAAAACACCCGTTTAATCGTCTTAATAATGATGTTAATTATGTTACGTTAAATGCATCGTTAAAATGCTCTTAAACAAAAATCTGTCCTTAGGCTCTAATGTCACGAAATTCGTTTTTTGTCTCTGTAAACCAGCCATAAACATTATATCACAGAAGTAAAAACTTTACAACTTATTCTATGTAGCTCATAAATAATTGTTCGAAATTTGACATGATTTGGATGATTACGCGACAATGTCGGAACTCTTTTGTAAGGTTGTATACATTAATTATTAAATCTAAGCACACATTTTCTACAAAAAACATACGTTAATTATCTCAATAATGTATATTAATTTAGTTTTGTTGAATGCAGTGTAACAATTATAAGATGTGTTTAAAGGAAATTCTGCCTGTAGACCGTAATGATAAGAAATACTTTGGTGGGGCCCTGTACACGAACCATAAACAATATACACGTCAAAAACTATACTGATATTTTTGTATGGTGTGTAAACATGTCTACCAATTTGTATGACAATCAAGTTATATTTGAAGTCGTTATCACAATCCAGGGAAATTTGATCCATAGGCCGTAAAGATAAAAAAGACTTTGGTGTATCTCTGTACACGAACCACAAACAGAATATACACCCAAAACTATACACTTAATTCCATGTAGCTCACGAATATGTGTACCAATCTGCAAGCAAATCGGGGTTTTTACGGCCGCTATCGCGAGACATACAGACATAGAAAACCCAAAATCTATTTGAGCCTTCACTTACGTTTCGGCAATAGGTCTAACTTGTTTACTATCACAATCATATGGGCCAAAATTATTTACTTTTAAATTAGTTTGGATAATTGAATTAAAAGAGATTTAATCCTTAGTTTGCGATTTTATTACAATATTAAGCTAAACAAATAAATAAATAAATAAAGGTACAGTCTATGGTGGTGAATAAAGATACTAACCAAGATATAACACGAAAGCTCAAATCTTTACATATATTTGCCTGTTTCTTCAAAAACACAATTCCAAATCGCTTCTATAGGGATAGAACTGTCCACCAGAAATAAGTGTATAGAAGTTTTGCTTGGCACATTGCAATGTTTTCCCTTTGTATGACAACAAAACCAAAGGACAATTTTTTATATATTTTCTGAAAAAAAAAAGAATCATAGAACTTTTGCAATTGTTTATTTTTTAGGTTTATATGATAATTTTTAATAATCATTACATTATTTTAAACATCATTTTCAGAAACTAGAATATTATAGAGATTATATTAAGGAAAAACAGGGGAATGAAATGTATTGGACAAAAAATAAATTCTAAGTATCCCATATTCATAATATATATGTATATATATATATATATATATATATATATATATATATATATATATATATAAATGATAGATATCGTAATAAAATTTAACCTTAAAATTTAGCAATTAATAGATACAAAACAATACCAACACAACAAAAATAGAACTGATTTTAACTAACAGGTAAGACTGACACAAAAATGTTACGATACAGATTAAGAACCAATAAGAGACAAAAACAATTTAAATTATTTACGCCGACGTGAATGATAATAATAAAAAAAAGGACCATTAAACTTAAAGACAGAGAAAATAAATAAAGGACCACAGAAATAATAATTGGATAAAAATGCTTAAAATTAGAAGTAAACACGCGTCAGGGGTCATGTACTTCATAAAGCTATGAAAGCTGCATCGATTTCGTAAAACAATATAGCTAATCATGGCAATTTATATTGTTCCAGCCCCGATCGAGGCAGCAAATCCATTTTGAATGAGAAATTAAATAAATTATTAAATCAAATCATCAAGGAAACCTGAGAGAAAACTAGAAAAAAGCAGAGTAGCCACATGTAAAACTTTTACACAAACTGGAGAATAGGAAGATGCCAACAAATTAATGAAATTAGAAATAAAAGCTTTGCAAACGTCGATTAATCGATAAAGAATTAACGTCTGAGCATTTTCATTAACGATAAAATTCACTGAGTAATTATTTATTGAGTAGTGAAATTATAATTTTAAGTTAGTTAAAGTTTAAACTAGTTAAATTTTAATTCAAATTGTACGTAAATCAATGAACATTAAAACTTTCATAGAAAGGAAATTAATGATAGAATTCATTTCATAATTCATTTCATAATCACTTGCTATAATTGTACATGACATTAAAGCCAATTTTATATAAAATATGAATTTAAAAAATATATTCTTTGTTAGAATAACACAATTGTAGGCATTTGACCTCTGACAATGAAGAAATTTGAAAATCATTAAGTTAAAAAATAGACGATATTTTTATATAATCTATTCGTAACATTTAAGCATTTTTTTTTTAAATTGTAACAAAGTATTGTAAGTAGTTAATACTATCTAGATTTTACAGTCTCTTTTCCTTTTTTCTAAATATAAATAAGATAAACTTTGATAATATTCTTTAGATATCAGTATAAATCTTTCTTAGAAATCAGTAGATCCAGTCACATTAAACACGCTTATAAGAATATAGATATCAAACTCTTTGTTATCGAAGTTAAAATTCTTCTATAGGTAAGCTTATTGTTAAACAAAGCAAGTATAACATGTTAATTTTCTTAAAATACTTCTTTATTATACAAAATTCACAGTGACGAATGTGATACAATTCCTGTAATGGGTGTTACAAAACTGTTTGTGGCGAGTGTGACAAAATCAATAAATACTATTGTTGCTTTTAAAGACTCATAAGGCATTTTAAATAGTTATCTGAAATACTTTAAACTGGTATTTCAAGGGGGTAAATGTTTAAGATGCAGATAAACATTAAAAAAATATATACAATTTAATTTTTTTTTTTTTTTTTTCAGACTTCTGTAAAACTTTATGTTGCTCCCAAAAAATATTTTGGAATAATTGGAGAGTGGAATTTTTCTGCCACCTTCCATGGGAAAGGGAATGAGTAGCGTGTTGAAATAAAAATTATGGACTTTGGTTCAATCAATAACATTAGCGGTGATTTCAGATTTTTTTTTTTTTTTTTTTTTTTTTTTCAGTATTTAAAGGATTGTGAAACCGGAATATAAACATTTTATATCGCATCTGAAGTAGTAACAATGTAAAACAGTGTTTAAAAAAAAGGATAAATTTATAATCTAAAAATCATTTAAAAATATATAATATTAAGGAAAAACTAGGTAGGAAAAACTTTAACGTTAATAAAATCAAAAGTAATATATTTTTTTTAATGATACAGAAATTATTAATAATTTTCAAGCATTTACTAGGTTAAATGAAGACAAAGTTACCAATTCTGAAACTCAAATTAAATAAAAAGTTCTTGAGGTTTGGGATTTTGCTTTCATATTGACTGCTGCTAATACACTATCTATCAATAATTATTTGGTCACTTTCGAATTGAGACGTTTTGTCAAATATCTAGAAAAGTTCTTTGGGAATCATTTTGAAACTTTGGAAGTGCGAAGAACATGTTATACCTCCTATATTTCAACTAAAGTTGTGTCCTGAAGAGGAAAGGGGGACCAGTAAAAAATTAAAAAAAATCAAAATGTTTTGGATCACCCTGTAAAAAACTTTGCTTTAAATGCGTTTTGGCTGTAGCATGTAATTACGAAGATTTCTCTCATTATCTGAATAAATTTTTATGAGGCTACCACATATTTTCATGGAGATATAAAGAATTGTTTGAAAAAAAAAAAACCTCTTTTGGATATTAGACCCGAAGCAAAGCTATTTTTCGAAAATTTTGCATACTACACTAGACACTGCATACTACAATCAGAATGCAAAAATGTTAAATGTCTTACGAAATATGAGCATTTATACTAAATTTTTAACTGCGCATGCGCGCTAGCTTTTTAAAAGTTTCATTTGCATAATTTAATAACCAAACGTATTGAACAACTTATATAAAAACCCCAATCAAATATCGTGTAAATTCCAAAAGTTATGAGAGTTAGATATTCAGAATTTCAGTTCTTCGAAAAAAAAAAAAAAAAAAAAAAAAAAAAAAAAAAAAAAAAGATGATAGGGGATTTTATCAATATTTATTTACAATTCGCGAACATAGTATTACCATTGGGCAATAATTGAATCAAAATATAAATGTGAATAAAATCCCTCATAGTTTAGCTTTTATTTTGAGAGAACTGAAATTCTTTTCATTCTATCTCTCATAACTTTTTTAATTTACACGATATTTGTTTGGGGTTTTCATATAAGTTGCTCAATCCTTTTGGCTATTAAGTTATGCAAATAAATTTTTTTTTAAAGCCAGCGCATGCATAGTTAAAAACTATTTAGTAAAAATGCTCATATTTTGTAAGATATTTAATATTTTTGCATTTTGATTGTTGTATGCTGTGTCTAATGAAGTATGCCAAATTTCCTAAAACTATCTTTGCACTGGGTCTAATACCATACGAGTTATAATTACAAAAGTGAAAAAAAAAAATGTGCAATTAAAAAAAAACAATTATATCTCCATGCATATATGTGGTAGTCCCATAAAAATTTATATAGATACTAACGAAAATCCTCATAATCACTTGTTACAGCCAAAACGCACTTACAGCCTTACTTTTTAGAGGGTGATTCAAAACATTTTGTTTTTTGTTTTATTTTTTACTTGTCCCATTTACCTCTTCAGCACACAACTTTTGCTGGAATATATTTGTAGTATAACATTTTTTTACACTAAGAAAGTTTCAAGATGATTCTTAAAATCTTTACTAGATATTTGATAAAACGTCTAAATTCGAAAATATCCAAATATGTGTCATCAAGCAAACAAGCATGAAATAATATTAAGCTAACGTTCTGTCTAAAAATATCAATTATTTTAAAATGCATGTATGTAAATGTCCCTTATTAGTATTGGCTAGAAACAGGTGGCATATCACGCGAAATTCAATCTGTAATCATCGAAAAAAGTCCATGAACATCAGTTGTAAATAATAAGATGTTACTTAGTTTAAACATTTGATTACTTTTGGAAACATACATTGCATTAATACATAAAATGCACTGTATAATATGCCACTACATTACCAATGTTATATTTACTTATCTCTGTTTAAATGTCTAATTATTAAATAAATAAATAAATAAATAAACGATTCAAAACTCGTCACGAATTCGGTCACATTTATTTAACGCATAAACTTTTTTTTCTTTTAATTTTAATAGCTGAAATTCATTTTTAAAATGATGTTATTTTGCTCATTTAAATCTGTCTAAACTGTTAAAAAAAAAAAAAAAAAAAATCAACTGTATATCAGTTTAAAATTTCCAGGAATTTTAACAAATTTAAACTCTATAGAAAAGTCTTGTCACACCCATCACAAAATTAAATAAAAGTTAATTTAAGAAAGATTATTCTTAAAATCTTTACTAGATATTTGATAAAACGTCTAAATTCGAAAATATCCAAATATGTGTCATCAAGCAAACAAGCATGAAATAATATTAAGATAACGTTCTAGCTAAAAATATCAATTATTTTAAAATGCATGTATGTAAATGTCCCTTATTAGTATTGGCCAGAAATAGGTGGCATATCACGCGAAATTCAATCTGTAATCATCGAAAAATGTCCATGAACATCAGTTGTAAATAATAAGATGTTACTTAGTTTAAACATTTGATTACTTTTGGAAACATACATTGCATTAATACATAAAATGCCACTACATTACCAATGTTATATTTACTTTTCTCTGTTTAAATGTCTAATTATTAAATAAATAAATAAATAAATAAACGATTCAAAACTCGTCACGAATTCGGTCACATTTATTTAACGCATAAACTTTCTTTCTTTTAATTTTAATAGCTGAAATTCATTTTAAAAATGATGTTACTTTGCTCATTTAAATCTGTTTAAACTGTAAAAAAAAAAAAAAAAAAATAAATAAATAAATAAATAAAAAATAAACTGTATATCAGTTTAAAATTTCCAGGAATTTTAACAAATTTAAACTCTATAGAAAAGTCTTGTCACACCCATCACAAAATTAAATAAAAGTTAATTTGAGAAAATTAAATAGCTAATCGTTTTACTGTTACTGTAGAACGTATTGTAGGAAATAAAGTTATGATATTATTCTTTTTTTAAAGAGAATATTTAGCAATTTTTACTCATAAAATGTTTTAACTCATAAAATGAGTCAAAATGTCACGCCAGTCATCATGAAATGGTCGATATGAGGAAGAAAAAAAATCATCGTTTTCCTAAATGATCCACGTGTGACGAAACAGTTAATTAGTTCTATCATTCCTCCAAAATTAGAGTATGTAAATAACTTTTAAAAAAAAACTTTTTCCACTAATTTTGAAGAATAATGTGTGGTATTTATGACAGTCGAGTAGATGAAGATGCAATTAGACAAATACTACAATTAAATATTTGTGATAGCTATTAAATATAAAAATCAATACAAGTTGGCATATTCCTTCCTACATATGCTATATTTTTGAAAATTATAAACGTTAACTCCAACTTCAAAATCAATTTTACTCTTAATAAAAGTTGCATTTTTACAGAAATTATTCTAGGCATTTTACAGACATTATTCTCCAGATAAGTGAAACTTAAATTTTGGCATTATTTGTTATGACCATTTTAAATTGAATGTAAAAGAAAACTTCCCGTTTTTTTTTTTTTTTTTTTTTTTTTTAAACAGTACAACATTTAGTAATCATGCACATACGCAAAGAAAATCTTTCAAAAGTCGAAATTGTTCATTCGAAATAAATCGAAAATAGTTTAAAATGCACTTCAACGTGTCATCCTTTTTTACATTTAAAGAGGAAATTTTGTTATTTCCCAAACTTGTAGCTGCAAAGAATTATTACCGACGAAAAGTATTCAATTAAATAACTGTAATCTGGACCGTGATAATGTAATTCATACGTTTTCAAATAATATTTAAATACTAATTTTTAATTCATTTCTCTTTGAAAGCAATCTGTTTATCATCTTAAAGGAACTTTTTTCTCTCCTGAGAAAAAAATCACAATCAATCTATATCATTTACAAATATGTATGTGATACGTTATTGATTATTTCAACAAGTCACCACAAAAATAGCTTTTTTTTTTTTTTTTTTTTCAAACTACGATGAATCTTACTTTTTTCATTTTAAAAATACCTCTTACAATTCTGAATTATTAAGTTTTTAAATTATGGTACAAACTCTAAATAATTTTATTGGAAAAATGTTTCGATAAATATACTGAAACTGTATTAACAAATCGATTAACATAGCAAAATAATGTTATTCTGCTTGAAGAAAATATTTAAAAAAATGTTTAAAGTAACTCGATATTTAAACCCGTATTATGAAGTACGATTTCATTAAAAGAAACCAATACAAATTTCTTTACATTTATAGAAAGTTATTTTAAAATCAATAAAAAGACAAACTAATGAAATTGATTTTATTTATTGGGTTTTTCTATCAGTATCGAACGTAAATTACGTTCCACAAAACAGCTGTATATTTTTAAAAGGCCGTGTGAAGTAGAAGCTTAAAAACAATTTCCAATTAAATTGAAAAAGAAAATGAAAACTTCATAAAATTACATCGGTTGTAAATGTAATTCTAAAAAACTGCTAATATCCTTCGTTTGCTAGAGATTAAATAAAGAAAATTTTGAATTATAAATAAGAATTTCTTATTGACATTTTTTTTTTCCATTATAATACTTACATTTTTATTTATGTTTTTATTTTTAAATTTTATATAAATTCTGCCTTAATATCAGATAGTATTTTAATTTCCTTTAATGAATACTAATATACATATATATATAATGTATAAATTTTGCAACATTTAATTCGGCATTTGGCGGGAAAAAATATAACTATTATTTATTTATTTATTTATTTTCCTTTTTAATTTGTTTTACTTATGTATCGCACAGAATTATTCTCAAACAAAAAAAAAGAAATTGAAGGAGAAAGAAAAAAAAAGTGGATGAGTAAAAGAGATCTTGTACATTTTCTTTTCTCAAACTTCGTAAAAATAATTTGAATTTGTTTGAAGATATATAGAAATAAATTAGACAGATAATAAATAAAAATAAGTAATAGAGTCTTTTATATCTTAATATATATAAATCTCGTGTCACAATGTTTGTCCTCAATGGACTCCTAAACCACTTAACCGATTATAATAAAATTCGCACACCATGTGCAGTTCGATCCAACTTGAGAGATAGGATAGTTTAAATCTCAAATTATAGTCGCAATTTTAATTTATTGCTAATTATTTGTCTGTTATTATTTGACAGTCACAATTATCTGTTAACTCCAAATGATTCTAACAGATGTCGATACCTTTCGACTGGGTTGAAATGAAAGCTGAAATATATTTGGCGCTGCCATCTACACAAAGAATCTTCAACTTTTTAACCTATTAATAAATTTCGTATAATTCAATTATTTCCACTTAACAGATGTCGATACCTTTCGACTGGGTTGAAATGAAAGCTGAAATATATTTGGTGCTGCCATCTACACAAAGAATCTTCAACTTTTTAACCTATTAATAAATTTCGTATAATTCAATTATTTCCACTTTTTAAATTTTTGGTGTTAGCATAGCCGGCCACGTGTTACTTAGACTGAAGTGTAAATTGAATTCATATTATAATGAAGGTAATACAGTGAAATTAATCCTGTTTTTTACTTATTTGTGCTTCATTGATCAAAACTTTATAATTTAATATAATATATATATATATATATCTTTATATATAAAATTTATTATGTTTGTCCGCGATGAACTCCTAAACTAATGAGCCGATTTTAATGAAATTTGGACACTGTGTGCAATTTGGTCCAACTTGAGAGATAGGATAGTTTTTATTGCAAAATTCGCCTCCCAAAAGGGGGGGGGAGGGGCCAAAACGTGATTTCACAAACAAACAAACAAACAACAACAACAAAAAAAAAAAAAAAAAAAAAAAAAAAAAATAGAAATGCAGATAGACTGTTCAAAATTGGTATAGAGAGGTTTTAGAGGCCTGCAAATCGAATGAGGATATTTTCGAAAGTGTAAAGTTATTAGGAGGGGCGGGTAAGGGGGCGGAGGGGCAAAAAAATAAAAATAGAGTTACATCGCTAAAAATTGGTACATAGAAGTTTTTGATACGTACAAATCGATTGCAGATATTTTCGAATTTGTAAAATTATTAAGAGGAGCGGGAAAGGGGG
This sequence comes from Salticus scenicus, assembly GCA_963930645.1. Classification (NCBI taxonomy): domain Eukaryota; kingdom Metazoa; phylum Arthropoda; class Arachnida; order Araneae; family Salticidae; genus Salticus; species Salticus scenicus. The sequence goes on along the minus strand of OZ005651.1, from coordinate 157,967,130 downwards.
GGGGGGGGGGGGCAGAGGAGCAAAATATAAAAATGGAGTTAGATCATTCAAAATTGGTGCATAGAATTTTTGATACCAACAAATCGATTGCGGATATTTTCGAATTTGTAAATTTATTAGGAGGGGCGGGAAGGGGGGCAGAGGGGCAAAAAATAAAAATATAGTTAGATCGTTCAAATTGGTGCATACAGGTTTTTGACACCTACAAATAAACTGTAGATATTTTCGAATTTGTAAAATTATTTAGAATAGTGGGAGGGGGGAGGGCAAAGGGGCAAAATAATAGAAATAAGAGTTAGAACTTTGAAAATTAGTATTATTAAGTTTTAAGGCCCGATAAATCGATTGCGGATATTTTCGAAAGTATAGAGTTATTAAGAAGGGCGGGAACGGTGGATGAAGAAACGGTGCGCATGGTTTGCGCAGGTATACACTGCCGCAGGCAGTGGGGGTCCGAACAGATTATTCCACCAATGAGAGAAGATTTTTTTTGTATTTTATATCATTTTCCTTTCGATAATATATGGATTCATTATGAGTGTCGAACATTTTTCCCGATCAGATTTTTTTTTTCTCTTTTTTTTTTCACATGTTAAAAATTAATGCAATTTTGAGAATTCTTTAATTATAGTGAATCATTTAAAAATAGGGACCAGCGAAGCGGGCTAAGTCTGCTAAGATCAAGGATGTTATCAAGGATGGTCTTTATTCGTAAATAATAATTTTAATATATTGAATATTTTACTACATTATAATTCAACGTATAACATAGCCACAGCAACGCGTGGCCGGGTCTGCTAGTATATATATATATATAAAAGTTTTGAAAGTAGGCGATTTGCAAGTTTCCTAAGTAAGCGAATTATGAAATAAAAAAATTATGTAAGATAATATGTGATATGTACGATTAACAATAAATAAAAAATGCTGAAGATTAAAAAAAGAATTAAAATGATTATAATCAAATAAAGTAAGATTCTTAAATACAGGAAAGAAGAGAATTGAAAAAAAAATTAAATGGAGATATTATTCCGCCCCTGTCTGTCTTTGCAAATAGAAAATTAAAATTTAACTTTTATTTAACAATTATTGATATTTTAGGCAATTTTAATACTATTAATTAATATTGCTATAATTAATTACTGCTACTTTTCATTACTTTTACTTTAGACTCCACGTATATAAAGTGACTAGTGAGTTTTTCTTTGTAAAGTCTACATTTTTAAGCAACTTTTTTTTTTTTTTTATCACTGTGCATGTTAATACAGCAAATAATTACATAAATATTTAACAGCTAACTATTGGCAATTTCAAAAAAGAAAATTTTCAAATCAATATTAAAACGTTATTAGTTAAAGGGTATTCTTGTGTAGAATTTTGAAAAAATCGTTTTTTTTTTTTTTTTTTTTTTTGTGTGTGTGTGTGTGTATGTGTAAAATGGATTAACAAAAGCCGATTTAAATCGCCGATTAATAAAATGTAAGTATAACGTACCATTTTATGACTTAGACTGCTGCGGCTGTCTAAATCTTTTCATCATAAATTCATTCAAACTTTTTCTTCTGTAGTATTTAAAAAATATATATATGAAAAAAAAAGATCAAAAACTGCCTTCCCCCCCACCCCGAACAGTTGTTATTTTGTGATTTTTTCCCCTCTAATTGAAGGGCTATAACGACATTCTTATTAATTAATAACCTTTTGGGTGTTGTTGTTGTTGTTTCAAATGACTAGAAGGGCTGCAGTCGTATCATACACAATATCTCCTTTACATTTAACACCCACATTCCCAGATTTTATTTTAGTTTTTAATTTTAATTTTTTTCTTTCGGAAAATTTTTTGTATATTTTCAAAATATCAATAAATATCTTGCAAAAAATTAATAGAATATATATATATATATATATATAAATGATAGATATCGTAATATATACATGTATAGTATCGATCTCGTCAAACGTCCAAATGACCAAAAATCCTACATAAAATACATACTGGGGCCGAAGCAAAAATCACAAGTGTGTATAAATCATCTATTGCATTTTTATCATGTATTACGTCCCAGGGAATATTAGCTTATTATACCTATTTGAGCTTGAATGTTCCCGCTGGTACTAAATTAACATTAATGTCTAATGCAATACTAGAAAAATCTAATATATACAGTAGCAACTAAATTAAAGCAACAACCAGTATTCGCGTTTTCAACATAACTTTTAAACAAATGAACATAAAATTTAGATAGCATGTGGGTTATCAAAATATTAGTCGAATTTTATATGACTTAACATAAGTAAAATATTTTTTTAAATGATATTTATTCAAATTATTTTAAAAGTAAGTTTTGGAAAAAATGAAACTTTCTAGCAATTTTAGAAAAGAAAATTAAATGAAAAATTGTGATAAAGGTCTATTACTTATAGAGGAAATACACATACCTCCATATGATAATTTAAAACCGTATTTTTTATTTCTTTGTTGTCAATTTGTTTTCCTTCTTATTTTCGAATATAAAAAACTTTTAATGTATATATATAAACACGAAAATTAGATGAGATGTTCGTTGTAAAATTATTAATTGACAATTTTACTATTCTGTACATGCTTAAAGTTTACACAAAATAATAATTATACTTTTTTTCAAAATATCCATTATAAAAGAAAAAGAAAAGTGAATGCAGGAAGAAAAGTGGGGGTTTTATTTAACATTTGAAGGCATTTATATCTTCAATTATGTATAAAGCATGCTTAACATCATTTCTCGTTCCAATTTTTTTTTTTTTTTTTTTTTCATTTCTACCAAAGCTTCATTTTAAGAACACTTGAAGTAATAGCAATTTAAAAAAATTATTACATATTATATAGTTACATAAAATTCTATTAATGATTTGATAACCTAAATACCATCAATATTTTGTGATTATATGTTAATTCGTTAGAAATATATCCGCAAAGAATAAAACAAAAACAAGTTGTTGCTTTAATTTTGCACATCAATTAATCGTCATCCTAAATGAAGCTCAGGTTTCATAAAGTATGCAGTTGGTCTCGTTCTAGTGCAAAATTAAATAAATTTTGAGAATTTAATAGCTTTGTGACACCAAATAATTGGTGGTAAAATGATTTATCATTTAATGACTACTAGTACTCATATAACACAATTTTATACAACCTACTATGAAATATTTTTTATTATAAAACTGAAATTATTTTAGACTAACGCATCAGTGTAAGTAAGGAGACTTTTAATGCCATACAACTTCCTATTGAACTTCCTATTGAAAAATAAATAGTAACCATTTACTGCGTTTATAGAACCAATGAAATGTGCGACGCGAAGTTTTCCTAGAACAAAATCTTATTGATACCAATATATTTCAACTATTTTGCATTATTCTGAACATTTATTTATGCGCATCTAAATGTCGCATTAAATATTTATATGTACGATAGTATAATGTTTTATAATGTTTAATTCTCATAACTCAAGCTATCCTCATTTACATCCCCGTCAATTTTAGCTGGCGTTAAGTCAACCAAACATGTTTTTTAGTTTGGAATTATAATAAAATTTTAAATTCAAACATAATATTAGTTTTTGTTTATTATGTAAATATATATACACAGTGAACTGCTTAAAATTTTCTAAACGAAATAGGTTAACAGGCGAGCCCATTTAAAGCATAAAAGACTTAGAAACTCTGTCCAATCTTCAAATATTTCTGAGTTGTAGCAGACAAAAAAATGATGCATTTTCTTTTTCTTAAAACGAAATTATAGTTGCTGATAAATCTACATGCAAAATAAGCACATATTTCGAAAGATCAGAAAACGTCCTTTAAGGTCCATCCATTTGCATCAGGATATCTGAAATTAACAGTAAATTGCCGGTGTTCAAGCATTATCAAAGTTTAAATCGGAATGTCGTTGAATTCTGTAATCTACAATTCCTTAAACACTTCTCTAGGTATATTCGGTCAAATTTACTAAGTTCTGGCCCTTTTAATCAGGTTTCAAAGGCCTTTTATTAAATAGCTGAAATCGGCTTTCATAAAATTAACCATTCGAAAAATTCCCAAAATTAAAACGATTTATTGCATGCAAATCTGTTTCTATCTGATTAGAAACATCCTCTAACTTACACCTTTATTTCAAATAAATAAACTGTAAATTATGTAATACGTACAAAACTTTGAATAAACTCCATAAAATGCAATAAACTCGCTGTTTTAAAATAATAAGTAAAAAACTTTGAATAAACACCATAAAATGCAATAAACTTGCAAAGTTTTGTACTTATTACTTTAAAATGTCAGTTCTGTGGTGTTTTCTTATTATTGTAAATTATGTACTTTGAAACACGGTGTCAAAATTTAAAAAATATCGTCAAATTTTAGTCGATAGTTCGTCCATGATGCCTCCACCTATAATCGATCCAATTTACCACAGACTTGCCTATCTTGCTAGAATTTTAATTAGCATACAGTGAAATATATGGGTTTAGTAGTTCAGAAATAATTTTTTCTTTTATTTGAATTGAATCATCAAAATTGGTGTTTCAAATTAGACATTTGATCACACAAACAAACAAAAAGATGGATTTTATACAAATCCATTACTTTCTGCGTATGAATAATCTTTAATATTCAGATGTCCTTCAACTTTTCCAAGAGCACATTCAAGTAGGAAGTACAAATTGAGGAATTTGAGGAGTTACGATTACAGAATTTGGCGACTATTTCATTTTGAACATCAACAATTTTCCCTGCATATAACTCACTTTGATTGAAGTAAAGTTTAGGAGGTACCTGTATGTTAGACAATGCGTTACGCAGGTAGTAACGGATTTGCATGCTATTCATCGATTTGTTTGTGTGAAAGTCATAGAATGTCTACTTTGAGGAACGCCAAATTTAGTGATTTAAAGCAAATAAAAAAGCTGATTTGTTCACGGAATAATACACCGATATGGCTCGTTGTAGGCTCATTCAAAATCTGTTTAAAAGGATAGATTTTTGTTAAATTTAACCGACTGTAGATAGAGAGGTGTTTGGTAAGTTGCCGGTACAAAATTTGGCACCAATGTTTAAACGCCAGTAACTTACTGTTTATGTCAAATATATTAATTTAACTGGAATCTTTCAAAAGGACGCACTTTTTTTTTTAATCTCCCATAACGCTGGACCAATTCAAGATATTACTGGGTTGTTCTGATGTTTTTGCTCTGTATGAGCTTTTCTAACACCCCCTCTAGCTTAGTAGATTAGATGTTCACCTTGTATATATAAAAGCATAGTGTAATTTCATATTTGTGATATTTTTGTTTCTAGATTTTTAATATTTTTAGTTTTAAAACATTTTTACTGTTGCTAAATTTCAAAATTTCAAGATATTCTTTGAGGAGAATTCTTTGAGTGCGCTGGAGAATTGATTTACTTTATGAAATATTATTATTATTATTATTTCCTTATTCAAAGAAAACCTTTTCAGTCGAACTACAGTAAGAGCCTGACTCATTTCTATCATAAATAACGTGTAAATCTGAAACTAGTAAGATATTTTTTTTAATAAGCAGTTGACAGATAATAACGTCATCAAACAATATGTTATTAACTTATGTATATATATTTAAAAAAAAAACTTAAAACACATTACAAAAAAAAATAATAATAATAAAAAGAGTATGCCTAATTCAGGTAAAATTTTTAGTAAATTTTCAAAATTAATTTTAAGAACTTACGTGTTTTCTTCTGGAGAAGTACTAGTAATCATATCATACGACAACAGTGAATACACGATAAAGAACAGGTAATATGTCTTTCTGAGAATTATAGGAAATTATAGGAAATTCTGAGAATTATACAATTTAAAGAATGAAAATAAGCTGCATATTTTAATTTCTCCAAAAACATATTTTGATAACATCGAAAACAATTTCTTTTTCTGTAATGCAAAAAGTAAATTTTTGCTCTTTTTTTTTTTTTTTTTTTTTTTTTTGTGGTGTGTAAAACTGGTGAAATTTAATACTTAGGCTTAAATATTATGTTAATTACATTATAATAATTAAAAACATCTTGTTGCTTTACTTTAAGTTTCAAAACAAAAAACTAAGTTATTATCCAGACTTAAAAGATTTAATCCCTTCAACAGCTATTTCCTATAACATAATTAACGGTATTTGAAAAGTTAATCGAGTGCTATTAAATTTCCATTTTTATGAGAAAATGAGCTTACAGAAGTTAAGTTAAGCGTGAAAACTGTAAATGTCTATAATGACTAGATGCGGTGTAATGGAAGTGCTTTAATTACATAGAGAGGGTCAAAGTACTTTATAAAATTGACTCTTATTCTAAACTCAGCGACAAAGATTAACCTTTAATGTATTCATTAAAGTTTTATTTTTCATTTAAGCTAAACATATTGCGAAATATTAAGATAATGAAATTTGCAGTTATTTCTACTAAATTTTCTGTTTGTTATTGAATTTAATATGATCTATTTATTCAGTTGTAGAAATAATCAGAAAATGAATAAATTCAAATTTTCCTAATATAAAAATTAGAAATTCACTAAAATATGCTTAATGGTTACCCTGGAAACTTTACTTCTAATGAGATCCAACTTCGTTATAAAAAAAAGTTGATTTTTCCTTCAATAGAGTTCGTTTTTTTTCTTTCTTCGTGTTAAATTAGAAATCAAAAATGAAAAAAAAGAATAAAATGAATCTGGAAAAAAAAAAAAATAAATAAAATAAGTATTAAATATATATATATATAGGGGGATAAATCAACAAAAAGAAATATATTGATTAAAATCATAGAAAACTTTTTTCGAAAAAATGTTTTTAAAAATAAAGAAAATTGTATTAATTTGACGTATGATTTTAATATTTTAATGAATTTTTTTTCTTCTTTTTTTTTTTTTTTTACTAATAATACAATTAAATCAATTAAAGAAAATTTCATAATTCTAAATTTGATATTTGCTCAAAAATAAAGAAATCTGTCTTTAGAACTAAATAGGTCAAAATTTTATAGAGCAACAAATATTTAAAAATAAATGAAATGAAATGAAACTTGGAATACAATTTTACTACTAATTAATTTAAAATTTTTCATACGTTCATTTTATCATAAATAATAAAATAAAAAACACCCTATTTCTAGAAAGAACAAATTACAATTATTTTTGCAATGTAAAATGCTGCTCCGACAAAAGCAGTATATTTGAAAACCTTAATACTACTTTTAAAGTCTGTATTTTTGGACAGAGGAGCAAGTATTCTGAACTTTAGGATGTTCTTCATATGATATGTCGATGTTTCTTTTAGTATAAGGTATTTTGTTATTGTTATTTATTGATAACACAAATACAGCAGATTTGTATGCTCGACTTGTAAATCTTTGTCAGATAGAACGTGACAGAATTACAATACGAAGAATTGGAAAAACACCTTGGGCCAGCGCGGGAATCGAACCCACTCTCCTACGCTCGAAGGCGATTAGCAGTGTGGTGACAACCTCTCGGCCACGGTTAGATGGTTGAATGGGTTTTTACGTCGCACTAGTGCTGCACAATGGGCAATGGACTCACACCTAGAGGTCGTACGGAGACATGCCATCACAATTTTGATCCTCCACGGAAGGGATGGCTCTCCCGCTTCGGTGACCCTCCAGAGGTATTATTTTTAATGGGAACATGTAGAACATTGCGGCCACGACAAATTTTACGTGCATTAACCACCATTAGTGTACACCACGGTCTTTGGCCGGCTCGAGTACAGAACCCGCAATCTTCCAATTACGAGCCCGGCGCTCTACCGACTCGGCCACGGAGGGTCCATGAGGCATTCATTTTTTAAAATTTGCTTCAAATAACTGCAGTAATAAGACAATAATGAATTCGTTTGGGTGGATCTATAAAAGAATTTAAAATTCAATAAACATTTGCCATGTCTAGTGTAGATTATACTTTGGTATATTTTAAAATCGTATTTAAAAAATACTTACAGGTAAAATTATTCATATTTAAAAGTATTTACTTCTGAATAACATAGTAATAAAGAGATATTTTATTTATAATAGCTAATGGTTCTGACAAAATATTTTAATTAATTTAAAGTGTGTTAAAAAATAATTCCAACATAATATTAACATTTTTTCTTTTTTTTTTTCTTTTTATTATTATTATTATTATTGTTATTATTATTAAAGATAAATCGCTTAATAATGTGTAAAAATTTTTAGACAGTCCTTTTCTGCTAAAATAAAAAGTAAAAATACATGGGTGTAAAAAATATTCACTCAGCTTAAACTTAGCTTGGATTTTAAAAATCAAATTTCTATTTTAAAAAAGTATGCATTTTAAAATAAACACTGTGTCACTTTTTGACATATCTTTGGAATGCATTGTCATTCATAAAATACAAGATAAACATTTTTGAAAATTTGCTGAATGATACACAGGCGAACTCTCGAGCATACATAAAAGCTTCTTCTATGTAAATTTATACGCATCCTTCAAACCGATTGAAATGTCTTGTTCTTGGCAGCGATATTGCCTTTCTCGGTATAAATTAAAATTTCTTCTGCTGAATATTCTTTTACTCTATTTATTTTTGGAAGAAAAAATTCTCAGCATACTTGAGCAAAGTCATAATGAAATTTGTTCCAGTTTGAAAAGTGCTTTTTTTGTTTACATAAAAAGCTAGCGAGAAAAAGAAGGGATGTAGGAACAATACTTAAACTCTTAGTTGTGTGATAAAACTGGCTAAGATATTTATCAGGACTAAAAACTAACATAATCGTTTTGTTTACTTTTCAGTATGATTCTGCTTTAAATATTAGATCTTTTTTTTAAAATGCATTTCAATGTATTGCGCATTTGTGACTTGTTCAAATAAAATAAAGAATTATATTTTCAGAAGACTTTAGAATCGCACTGTGTAATTTGTATATTATGAAGTAAAGAAAAAGCTTCACTTCAAACTTGTTACGATGTGTGTAAAGTTTCATTAGTTATAAACGAATGCATTAAAATAAAAATTTCCATAGTTTTCTACAGAAAATAACTATATTAACTGAGATTTAATTGATTAATTCTAACATTAAAATGTGGAATATATTACTTCCTATTGTAATTTCTAATTTTCTATTACATTTTAAAAATAATGCCTTTTGAAATTCAAAGGAATTTTATATAATATAATCTAAGACATCAAAAATTGAGATACCAACATCTGAATAAGACAAAAAAAGAAGGGGAAAAAACAACAGCTGGTCTAATGAACTTGACACTGTACTTCAAGTGGAGCCATTTGAGAAACAAAAACCATGCCTAAAAGAAAAACTATAATACACAGTGCCAGACTTTAAATCTGACAGTGTTTCATTGTCATATAACAAGTGATCCACTAATCCTAAATAAATCCACTAATCCTAATTAAACAAAACTTACGACCACTTTACTACAACATCTCTATAGCGGATGTTTTAGCTCACATTGCCATTACAATTAATGAATTTAAAATTTACCAAGTAAAGGAGGCATCCGAACGTACCATAGCAGACCACATAGAACTGCTATCACATTTCTACTACAGATGTAAATTCAAAGAAAAAATTATGTCACCGAGACAAAGTCACTGGAAAATACATTTGAAAAATGACACACGCATAATCATATCTCACAAGTTTTATAGAAGATTATCGTCTCATACGATGTACAAATAATTTATTATTAAACCAGAAATGCTTTAAGGTTTGACTGTAGAAATTAAAGAGATCATAACAATTGTTTGTTAATTTTGAGAAAGAGCCATAGTACCACATTACTAGTATGTATGTGAACTAACCGGTAACTGCCACCTTGAATGTTCAGCTACTACCCAGACAGCACATCGCCTCCCCAGGATATCTTCAAGATGTCTTCTGGATGACAAGGCATCCCAGAAACGTCCTTAAGATGTACTGTGGATAAGTTAAGCCTAACTGTGCTGTTAGGGTAGCAGGGCTTTTTCACAGATAAATCTCAACTTTGCCTGCATAAATTTATTAAAAATTTTATGTTATGGAAACAGTGGTGCGAAAATAATAAAAAGAAGTCGCCTGTGGCAGTCCTGGGCAAGCTAATAGTTGAATAAAAGTAACAAATTCACGTAGTTCAGTAAAGTTCTAAATACATTTATCTTACTGATTAACCTTACTAAAATCTGTTAGTTCTGTTGCATATTCCCAAACTCACGACTTAACTTTCTGGTTTGCCAAGCTATTCACAGTAGAACAGTTTTAAGCAGGAAAATCTCCCCCCCCCCCCCCCGAAAAAAAAATGTCAATTTTTTTTTTCTAATTTTTACTAATGATGTCTCGATGACTTGACTTGCTTGAAGGTGAAGCTGTTCATCGCAACTTGTTGAATGCCAGCTCTTCTGATATTAATCCTATAGTGCATTTATACATAGCTACTAAGTGTTTTGCTTTGAACGGAGCACTTCTTAGCACTACTTTAGAACAAAAATCTTTACTAATATTTCCCTACTAAAAAATAAATGGAAAATTAATATTCAAAAATTATAGTATTAAATCTTTTTTAAGGTAGAGTTATCCGGTATGATATAAAGCAATGATCGGTTAATTATTTCTTTGCATCTTTCCACCATTCATTACTCTGTATTCTTGACTGGCCCTTATGCGCGAATGGCAACCACAAGAAGCCAAGCCTCTGCCAATATTTACATTCTGAATTCCTTCAGTATAATATGGTAAAACTATTTTAATAATCAGTTAATTTTTCGAAATAGTATACAATTATATACATTTTAAATGATGGGTGAGGATTTGTGGATTATATATAGATAATTGTTTCTGTCTGCATATTTCTCTTTTGTAGTTTAACAACAGATCAATCATACTAATATCAAATATTGGATTACATATGTATTTGAAAAATAATTTTAAATTTAGTTAAAACAAAATTGACAAAATATAAATTAGTAAAAATTTGTTTTACACTTCTCATTATACTAGTATATTAGGAGGATCGGAAAGTAATATCTTTCTTTCTTTTTTTTTTTTTTTTTTAACAAGAAATTTAAACAGATGAATTTTTGACAAGTTTTTATTTTTAATCAATGGTGTAAACACCCTCGTTATCAATATCCTTTTGCCACCTATCGTGCAAGTTTTCAATGCCGAATCTTAGACATCATCCAAATTTTAAAAAAAATTTTGACACTTAGAAAATGTAGCGATCGGAATAAATGGAAATCTTATGGTGCAATATCAAGCGAGTATGATGGGTGCGGAAATACCTCCCACCCCAATTCATTATTTTTTTTTCCAGGGTTGTCTTGCGCATTGCTGTCTTGCAAGAATAACGTCATAATTCATAGGCAGAATAACGCTTTTTCAGTTAAAAATCTCTGGGCCCTTTTAAATTAAAGATTGATTTATTCGATCAATTATTTCTTACTTTACCAATCTTCTGAAAATGTTCTTATGTTGTCCACGAAGGTTGGTTAAAATTGTTTGACAGTTCCTCGATTATCTTACACGAATTTGCTTCCACTTCCGTCCTTTAAATGTTATTGTCTAAATTTGCTCTTCTTTTTGAGCAATACAAGTCGGAAAGATCAAAATTAACGAATTTGAACTTAGAAATCCACCGTTGGCCTTTACGAATGTTTAATGCACTTGGATAAACACCGCAAATGTTTTTCGTAGCATTTGTTGCATTAGTGTTCTTTCGAAACTCAAAAAGCCTACAATGCCAGATACGTACCTCTTAAGATATTTGGTTGGCCATTTTACTACAAATTGTAAAAAAAAAAAAAAAAAAAAAAAAAAAAAAAAAAAAAAAAAACCTTAAGCTTTAATTATTTGTCCTTAAAAAGGTCCTTCTAACCTTGAAATGACTTTGGAACAAGTTTCAGAACACAATAAGCTAATAACAGACAATCGAATAACGACATTCGAAAAAACGACATTACTTTCCAGTCTCTCTAATAGATAAGTAAATACAACAACAATTTAACCATCTAAGCGTCTGAGGGGGAAATTGTAACGTTGTTTGTACTGTAAGTTCTTCATAATGTATGAAATTAACTTTTCCTACTCAAACAAGCTTAAAAACTATAATTATGCACATTTTAAAATATATGTTTATTAGAAGATAAATAATCGCAAAAACGCACTAAACAACAAACCGTTTATTACTAAATATACATAAATTATTCTTTATTAAATATTTGTTGCTTACAAACTGTGTTGAATTTACATATTAATATTTAATTAGGGAATTTTGTGCAAATATTGGAATATGGAGATTGTAATGAGCATATAAACAAGCATCGAAATACAAAAAGATCGATGTCGATACACGCGGTTTTTTAATTCTTGTTTATATTTATATATCCGTAGAGACGTCACGTGCATAAGGTCCATTGAAAATTGTTGTCAGTGAGGCCTAAAACACTTTAAATACATAAATCAGGCGAATCTCCATTGAAAGTATGAAAATTGTTGTGCAGGATGTCTGTCTACTTAAAAATTTCATATATCATAATAAGTTTAAAGATCTTTTTTTTTTTTTTTTTTTTTTTTTTTTTTTAATCAGCTTCGCAAAAGTTTAAAACCATATTGTGACCTTTCTTTTTCTAATCCATTTTTTTAATAATGAAAAACATTATTTTTCTCTTTTTTTTATTGTTTTATCACGTGACTATATCTGCGTACGGTGCTTTCTTCTATTCCAGTATAGATCTTCTTGAAATTTTGAAATAAAAACCGATTATGTTTACGCATCATTGGAGTAGCAATATCGAATCATGTAAGTTAGTTTAATTGAACACACACACACACACATATATATATATTATTACACGGTATTTACAATCTGAAAAGAAAATTAAAAGATTTCTATCACTTTTCTTTTCTTTGAAAAAATGAGTTTATAAGTGAACATTAGTTTAATATTGCAGTGTTAGATGAAAAATGCAGTTTTTAAAGTATATAACATATTAAAAGGATTACTATTCACATTAAAATTTATAGAGTATTTCGTATAACAATGGATTTGAATTAGAAGTCATACATTCTTTATTTCAAACAAAGCTTTAAAAGTCTTTCAATAACTGTAAGCATAACTGAACTTTTCTTTTATAAATGCTTTAGTATGAATGCTTAGCTTCTCTATCCATATTAAAGCTTTCATTTAGTAACTTGATAATTAAACATGATCCAGGCAAATAATAGGCAATTTTCTTTATGGGATCATTTACTAAAGCATTTGCTTTGAAGCCGTTATTCGCTTAATTTTGACTTCCAGATTGTTGCTCTCATTAAACACTTGCTGTATTTACCTTAAGAGCATACGAGAATAGTTTGCTTTATGTATAATTAACTTACAATTTCACTTAGCGGCTTATGAGGAACACTGATTTTAAACATGTGTAGTAGATTTTTCAAATGACTTAAGTAAAAATACGAATAAAAATCTTCTAGTAAATGTGCTTTGTATATATAAAAATTACCAAATTATTAAATGCTACATAATTTTAAAACACTGATTTTTAATTAAAAATGATTAAAACAAATACTAGTGTCAAGAGTGATAAATAGTTAAATATGCCTATAAAGCAAAAGTATGCCTGCATTTTTCCAACAAAGTGAAGTTCCCTAAACATTCATCAAATAGCGTCGATAAAGGACCCTTGCAATTTAAAGGGCCTCTCATAGGGGACCAAAACGGAATTTTTAGCTATACATTTATGTTAATCATTGTATTGCAATAATATTTTACTTTGACATTTTATTTTACTAGCAATGGAGAATTCAAAATAAGCATGCCAAATAAATCAACTTTAATTTTCGTCATATTAACTTGGAATTCATAGAATAACATTATTCTTAATTGTTTATGCTACTCTGTTTCTTAAAATATTGATCAGTAATTCAATAAATTAAAAATAACTGGACATGAACAATTAAAAACATCAGACATTATTTTGTAAGGAGAGCAACCCACTGACATTTTTCAGGAGAACCCCTAAGTTCTTAACACAACCACTGCATTCTACATATAGTAAAATCTACATATAGTACAGGTGATTAAAAAAATTACTACTCTGGAAGCTTATTTTGATAGTTTTGTAGTCTTTCTTCTGACCTCGGTATTATTATTGCACTATACTTCAAATTTCCTAATACCTTAGCTTATAATATATACGTATACAGGTGTATACCTTTAATATATATTATACGTAAGTGTGTAGTCACTTTTGATGATGAAGTAAACAAGAGCAAATGATTTGGAATGCGGCTGAATGATTATCTTTTTTAAAAAAATCGAAAATTTATTCCCTTGGAAATAAATACTATATAAAAACTATTTTTCTTTTAAAGAAAATATAGAAGTATATTGTCAAATGATCTCAAAAACGTGGGCTTAAATAATAAGTAGTTCGATTATTTTTGAAAGAATCAAAATGAAGGCGAATTCAGCTAAACATTATACTGAATTTAAAGCGTACAGTCGACAGCAAAAGTATCCGAGTACGAGCAATAATCCCTGTCTAAAAAAAGTACACTTAATATTGCTTTGTTAAATAAATCCTTGTTGTGTCATGTTCTTAGTCAGTCTAAGAAAATGATTCGAAAAGGATTTATTTAACAAATCAGTTTTAAGTGTACTTTTTTGACATCGGAATTATTGGCTAGTGCTCGGATACTTTTGCCGCCGACTGTATATTGAACCACCATATTTGGGTACACGTTAAATCTGTATCTAGCCGCCTGTGTGCATGTGCGCGTACGTTTATATGTACATGAACATATGTAAGATGATTGTAATATACCAAAATTTTGTTAGCACACTTTTCACTCGCTACAGTTTTAAAATTAAAAAGAAAAAATATTAACTTACCAGCTTAATTAGATAAATATTGCTGCATCAACGTCGTAGAAAAAATTTAAAATCATATTAATAGGTTAGTTTGCAGAGAAAGAATTTGCAAGCTAACTTATTAATATAATTTTAAGCTTTTTGTTCATCGTTGTTGCACTCATGTTTTTCTGATGCAGGTAGATAAATTAATGTTTCTCCCTTTTACACATACAGTTTTACCTGGAGACGTGAACTTGCTAAAATATATTTTTTTATAAATTTTAAAATCTTCTAAAATTATATTTATATGCTAGTGAGACGTTGAAACTCATTCAACATTAACTTCAACATCATCCCTTTCTGTGCTTATTACACTTGTTTTTAATTTTCTTAATTTTATAAAGTTATATATTTTTATGTGATTAAGAATTTTGAAATTTTCCGTAGATATTAAAACTATATTATTCTATACGTAGTTATGTGTGTTAAAGTAACGACTATAAATGTTAAAATATTAGTAAATTTATCGTTATGAATACTGTTTCTGATTTGTTTACACTTTGAAGCAAGCTAGCTTGCCACGCCTTCTGAAATCTGTTAGGTGCACAACGTTTTTGATATTATTTAAACGGGAGTTATAACTAAAAGTAACCAATACATCTTTGTGATGATAGAATACTTCACAAGACAGCTGAAGCTGTACTCATACTGATCAAGAAGCGTCCGCTTTTGTGCAAGATTGGATATCACGGAGTCCTTATGATTATTGATTCAGTTCAAGGTACTAATCCCAACTCAGAACTTTCTACTGAGCATTGCAGACACCTTGGTATAAGAAAGAGTCAGATAATATCCTTACATCCCGAGTCCCATGACATAGTTAAGAGATTTGATCAAACTCTTCTAATTCATCTGCTTCTGTTCATTTCCAAGAATTGAACTAACTGGGACGATCCGATGTTTCTTCTTGCCTATAGAAATGCTCTGCACGAATCCACGAAATCGACGCCATACGAAATGTTTGGCAGAGCATTTCACTTGCTTGTTATATCCTGTTCGGGCAATCATGGGATATCCCTTCCTTGCCTAACGACTACCTACAAGATTTAGAGGCCCGTTTGAAAAGCACACATGAGTTCGCCAGAAAAAGGGTTAACCTGGTCAGCAACAGGATGAAGACATTCTTTGACGCAAAGTCGGCTGAAAATCGTCTGAAGGAAGTGTACAAACCAAATTAAAGAAAAAGACAATGTCCAAAGTTACAATAAAATTGGAAAGGCCCTTACGTCAAAAGATGCTTAACGATGTCGTTGTAAGAATACAGACGTCACCGAGTAGTAAGCCAAAAATGATTCACATCAAGAGATTATTACCATGCATCAAATCATAAAACGGTGTAGAAAAACAGTCCGGCACGTGCATTCTTCGAAGAGGGGAACAATATCGCTACGGGCTAAATATCTTTTCTGCCTCAATTAGGCTGTCGAAGTGAAAGTAGATTTACAATCAAGGAGAAAACAAATGGCATTTTCATTCACTTGTAATATGGTGAGCGAGGCTACAAACTTGGTGATTTGGCGACCAAATTTAACGAAAAATAGTAGTTTAGGGATCCTGAAATTTCAAGACTCTACTTTGAATTGGAGACGAGTTCTTGAATTGTCCACTGGATTCAAGTACAGAACCATCGCCAAAAGGTATAAGTAGAAACAAGTTGATTTCTCTGAATTAGTGTAAGTCAACGTTTTTCAGAGAGCTCTGCTGAGCGATATCACTTCTGAAACTGTGTTTCAAGCTATTGAACTTTGTTCGTGAATCGACAAAATTCTTACTCTGTGGTGTATTTGATGTTGTTTGCTTTACTCTTATAATACGAGAGACTGTTTTCTTGAACTGTTTCCAAAACATTCGTCGAATAGGGACTTTTGTGATACGAGCGACAGCTTTAATTGGCCGCTTCGAGAATATTCGTTGAATTGGTAGTACTGTTGGGCTGTTTCGAGAAGTTGTGCTGAAGAAATTGCATTCATCGACTAGAACCTGCCTGTTTCTTTATGAACTACTTTCCCCACAGAAGAAAGTCGATATTTTTCGTAATAATATATAAAAGATCATTTTTAAGATAGTTAGTCCATCTGCTGAAGAGGAAAATTGTGCTGTTGTTAATTTCAATGTTTGTCAGAAAAAAAAAAAAAAAATTGTTTTTATAATTTTTTTTTTCAAAAAGAGCCACCTGAAAGTGACTAAAATTATTTTACATAAGATTTAGATATCTATTGCAATGAATTTAGAACTAAATTGATTTTGATGAAATAGTATACATTGAAACGATTCATGTAAAAAAATAATATTAAAATATTTAAGAAATATACAAATTTGATAAGTATTCATGCTACTAATATATATTTCTTAACATGCTACTTTTAAAAGTCAGCCAATGTGCAACAGAAATTTCTAAAACAAAAATGGAGGGTTTAACCATAAACTCCTAAACTAGATGCCTTACGCGTAGCTCGGAAACTTGGCAACAGTTCAAGCAGTAGACAGCGCCACCTGGTACAGATTGCGCGACTTTTTTATTCAACTGTCACCAATAATTGTAAGAAGTAATATATGATGTATATAATCGACGTTTCTTCGATTCTATTCGCCTTTTATGTATACCAAATCCCACTTTAAAAATTTTTGGTGGCTGTTGAATAAAAAAGTCGCGCAATCTGTACCACGTGGTGTTGTCTACCGCGTGGCCAAGTTTCCGAGCCACACGGAAGGCATCTAATTTAGGAGGCTATGGTTTAACTCACGTTTGTAATACAAGCATAAAGTACTAAGTAAACCCATTTTTTTTTTCTTAGTGAAAAAATATCTCACTGCAGAATCTCATTTACAAAATACATACGGTTGAAAATTAAAAAGAATCATTAAAATTTTCTAAACATGTTAGGAAGTTAAATTCTTTTGAAGCTATATGATGATCACAACGTAATGAAAGTAACACATAAGCCTTTCGAAGTTGCTTTAAGTTTTTATAATTAATTTATTAGCATTTCACACCCTTCGACAAGCTGATACAGTTGACATAAGATAGGTTCGTTGTAAGAAAAGTAAACATAACTTTATTTCTCTTATGCAAACACACAATCATAGCAAATCTTCGGCTC
Source organism: Salticus scenicus (assembly GCA_963930645.1). Lineage (NCBI taxonomy): Eukaryota > Metazoa > Arthropoda > Arachnida > Araneae > Salticidae > Salticus > Salticus scenicus. Next base: position 157,949,088 of record OZ005651.1, on the reverse strand, counting down.
CTATACCGAAAACAAAAATTACAAGAAATATCCAAATAATAATGTAAAAGTAAAATGTAAAATATGTGCAAAATATTTAATTTTGAATAACTTTTTTCCTGAATGAAGCAAAATTATATGAACTTACCTATAAAAACTTTCTAAAGGCCGTTTTAGTTAGAAAATTAAACTTACCTAATTAACAGTGTAGAACAAAACTAAAAACTTCTGAACACACCATCAAATTATCGCATGCACTAAGCATTTAGGGGAAAAAAATGTAGTATTTCTTAAAAAAAAAAAAAAAAAAAAAACGTGCTAACAGCATGAAGGAAGGAGAAAAACATGCATTGCCCTTGTTTAACTATGGTTTTTAGATTGATTTCTTTAGAAATCGACCTATTGCAATCACTTCGTTTATCTCTCTCTCTCTATATATATATATATATAATGAAAATTTTGTTAACACGATAACTCCCGAAATAACACTCCAAATCAAACCATAATTGTACAGTGAACTTATCTTATAAATATGTTGAATGCGTTCGTTAACCAAGTTGCTCCGCATTTTTGTTTCCAAGTAGTGGCCACTTGAAAATTTCAAATCCACATTGTAAAAAGCGTATTTAAGGCCAGATTTGTTTGAATTTTGATACAAATGTAGACCACATAAGGGTCTCAATGAATATTTTTAATGAACTTTAGCCACCATTTTTAACAAAATGTCGGATATTTTAAAGTAAGCGGGGCCACTTTAAATCAGGCTACCACTTGAAAATTTAAAATCAGGATAACTTCCGAAATAATACTCCAAATCGAATCAAATTTGGACAGAGAATTTATCTTATAAATATCTTGAATAAATTTATTAACCAAATTGCTCTGCCAATTTGTTTTCAAGTGGCAGCCACTTGAAAATTTGACATTATGATAACTTTTGTAATACTGAATCAATTCATATCAAATTTAGGTAGTGGATTTATCATTCAAATATCTCATTTAAGTTCGCTGGCATCTCACTCCGCTTTTTTCTTTCCAAGTGGCGGCCACTTGAAAATTTCTTATCACGATAATTTCTGAAATACTGAATTAGTTTGAACTAAAGTTGGACAGTGAACTTGCCATACCAATATCTTAGATGATTTCGCTAGGCAACTTGTTCCACCATTTTGTTTCCAAGTGGCAGCCACTTGAATATTTGACATTATGATAACTTTTGTAATACAGAATCAATTCGTATCAAATTTGGGTAGTGGATTTATTATTCAAATATCTCAGAAAATTTCGCTGGCATCTCACTCCGCTTTTTTGTTTCCAAGTGGTGGCCACTTGAAATCACGGTGCCACTTGAAAATTTTTTATCATGATAATTTTTGGAATACTGAATTAGTTTGAACTAAAGTCTGACAGTGAACTTATCATACAAATATCTAAGATGATTTCGCAGGGCAAGTTACTCAGCCATTTTGTTTCCAAATTGCACGCACTTAGACTGCCACTTTAAAATTTGCCATAACAATAATTTTTGAAACGGGGGGGGCGGGGGGGAGAGAAGAGGGGGGTTCCCCCAGGGGGGGGACAGAGAAAACAAAGCGTAATTTCACATGGACAAGACGTGATTTCACATAATCCTTCATAATTCAAACAAAAACAAAAAACAGAAATCCGCGAGATTTTTGTTTTAATATATAGTTAACACAAATACCTAAAACAAAATTTCTGTAATTTTAGAAAATCAGTTCCCAAGGGGAGGAAAGGTGTAAAACATGATTTCCACCCACTGAGTCAATATTGCCGTAGCAATTCTGTGTGGGACTGGGTCACGAATTTTGATGTGAAGATTAGTTCTAGAGCCCTGACACCCACTAAGACGGGGTTTTGCAAAATTCCCTTCTTCACCCCCCGGAGGGCTGTGCGACAAAAACATGTTTGCGAACGTAACTCGGCTCCAAGTTACTACACGGTGAAGAAATTGCACAAGGGGAGACCAGATTTGAGTACAAAAAAAAAAAAAAAAAAAAAAAAAAAAAAAAATCGATTTTTGATTTTTTGATTTTAAAGAAGGAGGAGAAGAATTTCGCAAAATCCAGATTTTTTCCAGTAGAACTTGTAGAAGTAGAAGTAGAAAACGGCTGTGCGTCTTCTGGAGTATATTTCCAAAAACCTATTTTGCATGTTTTATGCTTTTTGATTGTGGGGGAGGGGGGGGAGATTTACGAGAGAGAAAATTTGAGAGCCTCTTTTTGCGTTAAATTTGTCCTGCGTAATCTATGGGAGCTGCGTTCACGAATTTTGGTGTATGGTTTGGATACTTTCATCAAACATCAATTGTGACGCGAATTTGTTAAATTGCCCCATGGAAGTGGAGGGGAGGGTTACAAAAAACATTTTGCAATCGTAACTCTGTTCCAAATCATCTCAAGAGGACAATTTTTTGGTATGTAGGTGTGCTATGTGCATCCAACGCTCAGTATAAGGGGATTCTGCAAAGAGTTCCCCTTTTCCTTCCTTTGGGGTCAGAGGGGGGAAAAACGCGTTTTTAATTGCAACTCTCATCTAAATTATCTCAGAAAGGCGATTCTTTGGTGTATGAATTGGTTAGGTGTGCCTAAAATGCTCTAAAAATGTATTTTTCGAAATATCTCCCTTCTCCTTTTGGAGAGAGGGGCAAAAAACATGTATTTGGTGTGTGTGTGTGCGCGCGCTATGTGTACTTAATACGCACTATAAAGATTTAGTGCGTATTCCTCTTCCCCCTTTGGGGTCAGGGAGGTAAGAAACACTTTTCCAAATATAACTCCGTTGTAAATCATGTCAAGAAATCTATATTTTGGTAGGTAGGTTTGACACACATTATAAAAACATTTTGTGAATTTTTCCTCTTCCCTCTTTGCCGAAGTGGAGGGGGGGGGGGCAAAAATACGTTAACTATATTTAAAATTATCTCAATTAAGTCTTTTTTTGTTATGGGGCTATTCTATATGTACCCAACATGGTGAAGGGATTTTTTGAAGACCCCTTTCACCCTTTGTGATCTGGTGGGCAAAAAACAACGTTTCAATTTGCAACTCTGCTCTAAATTATATCTCAGAAAGGCGATTTTTTGGTGTGTGTGTGTGTGTGTGTTGACTATGTGTACCCAACACACATTATAATGGAATTTTGCAAAATTTTTCCCCTTTGGCTGGAGAGGGGTAAAGTATTTGAGGTTTTGACTGATTTTAATGAATTTTTTTTTATATAATTTTTCATTTTATGAGATTTTTATATTAATATGTTATGTGCAATTTTGATAATTCATTTAAATATAGTGTCGAGCGAAGCGGGCAAAGCCTGCTAGTGTGCATATAAATCTTCAATTTTATGAGGCAAAAATGATTTTGTAACATTCGACTTGGACTAAATTGTATCTGAACATGGTCGACATTCATTTTCAAAATACAATCTGCCCGAAAAGTATGTAGAATATTCTATTTTGCCTATATTTTTTGTTGAAAATGACTTATATCGATATGACTTACTGTGTCATATTATGTAATTTATAATGAAAAAAAAGCAATACCCAATTCAAAGAACCCATATATTTAATGGAAATTTTTTAAATAGTAGAATAAACATAAATAACCTGTCCCAAAAGCCTACAGACGAATACAATTTTATGCGAGTTTGGCATCTGTAATCATAACGCCGATTTTGAGCCTAATAAATGTATTGTAAGAAAGAGGAAGCGGTAATTTCTTCTGCATTTCAAGATGCCCAAAACTTCGCAGCTTTCTAATGAAGAAGTGCGTAACATTTTGAATTTGAAATTGCACGGTAAGGAAATATCGAAACTTTTAAAACATTCGAAAAGTAAAAACATGTATTAGCTCGTAAGATGCCATATCAGCCAAAACTTCGTTTGGAATGACCATGAATGACGGATATTCGCAGTGATAGACGAATGCGAAAAATGGCTTTAAGTCAGAAAATGTCGGTTCGCGAAATTACCAAATAATTTATACATGTATGTATATATATACAGGGTGGTTATAATTAAACGTCCTCTATAAACAGCATCCTACACCGCAAACGGATGAAATGTGTGTGTGGAAAGTAACGAAATGTGGTACATAGACTAAACACGAGATGCGCTCACGGAATTTCGAAAAAAAATTATAGTTCCAAAATGTCCACCAGAGAGAATCTTTTCCGGAAAAACATTAAATTTAACACAATAAACGACCAAAACGGAATACAGAAACAGTATTAACATTTATTGACTATGTTTCTGATCACCTTGTCATCCGTTTTGGTCGTTTATTGTGTTAAATTTAATGCTTTTCCGGAAAACGCGCCCTCTGGTGAACATTTTGGAAGTAAACATTTTTTTTTTTTTTTTTCGAAATTCCATGAGTGCATCTCGTGTATAGTCTATATACCAAATTTTGTTGCATTCCGTTCCCCCGTATGCGCTATAGGATGCTGTTTACAGGGGAAGTTTAATTTTAACCACCCGGTATATAAATCGATATTTTTTAACTATTTCATTGAATGCAAGTCGCATATGATTTGAATAAACATGTTTCTAAATGGGTGTTTGTATGATTTCACGTTTTACTAAAACATGCATTTTACTGGAGTCTATAAGCTTTTGGGACAAACTGTAATTGTCTGTAGAATGGTACCGTTAATGAGTGGGAAATATATATTTTAATCTTACCTTATACAGATAATTAAATTTTAATTCAACATATAATAATTAAATTTTAATTCAATAAAAAATAGTTTCCTTACAAAGACAGTACTAATTTTTATAATGAAAAACTGATGAGATTGCTGTCGTAAATTAATTGGCAATAAGTTAAATTATCTCAATTGCGATATAGGTTTGCATCACGTAATAAATCCATTAATTTACACGTCTGCCAGAAATCACTTCGAAATTTCATTGACAGAATTATAATGATTTTAGTTTAATCGTAGTATATACGCAATATTAAACAAAGTTCAGTAATCAAATTATTAAATCTTTGTTTATATTTTAAAAAATATAATTACTAAGGTTTTATTTCTATATCTTATGTTATCTCTTTAAAATAAAAGAGTTAAAAATAAATCCCTAAGTATCGGATTTTATTAAATATTATTTTTTGATTAAAAAAATATCATTGACAAAAAAGTACGAAAGGTCACGTACGATCTCACGTTTCAGTTAAAAAACGTTTTTAAGATATTTCATTTCATATACATCTCTTATGTGGGATAAAATGTTTAACTAGAAACAATTTTAAATAATTTTGTTAGCGTTTCACAAATTGAAAACTTTTGAAGGAAAAAACACGAAAAAATTAAAAGAAACTTAGATAACATATTTAAATTTAGTTTTATTTTATTTATTTTATTTTATTTTATTTTTTCAACACTTCAGAATGCATTTCAGGTATATCCTGAATTTAAAGGACATTTTCTTTAATACAAATATATATTTAAAAAAAAAAAAATTCATTAAATTTTGAAAATTGTAGTCCTCTAATAAATACTATCTCATTTTTAATAAAATTAAGCAGTGTATTATTAAATTTATTGTTAAAGAAAATCTAATTATAGAATATTGTTTTTTGAATATGTATATTTTCAATTCAAAATATGCTTCGGATACAAACACGCAAAATATGGATTAAGATCCTTTATGTTAGGGCGTGGTGTGCGATAAAAAAATATCGATCGAATTTCTATCAATTTCATTATTATTATTTTGTGTATTTATAGATAAAATTAAAAGGGTAACAAGTAGAGATTTCATAAGTACAAAACTTTGAATAAACACCATAAAATGCCGCTCTGATTGCAGCACTCGTGCCTGCTTTGTTCGCCTGACGAAGGGTCGTGTGTGTTTTGAACCCGAAACAATTGTTGCGAATTTTTTTCACTTTATGGTGTTTATTCAAAGTTTTGTACTTATTACTTAAAAGCGTCAGTTCTATGGTGCTTTCTTATCATAAGTAGAGATTTATTCCAAAAATGTGAAATCAGTGATATTTTTGTATGCTATACTATACACAGCTCTACAATGAAGTTTTTTCTTCCATTAATGTATTACGTAAATTTAAAAGAAATATATTCTATTTATAAATAAGAATTTTTCATAGTGACAGCAAGAAAAAAAAAAGTTTTCTAACGTACATTTAAATAAAATTTATAATTCATTTATTCTAAAGTGAGTCATCTTATGTTAACAGTTTTTAATTTTTATTGCTATTATTATTATTACTATTATTATTATTATTATTATTATTATACTACATTTACAAAATATTTCTAATACTTTGTCGTCACTTAGTAGGAAAACTATAGCTGATTTAAAAAAAAAAAAAAAAAAAGTTATTTTAAAAATCAGCTTTTCAAAGATGCTAGAAATTTTCCATATGTTCCATACAATTTTTCCGAATTTCAAACTTTCATAAACGGAAAATTTTAACATTTCTGAAATGAGCGTTTCAAACACAATTTTCGAAATACTTAAATGGTATAGAAAGGAAATTAAAAGAGCTTACAGAGCTTTATTACTAAACCGATAGGTGAGTACTTTTCACACTTTAATCATCAAATGTATCGCGAGTAATGAAAGCCTATATTGCAACTTGGGCAGATCATTAAGTAAGGATAGCTTATGCATGGAATACTTGAGAAGACCCTAAAGGAAAAAGGCATGAGGGCTCAAATTGGGTGACCTTCAGGACCGTGATAAATTAGTATAATCATTAGCCAAAGGCCCTACATTCGGGGACTATGAGCCTTCAACTGAAAATTTAATTCACTTTTGTACATTTATGCTTATTACAAATGATAATTGAGTAAATTTTAAACAAATTAGAACCCTAATTCTTTTATGTAAGCCATGAGGAGTCGCATTTGAAAACAATAATAAATTTTCTTGAGGAAAGGGATGGGAAAATTAAGTTTCAATAAGTAAATTAAATACAAAATTATGTTGAAATTTAAATACAGCATTACAAGAAGATTAAAATATTTTTAAGCAATTATTAGGGGGACCGGAAAATAATGTCGTTTTGAATTAAAATACTGACATCGGAAATTTATCCTGGATAAAATTTAAGATATTCTTAGGTAACTTATAAGATGGTTATTTGTAAAGTACCATGTAAACACTGTTAAACAAAAATTTCATTTTATTAATTCAAAACGACATTATTTTCCGGTCCGGTCCCCCTAATACTTTTTGTTTACATGTTTTTTTTTTATTCTTCATCAAACAATTTTTTTTACATCTTTCAGTATATTTTGGCATTATAGTGCAACATTATAGCGTATGTAAAAATTATATTAAGCAAATGAATTGGGTTGGTTGGTTGATTGGGTTTTTACTTCGCACTAGTGCTGCGCAATGGGCAATCCAAATGAATTGGGGAAAACATTAAGCAAGGAAGAAAATGAAACAAAGCTTTAAAAATATTAATATACTCTTTCTTGTCTTATGACAACCCAAACACAACCAATCCATTCACATATTTCAAACTTTGTAAAAATAGAATAAAACAATTATTTAAAGAAGAAAAAAAAAAAAGAAAAACTTCACTTTTGAAATTATCCTCTAAATTTATATATATATATTAATGGGAGACGTTGCTGTTATATTTAATAAAAAATAAATATATATTTAAAATATTTATTCTAATAAGTGCAGTGTCACATTTATAAAGTTTTAATATTTTTTCTTTGCAGGAATTCCCGTTTATTAGCCGATTAAAATAAACTATTGAATGTTAAAACACGTAAAACAATAACTGATAACTTAATAAACTGCCAAAAATGACCATTTCACGAGAGTCGGGGTAATTTTATTATCATTCTGCCTAAGGTTTGACAGTTATTAACCGAAAAAAAAAATAAAAGAACAAAAAAGAACGAAATGTTGAAAGGGTTAAGGGATAAATAAAAAAGTATAGAAGTTTAAGCCAATGTTTAATCCAGAAAAAAAAAAAAAAAAAAAAAAAAAAGTCTTTATTTCACAGTTGTGTCACGGAAAGCTCTTGCAACCCATGAGACCGTTAAAAACAGTGTAATAAAAATTTATAAATAAGAGAACAGTGAGATGAATCAGAAATAGTGCATTTAGCTCGAGTTCCTAACATGAAAGAAAACTAAAGGAAAAATGTTTTCTGGCAATGATAAATGGAAAGTTAAAGATAAATAATTTTCTCAAATTGAATTTTTGAAATGTGTAATTTGAAGGATGTTTATGCAATATACTTGAGATTCTAGCCTGTAATAATTAAAAGTTAATACATTAAGGTAATTTTGTTTGAAAAAAACTTCGCTTATACACTTTTTTTTTTGCAAGTAAAATTGTCAAATAACCAAAATTAAATTAGCTGTGTGTTGGGATAGGTTTAGATGTTAAGGCCGATTAACTACTCGAGGGACTTAGGTCAGAGTGGAATGCCCATCGTGAGACAGACCATATTTATGCAAGTTTCGGACCAGTGGTGTCTGAATTTAATTAACATACATATTATTAAGCATAGAGAATAAAATGTATTCGGATATTTTTCTAAAAAAAAAAAAAAAAAAAAACCTTGTGACATATGCTTAAATTAACCATCATAAACCAATAATTATATAAAAAAAATCACAAAACAGCATATTATAATTATAGTTCATTTATTATTCTTTGAATTTGGAGTAATCAAAATAACTTACTAGCTCTGTTCACAAACCAATTTGCAAAGAAAATTAAAAAAAAATATTTTCAAAGATTCCTTTTACATACCATTCAAGATTAAAATTACTCAAAAATCTACTTTTGCTCAAATAATGATGCTTTATTTATATTCTGGTCTCTTTCTGAATATTCTATAAATATCTTGAAAATCACAGAATAGACAGAACGCTTATCATGCCAATCTCGTTCATCGGTTCTCCGTCTCATTCAACATTTATGAGAATGCGAAGAGAGGTTTCTCGAGAAAGGTTTCATCTTCTATCGTCTTACAGGATCCTAATACGAGCTTCAATAAGTGCAGCTATATGAAGTATTCATTACCAATTCAAACCTCTGATAACCTTACAGACGTCGAAGCGAAACGGAACTTGTGTGGATGGTATATGAAAACATATACAAGGAAGTCTGCGTTTATACATGCTTTCGATAAACAGTATTTTTATTTTTAGAAATATTTTTGAATACATGTTTAAAAATATACGACTGGGTATATGTCTTTCGAAAGAAAACAAAATGTTGTTTTCAGAAAGCATTTGAAATTTATTGAAATTCTTCAACTTTCAATTGCATATATGGCAATGAAATATGTTTGAAGCATATTTAAATAATGCAATACAGAAATATACTTGAAATATGAAAAATAATAAAGACATTATAGTAATAATAAAATAAAATTGTTACAAATATGTACAACTATATTTCAACGAAACGTATTTTGCTTTTAAATCAATCTAAGTAATTTATCAAAAATCTATTGAGTCGGTGGGAAGGTTCTGTCGTATTAAATTAAACAATTGACACTGAAAAATTATCCTGGATAACATTTATATAACTTTTAAGAAGGTGCTCGTAAATACCTTCCTAAAAGTTATATAAATGTTGTCCAGGATAAATTTCCGGTGAAAGTTGTTTAATTGAATATGGCAGAACGTTTCCGCCAACCCAACATATCATTAAAAGATTTAAATGTCATAATTTGAGACATCGATTTTTCTTCCATGTTCAAAATGCTCAAAGCAGCAAAATCAAAAAGTGAACAATGATCATGGTGAAAAAGCATATCATTAATTATTTTTCAATTTTACAGTTCTGTAAATAGAGTGAAAATTATAAATTCTAAACTGCTATTTTAAAATAGGAATGCGATCACAATTTACAGATTAATTAGTAGTTTTATCAGTTTCTCTGCTATCAAACGACTTTGCGAAAAATGTAATTAAAGAAAATAAAACATAAATGAATAAAATATTGAGGTTTAAAGTACATGCATTGGTAGCAATATTGTCATATATATGTATATATATATATATATATATATATATATATATATAATTTAGGTAGGCGTCTAAATAAATATTTTGCTCATTTGTACCGTTTTCCGTTAAACACAGAGACAAAAACATGTAAGCTTTACGAAACATCGTTTTGCCGTAAACGACCGGTGATGGTTTCTTGCAAATAAATTTGCCATTTATTTACAAGAAAACGTTTATTTCTCCCTGTAAATAATTTTATAATTAACATGTTTCGTCAAATTTTTTAAATTTTATAATTAATATGGTTCTAAATTTATTTATCTCAGTTGCAAGTGCTCAGTAATCAAGAGCTGTACTCATACTGTAAATCAGAATACCTACCACCACTTTTGTATCTCTTTTAGTAGTGAAATTTCTAATCATGCACCGATTGCACATTAATGGTAATTTATAAAGTAGAGAAGTAACTTTACTTTATAAAATTATATAGCAGAGTTATAGCAAGTTAAAGCATATAATAAAAAATTCAATTCAATTTTTAAAAAGGGAAAGTATTGTCAAATCCCTTACTGCCGACCATAAAATCTTGAACACCCACTGGTGAACGGTAGGGACCAAGTTAATTACCGCTGCTGTGAATCGTTCGAGCTTACGTATTGCCTCTTATATAAATATCAGCAGCAAAATTAACAAAATAACTATCGTAATTTCTTTAGTTGTAAACATTTACCATAATATATGAAATGTGAATTGTCTATCAATCTCAGTATCGATTTCATTATTGAAAACTGATTGGTATATGTGCATGTACAAGAAGGTGATAAATCTCATTTAAAAAATCTAATTTTTCGTCTAATTTTAATCTAGAAATTTTTTATGAACTATTGCTATATGAAAAAAAAAGTTCCGGGAGATTCGGATTCTTGTTACCCTGCTTTATTTCTAAAAATGATTTCCGACCTGTTTGGGTCAAAAAAACAAAAAAACATAGAAATTACTAAATTTTTAGCTAAACATTACACAATATTAATACTATTATTACAATTATTAGTTATAATTTATAGTTTTTAGTAAATTATTCAGTCAATCAGATAGCTGTTTAGACACACGTTTTCTAAAAAATTAGAGGAAAAAAAATGAAACTCTAAGAAACATTTTCAGCAAATTTTATGCAATTACACATGCTTCTTTCAACCCTTTTGCGGCGCACTGTCCTCGCTGCTAGAACGAAATTATTAAATTCCAATTACAAAAACTCATCCTCGAAATTTTTTAGCAAAATTTTACTTTTATGACATAAGAGACAGGGTCGTCAATTTCTCTTATTTTAATTTTGTTCGTGAATTCCGGTGGCAGTGTAATTTAAATGATCCCAATTACCTAGCGCCGTAAAGGGTTAACATGGTACTATTCTGTATTGTACCAGGTTTAATATACGCATAAATTATAATTATATTCTCAAGTGCAATGAATGTGCTTAAAATAATTGGATTTCGAGAAAAAAATGTCATATATCGAAAGTTAATCGCATTTTTCAAAAATAAGCATTTTCTCAGAATACTTCAAAAGTGTTTTTACTCTTTCAGCATTAGCAGTTTTTCAGCATATCTCTTTAATGATACATAAAATTAATACTATGTTCAGTATAAATATAAAATTTTGATACTATATACTACAAATATTTATTATCTTTTTTTAGAAAAAAGCAACATATATTTTAAAATTTAGTCGCAGCAACGTTTCATATCGACTATGAACGATGGAAAAAACGCACATACTGCTGAAAGTATTAAATGGTTTTATTGTTATTGGAAAAATAATTTTTAACCTTCATGAAATGAAACTTATCAAAAAATACTAAATACTTGATATATATTAAGAAAAAAATCGATTTAAATAAGTTTTAAGGAGACAGGCAAAAATGTCCAAAAAATGTAAGGGGAAAAAATAAAAAGCCTAAGATGAATGGTATGCAGATGAATTGTAAAATAATGCAGACATACCAGCATTTCAATTAATTTTGGAACATTTTTAGTAGCACCTGTCTTCTTTTCACACCACCTGTTTTGAAGGGTACTTTTTTTTTCTTATTTAATCGCAATTACATATTAGAAATAATTCACTTGGAATAAAGTCTGAGATGACAACATTTTAGTTTATTCTGGAGTATTACAAAGGCCAGCGATGTTTACTTTTTTCTTCAAGATGAAGTGTTTTTCTGATGTATTTTTTGGTGTTCATTAAGGAAAAGATATTCAAAAATCTCCATCACGTACAGTTTTTTTACAAAAAATGAGATTTTTTGAAAAATTGGCAAATTTAATACATTTAATTATAAAGACACAAGAATATTTATAAAAATGTTTTGAATATATCTAATATCATGGTGGAGAAGTTGAACTTGCTATGTAGCCACTGGTATATGTAAGTAATTTTTTTAAGTGGATATTTAACCCTTTGCGCTCGGCATATTTTCCGTAAGACACGCCTTTTGGCGTTCCTTTAAAACGTCACACGTATAGTTTCTAACTTACTACCTTTTGGCTACCGAAAAATTGTAATAATTTGTTTTATTTTACTTCATCATTAAATAAAATAAATTTTTCTGTTAAAATTTTACGGTAGCCGAAAGGTAGCCTATAGTTACAAGTTTTAGAAAAATAACATTTCATTTGCAGAGGAACACCTTAAGGTGAGGCTCGATTTTTTAATGTCCCCTCAGAAGGGACATACGAGCGATAAGGGTTAAATATTTATTTTTTTCTTTCTCTCTGTCAAGTTGTGCTGAATCATTTTAAATATACATCTGTGGCTAATTTAATTATTTTTATGGTTTTAACAGCCCGTGTTAACACTCCAGATAGCTTTTATTATATATGTGGTTAGATTGTGGCAAAAAAGAAACAACGACTAATCACGGACGTTGTTCGAAAAGTATATCTTGCTTACTTTGGTGTAAAAATTGAGCACCAAGACAAGTCATGGGCACCGCATCGAGTATGTTCAAGCTGCGAAGAAGAGCTACGCATGTGGGCAAAATGTAACTTGAAATCTTTTGGTTTTGGTGTCCCTATATGATATGAAAAGGACCTAGAAATCACATTGATTATTGTTACTTTCGATCGTGCAACATACATGAACATAATTTTAAAAACAGAAAAGAGATATTTTATCCGAACATGGATTCTACGATACGCCCTGTTCCTCATGGTCCCAGCATTCCAATTCCTGTGCCTCTGGAACATTTTAATGACATGCCTTCTCTTTCAGGGGACGAATCAGAAGACAATTCTGAGGACGAGTTTCAAGTGAAAAGCTACAATGAGCCCCAACAATTTTCACAATCAAAATTAAACGATGTGATCAGAGATCTCGTCCTCACAAAAGATGTCCTCGCAGCTGTTAGGATCTAGACTTCAAGAAAAGAACTTGTTGTCCTCCAGAACTTCTTTTTATTGATTCCGAAATCGAAAAAAAGACTTTGTGCCTTGCTTTTTGCAAGACAACGAATTTGTGTACTTTTCCGAAATTCCCTGCTTGATGAAAAAGTTCAAAATTCAGCATCTGTCTAAAGATTGGAGACTTGTCATTGATGCTTCTAAAAGAAGCCTTAAAGCTCCTCTTCTTCCCAATAGCAATAAATAACCTTCTATACCAGTTGCACATTCAGTACATTTAAAAGAGAGATATTAGAATTTAGCCTTGATTCTCACGAAGATTAAGTACAAGGAATACTGTGGTGATCTGAAAGTTCTTTGTATAATTATTGATCAACAAGGAGGCTACACAAAGTACCCTTGTTTCCTTTGCGAATGCGACAGTCGAGCAAGAGACAAGCACTGGACTCAGAATATATCAACAAGTAAAACGCTTAAAGTAGGAGAAAAAACGTGGTCTTCGAGTCTTTGGTACATGCAAAAAATGTTCTTCTGCCACCACTTTACACCAAACTAGGCATCATGAAACAATTTGTTAAATCTTTGCCAAAGCATATCCCCGGCTGTCAGTGTAGCGAAGTTGAAAGAAGGCGTTTTTGTCGGTCCTGACATTCGAAAACTGATGACAGATGACATATTCGGAAACAAAATGGAAAATATTAAAAGAGCAGCTTGAGCATCATTTAAAGACGTTGAAAAGAAATTTCTTGGCCACCACAAAGATCCCGATTTCAAGAACATCGTAAGAACTATGCTAAAAAACTTCAAAGACATGGGCTGCTCAATGAGCTTTAAGCTTCACTTTTTTAAATCACATCTTAATTATTTCCCTGAAAATCTAGGCGATGTGAGTGAATAACAAAGAGCGGGATTTCACCAAGATATTAAAGAAATAAAAAGGGACGACGGAATATCAATATGTCAGCAGACTAGTGTTGAATGCTACATAGAGAGTGGTCTCAAGCTGTGCGCAAGAGAAAAAGCACTAAACGGAGCTTCAGTGTAAAAAAACAAAGACATTTAAAAGAAAAGTGTAAATAATTTGTATTTTAATATATTTCATAGCTGTCAACTTGAACGGTTTTCTGCTATCGGAAACTTTTTATAGAAATTTTCACTGATCTTTTTAGCAGTTTTCTTCAATTAATCATAATGATTCTTTTTACAAAGAAATATCGGTGTTAAAATACCGTATAAGTTGGCACCTATGATATTTTATACATAAAGAGTTTCGATTCTTTCATAGCCTCTGTGTGAATTCTTCAGATTTCCTCCTTACTTTGGGAAAATTTCTTACGTGATAGGGAAAAAAGACAAGCATTTCTGAATTCAATTTGAACGAAAACATAAGAAATTCCCAAAGCGATTCATAAAAAAATTTTAAACTACGTTTTCACAGGCCTGTGTTATTAGTATTCCCTTTTTTCCGCACCATTTTACTCCTATTAAATCGTAATTACGTATTGGAGAAATATCACTACAAATAAACTGGCGTGAAAAAAAGGGCGGATACTAACTGTACTCCAGAATAAATTAAAATGTTGGTAGGTCTGATGATGTAACAATTTCGAATTTAGACGTTTTGTTGAATATATGGAGAAATACTTGACGGATTCTCTTGGAACTTTATGGGTGTAAATAACATATCACTCCACTTATTCATCAGCGAATATTTTGTTCCGAAAAGAACAAAGCGATAATTAATAAATTAAAAAAAAAAAAAAAAAAAAAAAAAATGAAATCTGTTGCAGCTCTAGTATGTGACTATGAGTCTTGATTAAATTAACTGTATTCATTTATATGACTATAGTCAGGGGTCGTACTCTCCGCCCTTTTTTCAGGACACTGTCAAAAATAAGAAATGTTTGTCTTTTTTACCACCATTAATTTCATGCAGAAATATTTAAAGTGTTTTGATAGTAATGTGTCGGGATTAAATAGGATATATATTATTGTATAAAAATTGTGGTAACAATAAAGGCTGAATTGTCTAATTCTTGAAAATATCTTGAAAAAAAGGGCGGAGAGTACGACCCCACGTATATTCATAAACATATAAAAGGTTTCTTTAATAAAATTAAAAAAAATCTCTGTACATTTTTTTTTGTTTTAATATACATCTTTTTTCAAACTAATGAAATATCATTTTTGCGAAACTTTTGCATAATACATTAACATGCCTGACAACATTTATAATTTAATCCGGAGAACAATTAGTGCCCGCCCCTTTTTTAAATCACTTTGCTTGTACAGAAAATTCCTCCAATATGTAATTGCGATGACAGGGCTGCCACAGGTGACTTTTTTTAAATATTTTCTTTTCGTACTACATTTCTAAAAAATATAATTTATGAATTATTTTCGCAGGTTAATCTGCACTTTGCCTGCATAAATTTATTATAAATTTTATGTTATGGAAATAGTGGTCCGAAAATAATAATAATAAAAATAATCTGGTGTGTCACTCACACGACTTTCTCTTACCCTGAAATTTAATACTATAAATACAGGTTGCAGATTAATAGTAAGATAACGAGTACTGTTATGTAAACCTATGTTAAACAATTCATATTAGGCTTCTGAAGAGTTTTATATGATAATTAGTTCTGTGTGAGGGGGCTACCGCCCCCCTCAACCCCCCGTTTCGTTAATGCACCTACATTTATATACAATTTAATTCGTTTATTAAAAAATATTTCTCTTTTTAAAAAATAATTTATTAAAATTATTATTTTAAAAAATTATATTTCATGATAAGGCAGACGATTTCCATATTAGAGAAGTAGTATAACACCAAATATCCAAAAAAAGTCCATTTTATTCTCAATATTAAAAAAAAAAAAAAATAAATAAATAAAGTGCGATTTTTTTTTTCGTTAAAAGTAAAAAAAATCGATAACTTTGTTTTAAATTATCGCAGATCGATGGTTCAACCATTCGTTTTAAAGGTATTGGCAAGCGCTTTTGAAAGATACCCATCATGAAAATTTACTCCCCTCCAGGGGGACTTCCCCCCCCCAGGGGGAGGCGAGGCTCCTAAATACACAAAAAAATTTTCCCAGTTAACTGTCTCTATTACAAAAAATATATATTTGTTTCATTTGGTTTAGTGCAGTCTATAGACGTTAAACTCTATTTTTCTGCAATTTCCCCCATAGACGTAATGTATTAGAATTCTCTTGATTGTCCCTGTACACGAACCATTTGTTTGATCTTAACGAAAAGCTTACTGTAGCATCCCTATATGATACACATTTAGAATACCAAGTTTGAACTTTCTGCCATAATTTGTTTTTGAGATATGCTGATAACAGACAGACACACAGACACACACACAGACACACAGACACACACGCAGACACACAGACCATTTGCTAAAAATATGATTTTCGTATTCAGGGAACCTCAAAACGTGTAAATATAACAAAATCTCGCGTTCGAAAATTTGACCCAAAAACAATACTTTCTCTACCTTATGGGTAAGAGAAAGTAAAAAGAGTCACCTGTGGTAGCCCTGCGATGAAATAAGAAGAAAAATGTTCTTTGAAAATAGTGGTGTGAAAAAAAAAGTGGGTACTAATAACACTCCGAAATAAGTTATAAATGTTTCCAAGTAAGCATTAGATACAACATATTTCTATCAGAATATAAAAATATTACTCATCTGATGAATAAAAAGAATTTTTAATTTTTTATGAGCAAACAATCAGACAGTTTCTTTTGCATAATTTATTAACCAAACATAAAGAGGTGCTCTGAACAAATAGCGAAATATCGTTAAAAATTAGAAATATATCGTCGATACGATTTGTTGTAAGAGAAGAAAAATTATAAAAGATCTTTTCCAGAATTTTATTTTGAATCAACTTACACTATATTGCCATGAATTGATTCGGAATAAAAATATGAGTAAAATCCTGTATGATTTTGCTTCGTTTTTAGCGTGCTTGATATTCAACTAATTCTGTCGGCGATATCTTTGTAAATTTCCCCGTTATTTGCCTTTTTTTTTTTTTTTTTTTTAAGTAATTATGTGTATTTAGCTAATAAATTATATGAAACAAATTTTATGTGCTAATGTTTCATCAGATATTTAAAATTTTATATTCTTATTACAATATAAGAAAGTACTCACACTACAATACGAATATGTTGTGTCTACTGCACTGTGTCATGTTTTGTAAAAAGCGCAATACATTTGTTTCACAACTTTGCATCTTAAAAAATAAAATATTTTCAAAAAATTTTCAATTTGGTCAGAGAAACCCGTGTTACTGATATAGAAAGGAATACAAATATTTAAAAGTAACTTCGTAATCATATGCTTCAGTATTAAAACTTTTTAAGTATTATAATTTGCAGGTTTATTACAAACATTTTTACATTTGTTTATTTTGATACCGGTCTCTAAGGGTAGAAGTGGTTTTCATAATCAGCACCACTCTTTTTATTTAGAAAAATTGTGTTTATTTTTAAACTAATATACTCCGATTAAATAGGGTTGCGATTATTGCTAAAAAATACTGGTGGAAGATTTCCGTCAAAAGACGGAAAACTTTCACCCCTGCCAGTCTCCTTTTGCTTTCGGGA
Source organism: Salticus scenicus (assembly GCA_963930645.1). NCBI lineage: Eukaryota > Metazoa > Arthropoda > Arachnida > Araneae > Salticidae > Salticus > Salticus scenicus. The sequence continues at coordinate 157,931,101 of OZ005651.1, read as the reverse complement.
CAAAATATTTGCTGAAATAAATGCGATGTAAAATACTGTGTATGCCCGTCAAGTATTTCTTTAGATATTCGACAAAATGTCAAAATTTGAAAGTGTCACCGCTTTTACATTTTTACAAGCTGTTGGAAGTACCTTCCCCTAAACTTGAATTGCTTAATCTTACAAGTTTATTATAAATTGCAAAGTAGAGCAAAGAAAGGAACAAATTTTTTTTTAAGTATTTAAAAATTTGGAAATTCTAGTTCAAAAATCACAAAATTAAAATTTTTATATTCTTCCCATACAAAAATTTTTCCAGCTTAGGAAATGATCCTCATACATAAAAAAAAATAAATAAAAAATTACAAAAATACACCATTGTACTATAAAATGTCCCCGAGATATGACAATACAAAAGGGGATGATAAAAGGATGGGGGCACATTGCGTTTCTAGGATCATACACAAATCACGAATGAAAACAACAATAGCGTAAATAGATGAACATACTACTTGCATTTTAATTTGCCGCTAAATCGTCACAAACATTGCTTAAACATATCAGTAGAGCATTTAATAATACAATGATGAAATTTTATATTTGATGATATTAGGGTATAAGGCCCTTTTTTAAGTAGGAACATTTTTATTTTTTATTTTATTTTATTTTATTTTTATTTTTATTTTTTTCTGTATCTCGGGATCGTGTAAAAATTTAAATTTTACAAATATTGAAATTCAATCTTCTGAATTTTTTAAAATAATTTTATAAATTCTGTGCTTTCATTTACACACCTTTGCAAATGTCTAAGATCAATGTTTAAGGAATGAAAACCAAAGTCAAACTTTTTCGAATTCCCTGTATATACATAAAATTAACGCCGTTTATCATGCTTTTACTTTAAAATAAATTTTAAAACATACACATTGTATTAACGTATTTAATGGCTTTAGATGCAATTATTACAAAATATTAGACAGAGTTACCAAGTTTTATAATTCATTTCGGAGCATTTTTAGTCCCGCCTCTTTTTTATACCACTTTTTATTAACACATTCGCGACCACATGCTTTTGTCTTTTTGACAGTACGCCTGTTCTTCCTAGTTACAATATTCCAGAACAATATTTTCTGTATTCTCATATATATTACAAATGAATATACATTATAATTATGTTCCTTCCAATCAAAGTATTTGTATCCATAGTATATTTGATTGTAAAAATATGAATAAAGGGTTTATCCTTATTGATCAACACACAAATTGAGAAAGAAACGCCCCCTGGCGGAGTTACAGATCTTCAAATGGCGTGAATCTACGTCACCGGCTGCGAAAGTGTTAAGTGTGATTTTTTTTTTTTTTTTTTATCGTAGTTATATGTTGGAGAAAATTATTCAATAAATAAAATGGTGGGAAATAAAGGCGGATTAAAATGTTCCGGAATAAATTATGAAAGCTGGCAACTCTGACATTAAGTTGTCGGGAAAGTTCTGTCGCATTCAATTAAACAACACACCGGAAATTTATCCTGGACAGTATTTATATAATTTTTAACATGATGTTTGGTAACTACTTTCTTAAAAATGATATAAATATTATCCAGAATAAATTTCCTGTGACAGCTGTTTAATTTAATTAGACAGAACATTCCTCCTACCTACTATATACCAAAAATATATTATACCAAATATATATATATATATATATATAAACATAAGATATCTATATTTAAAACCATTAATCGTCAGCAGCTTTTCAACATATCTATTTAATGATTCATAAAATTAATACCGTACACAGTACAAGTATGAAAATTCTATACTGTATACTTCATATATTTATTAATCTTACTCTCTAGAAAGATAATAAATATATATATATACAGTAAAGTCTCGTACAACGCGATGGCAGAGATGCAGAGATGACAAATTAATAAAACAGTTTTATTTTTTAACACCAATAAATTTTTAGAGTACCAATCTAATGGTTCATACACTTGATTTAGTTTTTTTGTATAAAGCAGTTGCTTTGATATAAAATTAGTGGTGTTAAAAAATAAAATTGTAATATTCATGAGGCAAACTTGCGCCCGCGTTGTACGAGATTTCACTGTATATATTTAAATCTCTTTAAGCGTCAGCAGTTTTTCAACATATCTGTTTAATGATTCATAAAATTAATACAGTACACAGAACAATTATGAAAATTTGATATTGTAATGCTACAGATATTTATTACTCTTATTCTCTAGAAAGTCAATATATATATATTTAAAACCCTTTAAGCGTTAGCAGTTTTTCAACATATCTGTTTAATGATTCATAAAATTAACACTATACTCAGTACAAGTATGAAAATTTGATGCGGATATTTATTCATCTTATTCTCTAGAAAGAGTATGTATATACGTATATATATATTAAAATTTAGTCATACCAGCTATTTACAACATTGCCTTTGACATAAAAACGACTTCTTGCTCTTAAATATATGCATAACGCATATAACGGCATAAATTAGTTCTGTTTTATCATTAGGATGTTGTTTTTTAATAAATAGATTCTAAAATAACAATTTAACTACACGTACTTCTTTTATGTTAAAACATAGATGCAAAGTTTGTTTCAATGTATATTCTACATGGCAAGTTTCAAAAGAATTATACTATATCCTTTAAAATAAAGCTATTACTAGCTCTATTCATAATATGTTCCTAATTAATCACACGGTTCCTGTCTTTACCAATTAGTTAATTTTCCACAGCAGTTTCTAAAGAAATTAGAAAAGCGGAAATGACGCTAACTACGAAAATAACTACAGAGAATGCTTGAATATTCTATCATTAAAAGTTAACCGACACTCCATAAAAATCTTTAATCACTTTTATGTACAATTTAAAGCTTTCGATCGGTGATATTATGTGGACTAAAACTCCATAATATGAGAAATAGTAATCCTGCAGTAAAATCTGAGATAATACTTTTAAGAGTATATAGTAATGGCGTTTAATTTATTAATGAAGTTTCTGGTTAAAGTTACTACGCATAATATGTCTTTAGAAACTCTTAATTAAGAGATATAATTCATATTTCTGTAACAAGTAGCAGATATTTAGTTAATTTTTCAGAATTTAATAGAGAATGTCGATAGATATTTTTCTTTCTGTTCCTTAATGTTTTGATTTTGATTTTTACTTTCTTCTATCTTCAATAGAAGAAAGTATTGGATTCGTAAAAATTTTCGATTTCGGGTTTTTGATGGATTTACACGTTTTGAGAGATGTAGAACACGATTTTACCATTTTTAGAAAATGTCTGTCTGTCTGTCTGTCTGTCTGTCTGTCTGTCTGTCTGTCTGTGTGTGTGTGTGACAAAATTTTGTGGCAACTGTATCTCTGGAACTACTGCACAGAATTTCATACAAATTGGTATGTAGTTGCACCTTGACATAAATTAGTGCCTATCAACTTTTGGTAAAAATCGTCTTACAGGTTGCGTTGCCATCCCGCTTTTTCTAAATTTTTAACAGGGTGATAAAGGCAAAAATTTTCAAGATGGGTATCTTTCGAAAGGTCTCGTCAGTACCTTTAAAACGAATGGTTGAACTATAAATCTGTGATAATTTAAAACAAAGTTATCGATTTTTTTTACTTTTTACGAAAAAAAAACTTAGAAAAAAAATCTTTTTTTTTTTTCCTCTCTCCTTAATTTTATCAAACTCCCACGGTTTCCGTGATCTGACAAACTTAAACTAATTTTTGCTTTTTTCCCGTAATTTTGTCAAAGTCCTACGGTTTCCGTGTCTTGACAAACTTTAACATATTCTTGCATTTTTCCCCTAATTTTGTCAAAGTTCCACGGTTTCCGTGTTTTGACAAACTTTGACAAAATTTTGGGTAAAATGTGAAAATTATTCTAAATTTGTCAAAACACGGAAACCGTGGGACTTTGACAAAATTAGGGGAAAAAAGCAAAAATTAGTTTAAGTTTGTCAGAACACGGAAACCGTGGGAGTTTGATAGAATTAAAGGGAGAGGAAAAAAAAAAAAAAAAAAAAAAAAAAAAAAAGTGGGACTTTGACAAAATTTTGGGTAAAATGTGAAAATTTGTTAAAGTACCACTTTTTTTTTCCTCTCCCCTTAATTCTATCAAACTCCCACGGTTTCCGTGTTCTGACAAACTTAAACTAATTTTTGCTTTTTTCCCCTAATTTTGTCAAAGTCCCACGGTTTCCGTGTTTTGACAAACTTAGAATATTTTTCATATTTTACCCAAAATTTTGTCAAAGTCCCACTTTTTTTTTTTTTTTTTTTTTTTTTTTTTTAATTGTTGTTGCTGAGTGAATTTGTATAGGAAAAGATAGAAGAAAGTCATGTGGTGGCCACAACATACTAGTTTTATATTTATGGGGTACAGGGGGGGGAATTTATCTTTTCACGATTAAAAAATACTGCCTTTAATATATTTAAATATTGCGTCAGTTTAGAAAATTAATAAACTTATTGAAAATGAGAATTACAAACTGTTGTGTGACAAATTTCTGTAATTCATCTCCTTAGTTGTTAGAATAATATTAAATAAAATAAAATTTTGTTGTTTTTCCATTTGATAATGTGAGACATTATTTGAGTCAAAATGGAATATGTGAGACATTACTTGAGTCAAAATGTAATGTATATTCACAAATTTTAAAGTATGCAAATTCCGTGAAAGATTTTCGAATTTAATATTCAGGTTGAAACAAGAACAAAGATCATGCGAGATGCATTGATTATTAACACTTTCCAACTGTACATACTTGTTGTATCGTATAACTTTCAATGTTCTTTGCCTACGTTAACATACGAAGGACAGACAGACGGACTGAAAGGCATACAGGTAGACTAATTGAAATCATAATCATTCTTAAACATTGTTGGAACGTGTTTAAAATGCTTAACGTAAAAGAAAATGCAGTCCTTAGATTCTAATTGCAGCCTTTAGTATATCTGAATATTTTAGTGTATCCCTGTAAATCTGCAAGTTAACCATATCATACTCTATACAAAACATTATTTCAGTATATTAACACTAAAGTCAATTTCTTTATGACTTTTCAGTACAAAGTTATTTAAATGTGATTTTTAAAAATGTCTGTCCTAAACCGCAATAAATTAGCTTTTTGGGGGGGAGGGGGGGGGGGGTATTCCTGTACACAAACCAGTTGTGAAGGTCCTATTAATGTCATTTAAAATAGGGAACATTCCATGGTGAACTTGAATAACATATATCACTTTTTAAAATTTCTGAAAATATTTACGGACACTGGGGACAGGCAGATGGACAGTCGGACAGACAAATACACAAATTGAAATCACATTCACTCTTAAAAACTGTTAGAAAGTGTTAAAAATGCTTAATGGAAATGGATATGCAATTCCAACAAATTTCCATAAATAGACCTTAATGTAACTGAATATTTTTATGTAGCCCTGTATGTCTAATGCTAATCATACTATATTCTATAGAAAGTGTGCATATGAATAACATATTTCAATTTCATTAAGATTTGTGCGAAGTATAATTATCAAAATTTGGTTTTAGAGAAATACCTCCCATAGAATGCAATGCTTTTCAATAATTTCGGGTGTCCCTGTACACAACCAGTGGTGGTATTTACTCCATTTTCTATAGAAAACATGTGATAATGAACTTAAATAACAGATTTCATTTCCATTAAGATTTGTGTCAAGTAAATAAAATATGGTTTGTAAAAATACCTCTCCTAGAGCATAATACTTTCGAATAGTTTCGGGTGTCCCTGTACACAAACCAGTCAAGGTATTCACTGCATTTTCAATATGGAATATCCGATAGTAAACTTGAATAACATATATCAGTTTCGAGAAATTCCATGGACATTTATGGGAGTTAGAGCGCGGACAGACAGACAGACAAACCGGAGTCATTAACACTTTTCAACATTGTTGGAAAGTGTTAAAAAGAAAAATTCTGGGCCTTCATTCTGCGTGTACTTAAACATATAGCAAAATATAGCTATACTTAATACTTTCAAGTTTTATAAGGTAAACTGCATTAATGCTGCTGTTTATTTCGTAGAACAGATTGCCTTAATGTCTCGGATCATCATTCCAGCTTTGTTTTTTCCTTCATTCATTTTAACTGATTTGATCTAGTAGAATCATAAGTTTATTTCAAACACATAAAGAATTATTTTTTGTTATATTCTCCTACACTAGAAAAATAGGTCCAGCAAAAAATTGTAAATTAATTTAATCACTAAAAAATGAATTACTTTCCATCGTCATTTAAAAAGCACAATATTTTACCTCAATACTTGCAACAGCAAATTTTAAGGTACTGAATTCATTCATATGAGAAAAATTATTAAAAAAGAAAAACCCCAATTGCCGTTTTTTAAGCAAACTATGTGGTCCATTCCTGCTCGCTCCACTCACCAACCCCCGAGAGAGGCTAATTCATTTTTCCATTGAAAATGTCTAAGGAAACGCTTTTTATTTATTTGCAGAAAATAAAATTATTTGTTACCAATAGCAACATTGACAATTTACCAACTGCAACATTGACATTTTTTTTACGCCATGGATGTCAGTTTATTTATTCATTTATCTGTTTATTTATTTCTGGTAACGATGATGTCAGAGACAGAAAAACAGCATAATAAGAGAAACTATTTGCAAATTAGCAAATAGAGTACCTTTATTAATGTGAGCTTTTTAATTAATAACGTCGTTAATTAATGCGGTGGACATTTCTAACCAATATAAACATGTTCCTTGGATTATTTGGTAAATATCGGTAACTTTTGCGACACTGAAGACCCTCTTGTTCGCGAGGAGATGCAGTTGCACGCAAAAAATTCGTACAGCAGCGGCAGTAACATTTAATATATAGATTTTAAAATAACTGACAGGTATGCATATCATACCATCTTATTTCCTTGTTACTTATATTTGACAATTTTAATATGTATATATATATATCGAAGGAAAAGGGGTAGAAATAATGTCTGTAGGTGTTAACATTTATGTATAAAAAAATAGAGAAATCGACGAATTTGAAGAAAGTCTAAAACATTAAGTCTAAATAATTAAGTTGCGATCATAAACAACGATATAGTTCAAAATGCAAGCTTTAAACAAATTTTGTGGATTTTCCATCAGATAAGAAAAAATTTGTGTTGACAAAGTTAATGAGTACAGACTTTTTTGAGTCATATAAAAAAGAATTATAAACATATGAGCAACCAATCTGGAAAAAAAAAAGGAGAAATCAAATCTCTAAAGAAATTTGGAAAAGGGGTGATGAGAGGGGGAGAAGCTGTACACTAAAAGGATATACCAAAGATGAAGAGATAGATAACACCTAAAAAAGCATGTAACGTAAATAAAAAAAAATACATATAAATAAAATAAATATCTATACAATAAAAGCAATTAGATAAAATATACTAATGAAGAATAACATTATTTTGATGATTCTTTCTTTCATTTTCTTTTATTTTTGCGTTAGCTTACTTTTTTCATTAAAGTATTTGTTGCATATCTTGCTTATTTCACTTTATCTTAATTTTTCTTTACTTAAGAATTTTATTACATATATTTTTTTTTCTTTCTTTATAAATGTGCTAATTTTCCATTATGCCTCATTTCTGGTTGATCTTTTCTCTTTATCATTTATCTTTCCCCCTCCTGTTTGCTACCTTTTTTTCCTTCAAGTTTTATCTTTCTTTTTTTCTGTTCGATGAATTTTTACACCTGAACATTTACATGAGATTTTTTTTCCAGTTCCTTCAGGCACATTTTATTGCTCTTTTTTTTTTTTTTTTTTTTTTTTTTTTTTTTGGTAGCGATCGCTGTTTTTTTTTGCTAGAAGATAAACCGGTAAAAACTTTGATCCAAGTAAAAGTTAGATTTTATTTTTGTACTCTTTTTTTTTTTTTTGACTTAATTATTGAGGTATCCGCTTTAACTAAAATTTTACTCTCGGTTTCATTTCATACAAAACTAATCGCTGTAGTCATTGATATACAATATGATTTTTTTTTTTTTTTAATTCAATTATAAGTGAGTTGAGAAAGAAGAAAACATTTTTTGTTTTAATATTCTTTTTAATGATTTATTTATTTTTTGTTGTTTCTCAATTTGCTTGCTTCATTTTACTTTTTAGAACAGAATAAAATTGAAATTTTAGGCACTCACCTCAAATTCTACAATCAGAAATTTGTCATTCTAATGAAAAAAAAAAAAAAAAAAAAAGGGCAAAGCAATGCAGTAAACAATATTACGTTGAAACCATGAACATGCTTTATTATTGAATTATTATAATTTAGATTGTTAACTATTTTTTATAAATTTTTAATGCTAAAATATCCTGTTACAACAGAAAATAATGTAGATTGCAAAGTACTTTATAATTTCCACTTACATCTCAAAATGTACCTGAATATTTTTGTGTGGCTTTGTTAATGCTAATAATATTATATTCTAGAGAAGATATTGTTCTTTTTTTATTCGTCTAAATAATGATAATAGTTTTGTTCTACAGATGCAACTTAAAGCTCTTAAAATATACTTTTAAATATGTCTCTATAAACTATAATCTATCCTTTTTCTTTTGAATCCCTGTTCACAAACCAGTTGAACTACTTATAGCATATGCTATTAAAAAAAAAAAAAAAAAAAAAAAAAGTGCTATCGTAAATTTAAATAATATGTACCAGTTTTAATTCCTTATAAAAAAAAATATATTAACAGAAATTATATACTGAATAGACATAAAAACCGAATCTATAAATACTTAAGAAAAAATTGGAAAAAATAAAACTAGTCTGATCAACACTTAGTGATGATTAAAATGTTTACAGCTAATTTGGATAGATATTCAATATCCAAATGTTGTTTTGTCTATCGTTTGAGTATATTTGTAATTAATAACATAATAAAAACACCCATAATTATTATTTTTTATTTCTCATTGGTAAAGTAATTTGCTCGAGACTAAACAACAGTGTTAAGAAATAAGTATAAAACTTTGAATAAAGACCATAAAATGCATAAAACTCGCAAAAATTGTTTCGATTCGAAAGACAACACGACCCTTCGTCAGGTGAACAAAGTAGGCATGAGTAAAGCGGCAACGCACTTGAGTGATTGCAGTACTCGTGCCTACTTTGTTCGCCTGACGAAGGGTCGTGTTTTCTTTCGACCCGAAACAATTGTTGCGAGTGTATTGCATTTTATGATGTTTATTCAAAGTTTTATACTTATTACTTTAAAACGCCAGTTCTGGGGGGCTTTCTTATTATCTTTTGTATTATAAATAACAGTGTGTTGTTTACATCAAATTCAAAATGATTTATAACGTCTATTTATTCATTCTTGTGAGACTAAAAACACATGAGACTTTTTAAAAGCAGGAAAAAGTATTAAAATTATTTGGTTTCTTAAACTACGTATCAAATATTAGCCTTTATTAAAATGTTTAATCAAACGAAAACATCGTCTAATGAAATACAACGCTGATAACGTTTTAAAATATCCAATTAAAAATAAAAAATTAAATAATTATTTTATATTATTAAAATGCAAATGTAATATGCTTTTTGGCTTTTAGATTGGAATTTTGTAAAATAAATGGTGGAATTTTCATTCATATAAACAGGTGTTTCTAAAAAATTCAACTGTGTAATTAAAACAGTTTTTTTTTTTTTTTAATTTATTGAATAACATTTCAAATTAAACAATATTAACTGTGATATGCATGTAAATACGATTTTATTTATTTCTTTTTACATTTTTATTTCATAATCCCACGTGAATCAGAATAAAAGCCTACTTTTTTAAGAAAAAAATCAGAAAAATATATTTTAAAGACATTCATATGTATATTAATTTTAGCAAAAGATAATGGTTCTAGCAAAATATCCACTTCTTTAAAAAAAAATGAATAAAGTAAACAATCACAAAAAATGTTCCCTACTCATTTAAATATTGAAAATAATGATAATAAGTTACGGTTTTGAAAATTTGTTTAAACATATCTAATCAAATTTCCCAAACTGGAAAAAAATAAACTAAAAGGTGGAACTATAGCTTCCTTTTTCTCATTCAATAAATGCAGTTTATGAAAAAATAAATAATTTTGCTTTCAGAATTTTCCTAATGAATGAAATACCATTCTTATCTTCTGAAAATTCGTATGACTTGTTATATATGCAAATCAAGCGAAAGCGTCGCTTAAAAATTCGAAAGCTGGAGGAGTTATTAGTTGAACCCCGTTCTTTTTTTAGTGCATTGTACAATATAATATCATTATTGAATCAATGAAAAGGTTTCAACCCCAGTAAACAACCCCTTAGCAGCACCTTATGAAATGAAGTGAATATCTTATGAGTGGTATTTTAATGATATTGAAACGAACGGAAGTAAAGTTATACCGCACTGAACAAAATGCTGCCTGAAGTCTAACAATGAAAATAAAATTCCATGCATAACAGCAAAATGCCGTTTTTTGCGATGTCGAAGGAGATTTAATAAATTCAGTGAGTTTAAGGTAAAAGAGGGAGAAGATAATCAATCTTCCAAAAAGCAGAATGATTATCACGCACCATGTCAGGCGTGGTGCACTTAACAAGGTTTGATGTTGCTGGAGCAACAGGGGATGAGAAGAAAGGATAGTTTCAAATGATTCAAGTGTAACAAGATGCAGTATCACATATTTCATCACGTCTATCTCATGATTTTAAATGATAAAAATAGCACAAGCGAACATTGTCGGTTTTCAACGTGGGTAAAAAAAAAAAAAAAAAAAAAAAAAAGTTACAACAAAATTTATTTGTAAAAACCAGTCTTTTTCAATTAAATTCTTAATCAATAGTTGACTTTAATAATTTAAAAATAAATAAATATAGAAAAAGTATACATTAATCTTTTTTTGTTCCTTAACTCAATAAACTTTTATCAATTCTTATTTTTTTTCTTCTTATTATTATTTTTAATAGGGGCAAAGGGCTTCAACATTGACAAACAGATAATTAGTGTAGGTATTATAATTAAACTCTTACTCGGCTACCGCTTAAGGTTAAATTGCTTTGAAACTAATCATATTGACAAATTCTGCTACACCTCGATTTCCTTGCAATAGTATTGATTTGCAGTATATGCTTTGTGTTCTAATACATGTTAACTCAAAGAAACGGTTAATTTTCAGTTTTATCTGTCTCCTTTTCAAACACAAACGATGTAAGAAATTTAAAACGATAATATTTTCTAAATACTGACACTTTTTGAGCAAATTACGGCACTTACTATTTTAAAAAAACTAACGAGTAACTTCAATAATCTTTACATATTTTGCATAATACAAACAACATTTCAGACTTCTACTTATTTTTATTTTTTTAATACATCCCCAATAGAATGAAAGATTTTGAAAATACTTCATGATATTGAGATTAGTAAAAATAATTAATTTCAAATTTCATAATTAAAATTAATGCATATATAAATTCGTCTAATTTTCTTTTTTGCTTCAATTCGGTATATTACTCACTAATTTGAATTAATCAGCATGTACATATATATATATATATATATATATATTAGATTAAAATTAGATTACAAAATAATAATTTAAGACTCAGTAAAATAAAAGTAACAGACGTTTATATGCCACCGAAATCCAAATTAACCAATAAGTTATATTTAAATTCTGAATTATTTAACCAGGCTTACTTTGCTGGATTAATTATTGAAGATCCAATGACATAAAACAGACTGTCACCAAACTGCACTTCGTAATATTTATATATGGAAAAAATGTACATAAATAAAATTATAAATAAAATTATATATATACGTATATATTGCTTTTACTTCATGATGCTTGATATCTCATACAGAATTTATTTTCCTCGTTAAAAGCTTTATCTAAACTTGTATTCATTATTCAACCTGCTTTTTGTTTGAAAGAGATAATATTTTGTTAATCCCTCTCTACTGCCTCGCAATACAACTTAAAACATATCCAAAGTACAGTATATAAAACATACAACAAATTTACAATGCGTATATTTATACAATACATACAATAGCTATTGGATCATTTTCTATCACTATGTCACTAGCAATTAATTTCATAATCGGTATGCACTGTAAGTCTTTGTAACCAACCATTTGCAGAGAATACAATAATAGTTATTCTGTCACTAAATATCTTATTTCTCTGAAGAAAAGATTTTTTGCAACTATTAGAAATAGATGGTGGTGGTGGCGGTGATGTAAGGATTAAGACCGATTGACTACATGAGTAGCCTAAATCTGGGTGGAATGCTTTCCAAGGAGGGTCTTTCCAAAGTTCCCTAGTCTGTATTTACGTAAGTTTTGGAATAAAAAACTGAAAACTCCAAATGGCTATGGCGACAATCGAAACCTGGTTCAAATTCGATTGACTACATGACGATTCTAAACCTGGATGGAATGCTGGTCATGAAGGACTTTCTAAGAAATCCCAGTCCGTATTTGCACAAGTTTTGGAATAAATAACGGATACCTCCGATCGACTATGCCAACGATTGCGACCTAGGTTCAAATCAGGCACTTCTTGTCTACCAGCTTCAACAGTAGACTATATTGGCTAGAGGTACGAGTAACTAGAAATAGGAAAATGTAACTAAGAATCATTTTTGCGTGATTTTTAAAGTTTAAAATGCTTAAAATTCTTTGACAGATTTTTATAAAACTAAAATAGAATTTACTGAAAGAGGTAATATATTTTCTCTAAAATAGTGGATTAAGTATTATGATAATCACTATTGTCATATAATAATTGGAAGATTTCTCAAACGCGTGAATATAGAGAACCATTTGAAAACTATTCATTAAGTGTTCAAATATTTAAATGGAGAAGGCATATGATGGTATTTTGTATTGCAAATCATTATTCTATTCGCAATCTGAACTCAAATTTAATAAATTACCTGGTGGATATTCATGAGCTATATTTCTTAATGAAATCTAATTAAAGTTATTATATATGCATTTATAACGTCAATGGAAGCTAAATTTTATTCAGTCTCAGTTTGGTAAATTACTCAACTGGCTTTTAATTATTCTCAAAATTTCTTGATTTTGATATATTATATGTCATATTTCACTCAAAATTAATTTTTCTCGCCAGGACGTTTAAGAACCTTGTATATTAATCCATTTATAAACATTTACAAATTCTATATATTAATTCATTATAAGTCATTTTCTATAGCATTTTAACACATAAAATTTAGCGTATTTTTATGAAATTGTTGTGTCACATTTTTTCATTAATTACAAAACACTTTTGTCTTAATCGTAATAAGTTAATCGTGTTCTAAAAATGTTCTATATTTATTCATACAAAAATTATGGATTTAAATAAAAGATATGTCCAAATGTATTAAAAAAAAAGTGAATTTTGCACTCACGTAAATTTTTAAAATTTAAAATGATAAAGAATATATCTTATAATCATTAAATTTTTAATAACAGTCGTGAAAAATTATATCGTAATGAGAGTAAATTATAATGTAGTTTAAGAAATATTAATTAAAGAAACATTAATTTTTTCTCATACATGGAGCAAAATAATTTTTTTAATACTTTCTAGAAATTCTAATTTGAGCATTTTATTTCTATATAAAAATTAAGATCCATGTTATGCGTTAAAACAAAATATTTGTGTTATTTTGTAAAAAGAAATAATAATACAATATGCGTTGTATTGCGACTGAATAATAAACAAACTCTATTTTACCGCCATGAAAATTTTAAATTAAAAAAAAAAAAAAAGAAAAAGAAAGAAAGAAAGGCTTTGTGCGTTGATTGCTATTAAATCAGAAAAACATTTACGTAAAAAACATTTTATATTCATTTCTAAAGTATATATTATCTTAAAAAATATATATATAAATTTAATTTTGTAAGGTCTTTTATTCATATTAAAAAAGAAATGTGATACACAGTGTAGCATCAAATATGCTTTATTTTCAGTTTTATTGCATCAAATATGTTTTATTTAACAAAACCGTTATTAAATATTGTCGGTTGAATATAAAAAGATGTTTGGTAATAAAATATTTACTTTTATTATTGATAAACTATTTCAAAAATTAAAATACTGAAATATATCTTTCATATAAAAAAAAATTATTTTGTTTATTTTAATACAAATAATAGTAATAATAATAATAATTAATTAATTAATTAATTAAATAACGTTTGCAATTGAATATGTTAGGGTATTTATTTGATGTACTATATAAAATTCCTAATGCATTAATAAAATTTCGTTTTATTATGTCATTTGTTGTAAGTCACTGTTAAGCGCGTTTTTATTCAGAATATTTTAATGCATATAAAGCATTTTTTATGGATAAATAATATTTGATTCCGTTATTTAAAAGAACAATTTATATTTTTTTTGTCATTATTTATGAACAGATAAAATTTAAATAGTTTACCTATAAACTTTAAAAAGGATGCAAATGAAAGATTAAATAAAAATTGCATACTTTTAAGCAATCAAGGTTTTGTTCAAATTCCTAGAAATGCGTTTAAGAAATCTGTTTAATCTTAGGTTAAATTAAGTAAGCGTCGAATGAATGTTAAATATTTATATTATAACAAATGTAATTTGAAAAAAAATTACTTAAACGTGAAAACTATCTTGAACATATAAAAAATAATTATAATGTTAGTGATAAAACAACTGGAAGGTATTTATGACAAGGGCTAGATATTTTAGAAGTGTTATGTATTTTCTACAAAAAATATTGATATACACGTTTACTATATTTAAAGTTCACCTATTCAGGAGTCTCTAGAGCGGGTTTAATGGCTCCCAAGGAGGCATAATTCTACTAGTATGTCATACGAGTGATGCATTCTGTGAAACAGGAAAAAAAAATATTTCAATTTTTCTATCAATAGGTGGCGCTGCATCACTATCTAAGATATATTCTTATATTCTTATTCGTATTCTTCATGTTATTTGAATAATTCGTTTAAATAATTTTAGTCGCACTAAAAGCACTGCCGAAATTCAGTTCTGAAAATGTACAGTGTTTTAAAAAATTATTGAAAATTATAGCATTCTATGAATTTCGATCACTCCAGATAAAACATTACTGTTGTAAACAAACGCCTGAAAAAGAAAACTCATGTATTTAAAATTTTGACGAAGTATGACAGTAAAACTTTGAAACCCTTAAAAACGCTTCATATCAACTTAAGATTTAAAAGAAGGTAATTAATTCTTGATATTGAACAAGTTTATGGGTGCTGAAAAGCATGAAGATTTTACCCTTTTGTTAAAAATGTTAACTTTTTTAAAAAAGGCACTTCTTGTAAACTTATTTTATGAAAATACCAAAAGCTCAGCTACGGGTCTTCGAGAATTCAGGAGAAAAAAAAAAATGTTAGATGTGGACCAATGTCTGATCGTGGCGTTCACAAAGTTATTAAAAGTTTTGAGGCATAAGAAAGAGACTCAGCATCCTTCCTGTCACAGTACGAAAATAAGTGGACATTTCTATCGTCGAAGACATTGCTATTGCTGCAGTAGATTTATCAAGTCAGTCACAATATAGAAGTGCAAGTTTGTCACCTATTCTGAATGAAGTCGACATGCCGATTACCGCGGTTAGAAAAACAATGATTAACATATTGCCCTACTGTCCATATACAAGATTCAAAGAGTGAAATAGTTACTACAGGGTGGTATACAGACTCAGCTAACATTCGCACTAGAACTTATTGCACGAATGAAAGTGGATGACTCTTTTTCCTGGAATATTCTGTTAAGCGACGAAGCACATTCTTTTTTTTTTTTATGGACAAGTAGACACAAATAACTGTCGTGCTTAATAAAAATAACCAACACCCACAAGACCCATTACAAGCTCCGTAAATGGAATCAGGTATTGCAAATATGTTGTCATTTTTTTTTTATTCTAAGCTGTAACAGGGAGATTGCTTTCAAAATGCTATTTTTATGCAAGACGATGCAAAACTTCACATTATTCGCTCATTTCAAACTTTATTAAAATGTCATTTTGCACAAGATCGTATAATAAGTCATTATTTTCAACCAATATGGCCACCAAGATTGCCTGATCTTACACCATGCAATTTTTGAATGTGAAGGTCTTTTGAAAGACTCTGTATCCAAAAAACATATTAAAGACGATCTCTCAATTGAAAGGCCGTATTACAGTTCAAAATACTCTCTATCAGGCAAAAAATTTAAAGCTATGCAGCAAAACTACAGTTTTCAGAAAAAGAAAATTTTAAAATAATGTTAAATTAGATGTTCTTGTTTTATTTCCGTCATCTAATGTATTCTTATTTTTCTATAAAATCATTGTTATTGTTACACTGAATCCCAGACATTTAAAATAACTGCAGCGCCTGGATACTCCTATGTAGTGTAATAACCACTGACTTAATTACGTCTTTGAAAACACCAAAGTCGTGGTAGCCCCCTTGGCAGAGTGTCGGGGTCCATAATCAGAGGATTGCGATTTCAATGCTCTAGCCAGACAAAAACCACTATACATCAATGGCGCTGTACATCAATCTGTTGTACATCAGTGGCGGCTATTGCACGTAAAATCTATCGTGACTGCAATATCCTCTATGTTCCATAAAATTAATATCTCTGAGGGACACTGAAGTGAGGAAGCTATCCTCTCCGTGAAGGATCAAAATTATGATGGCATGCCTCCAGACCACCTCTATGAGTTAATCCCAGATTATCGCCAATTTCTTACTGTGTAGCCCTAGGCAATGTCAAACCCACTCAACCTCTAACTTTAAAAACGTAAGTTTTTATTTATTTAAAATGTTGAAATATAAAATAATATTATTTTCATATTCAGATCATAATTTTGGGGGATTTGGTATACATTTAAAACAAAAAGCTCGTATTTCTGTTACTTCTATTTCAAACATTTACATGATCGACTTCTAGAGACTATGATTTAAGACATCACAATATCCTGAATTATAAGAACAATCACTTTGATTAGATCTTATCCCAACAACTGTATCAATAAAAGGGGGGATAACTTCATTTCGAAAATTACCCTAACTCTCCTCAAAGAAATAAGCTACTTCCCAAATATTTTTATCACGAGTACACTGAGTACTAAAGTGAATAAGTTCTGATCCACCAGTTTTCTTTGATTACCAACCCTTGTCACTTTCCTGAAAAAAATAAAAAATAAATAAATAAAATAAAACCTTTTTCCATATATTTGAAAGTGGTACGAAAAAAATTCAATTAAACTTCCTTGAGGTGTGTAATTTGACATTTTTGCCATGTTCATGTTCAATTTGTCGGATTACAAGTTAATTTAAATTTTTCATTTTGCACTCGGTGTTAGGAAATTTAGGCAAATTGGATTTTAAAATAAGATATTTCTCTTACATATTAAAAAGTAAATAAACTGCAGAAAGATTATTAACGGCAGCGTAACGCATTAAAGTCATTTGCAAATTTACTTGAAATAATTTCGATATTAATATTTTGTGCATGTAACAATATCCTTATTATAATATCCTACAGAAAGTTTAATATGTTCTTTAAACATTTTTTTTTTTCTTTTCAAATATAGTTAGGATTTATTTTTGAGAAAGTGATATCAGATAATTTTAAAAACAGCCATTTAAGTAACAAATAGATTGTTTAATTAAGAAGTTTTGAAATTTGTCAATGTATTATTGAGTTAATAGATTAATTTAGTAATTCTAACTTTTCTCAAATAAGTCGCCTTTATAAAAGAAGGGCATTGCATTGAATATTTGTGTATTTAATTAATTTCGGATATGTTTGTATTATCAAAAACTTTTATTTGAATAAATTATTTATGTTAATTAGAAGTGTGTATATATCAATGAATTAGCTAAGCTGAAATGTAAAACAGAAAAACAAACACATGATATTAGAAAATGCAAATTATAAATTAAGTAAGATTTAATGCATTATCATAAATTTACCCTCAGTGCAAAACATTATTTGAATGTAATACGATTATTAACCCATTTTATCCCACTGTCCTATTTAAAGGACAGCTGAAAAATAGCATATAGAAATCAGAATTTGCTTGGTGCGAATATTTTGTCAGCTGGAATATATAAGCTTCTGCTAGCGTGTTATGTGTCTCACCTCCTCCTCGTCCTCCGTCTGGAATCTTTGTTTAATCATTACTTAGGGGGCGTGGTTTATTTTCTCTTTGCGGTTGAAAATTCTTTCTGGAGAACTAGCATGTAAATAAAAAAGTATTATACAGATAAAGCAAAACTTTATACTCGGAAAGCACTTTTAATTATTGAAAAGAACACTAAAACATATAAGTGCAAATTCCATCCTCTTTATTTCAATGTCCAGCGTACAAGGTGGATAAGATTTCTTATACAGAATATAATTTTTTTTTTTTTTTGTTGTATTTAGTTTATTTAAGTGTAATTAGCCTTAAAAAATATAATTTTTCCCAAATTTGAGCAAAATAAATAAATTGGGATAAAATGGGTTAATATGCACCATTTGTGACATTCATAGTAAAGGTTGCACATACCTTTCTATGATCCAATGTGGGAAGAGCACTAATCAGTTTACTTTAAAACTCCTTACGCACATTATATTACATAGTATCAAATACAATAATCACAGAAACATTGCACATAGCCCTGTATTGTCTTCCAGGATAAATGACTAGATCTTAAATTTGAGAAGACCAAATAGTCTCTAACATATTTGTACAGGAAATGGCAAACAAAAGACCTTAATCGAAAAACATGAAAAACTATTACCTAAGATGCCAATCAAAATTTTCATTATACAAAATGCACTAATGCAACAGTCAAAGGCATGTTTGAACGGTTAATTAAAGAGAATCCTCGTAAAAGAATAAGTAAAAATTAATAAAAACGAAATTTTCTCCTTTAAAATAACAATAATTTCTTCTGTAAAAATAATATGTTTATTGAAGTTTTCTAAGTAGTTAATAATTTTCTTACTATCCAATAGTTTTATTTTTCAATGCGAAAATATGCACCTTTATTTTCAATTCTTCCTGAGACATGACGATGCAAATTGTTGATTAAGTTGTTATATATACAAAAAAAAATACTTAGGGCTGATGAAAAGAAATAGCTAAAACTATAGCTTTTCTAAAGAAACTAGTTACAGTCAGGAGCAAATTTATTGAAGCATGCATCCACACTTCCATATATATATTTTTTTTTTTAGTTTGATCGCTAATTTTTATCACTAACTTACTTTTTTATAAGCAGTGTAAGACTAACATCATGACTCGACACATATTTACTTAACAAAACAGTATTACGCGCCCAACTTTTAAGTAGGAATTGTTGCTAGTTTTTCAATAAATTTTCTGCCGGTTGTAACATATATAAGAGAATTTCATAAAGCTTTAAAGAATGATTTACCTAAATTAGAAAGGATTATAGCATGCTTAATTTTTTTCATCCAGAAACTAATTTTTGCACACTTATTTTAAGAGTTAAAGTAGGGTAACTTGTCTATTTTTATATCAGTTTTTCGCGAAATCTTGAGATCTGCGTTTCATCATAGAAACATAGCATATGGGTTTTGAATCAGGTGATAGACAGTAACTAGAGGTGGCATAAAAGCGCCTGAAGCGAAAAAAAAAAAAAAAGAACTGGAGAAAATTGGAAAGAGAAGCCTGCAATCAATCTAGTTTTAATGGGAAGGAAATGTAGGGGAATATTTAGTGCCTGCCTTTACTGCAGTGTTAAGTAATTAAATAAATTTGCCACATTGGCATTTAATGAGAAAATCGATACAGTGCTAATCATCCTGATATACTGAGCGTGAAGAATTTGCAACTATAAGTTCAATAAAAAATAAAAATACATTACATCGCATTTAAGTTATACAAAACATTTACATTAATTCAAGGTTGAAATATTAGGTATTTTTTTTTTTCTTTTTTTAAACTAGGACTTTGATACCGTCTACGGAATGTGAATGCTAAGATTGGATTTTATAATTAATGTTTTCTTGTATGCGAGTTATTTCTTTTTCTAAAACGTTGTTTACTTTTATATTATACAGTAGTATCTGCAACTTCTACATTGTAATACGTTTGTGTGTCCCAAAAGGTACTTCGGGTATGCCACAAATTTAGCATAGTCACCTTCTTTTACCTTTTTTCATGTTTAAGAGTCGCAAAAAAAAGGGTTTCATCCAATTTTTTTCTTACAGCACTGGTTAATGGAAGATAGAAATATATACAGTTCCTGATATAAGTGAAGGAACATTTTCGAATCCAGAGGTTTCGTCGAATATCTAAAGAAATATTTCATAAATCTTTTTGAAACTTTAGGAGTTTAAAATCATGTTATGCCACATATATTCCAGCCAATTTTTGTTTTTAAGTTTTTTCATTAAGTTGTATGAAAATATCATTATTATAAAATAATTATATATGATAAAAGAATAAATTTATGTTTTTGACATATTTGATAAAACATTTTTAAGCTCTGAATCTCTTCTTTCACAATTTGTCACATTTGATAGGTGTCTTATAATTATGTCCACCACTGTAAGACATTAGACACAACATAACACAATCAGAATAAAAAAATATTGATTATCTCGGGAGTATTTTTACTAAAGAATTTTTATCTGTGCATGCGCAATACTTAGCAAAATGTCTTTAACATAATTCATTAGCTAAATGTATACACTAACTCTGAAAAAATCCCCAAGCAAATATAGTTAAAACTCAGAAAGATGTCATCGATAGAAATGTTGATTTTTAAGCACATTCAAAAACATGCTAAACGCTAAGGGGGTTTTACCCATATTTTCATTTTAAATCGACGAACAGTCATTAACATAAGTGAAGTCACACTATGCATTTTCTCAAAAAACGGGTAAAATATTTGAAAGCTATTTTTTTTTTTTTTTTTTTACTTAAACATATTGTTTATATAATCTTTTGAATATTGTAATAACTACAAAATATTAAATCAATATCCAAATTAATAAACTTTCAAAATTAAATAGAATCTTTTATCGTCAAATTGAAAGATAAAAGTGAAAGCACAGTAACTGTAATATTAGACAAAATAATGTGTATAGTCAATATTATTCTCGATATATAAAATACTAAAGATTATATTTAAAAAACGTTTTATTAAAAATAAAGGTTTTCAAATATTTTCTCCCTTTTTTTTTCAGAAAATGCATAATTTGCTCTTACTTATGTTCATGGCTGTTCGCCGATTCAAAATAAAATTTGGATAAAAACCCCTTAGCGTTTTGCATGTTTTTGAAAATACTTGAAAATAAACTTTCTATCTATGATATCTTTCTGAGTTTCAACGATATTTGCTTGGGGATTTTTTTAAACATAGTCTATTTATTTGGCTAATGAATTATGTTAAGTGTTGCGTATGCACAGATAAAAATTATTTAGTAAAAATACTCATATTTTATGAGATAATCAATATTTTTATATTTTGATTGCGTTATGTTGTGTCTAATGTCGTATGTAAAGTTTTCTTTAAGTGGCATTGCTTTGGTTTTAAAACACTGCATGTTAGGAATAAAAAACTAAACAAAAAAAAAAAAAATGTATTTATTAAAGAAACTATATAGTAGAAGTTCCAGCATTCTTGTATAAGTGCTTGCATATTGTCCAGGTCCATTTCTGCTGTAAAAAATTTAAATGGCCGAGAAAGAAAAGCAGACTGAGTAATAAAATATAAAATATTTTTATTCTGGAGATTTTCATAAAGCAAATCAAAATCTTTTCAAAGTGGCAGTACATATAGTCCGTCAGTTTCGAGAATGCAAAGGCATGAGGTGAGAGAGAGGGTTTTAGAGTACGTATTAACTTGTCTACGATCAAGGAGCGAATTCTGTAGTTGTCTATCTCGCAATCCAGATCAGACTGCTGAATTACGCCAAGATTTTTGAAATAGTGCCAAATTTTACAGCCAAACATAATCCATTGTTTATAGAATAAATTAATATAAATATTTTGAATTTAGAAAGTTCGTTAAAGAATTAACGCCAAACATCTATGCCAAATTTTATCGCCAGAAAGCCGTTGAGTACGGGAGACACACAGACTAGGATTTATTGCACATCCTGTCATTAAGAAAATAAATTACCCCTTTGATAATGTTAGAACGGAAACGTATTGCTTAATTTAGTTTCCAATAAATAAACTTACGCAATTTAAAAGAATGAAAATGTAATTATGTATACAACGGTTTATAAATGAAAATAATATTTTTTTTTATATATTATATATTAAATGATTTAGGAGAGATTATAATTCTTAGAGACGTCATTTACAAAGATGACTAGCCGAAATAAATTATTTATTTTAAAGAATATGTTTTTGTTCTCAGAAGATTTATATAACGGATAAAACATTATTAGAATTAAGATATTTATTTATAGACAAATGCGAATAAATATAAAAGTAATTTAGAATTTCGTTAGATATGTTTATTAGCCATTTAATTTATTGAAAATATAGTAATTAATTATTGCATTTACTTAAAAGCTGTAATTAAAATCATATATGTGAAGGAACGACTTCACAGAAACCTTTATACCTTTCTTAATATAAGTGCAATAAGCGTTTTATCCAACTCTACTTTCAGGATAGTTTATTTTATATTTTTATTTACTCACTTTATTCTACATTTATTTATTTATTTATTTATTGTCGATTGAGTTTGTGTACAGTTTATTTTTTAATAACACGCTGTTATGATTTAAATTGAAAAGTTTTTTTTTTTTTTTTTTTTCAAAATTGCTAATCTTTTTAAATAATTATCAGCTACTAAAAAAAGCTACTGATTGTTATCTAATATTTATTTATTTATTTTTATTTTATTTTATTTTTATTTATTTATTTATTTTTGGTATAGCATCCATTTTAATGTTTAAAAAATGAATTGATATTTTTTATCAGTTTAAATCATAAAAAAATTAGTCAATCACACAGCATATAAAGAAATATATTTACTGCACTTGAAATATTTTTCTAATTAGAAGTATATATCTTCCACAAATGGCTGAAAAATTAGTTCTATGCCATTCATAAAAGCAAGCGCCATAAATAATAATAATTTGTTTGGAAATAAAGAGAACTGGTGTACTACATGAGCCAAAAGAGAATTTGGAATTCATTTATTTTAGATAGCTTATTATGAACAATTTATTTTTTCATTGTTCATTTCATCATGCATTTTTATTTTTCTCATATCTCTTTTTTGATAAAATAAAATACACAGTTTATATTTCAATAACTGTGGTGTGTCTAAAAACGTTTAATGTATGACACCAGTCAAAATGTTTTTTAAGCATAAATATAAAGCATTTGGTATTATTAAAAGTATTAGTATTTAGTTTCAATAATCGAAGATTAGCATGAAAGTTTACTTTAGTGAATTAATATTTAATTAGTTAAAATGAAAATGGTAAACATTTGAGAGATTTTGCCTCGTTTAACAATTTAAAACTGATAAATACTTTCTTTCGGAAAAAAGATATAAATGAGTTCACGTGGAGCGCCAGAGGCTCAAGGCCACTTATTGATTATGTTATTGTCAATAAAAAGTTAGCATCACAAGTTATTGACACACGTGTATTCAGAGGGTATGATAAATATTCTGACCATTTCTTGGTCATCTTTAAAATCAAGTTAATGAAGAAAATGATAAAAACCAAACGTATTAAAAAGCCTGAATGCTTTTACCTGAAGTCTTTAAAGTGTCTTTATTACAAGAAGATAGCATTAGGAGTTTTATCAAGAACGTTTAAACCAATTAATAAAAGAAGCAGATATAAAGGAAACTGTAGATGAAGAATAGAAAACATAAAGATTATTATTCAGAGAGCAGCATTCGAAGCCTTGGGCAAGAAAAGAAGAAGTTATAGAAAAAGAGGCCTGAAAATCTGGAATGAGGATATCGCAAAAGTTGTCAAAGAAAAAGCAGTAGCCTATAAAATCTACCTACAAAAGAATACAGAAGAAGCAAAAAAACTACATAAAGAAAAAAGAAACATTGCAAAAAAAGTAATTCTGAAAGCCCACCAAGAATCTTGAAATAAACTCATAAGCAATATTGAGAATGATGTACATGGAAGACAGACATTAGCCTAAAAAATTCTATGAAAATTAAATAATAAAGAAAGAGATAATGCAAATATTGACATTATTAGAAAGAAAGAATGGGTTGAACATTACAGATATCTCTGGTACAACCCAGCTGCTCCTATGAACGTGGAAATCGAAAAACAGTAGACGAAAATATAGACAATATCGAAATGAGCGAACCACAGGAAGTGATGAAGACTACTAAAAAGAGAAACGTCGTGAACACTGATAACCTAAATTCTGAACTTATTAAATATAGAGGTGCTTTACTACATGAGGAGTTACTACATTTATTTAACATCTGCTGGAAAAAATGTGAAAAACCTACAGATTGGCAAACAGCGAAAATCATCTCTATCTTCAAAGAGGAGATAGAAACTACTGTGGAAATTATTGTGGAATTAGCTTGCTAGGTATCCCAGGATATTTAATTCAAACATGCCAATTCCTATACCAAAATGCAAAAATATTAATTGGCACGGAGGAAGTAGAAATTCACCAAGGAGTTAGACAAGGCTGTGATCTATCCCCAACCCTCTTCAATATTTATATTGATGACATTATACGAATGTGGAAGTTATCAATAAATGCTGGCATCTATTTGAATATGTCAACTTGTGTAAATACACTACTGTTTGCAGATGACCAGATCACAATCTAATCAAATGAAGATGACCTTCAAAGGTCTGCCAGTATACTTCATAAAATATTCTAAGAATATTCTTGCTATTAATATGAAAATATCCATTTCAAAAACGAAAACAATGGCATTTATGGGCAAGGAACCAGTAAGAACGAAAATCATTACTGATAATAAAATTATCGAACAGATACAACAGCCCTATCTGGGATGTGACATTACCTTTGACAATGATAAAGATTCCCCAAAAAAAAACTACACAAATTCCAACATATTTGTAGCACTCTCATAAGAACACTAAAGAGAAAACCGAGAAAAGAAACACAGCTGAAGTTTTATAGGGTTATGGCAGTGCCACTTTGCTGTGTGGCTCAGAGACATGGACCCTGAGGGTCCAAATTAGAAGCAGAATCCAGGCAGAAGAGATGCGGTACCTACGATCTCTAAAAGGATGCACAATTATGGACAAAATCAGAAATGAAGATATTCGAAGAGAATTAAAAGTTTTTAGCCTCTTAAACAAGATCAATGAATACCGCACTAATTGGAAAAGTCATGTCCAACGTACGACACGCGGGAGACTACCGAGAGCTGACTTCTACTACATTTCAGGGGGCAAGAAAGACTACAGCAGACCCAGAAAACGGTGGTTAGACCAAGAAGCCGCGAAAGGATCCCAACCTAATCCTTGAAGAAGAAGATGATGATGATTAGTTAGAATTTTTGTTTATACAAACAAAATATGTTAAAATATTTTTTAAAAAAAAAATTAGAAATTAAACTCTTTTTCTTTTCTTTTTTTTTTTTTTTTTTTTTTTTTTTTGGGGGGGGGGAGGGGGGTTAACGTCACATTTAAGGTAATCTAGTTTCATCCAGATTACCTCTAATTTGGTTTAAACAAGAGCCGAATGATTTATTAGAGGAATTAAAACTTTAACTGATAAAATTTTCTTTCTTAGTTATAAAAATTCTCGAACTCTGTCTGAGAAAATTATAAGAATGGAAAAACAATTCCAAAACTAAAGCAATTTCATTTAACAATTTAACCAATTAAACAAAAACATACATAACAATTTTACTTCCATGTTAGCCAGACTTTAATGAGTTTGTAGTTTGAAAAAGAATCATGACTTAATAGTCTTTATTGTACGCTACCAACTATGTATAGGAATACTATGAATTCAGTGCATTATTCGCAAAATGTTCCTGAAAAAACGATTTTAACAATAGAACGGTCGTGATTCTTTTTATCTTGTTTCTAAATAAATACCTCTTTTAAGCTGCATCTATTAAATTGCTTTACAACCCCCCGAGGATTTATTGCTATTAGTCGAATACTTTTCGGCGGGGCATATTTTTATTCTCTTGTCCAGAGAAAGAATAAATTAAAAGATAGGGACGAGATCATGTTCATGATAGGAATATAAAACGTGTCTAAATACTTATTTTGCCGCTAGAAATGAAAAATGTGCGAAACGGAATTATCTCATCTTCAACAGGTGGCAATAAACGAATTACTTGAATAATGGTAGCTCATAGAATATTAAAGGCATTTAGTAACAAACTTCTGATATTTTTTTTTCTGAGATTTCTATCACATTTCTCTATTATGAAAATATGTATATAAGGATGTGTGCATTTATGTGTGAGCGTATGTATGAGTACTTGAAAGAATTCTACATAAAATAAATCCTTAATTATTTCTTTTAGAATTTATTTTTGTATGTCTCATTTTTTATTTTATTTTTGAACTCAATTAATTTCATTTTTGTCTTTCATAATGACCAGTTCTTAAAAGTCAAATTGATTCAAAGAAAAATTTAAATCGAATAGGCCTACATCATGTTTTCATATTTAAGTGTTTCACATGTAAAAATTACATTAAAATGAAAAAATATACATTTTACTATTTAATTATATGCTTATAATGATATCTATTTTTATAATAGGAACTATATATACAAACTATAAATGACGCATAAAAATAAATTTTAATTTTAACATATGACAAAAATTAAACATTATTTATTAAGAATACATTCAGTGTTTAGGATAACTGAGAAAATTTCTATTTACATAATGAATAAACGTACACCATATGATTTAAATAATGATGATTTGAAGCAACGTAATAAGATACGAAAGACTCTTTCAAAAAATATCTGCACTGAATGGAATTAAAGCACCGACAAAGCGCCGAATCTTCAGGGATTTTAAAATATCATTTTGTGGTGTCTAAATATGAGAATTTCTTTATAGTGAATGGCATAACTTGAAATACTTTTGCTTCATACGCTTTATGACTCATGTAATCATATTGTAAACCATAAAATATTAACCAGCCGAATAGTATTGTAAAATATTTACTTATAAAATGAAAAGAAGAGGTAGAAATTGTATAACTAACAAATGAAACATTATTTAAATAAAGCATGAAAATTCACGAGTAAAAAAGTGAACAGAAAATGCATAGTGATTAGTGTTGCCATTATGATAATTGAAAATACATTAATTTTTGTAAAGAAATATACTATGAGCTAACTACTAAGCTATACACTAAAGAGAATATACTATGGCATTTAATAAGCTAACAAAACCTTGAATAAAAGTACCATCAAATTCATATTCACACAGCACTTGTTTTGGATCAAAATAATTAAGCAAGAACATTCATCAAGCGAAAAAAAAAAAAAAAAAAACCACACAAATTTGTTGTAAAAGTGAAGGGATAAAGAGAAGACTCATTAAATATTGTGAAGTGAAATATTAAATTAAATAGTAGTTAAAAAACTAATTAAAATGAGGATCTTAAAATAAAATTAAATTTAAAAGAGATGTTGAGGTAATAACATTAACAAAGAAGTCGTTAACAAAATTTTGGAATTTTTCAAGATTTCATGAAAATCTAAATAAGCAAATAAAATTGAATAAGTAATATTGCTTTAGGAAAGTCAAAATAATGAAAATAAGCCCAGCAGTGGGAAGTAATAGAAAACTTTCAGAGAGTATAATAATAATTTAGAAAAATCTTAATTTGTGTCAATGCAAATAATTTTCTTTTAATATTTTTATTGGAGAAGTTTCTGCTTCTGATAATATTATTGACGAGAATATTTCTGTGCATAAATACATACAGCATTAAATTTAAATTTGTTATTGAATTGAATACATAATTAAAATCTTGTAATTTATTCAAATGCCAACATTAAACGCATAATATAATTTAACTATAATTTAAAATTTTTAAAGATTAATAAACGTTCTAAGATAAGGGAAATGATTTTATTTTGAAGAGAGATAAGGATTAGTTCTCAAAAACAAAAATATGGTAATCTATTTAAAATCAAATATGTAATTTAAATGTAACTGCTTAAGTTTCTCCAGTTATGTCAATTTATAACTAGAGAATATACGTTAAATAAGTAAAATATTTTTGAAGTTAAATATTTTGAAATTATTTTTTATCTCTGTCTCATGCAGCATATGAAACATTATGTTTGAAAGTTTTTCTAATTAAAATTTTTCATTTCTTTTCCATTTAATAAATAAAGACGCGAATATCTTTTATGTATTTAGTGTTTCTTTAATATGTGTTTATGTATGTTTTAAAACTCTAGGATATTTTTTAAATAATCGTAACAGAATAGAGTAAAAATCCATGTTACACTTAAAACAATCTTCACGAATTTAAAAGAAATCGGAGGTGCAGATTGATTTCTTTGTTCTTTTGAAGCAAATCGGTTCATAAATACATATTTTATCTGAAAAGGACAGATCTTGGCATGGAAAATTCAGATTGGGACGAAATTGCGCAGAATTGTAGTATACTATGAAGGTAACAACATATTACAGCAGTAGCGCACTCTAGCCACACAATTTCAAGCAAAAAGCCTTCAAAATTTTAATAATCTTTAAATATAAGATATTTCGCAGTTCAGACAACGTTCCAGTGACGTACTTGGTAGGGTAAAAGGCTGTCACGCACACGACCTCGGTTCGATTCTACCTACGGACATTTTTTTTTTCCTTCTTCTTTAATGTTTTTATTAATCTAAACTTTTTATTTTATTTTTACTTTCTTTTATAATTTATTTGAAAATTTTAATGAAAGATTATTTAAATTTCTTAAATAAAAAATAATAATTTTTTTCTGTTTGTAATATTTATAACTTAGAAATACAATAATTTTCTATAACTTAAAAAATAAATTTTAACTTTGTGTTAACTATAAAATAAATTAAAAATAAAGAAACTTTTTTTAATTATCCATCTAAATATTTTATTTTAGTTTAGGTATATTTAAAATAATAATAAGTTTTGTTTTTTTAAATAACAGAAAATAAAAAAATATTACAGAAAAATGATGATTTTAATTGCCTGTATAATTACTATCCAAACAAATTAAATAACTACTTCTTCAATCAATACAGCTTCTTGAAAAAATATAGCATAGGATTGTGATGCTATTAAATTATTACAGGCAAAAAATATTCCAAATATATGACACCTTTAAATGTAGATTTTAAGTGTTAATCAACATACGTTCTTCTTCGACAACGTCTTGCTTTTTATCCTGCTGTGTACGAAATAAAATTTCAGCTGCTCTTTAATATTAACAAGCTAAAAGCGTACGTAATTTATACCTATTAAAACCAACTCAGGAAGCTCAAACCAAGATTTAATGTACCTGCTAACTATTTTATACGTCGGTTTATTTTTTAATTAATTAATTATTTATTTTATTTTATTTTATTTGTCTATTTTTGCTGCATTTAAAATTTTGTTATTCATGGTTTTGTTTGTATATTTATGTATTTATTTTTATTTATTTATTTTATTTATTCACTTATTTTGCTATTAAAGCTGCAGTTGAAGGATTGTAAGGATGGATAAAAAATTTAATCTTTTAAATAAATAAACCCACAATTTAAAAAATTTAATAAACAATAATTACTGAATTTTTGTGATTTAAAAAAATATATGTAGGTAATATAGTTATATTTTTCTATTTGAAATATTTATAATTTTCTATAACTTATATATTTATATATATAGATATATATATAATAGCGTTGTTTTAAACATAAAATAAATTAAAAATAAAATGTTTAGATAAATAATAATAATTTAAAAAAAAAACCTTTATTTTTGCTTTATTTTATAGTTAAAACTTTTATTTTGAGTTATAGAAAATTATACATATTACAAATGGAAAAATTCTATATATATATATATATATATATATATATAATTCAAGAAAATTAAACAAATTATTATTTATTAAAATTTTAAAATTTTGAATTGAGTTATAAAAGAAAGTAAAAATAAAATTAAAAAGTTTAGATTGAAGAAAAAAAGACCCGTAGGTAGCATCGAACCGAGGTCGTCTGTGTGGTAGCCTTTCGCTCTACCAAGTACGCCACTAGAGCGCTGATTCGTTAGCGAGATAACTTGTACTTAAAGATTACTGAAACTTTAAAGTTCTTTTTCTGGAAATTGTGTGGCTAGTGCGCGCTACTGCTTTAATATGTTGTTACCATCATTGTATACTACAATTCTGCGTAATTTCGTCCCGATCTGAATTTTCCATGTCGTGACCTCTCCTTGTGAGTTTGAAATATTCAGTTTGCCGCAATTTTAAAACTAGATAGCGTATCAAGAGTATTCATGAACTTGGTTAAGGTCTTGATAAACTAATTGCAAGGTCTAAGCTAATTGCAAGTTTAATGCAAGAATTTGCCTTGCTAAGACTTTGCCAGCTAATTTATCCAAGCTTTATTCAGGAGATTAATTTATTCAGCAGATGACGCCACTAGTGCTGAAAATCACTGGCTGTAAGCCGGAGAATGAAATTAAAGACTGTGAAGTGATATTGCGTGTGATTATGTCATTTAAAACCAATATCCATTAAAAGAAAAAAAGAGTTCATCATTCAATTGATCACTAACCAGATGTTACTCTAAGAAAGTTTATTGAAGTATATCCTTTTAAGAAGAGAGAAAAATCTATTACATATACAGTCCAGAAAGTATGAATCAATAAAATTCTTTTTGAAACCAAACCAAGCTTAAACTAGTGGATCTGCAGATCAGGAGCCTCAACGTCCTATTTGCATCAGACATTTTTCAATAGGTCATTTTTATTTATTCCTTATTATATAATAGTATATATTGATTCGATCGACTTATTACCATAATCAGATACATTCCTGTACAACCCCCCGCTGTATCTCTCTTTGTATACCTATTTGTATATCATATAAAGTGTTATGGAATTGTAAATAATTGCATTTATTTTTGTATAATTTTTTTCAGAGGCTTAGTAAGTCGATAAAATGCTAATTTTCTGCATTTCTAATCGTTTTAGCGTTAAAATAGCCTAATTTTCCTTTAAAAACCCATTGAAAAACTCCAATAAGGGAAGAAAAGGATTTGGCGCCAAATTTGGCGACTGTTTCCCTCCTTGGCGATTTTTTTGGCAATCTTGGCGAGAAAATTCTTATTAGGGATATACCAAATATGGAAGCTCTAATCTCATTGGCTGATGAGATACGAGAATTTTCCAGAACAGTCTGTGTTCGATAGAATAGTATAAAAGGAGCATTTTTTTAGCCAAGGCGGCCAATCTCAGATCTGTGTCAGTTTCGTCAAATGCTTGCTTTGCTTTGAGCCTCTTTGAATGAGACTTGCTTTATGTGTTATTGATAAACAGTTTGTACTGTTGTTTTGCTGTTAACGGCTGTTGTTTAAGCTATGTTTACTGGTTGAATTGAAGCTGATACTTGGTTTATAGACCTGTATTTTTCTGGAATTTTCTATGAATAATTCACTGAATTTTTGTAAGTTTCGCCTTTCATTCTCGGACAACTTACGAACCCCCAAGTACGCAACAATATGTATTCTTAATAAACGACGGTCTTGTATTATTTCCCTGAAATTCATAAATACCAAATTTTATACAAAAAAAATTACATAGCATATCGGAAATATTTTGCATAACCTTTAAACTAATTATCAATTTTATGCCCACAATTTTCAACAGGAAAACATGCTTTTAAAATTCTAATAAAATTTTATTATATTTGATGGGGTGTAACCATGTTAAAATACACTTTTAAGAAATACCGACTATCGACCGTAATAGTACGAAATTCCTTTATGTATGCCGGAAAAGTAGCCACAGTCATTATAAACGCTAATAATAAGAATAAACCTAATTAATTATAACTCATTAATTTTTCGAACTAATTTGACATCATTTGGATGATTACAGTACATACTCGGAATTATTTTGTGTGGTCCCATAAATTATTTAGTCTATACATAACCTTTTTTAAGAGTAAACATGATTTTAGGCAACTTTATAATGTATGTTAACTTTATTAAGTTCAATTCAGCATAAACGCATTAAAGTGCGCGCTTAAATTAAAAATTTGTCCATAGGGTCTAATGTTACGAAATTCTTTCGTGTGTCTTTGTAAACGAACCATAAACATTGTATACACCAGTAAAAACTATTCAGCTTATTTTGCGTTTAAAATTAATAATTGTTCCAAATTTAACATCGTTTGGATGACTAAGTGACATTGTCAGAACACTTTTGTAAGGTCCTGTACATTAATTAGAAAGCTTAAGAGCACATATTTTCTTCAAACAACATAAGTTTAAGCATCTTACTCACGGGCTCTAATTTCATTTTCTTCATTGCAAAGTAATGATATTAAAATGCGTTTAAACGAAATTCACCCCCATACGCCTTAATGTTAAGAATTTTTGCGTGTCCCTGTACACAGTATATAAAAAATGTATCAATAAAAATTATACAGCTACTTATATGCAAAGCTGGAACGTATGCGCCAATTTGCAAGTCAATCGAAGGATTTTTTCGGTCGCTATTGCGGTACATACAAATTCTTCCCATAGGCCGTAAAGATAAGAAAAATTTTGGCGTGTCCCTGTACACGAACGACAAATGGAATACACACCTAACACTATACAGCTAATTCCGTTGGGCTCATGAATATGTGTACCAACTTGCAAGTCAATAGCGTTATTTTTGGGACCGCTATCGCGGTACATACAAATTCTTCCCATAGGCCGTAATGATAAGGAAAACTTTGGCGTGTCCCTGTGTACGAAGTAGAAATGGAATACATACCAAAAACCATACAGCTGATTTCGTGGGGCTCATGAACATGTGTACCAAATTTCAAGTCAATAGCGTGATTTTTGCGGCCGCTATCGCACGACAGACAGACGGACGGACGGACCGACGGAACCCAAAATCCTTTTGAGTCTCAACAGAGGGCCTCCATTGACGTTTCGGAAAAAATTGGAAGTCAATAGCTTGATTTTTGCGGTGGTTATCGCGGTACATACAGATTCTTCCCATAGGCCGTAATGATCGAACTATTTGGCGTGACCCTGTACACGAACTACAAATGGAATGCACACCTAAAACTATACAGCTGATTCCGTTGGGCGCATGAGCATGTGTACCAAATTGCAAGTCAATAGCGTGATTTTTGTGGCCGCTATCGCGGTACATACAGATTCCTCCCATAGACCGTAATGATAAGAAAAACTTTTGCGTGTCCCTGTATACGAAGTAGAAATGGAATACATACCAAAAACTATACAGCTGATTTCGTGGGGCACATGAACATGTGTACCAAATTGCAAGTCAATAGCGTGATTTTTGTGGCCGCTATCGCGATACATACAAATTCCTCCCATTAGCCGTAATGATAAGAAAAACTTTTGCGTGTCCCTGTATACGAAGTAGAAATGGAATACATTCCAAAAACTATACAGCTGATTTTGTGGGGCTCATGAACATGTGTACCAAATTTCAAGTCAATAGCGCCATTTTTGCGGCCGCTATCGCGCGACAGACAGACACAGCCCAAAACCGTTTTGAGTCTCAATGTAGGGCCTCCACTGACGTTTCGGCAATTAAAGAGCGACTATAGTCGAAAACATAGAGTAAAGTGCAAATTTTGTGCAACAACTCCCCCATGGGTCAAGATAAAACCCTAGAAAATTTAGTCTCTTTTATGAAAATCATCAGAACATAGAATTACTGGGCAAGAAAGCGTAGCACAGTGCCAGAGTGTTAGACTGGAGACACGAAGGTCTTCAGTTCGATTCCCGCTTCTGTTGAATGTGGAATTTCCTTTTATTTAAAACATAATACTAATATTTGGTTCAACATAAAATTACCAAATGATGGTAAAGGGTTAAACCATCGGGTGGTTGCAGCTGCTTCAGTACTAAGTTTTGGTTCAAACTAACACTAAATTTTTAACAGTGTAAGATAAGCCAAATATCCAATCTTAGTTCAATTTTATTCAATATTTCGGAAGTTATCGTGATGACACATTTTCCATTATATACATAGATACTTATGTAGATGTACATGCATATGGATAGATGGATAGCCGTATAAATAAATAAACTAATTGATTTAAAAATTATATTTTCCATAGAAATCGACTTAAAAGTGTTATTTATTTCAGGCAACAAATTTTTCAAATTCTGGAATCTTTAAAAGTTAAGATAAAAATTTCATCTCAGAGATTTTGAGTTAAAGTTAATGATCTAATGCAAATCATGCATTAACATTTCCTCTTTTGCCATTTCTCATTATAAAAAAATTAAGTAGAAACTTTTCCGGATAGAAAAAATTATATGTTCACAGTATCGTTTTAGATTTTTACCCTGGATCCAGAGTTTATAGTGTTTAGTGTATATAGGACACAATATGTAAGAATAACAATCTGAAATAAAAAGACGTTTCATTATTTGAAAAGTTAAAATTAGTACATAATCTTAATTTAGTAAGAAATATTGTAAATATTCTATTTTGCCACTTTTGTTAATATAAACTTACGTTTAGTTGCTTCATTATTTGGTATAAATCCTAATGTAAGTAAATTTTCAATGAAAATTAAATTCAAATATATAATGAATTAATAATGGATATTTTACTTCTTTCGCTAAACATATGGAATCTGTTAAGGTAAAGCTAGGAGTGCTCGCGCGGTAGGAGAGATTGCGCACATTGGGGATAGACGGGAAAGAGCAGAGTGTGCGATTTGCGACTTCAGGTGGTTGTACAACATCAATAGTGAAGTACCGACTTGAAAGTGCATGTTGATTGCTTCAAGAGTCTAAGATAAAAATGTGGTTATTTTGTCTCGTTTTAAAAAATAAATGCTTGAATTTTTATAACCCTTACTAGGAATTTTTATAGAATAGTAGTAATACAAAATATTTTTATATTAAATACTTTCTCACAATCTACTAACCTAGACTAACAGTACAATCTCCATGATTTTCTCTAAAGTACATTAGTTATTTAATAAAACACTGCGCAATCTCTCCTGCCAAAATGGAAGAGTTTGCGCTTTGCTATTTAGGAGAGATTGTGCATTTAAAATTCTATACTAACAGAGAATTTTGCAGCTTATTTGTAATAACAAGACAACGAGGATGAGTTTATTCAATGTCTCAAACTGTACAAGGAAATAACTTCGACAAGTGACTGGACTAGTTCAGCCCATTCGAGACGACGCATCTTTTGTTATATTGTCCTCAGAATCTGATATTAAACATAATTCAACAGTGGCACGATTTTCAAAAGCCACACCTCTGATGGTATTTAGCTCTTGAATGCTAATGTTAGCCTGTAGGAAAATTATCGCAAAGTATTTAAATGCCATAGTATATCTGTTTAGTTTTGCAGTATTTCAAGTATGATGCTCAAATTTTGTGCAGCTGTCGTCTGCTCAAACAGAAGCGATAAAACTGAATGCAAGCAAAAAATATCAGCCTACTCAAAATTCTTTTTAAAGACAATAATCGCCTAAATTTCAATAAAATTAAATAAATTAAATAAACATTAAAAAATAATTAAAGTCGATTCGAGAAGATTTCAAACTAAGTGAAATTTAGGCTTTATGTTTTGAACATTTTTTGCGAAGGATTTTGAAGAAAAAAAAAATAAACAGTGGGTGGATTCTGGGTTTAAAAGTAGGCGGGACTAGCCATACATCATTGTGCACACTGTGTGCTACCCGTCTTTTTTGAATCGGAAATGCATTGCACATGCGATATGTAATCTGTATCGAATAGTGTTGCCAGATCTGGCGGATTTTTTATTTAATAAACACCAATAGTATTTAATTGTAACGTTTGCCTAACCACATCGAAGATTGAGGGTCTATTATGTATATCAAATATCATTTCTCAAAATTATTGGTGATTATTGAATAAAAAAATCCACCGGATCTGGTAACACTGGTTTCGAACAGTTTAGCTTTTGGCAAACGGTTGCATTATAGCTTCAATATTTACAACAATAAGCGCTTCGATTGTGGACAACGAGAGATTCGGTTAGCAAACAAGAAACCGTTTAAACTGAAAAGGATAGGTAATAATTTTAATCATAGATGCCAGAATTTTAATTTATTCTGGAGTATGTTTAGCTTCACCTTTTTTTCAAACCATTTATTTTTTTAAGTGTAATTTTTTCTTATTTTACAGAAGTTACATTGAGGAACATTTTTTCTTTGCATAAAGTGGTGCGAAATATATATATATATATAAAGCCGGGGCTAAAAATACTTCATAATAAATTAAAATTTTGGCAGCTATGATTTTAAGTTAAACGTGTTACCAAGTAACTTAATGTTATTTTGCAATATTTACCTTTATCTGGTCTTGTTCTTTTTTCTGTTTCTTTACTATTTTTTTCTATAAATAAATTTTTGTAACCTTTTGAAATATATATATTTTATTTTTTTTTAATTATTGATTGAAATATCCACATCCAATACAAAAATATTTATTTACAAATACCTTACAACAATGTCATTTAAGCGCAATTATTATTAACAACGTAATTGTAGTTATAATTATGCTAAATCTCTCCTACTCATGTGCGCATTTATTCCTACCTTATAAGGAGAGATTGCGCAAACTAGCTCTCTCGGTTTTATTAAAGCTGTTATTTTAAATTACAGCAGAACAACAAAATAACAATGGGAATGAATAGAAGGATCAATTCAAAATTATGCACCAATAGTTTAGCAAAAGTAAATATTTGGATATTTTATATTGTTTTGTTGAATTGTGCGCAAACTCTCCTAACTTTACCTTATATCATTGTTATTATTCAGTAAATAAGAAGAATAGCATACGAATAGCAGATAATATCTCATCTCAAACACATGTGCTGACTTCAGATAGTTGGTTAATGTCTTAATTATTACATACTTGATAATTAGGGGAACAAAACACTTATAATGGGTATACTCGTATCTGTTCAGGTACGCGGACAGCTCAAAGAAAAAATGAAAACAATAAAACAGTGAATTAAAAAAGAACATTTCTCTGATTTGCTTGTATAATTTGAAACTATCATTCATTACTCGATAAGTTATAAATTTAACACAGTGAATTGCATCGGGAAACATGAGAAAAATTACTGAAAATAACTAAAAGCGAAATATGCCAAATTTCTCAAGCATTGTATATTTTGCTGAGGCTCTTTCGTAAAATAACTGGGAATTAAAAGAGAAAAATTGCTCATGCATAAAATAATCGATAAAAATAGAGTGCCAAACTAGTCTTCGTTTGTTTAATAATTAATTGAGTTTTACTCACAGCTAGGATATTGAGGCAAATGTTATATTAAATTTTATTAAATGCTAGCACGCTTTGCCCTCGTCGCTCACTGTACAGAGTGGTTATAATTAAACTTGGCCTATTCAGCTGTAGCTAAAAGGCGGATTGAGTCGAAAATTTGTATATGGATATCTCTTAAGCTGCACTCAAACATTCTGCAAAATAAATAAAGTAAATTAAAAAAAAAATGTCTGGGGAGCCCATACATCAAAATACAAACAAGCTACAAATTCCAATACAAGTATCTTTATTTATTATTACAGATATGTTTGTCATTATTTGGAGATTATTTATCGGTGTAAAGCGTATTCTACAATGTGGGCCCTATCATTAAGTTGTAAAATCAGCAGCCAATGTGTGTTCAACACTGACCTCAGCTGATCGCTAGTGATTTGCTGTACATGCAACATTACGCGGTACTTCAAGTCAACCAAAATTACCACATTTTCATGATAAACCAAACTTTTAAATGACCCCATAGCCAAAAATCACGCAGATTAAGATCGGGAGAACAGACTGGCCAAGGCGTAGAAAATGAACGGCTGATAACTCTGTCATCTGTTAAATTTTGGTACTCTGTATTTAAATGAGTTTTCAATAATAAAAATAATAATAATAATAATAATAAAAGAATCACTTTTTCTTATATCTCTTTACAAATAAAAACTTTTTAAAATAATTATTAAAACCCCTTAAAACTTCGTTTCGACCAATTACTTACAATTATGGACTTTAAGGTTTCTCTAACTGATCTTGTTGCCGCTGGTTGTATTTTTCCGTCAACCCCTTTATGCAATTGGTGCTGCTATTATATATATATATATATATATATATGTATATATATTTATATATATATATATATATATTACGTTATGCGGCTTATCTTGTACTAGCTTTGGGTTTTAAAATAGTTTTATTATTATTATTATTATTATTATTATTATTATTAACTAATTGGAATAATTTAATTTTAATGGTCAGCTCCGAATCCTCAGTTTATTTTGCATATTCTTCCATGTCTTTATATGTTCAACGATTCGTAACAAGATAGCCGTACATACATACAATTGAATTTTTATATTTTAGTAATTTATTTTTCTTTCTCTTCACCTTTCTAGAATCATACATTATTAATTATTACTCTTGATATTTAGTTTAATTTTTACATTTATCCTGAAGTAAATTAAAATTTTTATATATATAATTTAATATTTATGATTTAATTGTTTTGTTTTCATAAAAATATTAATTTATCTAATTAATATTTTTACATATTTGGAATATTTTAATCAAATTTCCTTGCATTTTGC
Source organism: Salticus scenicus (assembly GCA_963930645.1). Classification (NCBI taxonomy): domain Eukaryota; kingdom Metazoa; phylum Arthropoda; class Arachnida; order Araneae; family Salticidae; genus Salticus; species Salticus scenicus. The sequence goes on along the minus strand of OZ005651.1, from coordinate 157,892,255 downwards.
TTCAATTATATTTATTTATGGTTATGATAATAAAAACTTAAATATTTTTAATAATTTTTTGTTAAAATTTTCATTTTGTGAAAGTGTTAGTGAGTATCATGCGCAAGTGAAGTATTATTATTATATATATATATATATATATATATATATATATATATTTAAATGAAAGCAATTTTTTTAAAAAATGTACATACTATATTCGAGATAAATTTAATCGATTTCTTTTTAGGTTATTCAATAAAATAAAATATAAAAAAAATACTATATTTAAAACTTAAAAATCAATATTTACACTTCATGCGAAATCAGAGATAAAATCACTACGTAAGATATTTTCATTAAGTAAGACATTTTCTTGTTTAAATTAATATTAGTTTTGCTTTTGATTGGAATACGTATGCAATCTCCCTTCATTTTTTCATACTGTATAAAATAAATAACTTGAAAAAACACCTATTATTCACTAAACGTGAAATGTATTCGGTGAAGAAAAACAAATCCTGTCATTTAACTGTCAAATTTTAAAAACGGTAATGTAATTTTTGTTGCGGTTTCCGAATTTTATATGCTGGAATATTTTTTTATTGGTTTTTCATACAAAAACATTTAAGGTGATTTCACGTAGTAAATTTAGATATTATTATCCATTCATTCAGTTCTTAATTAATCAATTGGTAGCTAATATGAAATGAAAAAAAAAAATCGTTACCTATAGTAAATAACAACTGTGTATTTAAAAAAAGTATTTTATTGAAATTTTAAATAATATTAAACTTCTCTTACTAATAAAGAGTTCGAAATTGTTTTGCATATTTTGAAATAAAAAATTTCTCAATTTTTTAGAGCTATTCAAAATGCCATATAATTTGCAAATACCATACATAATGGATTTTCATGCTTCTTTAAAAGCATTTCTTCATTAACCGTTAGAAAATATATATATATATATATATTTTTTTTTTTTTTTTTTTTTTTTTTTTGTGGGGGGGGGGGGAGTAAAGTAGCTGAATATTTCAAAGTTTTCATGAAAAATGCCTGTTACTCGAGAGCCTGGTACGCTATATTACAGCTCAGATAGCGTAACGACGCCCTACGAGACTGACACGATTCAGTGGCAACAACTAGAAGCTAGGAAAATGTTTACTTTTTGTATCGATTTTTCTAGTCGGAGAAAATCGGCAGCCGGATAAAAGACCAGGCGCAGTATCGGGCACGATAGTATTTATTCAATCCTTGACCCCAGACGCAATGGCAGAAACAATAAATATTTTATGATTTTTTGGAGCCATATCTCCATAATGGATATCTAATGCTAAAAGAGCCAAACTTATGGGAAGCTCTTTATATTATATAGGTATCATTTATGTATATGTGGTCCCATTATTATAAAATATAAACAGTTTTGAGCGTACTGTATTTCACTTTTTAAATTTTTGTTTCGGGAGATAATATTTTAAAACACTGAAATTGAAGTTTCTTTACATAAAAAAAGAACTTGAGGAAAAAAGAAAACGCCACATTTTAAAATCTTTGAGTTATTTGATTTTGTTTTGTATTTTTATTTTTTACTCAAACTACACAGTATAACTTATTCGATTAAGTATTATATATTCAAAAAACAAACGAAATATGAAGATTCTCATAAAAATAAGCTATTTAATTTCGAAAATAATTGTACTTGAGAACAAACCAATAATTTGTCTGTCAGTGCATTACTTAATTCTTATGGAAAAGAGTTTAAATTGGTGCATATTTGCGTTATTCCTTTTTGTGAATGATGTCACAAAGAAATTGAGCATTCAAGCACGTAGCGAAACGTTTTACAGATGTCTAAGAAGAGTTTGCATGGATGCTCACGTTCATGTACTGGAATAGCAGCCACGTGTGTATACGCTCAAATGTCGAACTGCATCGATTATTTTTGTGTTATTCTTAAACATTGGTTGACATTTATAGAAAATGGGAGAAATATTTTCGTCTTTTGAGCGGATGCAAAATTATGAAAGATTTCTGATTCCAACATTTTATCGGGAAAACTAGAAACAGATATAAATATGTGTGTGTGTGTGTATTTACTTTTTAAATCTGCATTTTTATTTTCATGTATATCTCACGTATACTGAAATTGAATACTTTTGTAACGTGTGCACTACTATTTTTATAAGAATTGTAATTCAGTTTCTCATAAGTCTAGTATGAAGCATTCTTCAAAGTATTCTATCACTATAACATGACATATGGAAGAAACATAACCTGCAAAATACTTTGCGGAAAATTCCAAATGTGTTCCTTAAAAAACAGTAAAACAGTTGTACAGATTAATAAATAACACTCTAGTGACTCACCAACCCATATTTCTCCCTGTATCAAAATAAGGCCGCGGTAGCCTGAGCTTGTCATTGGAAGATTGCAAGTTCGATACTCGAGTCGGCCAAAGACTGTCATATACATTAATGATGACTGGCGCACACAAAATCTATCGTGGCTGCAATATCCTTCATGTTCCCATCCAAATTATACCTCTGGGGGAGGGGGGGTCACCGAAGCGGGGGCTCCGTGCAGAGACTAAAGTGTGAGGGCATGTCACCGGAATATCCCTAGTGTTGAGTCACAGACCGTCACCAATTGCACATTGCGTAGCACTATTGCGACGTAAAACCCAACCAACCACTGTAATAAAATTTTGATTATGTATACTGAAAAAACATCATGATTATTTATATGTATGCGCAAGCGGGATTATATACATTTACCCATTTGCATACATAACAACACCTCGTAATATAAAAATGAAAAAAAAAATTATGCAAATTTATAACGCGTTTATGTAAATTTGTGTAAATTTTTATAAACAAATGGTCTCACTAGTATAGGATTTTAAAAGGGACATTTCATTACCATGAAATAAAATGTTCCATATAAGCATGCTTTTTAATTTTAACGAAAAAAATTGCAAATGTTTGCGACATTTTATTAGCTGCTTAGTTAATCTTCTTAAATTGTTCGCTCTATTGAAAAAAAAAAAAAGCTTCTATTTTTAAAGTGTAAAAGAAAAACCCTTTTTATCCTTTTTTATCCTTTTTCTTTATGAAGATTAAAACAATTATTATTTGCACGTATTTAAAAAAGAAAAAAAAAAGAGATTTTTACAAATAAAAAAATGCTTTTTTTTCTTCATTATTCGTAATCTTAACATTCTAAACAATATTTAATTTTCTTTTAATATACAGGATGATTTTTTTTTTTAAGTGGTACTATTCAGAGCCACCTGTAGCTCGATCTACAACAGAAATCACGCAAAACTTGGTGTGCAGACTATTGATGACACGGGAAGTAGGATTTCAAGAAAAAAAATAGTTCCAAATCGCCGATAGGCGTATTCATAGCGCTGTTTTAGCTCACCAAATTGATAATTAGCATGAAATATGGGTATCAAAGCAAAATTCAAATATATGCTTTAGTATTCAACAACAGCGCCAGTAATTTAGGCTGTAAAAGATCAATTCGGAATCAAAAATTGGTGCCTCTTCAGTAACAACGAGTCCATGTTTTAGCAAGCATGATAAAAATTTTATATTTAGCCATAATTTTTCCCTAATATTTTTTTATCAAGTAACAGATTATAAAATATTCTTAAAAAATACCCGTAAAAATTTCAAATGAAAAGAATACAAAAACAATTAGACTTATATTATGTCGAACCATAGCCTCCTAAACTAGATGCCTGTCGAGTGGCTCGAAAACTTGGCAACAGTTGAAGCGGTATACAGCGCCACCTGGTACAGATTCCGTGACTTTTTTATTCAACTATCACCAATAATTTTAAGAAGTGATACAGGATATATATAATCAACGTTTCTTCGATTCTATTCGCCTTTTATGTATATGATATCCCACTTTTAAAAATTTTTGGTGACTGTTGAATAAAAAGTCAAGCAATCTGTACAAGGTGGCGCTGTCTACCGCTTCAACTGTTGCCAAGTTTTCCAGCCACTCGACAGGCATCTAGTTTAGGAGGCTATGGTAGAACATATTTCAAGGCGCATTCACATAGTATATGCAAAATGTTTGAAACTTCTACCTGCGTGATAGAAAATCGCTAAAATATTTAGATGTATAGCCGAGTTTAATATGTGTTTTGTATGTATATGTATAACTGTTCATTTATGTATATGTCGTTATGTGTACATACGTCATATATGTAACATTTCTTATTTTGCAAACATTTTCCTCTTGCCCAACCGATGAGAAAAAGGGTTGTTTGCCTTTTTACAGAACTTCATTTTGTTAACTAATTCCACTTGGATATAAAATATTTTTTATTTTGATAATACTATTTTCATAATCTGTTCTCGTATTTCTATTCCTATACACATTTTTTAGTCATAATTGCTTCTGGCATTCTTTCAATAAAGTTTCGTGGATTCTTTAATAACATTGTTTAATATTTTTACTTATTTATAAAAAAATACTTTCGTTTTATGTAAAGTACAGGTTTATTTTTTATATACACAGTGTAAAATCTTTACTTCAGCACAGATTTTTTTTTTTTTTTTTCAAATCGTTAAAATTCTTCATATCTGACAGAAATGTGTTTATCCGTTAACTTTTGTATTGTTTCTTAACAGTATTCACAGGTCTTTAAACATCCTAAAAAAAAGATAAAAAAAAGTCTGTAGGTTTTATAGTAGAAAACTGAGAGAAATCCTACATTACAGAAAATCCTGCAGAGTTTATAGTGAAAACACTGTCAGCAATCCTACCAATTTACCTCTGTAATTTTTACAGAGGAATCGTGTTCTACTAATACAGACTTTCTTTGTATGAAACAGAATTCTCTTATGTATCCCGGAAAAGTAGCCACAGTTATTATAAACGCCAATAATAAAAATACGCCTAATTAATTATAACTCATTAATTTTTCAAAATAATTTGACATCATTTGGATGATTACAGTACTTCCTCGAAATTATTTTGTGTGGTCCCATAAATTATTTAGTCTATACATACCCTTTTTTAAGAGTAAACATGATTTTAAGTATCTTTATAATGTATGTTAATTCTATTAAGTCCAATGCAGCATAAACGCATTAAAGTGCGCGCTTAACTAAAAATTTGTCCATAGGCTCTAATGTTACAAAATTCTTTTGTGTTTCTCTGTAAAGGAACCATAAACATTGTATACACTAGTAAAAACTATTCAGCTTATTTTGCGTTTAAAATTATTAATTGTTCCAAATTTAACACCGTTTGTATGACTACGTGACATTGTCAGAAAACTTTTGTAAAGTCCTGTACATTAATTAGAAAGCTTAAGAGCACATATTTTCTTCAATCAACATAAGTTTAAGCATCTTACTCACGTACGCTAGTGCCATTTTCTTGATTGCAAAGTAATGATGTTAAAATGCGTTTAAACGAAATTCACCCCATACGCCGCAATGTTAAGTATTTTGGCGTGTCCCTGTACACAATCTATAAAAGTATAGACTATATATATATATATATATATAGCTTTATCTATACCGAGCCTGAATGTGTGTGTCAATTTGAAAGTCAATCGGAGAATTTTTGCGGCCGCTATTGCGGTATATACAAATTCTGCCCATAGGTCGTAATGGTAAAAAAACTTTGGGGGTGACCCTGTACACGAACTACAAACGGAATGCACACCCAAAACTATACAGCTAATTTCGTGGGAATCATGAACATGTGTACCAAATTTCATGTCAATAGCGTGATTTTTGCGGCCGCTATCGCACGACAGACAGACGGACAGACGGAACCCAAAATCTTTTTGAGACTCACCAGAGGGCATTCACTGACGTTTCGGCAAAAGTTGGAAGTCAATAGCTTGATTTTCGCGGTGGCTATCGCGGTATATACAGATTCTTCTCATAAGCCGTAATGATAAGAAACATTTTGGCGAGTCCCTGTACACGAACGACAAATGGAATATACACCTACCACTATACAGCTATTTTTGTTGAGCTCATGAACATGTATACCAAATTTCCAGTGAATAGTGTGATTTTTGGGGCCGCTATCACGGTACATACAAATTCTTCCCATAGGCCGTAATGATAAGAAAAACTTTGGCGTGTCCCTGTACACGAACTACAAATGGAATGCAAACCTAAAACTATACAGCTAATTTCGTGGGGATCATGAACGTGTGTACCAAATTTCAAGTCAATAGCGGGATTTTTGCGGCCGCTATCGCGCGACAGACAGACAGACAGACACAGAGACAGAACCCAAAACCGTTTTGAGTCTCAACAGAGGGCCTCCACTGACGTTTCGGCAATAAATACTAATTTTAAATATGATACTTATATTTAAATTACTTTCTTAGGCAATGCTGTTCGATTACTTAGAATAAGTTTCTACTGTTCTTACTTATACAATGTCAGTAATACTTCCTCGGAGCATAGTGGAAAACGTTAAGAATTTCTAATTGTAAAAGACAGTATAATGCAGAAATTGAAGTGTGATAAATTCATGAGACTCTCTTGTAATTTGCTAATTAAGTTACTCAGCTATTTACGAATAATTTATTTCAACAATTAAATACTTTTGAGTCATAAAGAACTGTAATAATCCGATAGATTTACTCACCTGGAAAATATTAAAAAATAAAGGATGATTAAGTTTATAGAGGAAGCTCGAGAAATGTGATAGGAAAATTTATTCGGAAGGAAATGAAAATTAAGGAAGAAGAGACGAAAAAATGTCCCACGTATTTTTAGAAATTTCTGTACGCAACAATAGATTTGAAGGACATTACAATGAATAAAGATTTATTATTTTTTTTTTTTATTGTATGAATGCATATTTGTACTTTTGAATACGACAAAACTTGAAATAGTTAGAGGGTTTATTACATTTATTAATAATTTTTTTTAATTTAATTTATTATTAATTTATTTATTTTGTTTATTTGTTAATATTTTATTTTTATTTATTTATTTAAAAAAAATGTAAAATATAATGTGATCGTTAATATTACTATAAGTATTAAGAATTTCTTTTAAAAAAATTAAATAAATGTTTGCTTTAAATAATTAGATAATCTATAATGAATTTATTTTCCTCTTGAAAAATTAAAAGCAAAATTAGCTTTATTTGCCTACATTGTAATTTAAAATTTAAATTTTTCTACAATTTCATTTGTATATATAAATTTGAAATTAAACAGTATTATTAGAATGTTTGAAGCACAGAAATAAAATTTTCTGAAAGAGGTTTCTTTTTAACTTCTATTCCTAGTTTAGAACCTATGATCTGATATTCTTATAAAATAATTCTTGTGAAGTAATGTACAAAGAATAATCAAAAATAAATTAATATTATCACAAATATCATGTTTAAAAGAATTAATTTTCTTTCATTAATCAGTACCTGCTAGTGGCTTAGAATTCTTTCTAAACTGTCTAAAAGTATTGGTTTGAACCCAGGTCGCGCGGGTCGGTATTGCAATTCAAATTATTCCGTGCATTTCGCCAAAATTAGCATTAAGAAGAAGGCTTCCTTAGAAAGGTCTTCAAAGAGGGCATTTGATCCAGGCCTAGTGCCCTAGCTTCAACAATCGGCCTTAAACCATACATTACCACACCATCTTCAATAATTAAATTCATGTAAATATCTAGTGTGTTAACTTCTGTTTTACAATCTATCAATCAAACCATTGAACTGGTAATGAATAATAAAATATTACAAAGTAACATTAAAATAATCTCTAAAACTTCGTGGAAGGGTGAAGTTAATGAAACAGAAAAAAAGTTTGCATAGAGCTGTTTGTTGGAGCAAAAAGCTTCACCACTATAAACAACCTACAGATAAAAGAATAAGAACTTTTTTTAGTACAATTAATGTATCATAAATCAGTACATTATAAGCTCCCTTAAAAAATAACTATTTGTACTTAAAATAATGTTGTGCTTTAATTAAAGTGACTTTCGTAAAAAGGCCCATGTGGTTTCGATTTCCTTTGTTAATACTACTTTTTTTGTAACAAAAAAAGAAATTGCCTTATCGACTGTCTACTCTTCATGAACGTCAGTTGATAAAAGATTCCGAGATATTAAAAGCACATGGCTAAATATATATATATATATATATATATATATATATATATATATTTTTTTTTTTTTTTTTTTTTTTTTTTTTTTTTTTTTAATAATAATAAAATGAATACGTTTGTCTTTGAAAATTGAACCTTAAATATTCAATTTAAATTTCAGAACTATTAGATCTTCGGAAAATAGAATATGTTTTACTTAAAAGAAAAAAAGAAAGAAAAGGAAAAATAAATAAATAAAAACGAGAAATGAGAGTACATATACATTTTACTTTTTTCAAAATTTAGATTAAAGTATTCGGATGTATTCTAAATTTGGAAAATACTTAAAAATTACTATACTCTTTTTTTTTTTTTTTTTTTTTTTTTTTTTTTCCAGTTTTAAAACTGAATTTTTATCAGTTTTAATTTTTTAGAAACGTTTTTCTGATTATGAATAAAAATCTGAAAACCTGAAATAATGTTTATATTTCTAAAACAAGAAAATCAGTACTAATAAAGTTGTTTCGTGTATACTTCGCAATATTTTGTTAAGATTTATTCGAAAATAACTATAAAAATTGCTTTAAGAAATTAATAAAATGTAATCTCTTTAAAGGAAAAAAATAAATAAATAAAAATTCAGTCAATTTTCTTTTGAAAAATATTTTTTTAAAGCACACGTGTTGAGGCAATAAAACCTTTCTCTCTGAAACTTCAGAGAACATTTAATATGTTGCATATTTTCTATTTTTTCTTGTTTAGAGGTACCGCCTTTTAATAATGCCCCACTAACTATGAAGTGCCTTGTATAAGAAATACAAAATAATCTCTTTTTATTTCCTACCAATGATCTTAATGCCCAAAAAGTTAGCGTAGAGCGGCACCCCAAACTTAAAACACAATTCTTCAAATGATCCGAAACATTTAAATCATCGATCTATTGTTAGAAGATTAACAATACTCATAACTAGAACAAAATATTAAATATTTTATTCTTAACAGATCTAACCCATAATAAATATAAAACATCGTTTAATTTTATAAAATTTTTTTTTTTTTCGGTAAAACCTAAAAAGAACAATAGCTCCCAAAACAAGCGATTATAATGCATTTAAAGGGTTCTTAAGGCAATTTTCTACAAATAAGCTCAATTTTACAGCATCACGTTGAAAAGCAATAATGAATAGAGCCAGAAGAGGTTCTCATAAGCATTCATCACAGCATTAGTACAGCCGATAATTATGCTTCAACTACCAAACAGAACATCGATTCTCTTCTCGACGGACCACAGGTTTATAAGGAGCTTGGAATGCCAGTTTCTACGATTCATTGTTTTGAAAACAATCGATAAAATGGAGAGGAAATTAGATTTTAAAATTTCTTCTTTGGATGCATTCCATCATAAGATAAAAGCATACGCTAACGGCGAATCACAAATGTGCCAATATTGGCTTCATTTTCTTTATCATCTCTCCGGCGATATTGGTATGTTGCCCATTTCACAATATTGCACCATTATTTGCATATGATGCTTTTTCTGAGAAATATTCTTTGGATATTTATATCATAAAATTCTTGCGAAAAAATTTAATTTTGAGTGGAAATGTTGAGTTTGTAAGACGTTTCGATGAAAATGAGAAATGAATTTTCAGACTATGTCAATTTCCTTGATATTAAAAAGCGAAAAAAAAAAAAAGAAAACTGACGTATTTTTTAAAACTTGTAACGTAAATTTAATTTTATAATGGAAATAATAACTGAAGCATCTTTAAGAAGAGTAAATATATTTATTCTATAAAGAGAAATTTCAAAATTATTAAACACTAGTCCACATTGCCTTGCTTCGCTTAAATACGCTTCTTATGCAGCACATTAATTGCACCCTAAAGCTTAAAACTGAAACTCAATGAATTTCTAAGTTCTTAATCATTAAACTACCTAGGGCAATTCCTTTTAATTCCTTATGAAATAATTGCGTTAACGTCAAGGTAATAAACCGTTTATTAAGAGAAAAGTTTTTACTCGGTTTTGAAACCAGATTATTATTATTTTTTTTTTTTTTTTTTTTTTTTTTCGTTGGAATTAATAAAATCTGCAAAAACATTCGAAGTTTGAGGTTTTATTTCAGGTGTGAAGATGGAAAATTAATTTTCATTCCTTAAGTTTTCAAACTAAAAATGTGTCTTTATTAAAAAAGAGAATAACTTCAAAACAACGAAAACAAAATATAAGCTTAATTAGTTCATATCTTAATTACTTTTCAAGTACTTTATATTTTGTTTTAATGTACTTGCCATATTATGAGAATAAATTTCATTATGCTGTGTTTATATCAGCACTTATCTAACATTATATTCTTTCGGCAATTTTCATTTATCACTAAGTGCTTTCATTGCATTTTTTACACTGCATAAAATATTGCCTCATTTCATTATTTTAATAGCAATATATATTTGAAGGTTATTTTTCTATATTTCAGCCTATAAATGCACATTTTCGTATGCTAATTTTATAAAGAAATTTTTTTAAATATTAATATATAAAACTTTTATAAGTAAACGCTACAATGTTGGTAAGAAATATAATTATCTTTAGGCATAATTAGGCATATTTTCATTTGATCTCTTTGTGTTAATCTTTTGCTGGCCCTAACGCTCTTAAAGCGCTCTAAATATTGTTGTCAAATTTAGGTGCTCTATTGAACTATCACCAATAATTTTGAAGAGTGATATTTCACATACATGGTGGATGAATAACATTCAAAGTGACTTGGCAACCGTTACAGTTAAAATTTAGTGGTGGATATTGAATGAAGAAAGATCAACACCGACCAGAAAAATAAGATTAAATAGGACCGACAAAGAATTAAATAGTGTTAATGACAGTTCTTTCCCTAACAGCACATCTCATTCGCAAGACATCCTCAGGATTACCTATGGATTAAAGTACATCCGATGGACATCCTCAGGATGTACTATGGATAAGTGTGCTATTAGGGAGAAAGTATGCTTTAAGAGCTGTATTTGAAGCAATCACATGATCAAAATGATATTGAATGCAACTCATTTTGTTATTAAGAATAAAATTATTGCAAAAGTCGAAAATCATAAAGGGATAAAAATACTCTTGATAAATTTATTTGTATCTTTATTTGTGTGTAACTAAAATAATTAAACATCATCACAGAACGAATTTTTTAAATATTAAAAGCATAAATATTTCATTAATTTATCTTAAAATATAAATCAAAATTATTCTTGTTTTTGCCGTAGCGCAATTTATTTTAAAAGAATTCGCAATCTTTTAACTATTCGTGCTATTTTGCTTGTTCTTTCATTTTATGTATTTGTTGAACTGCACTGTTGCAAATGAAATAAAATTTTAGTTGTTTAACACTTTGATCTCAATCCGAAAAAAAAACAAAAAATGTAAAATTTTAGTTAATTGAAATAAATCTTGTAATTGTAGTATATAAAATCCATAATGTATATAAATAATTCATAACTTGTGATTCCAAACAAGGAGGAATCCCAAAACTTATACCGAGGTCACAAAAAAAAAATAAATTGTGACTCTATTTTTTAAACTATTATATAATTTCTTTAATGATTCCGAAAAATGTGGAAGTTTTTTTTTTTTAATCTTTATTTTTTAAAAAGGGTCTCGTGAATAAAGCATTTTTTATTCTGGATGATTTTTGCCAGTTTTTATATTTCGTAATTTTTAACACGTAAAAGTTTAAAAATACATGTATATTTGTCTACTTCAAAACATGATTATTTTAAAATGTGGCATGTAATAAATGTTTATAACAAAAATCCTTTTAATTATTTATGATCTTAGAAAAAGTTCTAAATTAAGCGGTCTTTAAAAAAAAATAGTTTGGTGAACAGTTTTAACTATTTCTTACTGAATTAAGTAATAGTACCTCAAAAGATTTTGTCTATGATCTCCTGTGTTATAATACTCATTTTCTCATCTTGAAGAAATATACTAGTTGTAGGTAGAAAGTTCAGTAAATTTTATTGATATTTGATTCAATAACGTTGCATTTTATGTTAACATATTTCATTCAATTCCAGAAAATATTCTATAGAGCTAATAACGTTCGTTTACTAACAAAATCACGTTGAGTTTAAATCATAGCAGAACATTTTCTTCCTTACATTCCAAATCTTCGATTTTCTTATAAACCTGTGAAATAACAAGGAAAAAGAGTATTCATAATCCTACCATTATGTACTATGGAATAAAAATTAATTTGCCGAAAGGATGTCACTAAAAAATGATACCCATAAAAAAAGTTAGGATAACAATAAATAACGAAATATTACTACATTTCATTATTTACTAATATTTTTCAAATTCAAAAGTTATAGAAGAAAATGAACCGTCTTATAAAATAACAACAATAATAATAATAATAATTTTATGAACACTATATACTCACATTCACAAATTTTGAAGTTAAATATCGCATAAAAATATTGCTCATACATTTGGATCCAAACAACGTCTGTTACTTAATAAAACTCCCTTTAGCTTTGAAAGCTTTCTATTTATTAAAAATAAGCCTATTTCTAAAATTTTCCAAACGATCACGCAATTTCGGTGAAACGTTCATTTTCTATGTTCAAATTTATGTTTAGGTATGAAATTTCAAGATATTAAGAGCGGATTTTTCAGGTAATCCCTAAAATAGATAGTTTATAAAACAGTTAAGATCATAATAGTCACGAAACGTCTTGAAAATTTCTTCTTAAACTAACTGAAGGAGTTAGCCTTTATTTTGTTGTTACAAATCTCAATTTTAGAAGAGGTTCAGTGTGGTGTATTATATGAAAAATACTTAATGTTCTTCATTTTAGTATAGAGATAACACTATAACTATCATGTGGATGTATATATATATATATATATATATATATATATATACAGTAGAACTTGGATAATTCGAAGTTGAAGGGACCAGAAAAAAATTCGAAATATCCAAAAATTCGAATTACATATACTATTTTTTCAAAAAAAGTGATAAATTAAAAAATTAAGTTCTACGATCAGAGATTTAACGCATAAACTTCATATCTAAGAATACCGATACATTACCCCCCCCCCCCCCCCCATTAAATCAGTATTTTTTATGAGCTTAATTATTCAACACTTTTTAAAAAAATAGTCAAATATTTTTTATTTCTTTTTTAAGTAGAATCTTTGTGTCATAGCATCTGACCTGATACAAAAATAGAATCTTCTACATTACACATGACTTTCAATTCACAAAAACCTCGAAGTTCATACTTATGCATATGCACCATATCTTCTGGTGCACTAGCTAGGGGCTTCTATTGTATTTCCTTGTCCTTCTTTTGAAAGACTCTAAAAATTGATAATGCACTTCACATGAGTAAAATCTCGGGAACAAATTTTTTGTAATATTTTAAAGGTAATCGTATGAAAAATTCGAATTATCCAAAATAGAATTATCCACGATTTTTTAATATTATTTTAATACAAAATTCAAGGGACCGTGTAAAATATTCGAATTATCTAAAATTTCGAATTAAACAAGTTCGAATTATCCAAGTTTCACTGTAGTTATATTAATTTTTAAAATGCAGCAATATCCAGAGTTAACAGAATATTTAATGACACTGAATACCACATAGACCATTGCGAATTAATTTTCATCAGATTAAATTATCCTGTGATGACTTTTAGTTATTTTTTTAAACAATTAATTCTACTAATACTAATTATTTTATTTTTTAATTATTTAATTTCACTTCAAACATACCTTTTTTTCCTAGACATGGAGCTTCATATCAATATTTGATGCCTTTACGATAAAACTAAAATATATCTCCGGTGTTACATAATTCTGTAGACATTTTAAAAATTCTTGAAAATTAAAAGAATTGGTAGAATTAAACGCGGTGTGTGAAAACATTATTCTCGTGAAGGGTGAGGTTTGTTTTTTTTTTTTTTTTTTTTTATGTGATAGTCAAATTTTCCGTCAATAGAGAGTGCTATACGTGAGCAAATCGCATATTTACATGAGAAACTATATTTATTTGCTTGCAAATGTTTACAAGCATATAATTCAGATTCTATGTGACCACCATCACCACTAACTACAGTTTGCAAACAAGTTACCACACAGCTAACTGCAGCTTCAGTCGGAGATTCTTAGCTGAAATGAAACATCTTTACCAGAGTAACGCTTTATTCATCAAGTCAGCATCGCAATAAGAACTTCATGTATGCACAAATAGGAGAAAAAATAAGAAATGAGCTTTTAATCGTAAAACCGTGAAATTTATAGGACTCTGGTTTGCATGTTTCCCGTTATGCATCATTGCATGAAAAATTTAATTTTTTTTTTTTTTTTTTTTTTTTTTTTTTTTCATTTTTTACCAAAAAAAAAAAACCCTTCACGAGAATAACTTTTACGCAAACCGCGTTCAATTCTACTAATTCCTTCAATTTTTATGAATTTTCAAATTATCTACAGATTTATGGGACAAGCGGTATATATATATATACAGAGAGAGAGAGAGAAAACCTTTTCAAACATTGCAAAATATGAAACCAAGTATCACATGAAAAACTAGAAAGAACATGACTAAAGATTTCTAAAAAAATTAAGAAAATTTTTAATGAAATGCATACAACACACACACATATATATATATATATAAAGAGAGAGAGAGAGAGAGAGAGAGATTGTAACAATGAGAGCGTAGAATGCAAGAATAACAGATAATCATATTCTAGAATGTGCCACAAGTACCAAAAATAGATTTCAAAGATAATATTTTTTTTAAAGGTATCAAAAAATCTACTATATTCACTTGGATACTATCCATAAAAACCCATACTCACAGACACAGAATACAATAAAAAATATATTCATAAATTACCAATAACAAAAAAGGATCATTGAAAAACTGATTGAAAACTTGAAAAAGGTCTCAAACGCTGAAGAATTCCATCATTCCCAACTCTTCATAGAACAGAAAGATTTGGAATATTTCAGCTTACAGCGGCCATATTAAGCGAAAATAGTGTAGTGGGTGTGATATGTTTTGTAAAGAATAATGAAATAGATTTGAATAAGAATTGAATAGATGAAAGGCAATACACAAATGGGAATTTATCCCTGGATATAAAGTAGCAAATTACACGTGTTAAGTGGCATTCAAAATACTATTAAGTTGAGCTGTCTTCATCATTTATCAAATTTAAAGTATTAGAAAAATATATTTAAGAACTATATCTATCTCAATTAATTTTTACCTTTTAATTAAAATGAAAATAAAAATGGTTTACGAAAAAAAAATATACGTAATACGTTATACGCAAACAAAAGCAATAGAAATTATTTTTGTAGTTCTAAACTGGTTTGGTGTTTTTATTATAATTTCGAGTGGAAAATATAGAAGCTGAATATTTCGTTTTTCCAAATTTTACATCGTGTATTTTTTCCGTGAGTACTTAAAAATAAAATTATGCTTTGTAACATATTTTCTTGTAAATGATCTATTAGGTTTGTACGTTATTATTTAAGTTTTTCGAAACGTTTGTACACAGTTTAAACTTACAACTGGCGACTTGTAAAGATGAGTACAACATTCGCGTGATTACTTCATAGGAAACTTTACTAAAACTTTCAGATAATTAACACATAAAATTTCCATTAAAGGGAAACTTAAAAATTTATTACTAAATATTTAGACCTTTCTTTTTTATACATAATATGAAAGTGTTTCAAAATATGTACACGGATCCGATTAAATTAGAAATCTTTTGTAATAAAATATTTTTTTTTCTATTTAAATGTAATTTTCGTTTTATAAATTTGACCAATGTTGTGAAATATCATGCATATTATATAACTTGAACACAACTTTTGAATTCCATTGACAAGCAAGTTGTGACAGACTGTATTAGAAATTAGAATGTATTTGTCGAAAGTTAAACAGATATAAAAGAAAAAGTTTTGTATTAAAGAAATGATAACTTCATTAAAGGAACTGAGCTTGTTTTATTATTTATCATTCATTTATTATCATTCATTATTTATCGTCACATAATTTGTTACTTGATTTTTACAATTATAAAAATATTGATTGAAGATTTTCTCCATCGCTTAACTTTTGTGAATAATGAATTAAAATTTCTAATAGAGAAAGAGCTCTTGATCAAGATAAGTACTATCAAAACAGACGGATGTGACCTCTTAATTACGAAAATTTTGAGCTAATTATTAATTTGGTAATGAAGAGTCCTCTCAGAGTGAGTTGGAAATTGTGCGAGTTTTCGATTTATTGAATTTAGAAGAGGTAGAAAATTTAATCAGAGTTAAACATAGATGCATGGTATACGTAAATCTATGTATCTGAGTCAATACGATATTTTAAGATCATCGTATTGTATAAATAACGCCTTATGAAATATTTCCTATAGTTTTAATTTAAGATGTGAAGAAAATGAAAATAATAAAAATTTTAAACAAATTTTGATATGCAGTTTTTTGATGACAGTAAACAGAGGACAAGAAATTGTAACTATTTGTATTGAAAAAAAAAAAAAAAAAAAAAGAAAAAAAAAAAGATAAGAAAAATGTTCTGTATCAAAATACTTAAGTGGTAGAAATATAAAATGATAAACGTTAATTTTTTTTTTTTTTTTTTTTTTTTTTTTTTTTTTTTTGAAATAAAGGAGGATAAATATCAACCCAGTTTTTATCGCAGTAAAACTTTTTTAAACATACAATTTTGCTACTCTCAAAAACGTTATGTATGAATTATTATTATAAGAACAGTATGGCTTATTGCTAATTGCATCATGGTTGTAATTCACATTGCATTAATGTTGTCTTTAACAATGCATCAATGTTGTTATAATTTGAGATTTTACTAATTGATGGGATTTAAAGTTTGCACAATTTATGCCAAAGAAAACAAATATTTAAATCTTTTTTTTTTTTTTTAAGAATGACAGGGTAATTTAAATTTTTCATATATAGAATTTATACTCAAACTTTTTGATAACATATGTTTGCTTATATCGATGCAATAAAAAATATCAAATAGAAATTTCGATATTTTATACATTCGAAAACATGAAATAATCGAAAGTAAAATTTAAAGATTTAAAGACATTGTGGAGTCTTTTTTCATAATTTTTTTTTAAATTTGTGTATATTTGCCGGCTAAGTACGCGGAAATTTTCCGCTATTAAAAGACAAAATTTACGTAACGATGCTAATAATAGAATTATAGGACAATTTCATGAGTTAATAGATAACAGTCATTCAAAGATTCTTGAGATTGAAATTCGGCATGCATGAAATCAAAATAATAAATTTTCGCAATTTAGCACTAAAATAATGAAATTACAAACTTAAATAAAAGATAAAAATACTTCTAAGAAATGGAAAAAATGTGATGTCAAAATTATTAGTCACGAAAATGACTAACATATCAAAAAATTGTGTCAACATTTATTTTCTGTAAATGTATTTAAGAAGTTATTATTATTATCATTATCATTATTATTAATTTAGATTAGAATATAATTAAACATTAAAAAAATATCAAGATATTGTGTTGACTAGTCTGGTCCTCAGACATAGCCATTTAATTCTTTATTCACTGACGATACTTCAGAGTGGCATTATATTAAAATAATATAGAATCTTATTTATGGGAAGAATGCAAAATGTATTTCTAATGATCGAACGCATTTGCTTCACTCACTACAGGACACTAGACAGTACATTAAACCATTTTTGTTCGAGAAAGAAATTTAGAGCATGCTGTCACTGTTTTTCATAGCCCTTTTTTATTATATTCACCTGTGCTAAAGTTAATTCATATATTACATGAAGAATCTACCACCAATCTCAGAAAAAAATATAAAGAGGATAAAAAAGAAAAAAACAAAACTTGAGCTTTTACCAACCTGTACATTTCACTGTCACACTAAAATATCACCCCTTAAATCCCTATTAATTACTATGATGAAATGATATGCATAATTTTTATTGCTCATACCTTTAAAAAATTTTTCGTAAGGAACTAAAAAGTTCACTTAAATACATTTTTAATTATTCCATAATGTGGTAAATAAAGGGTTAACATGTCTTGCTTAAAAATAAAAGTTTTATCAATAAAATATTGAAAATGAAAAGAACAGAACAATGTTTGCTCTCTTCTTTTGGAAGTATGAAATATATAGTACTTTCAAAAACACACTTAAAATAAAATAATTAAAAAATAAATAAATGAATAATTATAATAATATCACCATGTAAGTACTTTAATAACTTATGATCTTTTGAATAGGAATATAATTTATCAAAATATATTTTTGAAGGTGAGTTTTTATGCTACACTAGTGCTACATTATGGGCGACGGCCTGGGACTTACCCTTAAGGGTGGTCCATATATTTTTGAAAAAGGATTTAATTAGAATTTGATTTCAGCTCTAGGAAACATTAATAAAAAAAAAAAAAAAAAGAAAATGCATCTATAAATTTTGCCCATATTGTCCGATAGCTTATATGTCATTAATAAAACATTTTTTATATCGCTTAGTCAACTTTTTTGTTAACTTTTATTTAATGTTAACTTTTATGTTTATGTTATCAACTTTTAAAAAACATAAATGCTTTCAATACCATTGTCCCCATATCTAATTTTAATGCATTCTGCTGATGCAAACAGCTTTGTTTATTCATGCTACCTTACGTCAATGCATTTGCGAAACGTCAGAAAATACAAGACATTTGCATTATTGAAATGTTGAAAGCCGATGAATAACATATCATATATTTATTTAACTGGCTCAACCGAAAAGGTATAATTTATAGAAAAGGTGAAAACGTTTTCATGTCTTAAAAATAGATTGCTTTCTATGGAAAATGTCTTCGATATATCTTTATAGTTTCCTTTTTTTTTTTTTTTTTTTTTTTTTTCTTCTTTTTTTAATTAATTAATTGATGTTTCATTTACCAGCTGTGTGACGTCTTTTAGATGAAAGCAAAGTATGACTCTTTTTTTTTTTTTTTTTTTTTTCTTCTTACAAAAATGCCTTTATAAATGATAATAAAAATAATATTAAGTTCCAAAATAAATTTCAAAGTACAACAACGTTAGCGTAATATATCTATAAGAACACTGTTCTTAATAGTTAATAAATGCATATTCTTAAAAATAAAATACATCCCCACGCAATATAGCATTTATAAAATTACTAACAATCTTTTAACGTCAAACTTCTAACATTCTTCTATAACCGCGTATTCCATATATAATATAATACTAGAAAACCTTTTTCTTTTAATTTCCAGAACACGAATAGCTCGATAGAAAACTTTTAAAAGTCATTGCGTGCTAAAAATATAACCGGGGATGTTCCAAACTGTTGAAATCATTTCTTTAAAAACTGAATAGACGACGAGATACCACGATAGTTCATAAAATGGATTATAAATATTCAGAGACAAAAAGGACGAAACTATATTGCAAATTTACTGAATACTTCACACATTTCAGAAGCAGGTAACAGAGGAAGTATAAATGCATTTGTATTATTGCATTTGAGCATAACATCTCATATTTACTGTCTCATATGGAATTTTTAATCCAAGTAGTATTACTGCCTAAGCAAAAACTTTGGGAAAAACCTTAAAGTTTTAAAATTTTACTGGAAATTTATGGAACCAGTGAGCATTAATATATGATATTGTTAACTTATTCCTCTAATAAACTCTGAACAGATAATATTTTTAATTTCTTTAGAGATTAACATAAACTTTCTTAATACTTCCTTTCTTCCACATTACTCAATTTTACGTACAAAAATTTTATATATGTATATGTATATAATGTTACAAGATTGTAGAATGCAAAAGAAGCATAATACCAAATGCCAAAGTTATTCATAAGAACCAAAATATGTAAAACCAGGAATATTTAAAGAAAATATTAAAACATCCGCAATGCGTTCGCCATATTGAACCAGAAATGCCCATATTTTCTATTAAAGAACAGAACAAAATCAAATTTACAACAAAAGGATTGCCCACCAGTAACGAAAATTTTAACAACATAATAATAATCAGTGATAAATTGTATAAGAATTTGAATAAATGTTCGAAAAATGAAGAACATCTCTTCAGGGACCGTAGATCCTTCATCATGAATATTCATGTACACTCCTTCTCATAAATATAAGGACATCCGTTTTTCTATATTAACTAAACACTGAACACTATTATTTAAACAAATATGTTTTTTATTAATTTGAATTTCATTAATAGATGATATTTAAAAAGTTTTATCGTTTTTCTATCTTAAAAAACTTTAAACACGGTCAAAAAAAATGATTTTTCAGGTGTTCACAATTATAAGGACAGCTCGAATCTTAGTATTTTTTTTTTTTTTCAATTATTCTTTAAATTAATATTTTTTGGGGTTTCTTTTTAGGGTAAAACAGTCAGACATTCTCTCTGGTATATATATATATATATATATATATTCTTTAATATTCAGTTTCAATACCATTTCATACAGCATAGATGATATTCTGAATACATTTAAACTATTTAAAATTGCTTTCCACTTGCATGCACTTTTCTAATATGATAAGTTAAAGTTTTTTTCAACATTTAGGCCAGGGGAAAGGCAACAATAAAGAAGTTTATTTCTTCAAACTATTTCCTATTGCTCTAGAAGTAGTGCAAAAATGTAAGTCTTGTTGAAAAAAATATTATTATCCCCAAAATCTAACAAAAATCTGAAAATTCCACGTTTAAAATTTGCGGATATTCTCTTGATGTTCATAATAATAGAAAAAAAATATTAAATTCATTCTGCCTTCAGTAGAAACAGCTCCCGAGAGCACCATAGATCCACCTTTAAAATGCCCGATTCATATCTGCCTTTAAAAAATCTGCTTTGTCTTTCGCTATCTTCAGATCGTGCCGGTAACTGTTAAAACCATTTGGTTAATCAAGAATAAAATGTTTTTCATCCAAAAATACAACATCCCAAGCAGCACCGAAACGTTCTCTGAACGTTCAAAAATTGTTCTGCAAACACGTTCTAAGAACGTTCACTTTGAACGTGTTATAGACGTCTATCTGTCCATCTTGAAGACGTACAATAGTACGGTTCAGAGAACGTTCAATGAACGTGTAACTATCACCATCGGTGTTATAGAAGCGTTCTGAGAACGTTCTATGTATACGGTCTCAGAACCTTCTAAACGTTTTTAGAACGTTTTCAAAACGTTATACACATTTTCAGAACGTTCCAGAAAACGTACTGTAAACGTTCTAAAATAGTGTAGTTAAAAAAAAAAAAAAAAAATGTGACGTCATTATAAAAAAATCCCCTCAGTACGAGCGTTTAGAAGTAAAAATTACATAGCTGATGACGAATAATGATACAACACATGAACAGGGATATGAATTACTTTTTTTTTTAATTCAAATAATGTTTGAGAAATTTTAACATACTTACTATTCTTTTAATTTCAACGTATAAGCATCAAAAATTCTATATTCTATGACAGCTTTCCCCAAAAAGTGTCATAACGCCTCTTTATACCTTAAAAAATTTCTTAAATTTTTGCATTTTTTAAAAAATTCTTTTTTTTTCCCTAATCTGTAGATAATGAAGTTATAGTATTAATTACAAAACTTTGAATAAACACCATAAAATGCGAGAACTCGCACCAACTGTTTCGGGTCAAAAGAAGACACAACCCTTCATCAGGCGAACATTGTAGGCACGAGAGCTGCAAACAAGCACGTTGAGTGTGTGGAATGCGTTGCCGCTTTGTTTGTAGCAGCCGTGCTTTGTTTGTAGCAGTTGCGAGTTCTTGCATTTTATGGTGTTTATTCAAAGTTTCTTAATTAATACTATAACGCCATTATCTTCAGATTAGGGGAAAAAAGAAATTTTTTAAAAATGCAAAAATTTAAGGAATTTTTTAACGGGATATAGGCCCGTTATGACACTTTTTGGGAATTACAGTCATAAAATATGGAATTTTTCCTGCATATACGTTGAAATTAAAGGAATAGTAAGTATGTTAAAATTTCTCAAACAATATTTGAATTTAAAAAAATGTAATTTATATCCCTGTTGCTGTGTTGTATCATTATTCTTCATCTGCTATATACAACTAAACTCTTGATTTATTTTGCTTGTTTTAATCCTTGTGATTCCGAATGCGTCATCCTATGATTAATGTTTGTTTTTCATGGTTGTTTTCTGTTTGATTCTCTGATTTCTTGAAGTAAATAATTTATTCCAATTTATTCTTCATTTCTAACTTCAATTAATTTCTTGTACGATAGGGTGCCCGCTAGCAATTTGCTATTATAGCTGCTAACGAACGAAATCGTACATTAGTGCTCAACGACGAAAAGGGTCACCCTTGACGAGTTTTTTTTTTTTTTTTTCTACCATACTAAGCTTTTCCTACAAAAAATGTTTAAAATGCTGTCTTAATTTTTTATTTCCCCGTTGCTTGTTTGTATCTTTTGATTTGAGTTTCATGTTGGTTTTACGCACCGGCAAAATTATTAAAATTGCAACTAACAATATAGGAATAAATTTAAGATTAGACTGAAGTTAAATAAAATAAAAATCAATAAATAAAATATAAATGTTTCAATACATCACAATCAGTCTCCCCAGGTTATTTAAATTTGTTGTAATTTTCTTCTCATTGACCTATGTGGTTTCAGGGATCTTATATCTGTTGCTTGGCTTTAACTAAGATTAAAAATTCATTTATACATACATATATATATATATATATTTTTTTAAATACAGGGTGCAAAGCATTGTGACGAGAATACCTTTATCTCCGCAACTATTGGTCGCAAATATATAGTTTCAGTTACAAAATGTTTTAAAGAATATGAGCATTTGTGGTATAACATGTTTAAATTTAAAATATCTATTTTTTCAAAATTGCAAAAACTAAATTTTTACATAGTCCCAGATCCCTATAATCATATTTAGAAAACTGACACTCATCCTAACAAACAGTTTCATTTCTATTCTCCCAAAATGGAACATGATATTTAAAGTTTGGATTTTCTAACATATTTCGGCCTTCAATAAGGGATAGGTTTAAAAATCCTAATTGGACTTTGTTTGCATTTTCCCTGGGTTTATTAAAGATTTTTTCATTGACTTTTTAATAAAGCCCGAGAAAATGCGAAATAATCCTAAATTTTGAAACTAACTATCTCAGACAATTTTGGGTGCACAAAAGTGAAACTTTTTGTGTTATATTATTTAGGTTAGAACTCAACTTACACTATTAGTGTCATGAAAATTGTATAAAAATTATCAGTTTTTGTGATTTTTAGTAAATTGATTTTTTAAATTTAAACATGTCATATAATGAATTCTTACATTTTTTTTAAATACATTTTCTTATTGGAGGACGTTTGAGACCAATTGTTGCGCAAATAAAGGCCTGCTCTCGACTTTGCACCCTGTATATTCTAAACATTTCTGGGTACTACTTTGTAAGTCCATGGATAGTTTATAAATATATTTGAATGCTGAAGTTTATAGAAAGTTTTAATATTTCAACATAAAAAATAATTTCAAAAATGAATGTACCAATACACCGCTAAAATGATATATAATTGAGTTTAGAATATATTGTTAATTTATAATAATAAGAAATTGAAACAAAAAATTAAAAATTAGTTAGAAGGAGGAAATTTTTAAAATGTCCAAATACTTAAATACATATATATATATATTTAATCATAATATTTTTCTAAAATATTTAACATACTTCATATTTTTAAATTTCAGTGCATGTGTGCATACATATTTTCAGTTTACAGCAGCAGTTTACAAAAATGATGTTTGCAGGTATTTAAATTTATTCCACATGGCAATGTAATTGGTATTTTTTAAATGTTTAAATTTCTTTAAATTGAGTCAACGCAATTTTTACCTCATTTGATGTAATTTTGCTATCATGGCATATTAAATAATTGATAAATGTAAATATTATTAGTATTAATAAATAACATAGTAAATCGTCCTTTTTTTTAAGCAGAATATCTTTTTTTATAAAGATGTGGAATAAAATTGAATTGAATCTTTGTTTTATTATGCAGTTAAACAATTTCATATATTTTATTTAATAAATAACAGTAAAGAGATATTTAAAATTGTAAGTCGGTGAAACTTAGGATATTATTTTAAAAATATGCAATTTGCATAACCTAGATTGTATATATATTATCATATAAACATTAAATAAATACTTCAGAATTTAAAAAGAAAAGAAAAAAAAAAGAATTACATACCTTCCTCATTTTCTTCATAAGAATTTCTCCAAGAAAACACCCTTCCAACTAGCATTTTAAAATACATAATGACCAGTCTGGAAGGGCATTCACTTAAAATTAGCTCTCATCTTTTAAATTCTTTATGTTACTTCATTCAGAAGCATAATAACCAAAAATAGTAATTTTAACAATTTCCATCTCAGAAGACTGAATTAATAAAATGAATCCATAATTTCTAAGCGGTTTTCTGTAACAGGAGCAGTTTTTTCTGCGATACAATTCTACTTACAAGTATCAAATGTTAGGCTTAAGAACTTACGCAGATATGAAAATGATTATTTAATTGATATTAAAATAAGACTTTAATAAATAGAAAATAGAGACTATTACAGGTTAAAAATATTACATTTTTACCTTTTCTAAAGCTTATCCAAGTCATTATAACGCGAAAACTAAACAAAACAGATTACATTACACGTTTTAAAATTACCGCTTCACATAACGGCACGACATTCCCAAGACCTTTGAATTTGCACCGTCAGCAAGAATTAAATAAATGCAATCCACAGATGTCAGTTTCATCTGCTCTTCCCTTGTTACATCCGGAATAATCATGTTTCAAAGTTCAACGTTTGAAACATAAATTTATTAAGCATTTATAGCTGTGTAGAAAACATATGGTCAATATTTTAAGGAAAAATGGAGCTGAGTTAAACAATTATTTAAATTTTTATAAAGTATTTGAAAAACTTATGAGATCACTTTATTTTTCCATTTTAAAATCTCGAATTAAACGGAAAAGCATATTTTGTTTTAGTGTATATTTTAGTATTGAATAAAATATTCAGTGAAAATAAATAAAATAAAATAAGAACAATCAAACAGAGTAACGATTTAACAACATTATCAATATTGATAATTTATCAGTAACATTTAAACTTAAATAGAATCATAAATAAAATATAATAAAAGTTTAAAATTATGCTTAAAGAAAAGAAGAAAAAAACTCATTCTGTAACTTCCCGATGAGTATTAGAGACCGCGAGGTTCTACTCTCGAACCTTACAGACGGGAAGTGTTGGCTTCGATTCCTGGTCACGCTCGTCGACTTAGGTTTTCGGAGTTTTCCCGTGATTTTCTTTGAAACTCGCGTAAAGCACTATATTACTTATTCAATAACATCCGTGATTAGCTTTTTGTATCTAAACTTTGGGTCTGGGGAATGCATAGATTTTCATGACAGAAGACAATCATTTTTATGCTGTATAGAAGATCTTAGAAAATGTATTTTTCTAAGGGTTTATTATTATTATTATTATTACAAATGGAAAAAAAAAAAAAAAAAAAAAAAAAAAAACGGTAAATTTGTTTTAAATCATCAGAAAACGATGTTTCAATTATTCGTTTTAAAGGTGATATCGAATTCTTTTGAAAGATAATTATAGTGAAAATTTTTATCCACCCTTCCCCCATCCCCCAGGGATGATGCATACTTATTCCTAGGGGAAAAAACAATGTCCTATGAATGATAATAATAAAAAAAAAACTGTTTGACTATTACTCGTTATACAGCCAAATTGAATCAATATTATATATCAAATGTATGTCACGCAGAAGGTTTGGTGAGTATATATATTACAGAAGCTGATAGATAGCCTTTCTGTGAATGGAAAATATTGGAACGTGGCAGTGCCACCTGTCGTCCGATATGCACCCAAAGGCAATCTGTAGAGTTTTACGTAATATTAATTTCACTTACCAAATTTACAATATTTATAAATCACAGAAGTTGAGATTTTTCGTTTCTGTTATGAGATTAAATTGCAACATAGCCACGCTACCTGTTGGCCGATGTGCATCCAAAATGGACCAGTAAAGCTTTACATAAAATCGATTTCACTTATAACTTCAGTGTATCACAAAATTTATTGTTAAATCACAAGAGTTAAAATATTGCCTTTCCGTTAAAATGATTAAATTGCAGATTAGCAACGCCACCTGTTGGACAATGTATACATCCAAATTGTATTAGCAGAGGTTATGATGATATATGCCAATATATCATGTTTAACACATTTGTACACTATAGAAGCTGAGATATAGCCGTCCCATAAATGGAGGGTTTCATTGCATAGCACCGTAATCTATCGGGCGATATATCCCAAATGAAATTCAAATAAACTCCAATTTAGGGCAAGATCTAATATTGTAACAAGTTTGGTCGAATTCCATACATTGATTCCTGAAATACAAATTCCACAAAATTTTTCCATGAGTTTAAAATTTTGTAATTTTTTTTTCACCTCACCGCTACTGATTATTGGGAAGCATTCTTTACTGACGTGCTAA
Source organism: Salticus scenicus (assembly GCA_963930645.1). NCBI lineage: Eukaryota > Metazoa > Arthropoda > Arachnida > Araneae > Salticidae > Salticus > Salticus scenicus. Next base: position 157,865,498 of record OZ005651.1, on the reverse strand, counting down.
CAAAACGTTAAACTGAAAATGTAAAAAATGCTCTATTCTCTATCATGCTAAAAATTATAAATTTCGAATAACTTACGAAGTTTTTAAATTAGAATGTTGCAAATCTCTCAATAAGATTCTTATCAATATCATAAGTGATATTTTAAAACTGGTCCGATCTCTCTGCAATCATTTTTTTTTTGAGATATCGTGTACATGAACTAACGGGCTATCACACTAATAGGTGCCGATACACATTAACAGATACCATACCAACCTTTTGACTTCCGGATTCCTCACGCCACAAAACGTGTAAAAAAATCAAAAGCTGAAGTCAAAAATTTTAAAGGCTAACCTAGTTTCCCAACCAATAGTACTAAAAAGGCATTTTGTCATATTCGTTATAATTACACTGTTACAGAACGTGTTATGACGGTGTCACACTTGAACGTTCTATATAGAACTAGAATTGTACGTTTTATAGATGGTACAAATCAAACATTTTCAAAACGTTCTAAATAATACTATTTCTGAACGTGTTTTAGAACGTTCTTTTGACACGAAACACGGTGTTTGAACTATTGAAACCGTTATTAGACGTTCACAGAACGTTCCTGTGCTACTTGGGATTTTACCATTTAATATTGTCTTTATTCAAATTTAGCACACACGTTCTTTCCCCCATTAAATGCTTATTGATTATTACAGGTTTTTTATTCCTTTTAATATATTATTAATTATTTTAAACATGCATAAATGTGGACCCCAACCTTTCGTTAAAAATTACAAGCAAATTTAGCAGCAGTCATTATGAGTAGAACATTAAGAGGAATTATGAGTCTTCGATCTCTGTAAAACAACTATGGTTTTGCATCAGATCTCTCTTCTATCGAACCAACAGATCAACGTTTGATCACATTTCCTTCAGCAATTTTAGATCTTCAAATTTCATTAGAAAGTCGGCGGATTGAAATTATCCTTCTACATAAAAAACACATTTATCATACTTCACTACATGAACGTTCTTTTTTTTCGAGGAATTATCAGTAATGTCCGTCCAAGAAAAATTGAAGGCTTATATATGAATTAATCTAGCCCAGTAGTTAACGAATTCGCATGTCAACTGTAATATATCCGCTTGTAAGTTAAATAAAACGAAAAAATCTTGATTGTCCCTATAATTATGAACACCTAAAAACGTAGAGAAAAAAATATTTTGCATTATTTTTTATTAATTTTGTTTCATGATAAAAAAAATTATAGCAGTTTTGTTTTTTAGAATACTAGATATATTAAGTGCACTTAGTATAATCTTGTTCACAATTATTTTTACATTAGTTATTTCAAAATATAAAGTGTCCTTATAAATATGAGAAGGAGTGTATTTTAGTTTTACCAATTTAAGATCTATCATTTATTTATAAATACAGTACATAAAATTTTAAAATATGTAATAGTTACAAATTTGTAAATGCTTAACACTTAGTTATATTAATTATGTGCTAAGCTTGTATAAATTTTCTGATCCCTACTGCTTCATTTTACTGTGTTTCACAGGAGAATCTTTTACGTCAAAAATTTTAAAGGATTTTGCATTTAATTATTACATATGCAATTTCATTAACATTCTTATTTCAATTTTATATTTTACAAAAAGTTTGTTTTTTAATTTTGAACTTACATTCAGTATAGTTTTCTTGAATATTAAAAATTAGAAGGGTCCGTGCATTATCATCATAGTGTTACAGAAATTGATGAAAATATTACTTTTTTAAACTTAATTTGAAATTTTAGTATTTTGTCAGAATATATATATAATTTTGTTTAATTAATTAATTAATACAAATGTCCTTATTGAAAACATGCATTAAGAAGATTAAAAAATATTCGATGAATTAATGTTCGTATATTGCATATAGATAGTCAGTACACACTTCATGGAAATAAATTAATAATTATATTGTTCCACTAGCATCTTGAATTGAAAATGCGAAATTTTCAACAATAATTGTCGTTTGAATGGATATGGAATAAAAGATTTATTTTGAAAATGGCTCCCAAGCATGAATGGTGAATCCAATGTAATACAAATTCACTTACCAAGTAAGATGATTCACACAAGTTATAAAAATTCGAGGTTACTGAATTTCAAAACAAAATTACTTTTGGTATATATTAGATTTTTTTAAGTGTAAATGAAAGTTTAAAAAACTCCAAACCAATATACTAAGGTTGTTAGAATACGTATAAATATCAAAAATACAAAATCCCAAATGCTGAAGGAAGTCTAAGGACTTAGAGATCCATTAAATCAAAAACTGGGAATGTTTCCTGGCACTGTAAGTAAAATTATTCATAAGGATTTAAAATTAAAAATATGTTTAATCTAAAATTTGTCTACATATTCAAAAGCTCTTTGAAGTATCAAAATCAAATTCTACAATCCAATAAATTTAAATTTAAATTTGTAGTAATATTCAATGAGACATGTGTATATTGTCTCATACTATAATTATGAAAAACCTGCTTTTCTATATTGATTGTAATAATGAAAAGCAATATTTAATAGCTCAATTGATAAAATAAATAAATAAATAAAATAAAATAAAAGAGGATGAAATGAATTGTTCTCGGATGGTGTCATGATAATTACAGTATTTTGTTACAACGTTAAATTAAATATTTTAAAATTTTCAAATAAAACTAACATTAATTCGCTATACTAGCAGCAAAATATTTCGATATCTATTTTTGGAGAAAAAAATCCAGTTTACATGAAAATAATAATAATAATAATGTTAAACTTCATATCAATAAAACTTGTCACACGTCTAATTCCACTGCCACTCGGCAAGTAAAGAAAAATTAGACACAGGAACAAAATATATCACATTCAATTAAATACCTGTAAAATCCTTTAGCTTTTCTTTACGAAATTTTAAATTAGATTTGATGTAACGAGTTTTATGAAAACGGCAACCGCCAACACTGAAGAGACTTCAGAAAAGGACCCAACCGTATTGGTACACAGCGCTAAGAACAAGTCTAATGAAAGTTTAAAGCTAGAGATACAGTCAAAGTTCCAGAATATTAGACGACAGCGAATCATCGCAAATAACACGCCTTTAGTCGTAAAAAAATTAATTATGAAAATTATTTCCTTAGAGTGCGAGCGTGCATATATATTATATTATTGCTTTAAATTATTGCTTTTGTTCAAAGCAGCATTGTTATTGGATAAAGTTTTCGAAAAAAGTTTCATTTATTTGTTTCCTGTTTATACATACCTTTCATAAAATGCATTAAGTGAGAAAAGTTTCAAAATTTATAACCACTACTTTAAAGAAAAACTATTTTTATTATCCTTGTCTTATCCTTTAATGATAGAAAAAGTAGACACAAGAAATTCATACGTAATAAAGCCTTAGAAAGATTTGAAAAATAAATGCAAATAAAGCTGAGACACATGAAAAATATTACATAGGAAATGTTTAAAATTCTCTGAAAGCTCTTAGAAAATGCATTATTATATACACAAATATGGGGAAAAGACATTATTTTGAAGCAGACGAATTTTTTCCTTTCAAGTTTATCTCAGCATTTTCTATCCATGGATGACAGTCTTGACAAGTAGTTCTTGGGAAAATTCAATTTTATTTTCGATTGGGTTAATCCCGAAAATTTACTTTGAAAGCTTAAATATTTTTCGATCTTTTGAAAGCACTTTTTAGAAATTCTACTTGCAACTAATAAATATAAAAAAAAAAAAATCCGTTATGACCACATTTTATAAAAAATTTTATAGAAGAGTTCGATTAAAATAACGTTTCAAAAGAATATTTCTGCAAGAAGAGGGCACTTTAATAGTACTTTAAAAATATTTTTAAGAAAATATCTCTATCCATTAGCAACTTTATTAATATATTAATTTAATAATGGATGGAAAGCAGTTAAAGCCTGAATGTTACACTTTTTGCTTGTTTTAACTTCGAATTTGTTCACTTTTATTTTGCACATTCGCAAAGGCACTTGAAACAAGTTTATGATATGATATTACCAAAACTCTTGTCTTATATGATTTAAAAAAAAAAAAAAAAAAAAAAAAATTACGTAAAAAAGTGAGAGTTTTGTATAATTTCAGATGGTTCTAAACTAGTAAATAGTCTAAATTTACACGAAAATTGCATTAAATTAAACATGTTTTATTTAAAAATATTTGTTTATTTAAAGATTCCAAATATCGCCTTTTCTAAAGAAATTAAACCGCAAGAATAGAATATTTCAAACTTAATAGGAACTTTCTTTATAAGAGACATATATTCTAGATTAAACAAAAATATAATTATACATGTCTGGTATCCGGTCGCGTCCGGTTTTCATAGCCTTTCACAACCGTTGCGATCTTAAGACACCGATAACACAGGTCTCCGATGAAACTTTTTCTTCAAGGTATGTGTCTTTCTAGTGTATTTTTGAATGTTGATTAAGGAAACACTATTCAAAAATTTCCATCACGTACAGTTTTGACAAAAAAAAGGGACTTTTTTTTTTTTTTTTTTTAGTTTTTCAACTCCCATCTAAGCTGATTCCCAGAAAATTTAGGTGCTATGAGTGAAGGACAAGGAGAGCTATTTCCTCAAGACATCAAAGAAATGTAGAGGATCTATGAAGGACGATTGAATGTTAACATGTTAGTACATTATTGTTCGATATTGCATAAAGAATCCCCCCACCACCATCAAAGTCCTCAAGACATACACAAGTGAAAAAGTTCTAAAGGGAGCTTAAAGAAACATAATTAAAAGATAATGTGCAAATAATAACCCATTTTAATGTATTTTATAAATAAATAGTTTTGAATTTGCTACAGTATCTTTGAGAATTCTTCCGATTTTCAACTTTACTTTGTGAAAAACTCTTATGTATAGGAAGAAAAGACAAGTGTTTCTGAATTCAGCGCAACAAAACACATTAGAGACAACCAACGTAGTGCAAAAAAGAAAAAAAAAATGAAAAATACGATTTAGCAGACCTGTCTTATGCATTCATCTTTCTATAGAAAAGAAAATTTTAAATATAAAAACTTGTATCCTTTGCGTATTGAAAATTTTTATTCTTATCCTTAAATTATTCTTAAATTTTTATTTTTATTCGTATTACAATTTGGAAGGTTACATGCATGGCATGCATCGTGAAATGTTTTTGTCTTTTTCAACTAGTTAATGTAATAACGGAAATTATTTTATCTTGTTTTATATATTATTTAAATATCCTATAGGAACATTCAAAAGAAATTAATTGGATTAATGGATATCATACTCCACGCACTGAAAAAGAGCATATTTACTTAATGAAGATTTAGATGCAGTTGAAGAAATGAGAATAGGTATTTGCTTTTTAATTGAAATAAAGGCATGCGTAGTTAACGTTTAAATGTTCATGTCACTGTTTCTTAATAATAAATAATTGTAGGTTTCTATATTTTCTTCTGAATTATATAACATAATTTTTACTAATTTTTACTTTTTTACTTTTTTTTTTTTTTTTTTTTTTTTTTTTTTTTTGTAGTTTCCCATTCTTTAATTCAATTTTCATTTGTCCCATTACCTTTATTTGTATTTTACTTTACAGAAAAAACCAGAAAAGTAATAAATATTATATTCAGAGCTTAATTTTAATAGCACTCATAGCTTAAGCTATTAATTAAACATGCCTGATTAAAATTTAATCCCGCAGAAAATATATTTATAGCAAATGAAACTAAGTAAAATAGAAAAAAAAAATCAATATTCCATGCATACAAGATACTTGATTCTAACGGATGAGACAATATTTCTAGTCGTTTTCATTTAAATAAAAAGGTCAGAAATTGAGAAGATATTTCTAATGTATTTTCACGTTTAATATACAAGAAAACTGCAGATTTTATACGGAAATGGGGCATTTATGTATTTTTAACATTTAAAGCTCAATTTTTCATTTTGCATGAATACCATTTTCATTGCTTCTTAAATATTCAGTATTTCTGTTTTCATTTACAATATTTCTCACACATATCTGTGTATACGATTGCGTATTATTCAGAAAAACCTTGGAATTTATTCGTTCGAAAAATAATGGGTTTATATCGATTTTTATTTATTTATTTATTTTTTAATATAAATAAAAAGTATCTCTTATATAAATTGCAGTATGACACTTTCTGCGATTATTTCCATTTTCGAAAGCACAATTAAGTTTGTATTCCGGCAATCAAAATAATCAGATTGTATCCTTATATTAATATGAGAAACATTTAAAATATTACTTTCTCTTACCTATAAGGTAGAGAAAGTATTGTTTTTGGGTCAAATTTTCGAACGCGAGATTTTGTTATATTTACACGTTTTGAGGTGCCCTGAATACGAAAATCATGTTTTTAGCAAATGGTCTGTGTGTATGCCTGTGTGTCTGTATGTCTGTGTGTGTGTCTGTGTGTGTGTCTGTATGTCTGAGTGTGTGTCTGTCTGTTATCAGCATATCTCAAGAACAAATTATGGCAGAAAGTTCAAACTTGGTATTCTAAATGTGTATCATATAGGGACGCTACAGTAAGTTCTTCGTTACGATCAAGCAAATGGTTCGTGTACAGGGACAATCAAGAGAATTCTAATACATTACGTCTAAGGGGGAAATTGCAGGAAAGTAGAGTTTAACGTCTATAGACTGCACTAAACAAAATGAAATGAATATATATTTTTTGTAATAGAGATAGTTAACTGGGGAAAAAAAATTGTGTATGTAGGAGCCTCGCCTCCCCCCCTTGGGGGGGAAGTCCCCCCTCGAGGGGAGTAAATTTTCATGATGGGTATCTTTCAAAAGAACTCGCCAATACCTTTAAAACGAATGGTTGAACCATCGATCTGCGATAATTTAAAGCAAAGTTATCGATTTTTTTTTACTTTTAACGAAAAAAAAACTAAAAAAAAATCGTACTTTTTCTTTTCTTCTTTTTTTCGTTTTTTTTTTTTTTTTTTTTTTTTTTTAATATTGAGAATAAAATGTACTTTTTTGGACATTTGGTGTTATACTACTTCTCTAATATGGAAATCGTCTGCTTTTCATAAAAGATAATTTTTTTAATAATAATTTTAATAAATTATTTTTTAAAAAGAGAATTATTTTTTAATAACCGAATTAAATTCTATATAAATGTAGGTGCATTAATGAAACGGGGGGTTGAGGGGGGCGGTAGCCAGCCTCACACAGAACTAATTATCATATAAAACTCTTCAGAAGCCTAATATGAATTGTTTAACATAGGTTTACATAACAGTACTCGTTATCTTACCTATTAATCTGCAAGCTGTATTTATAGTATTAAATTTCAGGGTAAGAGAAAGTCGTGTGAGTGACACACCAGATTTTTTAAAATAATTTTACAGTCCCTTAATATTTTGCATATTCACTTAAGGAGACTCGGTATTCTTTGAACAATTTTATTATTATTATTATTTTATTTATTATTTATCATTATTATTATTACTTTATTTTTTATTTATTTTTTATTTATTTTTTTATTTGTATTTATTTTAATTATTTGTATTTATTTTTTAACCCAATTATAACACAATTTTTGCATATTTTAAATGATTTTACCAAGAATGAAACTCTACTGATACAATTTTAATACTTATTTCTTTTATTTAAATAAATTTTAAACTTATCTTCTCCAGCAATTTATAATTTTTTTAGACTTTTCTTTATATATATATATATATATATATACATATATATATATTTTTTTTTTTTCATGGTCTGATTTCTAAAAAAGTAATCAGTTTGTGAAGAAAAGAATAAAATGCTGATATATCTGCAAAAATTCAACATATTATTGAATTTCTATACATATTTATTTTCAAAATAATATTAATAATAATAAATTTTATTTGAATTCCAATTCTTTGTTTTATAAAGTGCACTATAATGAACACACACACACACACACAAAAAAAAAAAAAAAAAAAAAAAAAGTTAATTGAGAAATATGTATTTGAATTTTAGCATTTTTAACACATTCATATACTGAAAGAACACCAACTGAGAAAAAGTCTTTTAAGTATGAGCATTTTAAGATTTTTGAAGCGATACGGCGCCGTCGAAAGCCTTTTAAGTACATATGTGATTTTCGAATCACTGAATTTTGTCAGGATATACTAGAAATAGGAATAGCAAGATATATTTTAAATAAAACTTAGAAAATCGGCAGTTTCATCATTTTTCGCAATATGAAGGATACCGAGTATGCTTAACATAACAGACAATTACACATTCGTGTACCAAATTGGTATTAAATAAGAAATAATAAAATGATATTGAGTATAAGATCTGTAAAAATATTAAATATAGATCTTAAAAATATATAGGTAACAAATATGCTAAAAATTCAATTTTTAAAATAGGATTTTTGATAAATTTTATTTATTTATCTAGCAGTATGTTTATTGTTGTCGTTGTTTTCAATAAATTAATATATTAAACTAAAGAAATTTAGTATTTATACTTTTACTAATGCTTTCGTTAAATATCAAAAAGGCGATATTTCACTAACATATTTTAACTAAACTTCCATTTAACAAATTTAGGAACGCTTTAAAGAATTTTAAAAAATGTTACATTATTACTTTTTAGTACATCAATAAGAATAGAAGAGAAAAAAATACAGCCCTTTTCTATTCTGTATTAAACATATTCTTTCAATAATTAGACTATTTATTACCCTGACTGACTGCTTTAAAATAAAATCAGTAGTGAATCATCTTACTGTCATAAATTACATGAGCATTAATACCGCATTCCAGTCTTTCTAAACCTTAATATTTATGAGGGTAATTTTTTCAACTACTACTGTTGGTTGTTGGATGCATAATTTCACTTTAAAAACAGTAACTGCCTGTCATAAAAATAAAAGCTTCATCACAAAACTAATAAAAAATAGAAACTGAGAGCGGCATGAATACGATTTTTGCACCCCACGCCTAGTCAAGCATTTTCTTCCCATCAACGTTTCCCCTGACAATTCTCCTATAGCTTTCCCTCCATTTCTGAACTCTCCCCCTTTCTCCATGATCTCGGCGATTCTGCTGGAGTGAAGTGATTTCAAAGCGGTAGTCATGCTTACACTTGTAAGATCATTTGAGGGGAGTATTTGATGTTCTTTTCGAGCTCGATGTAGTAACATGCCACGATCTACTTTTTAGCTGACATTCATGAACATTGTGTGGATTGCACTCATTTTCAAAACTTTTCTCCGAATTTTTTCCCCATTTCAGGCATAGCTTTTTTTTTTTTTTTTTTTTACAGTCATTTTTACAATGGGAGTAATGTAAATATACATAAAAGCGAGTTTAATATTTCTTCGGCTGAAATTCACACTTGACTTTCTCAAAGCATACTTTAAATTTATTTTCCTTTTTTATTACAGAGAATATTATGAAAAAAATTCACTCGTGTATTTCCTATTAAATCATAAATAATCTTGTAGGACACTCATACTACCTTCTCTTACCCTAAATTACTAGAGGTGTATTATTACAGTTTAAAGTGTAAGATATGAAATATTTGAATATTTCTTGTATTTTTTTAAAAGAAATAGTACAAGATAGTTTAAGGAAGAGTTGTATTTGACATACATCCGCCCCATCGCCTTACAGCCTTCCCTCATTTGATTATTATTGGTACATTCATAAAACACTTAAATCAGTTGTTAAACTTATCAATTTATTTGAAATCAATTTATTTTAACTTATTATTACAGGACTGAGTCAAAATTACATTATTTCTCTCCAAATTGAAATCCTATATTTCAGTTGTGTAATCATAAGAATAAAAATTACTACATCATTTTCCATGTCGTATAATAATGTATTTTTAAGGTTAACTAAACAACTAATTATTTGAAAAGATCAAGCGATATAAATGTGTATTCGAGTCATTTACGAATAGAATTCAATAAAAAAATTATTTAATCAATTAATATTAAAGTAAAAATGAATTGAATAATTAATATTAATTAATTTTTATATTAATTTCAGGTTTCATATTTGAAATTACAGTAATTACAAGACTGAGATATTCATATTTGGGTTTAAGAAATGTTCCTTCAAAAATTCAGCATGATGAGATTATCATTCTAAAAAATATTTATGATATAAGTAATTATTTATAAATAATTACTTTAAGAAGCACTAAGAAGTTAATATATCTTAATAAATATTAAGAAATTATTAGTTTTAAAAGTCTTACTGCTTTCATGTTGTACTCATGCCTATAATTTTTCGCCTGATGGAGGATCATGTTTAATTATTTCAACTTAAACAATTGTTGTGTGTTTTTTCCATCTATGTTTTTTTACTTACAAAGTTGTTATTCATCATGTAATATACCATTTTAAACTACAGTTTCAAAACTTTCAGAATTTTTAATTTAACCCGTTAGTAGTCGCTAGTTGGTCGATTCGCCGTCCATTTCTTCAGTGTTTATTCAACAGCCACCAAAAATTTTTAGAAGTGGCATTTGATATAGATAATCGATGATTATTCGAGTCGATTCGCCTATTATGTAGGGTAAGCGCACCAGTGATTGACACATTTAGAGCAATCTCTGGTGTTTTTAATGCTCTAGTCATCAGAAAATATTTTTTGGAAATCTTAAGTTAGTACATATGGTATGAAAGACATTCAGAACCACATATATGTTAAAATATATACATTTGATATTATTATTTTTTTTTTTTTATGAATTTTTATTTGACACCCACTCAGTGTTCCAGTAATTGACCCTGCCAGTTTTTCATTTTATCAGTAACTAGCTGACCCGTCCTACTTCGCATGGATGAATAAATTTTAGTTAACGATGAATTGATATGCAAAAAATAAAAAATATATCAGTTTATATGTTATAGTCAGGCAATATTATCAACTGAAAAGTCAAAATATAATTTTACAATTATTTTTTTCAATCAGTTGTTAAATGTTGGTAATTTTTACTTTATGTTATTTATTTATTTATTTCATAAAAATACGCATGTCTTTACTCATGAATAAAAAATATTGAAAAATAAACCTCTAACATGAATATGTGTTTGATAAAGTTGACGTCATAATTGCTTTAATTATTATTTATTTGTTCTTATAATATTAATTTCAATTAAGCACAGAGCTTATGTGTTTTTAATTTTCTTAAATTTAACGTCCGCAAAGTAATCTAGTTATTGTTTTAGTAATGGTTCTCCATTAGTGATCTTTAATATTTTTTGTGATTTTGGCGGTGAATTAAAAAGGTTATCGCAAATACGTAAAGTCCTTCGAGTGAAACGTCCTAGCTATTGCGTTGCCAAATTTTAAATATCGCCAAAGAAGCCCTATACAAAAGTAGATTTCTAACGCGAATGCACATTTAATTTATTTTAAATGAACCGTGTTTCCAATCAACATAATGAAACTTGCATAATCAAATGTCATTTGCAATTCCCTAGCGGCTGTATATTGCGCTACTTGCTTTCGGAAAAGATTTTATACCAATCATCCTTGGCGGAAAAAAAAAAAATGATTGCCAAGTTATCTCGCAAATATATTTAATTTTTTCCATAACTGATGGTTTTTAATAATGTATATTAAGGGAAAAATCAATAATATGAACAAATACGAATATCAACAATATTCGTATAATATATACTATTACAAAATCTGGTGTGAAACAACCACACGACTTCCATTACCCACTATTAAACGTATTATATACATTTCTTGGAGATATTAAGTACATGCATTTTTTTTTTTTAGATTTTCCAGTAAGAGAAACTTGATACACGTATAAAGACACCTACAACAAAGTTTACATAGTGAGTTAAAAAAATAAGGGGAAAAAATAGATAGTTATTTTTTTAAACACGAATTACCGAGATCTAAAACTGAACTTCCTAATCAGGATGACCGTTAGTATTCCTGTAATATGCACGTAATACTTGAGAAAGGTTATCTAAATTGAATTAATGAAACAATTTTCAAGAAAATCGTTAGAGCCGTTTTTGAGATACCAACTTTTACCAAAACTTGGTATACTCAATTATTGACCGGAAAACAATAATTACATACAAAAGGATATTTAGTATTAAGTTAACATGGCGAGTTTGAAAAAAATTCGTACAGCCGTTTTTAAAGGAAGGCACTTATGAGATCTGAAATTGAGCTGTTTATAGAGGACGCCTATCAATTTTCCTGAACTAACCAATTATATCATTCGAAAGGACATCTAATAGATTGTTTATATAGCAACTTTGAAGAAAATCGTTAGGGCTGTTTATGAGGTACGGGCTTCCGGTCCCATTTCCGGTTTTCGATGACCCAGTTCCGGTTTTTCAATTTTCACCAAAATTTGGAAAATTCATCTGTACATCAGACCTGAATCAATTGTGAAGATTTGTAGTTCTATCTTTATTAATTTTGGAGATATGACACCCGGAAAATTTCACACATTCGTACACACACACACACACACTGACCCATTGCCAAAAACTACTTTTTTGGACTCAGGAGGCCTTAAAACATATAAATCAGGTGAAACTCTATATCAAATTTTTGGACCGAATACAATACTTCCACTACCTACGGTAGTACGGTAATTGAAGTAGAAACATAGATCTCGTGTTTAATACGAAAATATACAGATTTTCGTATTACGTTTCCGATCTCGAAATACAAAAATCGCCAAGGACGACCGATATCAGATCTATGCTTTGTTTTCAATTAAAATATTGAAAATTTGAATTAAAAATGTATTTTACCAAAATTTATTATAGCCTCTAGCACTTAGAGACAGTGTAACTTTTGATTAGTATAAAAAAGAAAGAAATAGAAATCGGCTTTTTAGTTCTAGCGATCGTTCTCTACATATACATATAAACCTTTCCTCTTTATATATTAGTATAGAGCATAGATAGATTAAATAGGTTTCTAATCAACATAATGTAACTCAAATAATTAAATGCTATTTGCATTGCAGTAATGGTTGTATGCGCTATGTATATTGAGCTACTTGTCATAACTGTTAGTTGATAAAAATAGTCGTCAAATAAATTTAAACTTCTCAATTATTCTTTTAACAAATGCATAATGAAATGCAGACGATATTTTTTTAATTCACTTTTTATATTATTATTCGCGAGAAAATATATTTTATTATATGTCGAAAAATGAATTAACCCGTAAATTTTTTGGGCAACAATTATAAAATAAATAATTTAATAAAAGTTTAGAAGTAACGCTTAGATCATTACATTATATCATATCATACCAAATTATATTATTAGAAAAATAAATACTTTAAATTTATAATGGCGCCAGATTTAACGTGTAAGTTTAACATTTTGCAAAGCTTTATATGAATTTCAATTTAATTCACGTGCAAATATATTTCTTTTCTTTTCATGTCAAGATATTTTAAAAACAAAATGTAAATGTTTCTTTTATGTTGGCAACAGCTAATTTTTTTAATATTTCATTATTTCCATTTCTATTATGGCTTTTATGGGGATTTTAATTAAAATGCTCAGATTTTAAACTAAAATTTATTTTATCAATATTTAATATAGCCTATAACAATCAGGGATAGTGTAGCTTTTGATCAGTGAAAGAATTTTTTAAATCGGTTCAGTAGTTTCAGAGATTACCCTCCACAAACATACAATTTTTTGCGCTTTATATAATGATATAGATTGGCCACCTATGTTCCAATGTTTGACATTGCTAGTTATTCATCTTACCAGTTATTATTAGCACTCTGTGCTTCAGTTTTTGACTTAAAATGTTAAAATTCTTATACGTGAAATATATGATTTTATTATTTTTCTTATTTATTAATTATTTCGGGGTAGATGTCAATTACTAGAGCATGCCAATCACTGGAGCAACTACCCTATATCAAACGCCCCTTCTAAACATTTTTGGTGGCTGTTGAATAAAAACTGAAGAAATGGGCGGCAATTCGACAACTAGCGACTACTAACGGATTAAAAATATTTACCAAATAAGTCAAAATTCGAAACGCTTCATAATTTTAAAGTAGAATAATAAATTTTCATCTAAAATTAAGGGATAATATAGAATGTTTTAAATTTTGTTTAAATTTTATTATTTAAAATCAAATTATGTATATTATTAAATAAAATATGTTACTCTTAATCGATTTTTGACTGGTATCATTTTTTAAATAACGAATTGCAGCACATTAAATAGAAGTATATAATTTTTATTTTTTCCTGCGTATTTCATATTATAATCGGCTCACTATAACAGTTTAATCTAGGAAATATCATAAAAATGGGGTGTTGAATTATGTACTTTATATTTTGTTCTATATTTAAATAAAACTTTACATCAATCTGCAAAAATTTTTGGTGCATTTTGAAAGTATAGGAAGTTGAAAGATCTAACATATTTCTGTAGTAGAGTAAAATTATTTTGTTTCTCTTTCTTTATTATTATTTTTTTGAAACAAAATTGAGATTATAGTGCACTAATTTTTTTTTTTTAAACACTGCTCTGAAAGAAAAACAAATCGAGATCTGATACCATTCTTGCTTATTCTTATGTAAAATGAACTCCTGAATTCGAATATGACTCCCATTTTGCCCAGTCCCTCAGCATTTTCTAGATACACCACCCACTCCCTCAATTTCTTTCCCTGTTCGATAATTTTATGATCATGAATTTGATTTGAAGAATGAAAAATAATTAATTTAACACCTCAAAACAAAAATATATAAAGTTAAAATAACATTAATAACAGCTTAAAAAAAATATGAGCTATGTAATGCGTAATTTCTGTGGCAAATCCTCCCCTCCCTCTCCCCCCCCCACCCCTCAAAAAAAAAAAAAAAAAAAAAAAAAATTCCCCCTTGTCACAAATGTCCATGTTTTAGAATTTTCCAACTCTGTAGCCCCTCAGAAGATATTTAACGGTTATAATAATCTCCCCCCCCCCCCTCCTAAAAATTAAATTTATAGCCATAAAATCACCGAAAAATGATAAAAATAAGGGGCCTTTTGTAAAAAACGGTGGGTGATAGGGCAAAATAGGCGTCATATTTGGATCAGGAGGTCATTTTACATAAGAATATACTGAAATGGTGTCAGTGGCAATATTCATGCCTAGCAGTGTAATTAGTTTAAAAATCGAAGAAATCGTTTTTGATTAAACCTTCATAACATAAATGTAACAATTATATCAAGAATGCTTGTAATCTAACTTATTTTTTTTCAATCAAACTTTAAACTTTTATTTAATAATGGCAATATTTTCTATGAATTAAGCTAAAAAAATTCATGACTCTATTCTTCATCGTGATTTTTAAAATATTACACATTTAATATATTCCATATTCGCGAAATTCTTTTCTTTAATGTTATTAATTATGCAAATTTATAAATATATTTTTTTTTTTTTGTCTTAACTTATTAGCATAGAAAATACAGCTTATTTTTATGGTCTTAATAAATTTAAATGATTAAACAATGTTATGTAATAAGTATTCGAATAGAAATCCGTTTTAATCCGAAAATAGCATTTTTTATTGATGAAAAAATTCTCTTAATTTTTCTTTCTTTGCTTGAACTGTCTTTATTAAAAGAGATAAATCTATGTTTAACCTTGGTTTTTTATATATATATATATATCAGTAAAAAGTGAAGATTATTAATAGGTGCGAAATATTTGATATAGTTTAAGATAATTAAAAGTTTTTCCCTTGAAAAGAAAGTTATATCTAATAGCCTTTAGGCATAACATAAAACCTTATTAGATTTTTTCATTTGAAATTATGTGATTTTATAACTATGACGAATTTTATTCATTATTCGTATTCAATATCATACGCATTTTTTAATCTAAAAATAAAACCTTTTTATACAGATTTAAATAGAATTTCCAATGATGAATACTTTAATCCCTAATTTTTAATACGGGTCTTTATGTATATCAGAATATTAGTATCACAACTCTTTAAAAGAAAAAAAAAAAAAGTAAGTGTCAGAAATTGATTATATTTCAAAAATATTTGCTCAATATACAGTATCAAAAGCATTATGGAAATCAAACATGTATGTTTCTGAAACTTCCTCACTTTACTTTTAATTGACTTTAAAGCAGCAACATAGCCAAAATTGGCTCTACTATTCATTTATGTTTAGAAATTTCAATTACAAGAGAAAACTGGAGCAAAATAACTCTTAAAATAAATCTGTAAAGTGCAAAATTTGTATCCCATGTTTACGAAAAGTTGCAATATAAATTATTCTCAAAAGAATTAAATGTTCAAGAAGTGAGTAGTAATATTTCTGATAAATTTTCTAAATGTACTCGAATTAAAATACAGAAAAAAGTAATAGAAAGGTTTCATACAGTTCTCACTTTCTCTGTGTGTGACTGACGTTACATTTTTCATGGAACTGCCCTACATACAATAATTTTAATTTTTTTTTTTTTTTCTTAATTTCATTGCATTATCTAAAGTTGCTTCAAATATACCAATCAATTAACTCAGGTCTAAGTTTTGCATATGGTATGTGCCATTAAAAAAAAAAAAAAATGTACAGGCAAAATTTTTACTAAATCAAATTTGAAAAATATTTGTTTAAAAAAACTCTTAATTTTATTTAGATGATATAAAAATTCCTTTACTGAAAAACTAGAGAAAATAATAAATAACAGTCCTGGCAAAAGTAACCACAATTTTCAGTATACGGTAATCTATATTATCAAAAGCAGCCTATCCCTTTGAATTAGTAAAATTTTAATTTTTGAAAGCACTTATTTTATAAATAAATGTGCGTTAGGTAGTTCGTACCTTTCAAAAAAATATTTAACCGATGCCTAACTTTGCTTACATAATAACACTAGAGTTTCAAAATTAATTTCCTTACCTCGCTCTAAAATTTCCTGCTAATTCATTTTATATAAAATTAAAAGAGTATTTTTATTAGTAAAAAGTTTAGTATATTACTTAATCTACTTTTACTTTTATTAACCAAATTCTACTTTGATTTTATCAATCAAGTTCGTCCTTAAAATCAATTCTCTCACATCCAAACGTATAGTTATTAATTACAACAATTCTTTCTAATTCTGCTAGACAATGCTTTCAATCCGAAAAAAGAGTAATGCTCCATAATTTTAAAACATATTTGTAAACAAGATTTTGGAGGATAACTGCTTCAGAAACAAGCTTTTACTGATTTTTATTGCAAATTTAGACAGTCCTTTGATTTATAACGTGGGTGGTGTTGCGGTTAAGGACGACTGGCTGGATGATAGGTCGAAGGCATGGGTGTAATACCCTTCGTGGGAGTCTTTCTATGAGGTCTTAATCCTTATTCACGTGAGTTTTAAAGAAAATACTTAGTATATTAAAAAACAATAATAATAATTTATTTGTTTGTAAGGCTCTCTTTCTGGTGATTTTATAATTTTTTCTTTTACGTTTAAATTTATTTATTTTGACATTTCGGCATATAGTAAATTGTATTCTCTGAAGGAAAAAGGAAATAATTTTTAAATGTATTATTTAAAGTTCCTAACAAAAAACAATGAAAAAAGAAAAAAAATTCTTTATGAATTCCCTGAGTATTGTAAAATACAAATCACGCAACATATACCATATATTTTTTTTTTCTTTTTTTTCTTCTTCTTTATTATTGCTATTATAATTTAAATACTGATGTTTGAAAATTCTATAGGGTCCTCATTCCATATTTCGCTTTAGCATTCAGAAAAGCACAAAACAAAAAAATTTCTATAAAAATAAAGAGGATTTTTTATGTGTTTGTGTGTGTGCTGTCGCGCATTGGAGCTCAGGCCACTGATCGCAGAACAACGAAACTTGGCAGAGGAGTAGATTGAACCAAGCAGAGATGTACCTCATTGATTTTTTTTTTCTTTTTTTTAATTCGAAATTTTAAATTCGATTTTATCCATTGAAATTCCTGTCTCATTTGCTTTTCCATTCAAATTGCGTGCTCTTTCCTTTCCGGCACTTCTAAGAAAAGTTTAGCATATTACTTAATATTTATTTATTTATTTAATGCGATAATTATATTTTTAAAATTAAATAAAATTGGTATTTCATTCCAATCGTTGTCATTTGAAAACAACTGCTTAAATGGAGAAATAAAAATTCATTTAAAAGAGAAATGATTTTTATCATTTTATTCATTATTTCTATCGTGGTGAAATGGTAATACAGTAGAAAAATAAATAAAATTATTATATTTTTAATTTAAATCAAATTTCTAACAATTAAGTTTATGTATATTTTTATAACATAAGTAACAATTGTTAATAACATAATTATAAATTTATTTTTCTTATAGTTTTATTAAGCCAGTGTGAGGGTTAGAAAAGCTATGTCTCGGTACTAAGTCTCGCTTATGCGTGGTGCCAAAGGTAAAATGCTTAATAAATGTTGTGATGTAGAAATTCTGTAAAGGTAAAAGGTGTAGTTCTTGTATGAGCTATATGAGCTTCTATATATATTCTTGCTCCATCTGACTTCAGACAAACTCTCAAATTCAAGAAGGCGATGCCGCAGGCAGTAGGACCTGGATTGCACATAATGCAGGCGTGAAAAACGCTGAAGAAAGCAACGGGGACGCGAAATAAGGTTTTCAGTAATTTAATTATTATTTTTTTTTTTTTTTTTAAGTTTTTACTTATAAAGTTATAAAAAAGTTATAGTGATTTTTTTTATTTTTACTTATTTATTTAAGGGATATTCTGGTTTAGAATTTCGAATCATATTTTTTAAAGTTTAGACCTTTAGTAATCGCCAATTTACAAAATGTAAGCATAACGTACCATTTTGACTTAGACTGCTTCGGCTGTCTGAAACTTTTGCTCAAAGCTTTAAACGCATTTTTCTGAAAACTACTTTTCTCAACATGGTTGACAACATACCTTAAGTACTATTTTATCAATTTACTTGAAATTTTGTATCAACCTTCAATATAAAACCTTCTGTCGCTGCTACTACTTTTGTATCTTTTTTTTTTTTTTTTTGTCAGACAGTCGCTATTTTGCGATTTTTTTTTTCTTTTTCTTCTTTCTTAGTAGGGGTTATAATGGCATTCTTACTAATTGATAATTTTTTTTTCTTTTAATTTTGTTTCAGATGACCAGAAGGGCTGCAATCGTCTCAATTAGAACATTCCCTTTCCAATCTCCCCCCCCCCCCCCATTTTACCAGCTTATAACGTTTTTAATTTAATTTTTTTTTCATTCGGATTTTTTTTTTTTTTTTTTTTATCAATAAATATCTTGTAAAAAAATGAATGATAAAAATATTTTTATTTTTATTTATTTATTTATTTTATTTTTATTTTATGTTTTATCGAGCTCGACAAAACACCAAAAATGTATACAATGTATACACCAGAATACCCTCGTAACATTAGTGAGAAATGAAGCGCGCAAAGTTTATCAATTTACAATAAACAGATCTAAATTATTATAAAATAAGCAATCGGTGTTAGAGAAAAATCCTGCATTTAGACAAATTTTGAAAAATAATTCTAATACTCCATAACTTTTCTTTTTATTTTTTCTCTGCACACAGGCATATTTTGAATTAAACCTATTTTGGACATTGGGCTATTAATTAACAGTGCAATTATTAAAAATTCTTAAATAAAAAATAGCAGAGCAAATAGTAAAAAAGAAAAAAGAAAAGAAACAGCAATTAAAGGTGTACATTTTGAACTAAAATTGAAAATTCCTTTTTTGGAATTTTTGAGCATGCAAATTTTACCATACTATTACAGATTTAAATATTTATAAATATTTATGTGCATAAACTTAGCATGAAATAAAAAAATTGTTGCTTATTCATTTATTACAATAATCATAAAAATAATTTTACTCGGGATTGCTTTTTAATTAATTCGTTCTCTAACATTTTTTATTAATTTACCAGTTTGTATATATATATTGCATTTATAATTTGGATGTTAATAAATCTGTCTATCTGAATCTGGTGGATATACTGGACGTCTGAATCACTGTTTTCTTGCATTATGCAATATTTGTCACACTATATGTACAGCATATATAACTTACTGCTTCATAGTCCTTAAATATTTTTCTAATTTGAAAAATGAAATTTCTTCTATCAAAAATTTATTACTTTTTTATGGTGAATTATATATCTGTACTCTTTAAAAAAAAAAAAAAAAAAAAAAAAGAGCTCAATTTCGATCGTTTGCAGCATCTAAAATGCACTTATCACATCGGAGCAAATATCGTTCTTCTCACGTAGCAATGGTTTGATTCTGTTGGAAAATTCTGATTTTCTTTCTTTTAAAAACTTTTTCAGAGACTTTAGAAGATTTTTTTTCCGGGTTCGATACCTGATGGAAATAAAATTTGCTTCGAAATAAGAGGTGCATTTCAAAGAGAGAAAAGGAGAAAAAAATTGCCCTATCTAAAGAGTGAATAGTCACTATTGATATTAAATCAGGTTTAAATTTATGGGATTATTTATTTTTTATCGTACTGTTTATTTAACACTATAATTGTTTTTTGTAATATATATCGCCTTATTATTATTTTTTTTTTTTTTTAGATTATCAATCATGATTTTTATATGCTATACAGAATATATTTTCAATCTCTTTGTACATATATCGCATTTATATTGTATAAATAACACTTCCATAACACAATAGCCTATAAATACATCATTTGTACCAAATTAAAGTAGTCTTATCACTAATATCTCGAGATATTACAAAAAAGATGGAGGGCTTATTATTATTATTATTATTATTATTATTATCTTATCTTTGCTTTAAACAAAATAAATAAACTCCATATATAATATAGTTATGTTAATGTCAGGCAGAAAAAAAACATTTTCATATCTTTATAACATTTTAAAACGTACTTTACGTAATTTGCTATGGTGCAAATGTTTACGTATTTTTTTTTTTTTTTTAACATATCATGGTAGTTTTAAAAGAAATGTATATTAGAAATTATCTGCACAAGGCTATATCTCCAAAACAGAAATTCCATTTTTTCTTATTTTAAAATTTTATTTTATTTATTTATTTGTTTGGTTGATAAGCCAACAAGTCAATACTGATCTACTGATAGCGTGCACCTAATTTAAAAAGTTCTTTTTTTTTATGGGGGGAGGGGGAGGGTTAAGAGTAACATTTCTGTAGACATGATAAAAATTATTTTTAAATCATACTGTACACTAACACCGTTATGTATGTAAATATTAATCTGTATTGTGTGCTATATTAAATATTTAAACATACGTTTCTAGAGACAAATTTTATTTGCAGAGCAAAATTTCTTGATATTTTCATATTTTTTCAGCTATAATTCAAAATTCATAGATTTATTAATTCATTCTCAATGTTACTTGATTATTTTCTTTCAGTTTACTATCTGCTTGTGCATTTTTACTTTGAGATAACTCCCTTGCCAAATGAATCGTATTTTGTTTTTCCTGTTAACATAATTCAAGCTTTTGCAATATCACCTTTTAAGTAATTTTCTGCACTTTCAAATATTTGTGGAATACCAAATTTTAATTACCTTTTTCATAAATACAATCTGCAGACATCGATAAAAATGCTGTAAAAATTTAAGCTTTTCTTTTTTTTTCTTCTTTTTTTAAACGATAATAAATCCGATAACTGATTACATTAACAAGCCAAAAAATTTCTTCCTATAAAGTTGAACTCGAAAACTTTTGTTTAACAAAGGGACTAATTAATAAAAGTATTTGATTAACACTTTTACACATATATCGTTAGGTAATTTCTCAAAATTATTTTAAAATAGATTTAAAAAATAATTTTTGAACCAAGAACATTAAGCATTCTTCATTATTTGAACTCTCCCATTCTTGTATATTTTTATAAAATTTTTGCCTTTTACTCGACATTATAACGTGTTTAGGAAGCATCGTAAAACTCTAAATGTTTCAAGTTTATTCGACTGTATCCGTCGTTCAGGATATGCATCAAAAATAGTTACAAAACTTATATAATTCCTATTTTAATTGTTTCTTATATTACTTGCATGTGTGAAGAAGTATATTATATGATACTTTCAAAATGTAAATAGTTTTCTTTGTATATTATACCTTTTTGGGAGTTTAAAAAAAAAAAAAAAAAAAAAAAAAACCTTTTCCATATATCAGTATATTTTTTTCTGAAAATCTATGAAGGTAAATTAACTAGTCTAATGGTCAATACATATCCTTAAACATCAATGGTAACCAAGTTTATACCAAAAGAATTATCAGCTTTATTTATATTAAAATGGCCCTTGTACAAATCGAAAAAAATAGTGCGCATACAAGTATACGAAATATACTTGTAATACATGCATTTAGTAAATGTACTTTTCTGAAAGCGTTTTTTCATTGCAAAATTTTTTCTATTCCAAAAAGAAATTACATAATTTTATTACTTTAGCTTATTCTTTCATTATGTGTGTTTTTTCTGTATACCGTAATATGCTTGTAGATCCAAATGGACTTACGTTTTATAATTGATCAGCAAGGAGGTCTAAATAACGCAAAATATGTAATGATAAGGAGCGTCATAAGGCTTTTTAAATAACTAATTAGTCGTAAGTCAATTTAATAATTTTAAAATATAACAGGTGCGGCATTGAAATGGGTGATTTTGAAACCCTGGAAATAGTAAGTTACGTTAGGAATCAGAAAACGAGAGTGGTGCCATCTGGACAACAAACCTTTGCCATTGACCCTGATATCGGTGTTCAGTTGAGATGGCGACGTGAACCGGTGAACAACGCGCTTTTGTTGTGAAGGCGTTTTACAAAAACAACGACAGCTATGTGGCCGCGCAGCGTGTATTTCGTGCTCATTACAATCCTCCACGTCATGCCCCAGTTCCGTTGGCGCATTGTATCAAATTGTGGGTACAGAACTTTGAGTAAATGGATAATGTGATGAGAAAGAGGGGTATGTGTGAAGGAAAAGGGGGACCATCTACGCGATGTCATTTTCAAGTGATGGTCATTTTGTGTCGTGACATGTCTGTGCAAGATGTGCAAGTTGTTCAGAAACATTCCTCACAAATTGCAAGCATTGTAAATTCATGTTGTAATTCTTTTATATCGCTGCGAATAAATTTGTATCGCAGGTCGAAGTTTCAAAATAACCCGTTTCACTGCCGCACATGTTAATTATTTCTTGTAATTAATAAAATTTACTTATATAATATAATTCTTCTTTAAATAATTAAAAACTAACTCTGAATTGTAGAATGGATTATCGTCTGTTAATACAAAAATCAAAAGCAATTCCCAAAAGAAATAAATTTTGATTTTATTGGAAAGGTAAAATTCGATATAACCATTGACTTCGTTAATTAAACGGAATTTATCCATTTCCTTAAAAAGTGTTGGAACTGCAAATTACATAGCTTTGATACAGCCTATCATCAGTTCAAATACTTTTAAATTTCGTCTATCATTTTCTAGAAAGTTTAATGTTTTATTTATTTATTTATTTATTTTACAATTTCAACGTATTTTTAAAGCAAACTATTAAATTAAAACATACATTCCTTAAAAGGCAATATTAACAATTTTATTCTAGATCATTGTATTCTATGCGTGATTTTGTTTTTCTGAACCCGGCTTTGCCTTTTACCTTGTTATTCACCATTATATAATTGTTGAATATCAATAATGAAGAAATCAGAATCTTAAAAAACCCTATTGAGAACCTCTCACCCAAAGGTGGCCAATCTGTGGCTTCCAGGCCCCATACGGTCCACCTGAGAAAGTTTTGTGGACTGCTGAGGAATTTGCGGAATTTAGAAATTAATATATTCTGCTAACAGAGCAAAAGTTTAGCAATCCATTTTGACCTTTCTGAGTGAAAAAAAAAAAAAAAAAAAAAAAAAAAAAAACATAGACAATCATAGTAGCTATCAACAGTAACACGCTGGAGCTGCATTCAGAGCTTCTTAATCAGAGCTCCTGATTCATAGCAGCTTCTAAATCAGAGATGTAAATTTATCAATTAGTAAATTAAAATCAAACAATATTATATTTATATATAATGTCGTATTATTATCATGTATTTAAACACATTTTTTAATCTATATAAGCAAAGGGAAGTGTCTGTCTGTGTGTGTCTGTCTGCGCTCTGGTGCTCACACTACTAATCACAGAGCTACAAAATTTGGCAGATGTGTACCTGGGACCCTGTTGGTGTGTATCTCATCGAGATTTTTTTTATTTCGAATTTGAATGTTTTTTATTATTTTTTTTATTATTTATTTATTTATTTTAAATATTGGCTTCAATGTTTCATTTTTCTGAAATTTATTTTTTATTTCAACCATCGGCGTATCTTAACAACGTCTATTCATTTACGCTATTCATTTTTTATTTATTTAATTCATTCATTTGAAGGCGAAATCTTTTTTTTTTTTTTTTTTTTTTTATTATTATTATTATTATTATATTTATTGAAAATCAAATGGTAATGCAATAGAAAAAAAATTGTTATGTTTATGTACAATTTTTATAGTACAACTTTTTATTTTTCATTTTTTAAATTAATTCCTTTGAAAGAAAAAGCTTTTTTATAAATTTATAATATTTATTGTGGAAAAAAATGGTAGTATATGGCAGAAAGAATTAAACTGATTAAAATTTAAGTTTCATTAAAATTTATTCTTCCTTTTTTATTTAATTCCTTTTAAAAGAAAATCTACTTTTTATTTCATTTATTATATTGTTTGGAATGATATGATAATACAGTGTAAAGAGCGATGGCTATAAAATACATAGTTCAAAAACTAAAATATTTAATAGATGCTGAGATAAAGTCATCTTTAAAATCGAAGTTCTTAAATAATAGCAAATTCACCTTTCGTCGATAAACATTCAAACTAAAATGCTCTGGAAATACTTTTCTGCAGGCAGTGGGAGCCTGGGCCCGTTGCAATGTGGGCGGAAAAGGGATGCCGTAGGCAGTGGGTTCCCGAAGCAAGGTTTAGAGCGATTTCAATGTAGTTTTTTTCCTTCTTTCCTTTTTCTTTTTAAGTTTATATTCAATTCTTTGAGAATTCATTTATATATAGTGACCAGCAAAGCTCGCGTAGCCTGCTAGTATCCAATAATTTACTCTATGGACACACATGTGTGTATGCATATACAATGAGGCGAGCTGGAACAAAATGCATTTACAAAGTGGCCTTCCATGCTTTTTGAGTTAGACAGGATTATTCTAGCCTGCAAGTTCTGCATCAGATTAAATTTGTGCCATTTTAAGATCGAGATTTTACCAATGCTGCTTTTAAACTACAAAATCTCTTAACGTTTTTATTCAATTACTTTTATTTTAAATCCACAATATTTTCGTCTATTAATAAAGAATTTCATGAAAGTATAACAGGAAAAAGAGATTTTTTAAAGGGCATCTTAATAGCTTTATACATTTATGTTTTTACATGCACGGTATTCCTGAGCTAGAAGCCCCAGACCGTCACCAATAACCACCCTTAGTTAACCCCCCTTAGTCGATGTTAAACTCACTCAATTCAAATCAACTCAACTTTAAGCTAAAAACCGTTTAAATATACATAAGTAGATAATCAGATGTATAAAATTTAATTTGTAAGACCTTGTCATTCTATTTTGCAGTTTGATGATAGGCAGTTCTTAATTTTCCAACAGTTACATTTTTTTTTTTTTACTTGCTTAGCATGTAAACTCAACAAAATTGCTTGTATATTTTTCACGTAAACTAAATTTTGAAAGTAATTATAATGTTCTCCTACACACAAAAAGAAATTCTTGCTGTCAGTAACGTGTCAAACTTTCATATTACACATAACTAATTTTGTTTTTCATATAATAAACATTTTTACCCTTATTTATCCAAAAATTCATTTATTTATGACAGGTCTTAGGATTTGATTAATGACCAAACTGTTCTTTATCTTCGTTTTTCTCCGTTTTGCATAAGATTATTTTTAAATAAACACAATGAATTAAATTTAATGTAACTATGCTAAATATTTTATGCCCCAATTTTGTTTTTTAACAGTTATTTTTCCCTTAGCAGTATAAACTGTTCCTATTTTTTATCAGAATAGAAATGACGGCAGTTTCTAAATAACTGACAAAAATAATATTTATTTCCGGATTTTTTTATGACAACGGTTTACTTGTCTTTTATAAACAGTATCGCTCAATTATTTTAAACGTTTCTTTATTGTTTCTTTACGTAAATTTTGTTTTATAAATAGAAATTAAAGACAATTTTTTTTTTTTTTTAAGTTGAAAATGTAACTTTATTTCAAAACTTCAGAAAAAAAATTATAGTTAGTTAATTAAAGTATAATTTTAATGTGCGTTTTTTTTTTTTTTTTTTTTTTTTTTTTCTAAAAATTTTAAAAACGACCTCTTTTAACTA
Source organism: Salticus scenicus (assembly GCA_963930645.1). Classification (NCBI taxonomy): domain Eukaryota; kingdom Metazoa; phylum Arthropoda; class Arachnida; order Araneae; family Salticidae; genus Salticus; species Salticus scenicus. The sequence goes on along the minus strand of OZ005651.1, from coordinate 157,839,007 downwards.
TATGAAGCATTTCTTTGAATTATGACTTGCACCATTTTCCAAAATTTTACCGCATTTGTGAGATAAACCTGGGTTAAGATAAAGATTGATTTTTTTTTTTTTTTTTTTTTTTTTACCGTTAATATATGTCTGTGCATTGTATAAAATTATACAAATAAAAATTGCATAAGAATTATGCAATTCAACCAGGAATAAAGAAAACCCATCAAAATTGCATACTTAAGAAGAAAGTTATAAAAAGTGGAACTAATTTAAATTTTTGCCTCCAAGGAGTAGCACCTGTTTGTTTTTTGTACCTTAAGGAGAAAGGTCACGTCCTTTTGAAAACAGTAGTGCTTACATTAATTTTATGGTGTGCGAAAAAGTTTTCAAGTTTAATGAAAACCATTTAGCCCAAAAAGTGTTTACCTTATATTAATGAAATCGCAGATTTTTTTTTTTTTCCCTGATTTTCTATAATGTTTCTGGCTATATATTATTTAAGACTATCGCAAATTGTTGCTTGAAATCTTTTATTTACTTAAGTGATGGCTTCTAAAATAATTTTTTTAAGTGCATTTACAGAAAAGACGTTATAAACACTAGATAATTGCAACAGAAATAAAATTCAAATAATTACAAGATAAAAAGAACTTTTTATATACCATGTTTTTAATTTTTCTGTTGAATCATATAAACGATACCGAAGGCAACGAGAACCAGGAGCAACTGGATAAAAGTATTAAAAAAATGCATTGCTATCGTGTTTTGAGCTATTATAAAAATTTCAAATGGCTATCTAGCCGGAAAGTTAGTTAAAAATTGATATCAAGCTTTGTACTGGTAAAATGCATTGAAAGTATTAAAAAGTAACATAAAAAGTATTAAAAAAATGCATTGCTATCGTGTTTTGAGCTATTATAAAAATTTCAAATGGCTATCTAGCCGGAAAGTTAGTTAAAAATTGATATCAAGCTTTGTACTGGTAACGCTGTCGAAGGCAGCAGGATCCCGAAGCAGTTGGTTAGAAATATTTAAAAAATGCATTATCACTGTGTTCTGAATTATTCTGAAAGTTTCAAAAGTCTAGTCAGGAAGTTACTTAAATAAATTTTCTGTTGAATCATATAAACGCTGCCGAAGGCAATAGGGACCTGAAACAGTTGGCTAAAAGTATTAAAAAAATGTATTGTCACCGTGTTTTGAGCTATCCTGAAAGTTTCAAATGTCTAGCTAGTCGGAAAGTTAGTGAAAAATCGATTGCAAGCTTTGTACTGATAACGCTGCCGAAGGCAGCAAGAACCAGAAACAGTTGGCTAAAGGTATTAAAAAAATGCAATTTCACCGTGTTCTAAACTATTCTAAAAGCTTCAAATGTCTAGCTAGTCGTGAAGTTAGTTAAAAATTTTCCGTCGAATCATATAAACGCTGCCGAAGGCAGCGGGACCTGAAACAGTTGACTAAAAGTATTAAAAAAGTGTATTGTCACCGTGTTTTGAGCTGTCCTAAAAGTTTCAAATATCTAGCTAGTCGGCAAGTTAGTTAAAAATCGATTGTAAGATTTGTACTGGACAAACAAACAAACAAACAAGAATAGAAGTTAATAAAAACATGGTAAAATGGTCACCGACAGCCTTCGATTTGAGAAATTCTATTTAATATAATTTCTAGCAAACTTCTTGTAATGTCTGCCAGACTCCCTGTTTAAATTCCTTTCTTCAGATATAAACTGATCTTCAGTCAAATCTTCATTAACTTTCATGAAGCATTTAATCGACTGTCGTTTTGGTAAAGATTGTCAGTTTAGTTTTCCTGTAAAGAAGGACCGATAACGCAATCCTGCTGAAACATTAATATTTTGGAATATAAATGTTCCTAAATTTGGGTGAGAGTTGAACTAAAATCAAATTTTCTACCAGTTAAATTGAACGTGTAGGTTCTTTTAACATAAATGTAAACAAACAAATAACGCGTTCTCAACTATTGAATTGAGAGTCACAGATCTAAATTGCTGGTTATAGTAGCAAGTAAGGGCCGTATTCACCAACTTCTTAACACTCCGATTAAACCTCGGATCAGCGGTAATCGCTCGATCATACGAAAATCGGTATTCTCCAACGAAAATCCGCAGTTCACCGGCTACTTTAACACTTCGTTTTTTATCCTCGAATATCGGAGGATTAACAAAGTTAATTCTCGGACCTTTTCGTAACGCATGCGCACAACGCAGCTCAGCTTCGTAAACAAATAACAAACATGGCTGACGTTGACGATCTAGTCTCACCAGATGAAGAACTATTAAGCTTAGAACTATTGGAAACATTTAAAAGAAGGAAAAGGACGGTGCATCAAATTAGAGTAAATGATTTGGATTCTTTGGATAATGTGGCCTTTCGATATAGCTATCGATTAAATAAAGATTCCGTGGAATTTCTAATACGAATGTTAGATAATAGGCTGTCATCTGCCACAGAAAAGAATGCATTAACTTTGGCAGAAAAATAATTTTAATAGCTCTAAGATTCTCTTATCCATTACAATCAAAATTTTAAATCGTAGCGTAAACAGTTGACGTCTGCGTGATTATTCTTCTTAAAAATGCTCTAAAGTAAAATTGATTCTTAATCCGTACGTAAACAAAAGCGAAGTAAACAAGAGCGAAGTGTGTATCAGTGTTGCCAATTTGATTTTTACCCTTTCTAATATTCTAATCCGATTGATTAGTTAATTGACGCTGAATGGTGAATAAATGCATCTTCGTTCTTGGCCAATCGAAAGGAAGCTTTTATTTCTCTTCCAGTTAATCCATGGATCACGTAATCGGCTGATGGTGAATACCGCAGGAATTTAATCCAGTGTTAAATTTGATTCTCGGATTTGCTGATCAACGCTGAGAACACCAAAATAAACTAGTGAAAAGTACTCAGAAAAATCCATAGATATAGTAATATATATAGATCTATCATCCCCATGTTATCGAGCAAAAAATTTTGATGCCGAAAAAAAGTTCTAAAATCAGCCATTAGAGAGTATTGAAAAAAAGAATAAAAAGAAAAATAAATTTGAAACTGTATCTGGAACTGTACCTTTAGTAAATAAATTATGCATAAATTTTATTTACTAAATTATCCGTGTGTATTCCTGTGTGTAATTTACTCGGGGAAAGGCAGCCATTAGAGTGACTTTTCCCTCTCGCTGATCAATCTATGTCTTATTACTATATCTATGGAAAAATCCCGATAACATTAATCATTTAACCCTTTCATTCCCCGTGATGCCAATTGGAATCATAACATTTCAGATTTCTTTCTTACCATCTAACTCTCCCGCTGATTCAAAATGAACAATATTAAAATCTATATACATTTCCCCACCGAAAAATATATTTTTTAGGTGATTTCACTATCCTTGTTGATAAATGAAAGTATATTTTGCTTTATTCTGATAATAATATCTGAATCAGTTTCCTGTTTGGGGCAATTTAAATAAATTAACTGTTTCAAACATTTTTTATTTTATTTTTTAATGTTTATTATTTGCATTTTAATTAATTGCAATATGTATTTCTTCCAAAATTTTGATATTTTTATTTATTGAAAAGTTATGGTTTTAAATGGCATCAGGGGTTATAATAAACATAAATAAACACCTCTCAGTTGCTTTGTTATCTATATTAATTCGCACTTTTCTATTACTCCTATTTTAAATATATACATATATATATATATATATATATATATATATTATCTTTGAAATAAATTTATGACGAAATATAAGATTTATTGTTTTATGGATGGAAAAAATTGGGAATTAAAGAGTTAAATCATTCATTCGATAACATTAAGCATTAAGTAATTAACATTAAAATTTTTGTTATTGGTTTCACAATGATAATGGCAAGCTAATATTTTCGAATTCGACCTGTCATTTTTATCAGATTATTTTATATTTTAAATATTATTTTACGTTATACTACAGTATAAGTATCAAATTTCATCTCATTTTAAAATGTCATGTAGGCTTGTTTTTCTGAATCTAACATTACTCATTTTAACCTATGTGATTTTCAAGTTTACAAAATGCAAATTAAATATAGTTTTAACGAAAATAAATGTAATTACTTTGAAGTATAAAAATATTATTACTGTCATTATTGTTATTGTTATGGTTTTGGCTAAATCAGTCCCTTTTGCCAAACAAACTGATGGGATTTATTCGTCATTTTTTGGAATGTCTACGATTTTGTCTACGATGCTGTGTGTGAAAACTCACAATTTATCGACCTACTTTAATTGCGACGTAGGCTTCCATTTCTCTAAATACGATTATTCAAGTGACGAAGATTCAAGTAGGTACGATGATTCAAATATAATAACTCAACTTTAATATGTGCAATTAGATAGTGATTCTCATAATTAACTTCTAGGTTAAGAAACTGTAAATGACGCTCTTTTACTCTATGTATTACTCGTTATTACACCTCAAAAAATTATTGAGATAAAAATCCTTAAAATAGTTTATATTAATTTTATTACACAGAAAACTTTCTTTATTAATTAAACAGAGAAATGTTTAGAAAATTATCATTTAGCATTAGTATATCTATTTTTCTACTCTTATACCGGGTGATCCAAAAGTCAGGACCAACTTTAAAAATGAATAATTCGAAAACGAATCAAGATACAAAGATACGGTTTGCACCAAACGGATGAAAAAGAAACCGGGTTTTGTGTGGCAAAGGAAAAAAATTAGTTCTGTTGGCGACCAACAAATGGCGCTATAGTGTTTTATTTCACCAAAAGATGATTTACAAATGAAAAAAAAAATTTTGACAATTTACAAGTCAGCTTAATTACAGTTAATTAGTACTACTACAGTAACTGTTCAATGTCCATCATTCAGAAGTACAGCTGTGAGATGATTCACCACATCGTTCACAGCATTTAGTAGCATTTCTTGCGTTATGGCAGACACATTTTGGCGGATGGCATCTTTCAGTGCTGCTAGTGATGCCGGTTGGTCGCGGTACACTTTTGACTTCTAAGAATCCCCACAGCCAAAAGTCACAGGGTGCCAGATCGGGAGATCTTGGAGGCCATGCGTGATTAAAGTAGCGACTGAGAATTCGATATTTCGATGCATATAAGCTTCGACTACCATTACCTGCTGTAGTTGTTCCTTTTTATATCGTTTGTTGCTTTGCATAATCCTACATCAGAAATACGACAGCGCCATCTGTTGGTCGCCAACAGAACTATTCTTTTTTCTTTGCCACACAAAACCCGGCTTCTTTTCCATCCGTTTGGTGCAATCCGTATCTTTGGATCTTGATTCGTTTTCGAATTATTCATTTTTAAAGTTTGTCCTGATTTTTGGATCACCCGGTATTTAATTTGCATTTATGTCTTTTATAATCTATTTTAAAAGATATTACTATTAATTCAGAGGATTCCTGAAAATTCAACCTAAATAGTTTTGCGTCAAAAAAGTGTTTCAAGAACAAAAAAGCCAAATTAAGCTCTTTTTTTCAAGAGAAACAATATAATGTCATGTAAAAGCACAAACCAGAATTATCCCATATCTAATTAGCTTTAGCAATTAGCGGTTTTTCTTTTATAAATTTCTAACTATTATTTACGAAAATTAACTCTTAAACTATATTAAAAAGTTATTCAACAAATGAATCTAAAAATGCTTTATAATTTTTACTAAGCATTCATATACACATCTTGCTGTGTTTATTTTGCATTGAATTGATTTGAATAATGTTTTTAATTCTTGTTTCTAGTTAAGGAAAACTATGAAAAATTGAGAAAATGTCACATTTGCATAATCGTGAAAAATCTCATTCGCATATCAGAATCGTGATAAGAAAAAGCATACTAAACTTAGCTGAAATCTAATAGTAATAATAATAATAATAAAATAGGCAGATAACAACTTATTATTTAAGCAGCTTCAAACATAATATAGATACAAAACTTCTGAATTAATTTCTATTAAAAATTTATATGTATGTGTGTATTTATAAGCGAATCTGTAGTATTTTCCAGATTTAAATTCAACTTAATTTAATATGATTGTAACTAACATTCAGGTTTTAATACAGTAATGCTGATTAAGAATCATAATATAAAAATAAAATTACTGAATATCATCTCTGCAAGTATAAGACAAAACTGTTTGCAGTAATAGTCAGTTTAAATATTTTTTCACATATATATATATATATATATATATATATTTACAAAAATGGCAATAATAATATTTTTATATTAATAAAATTCTAAAATTAAAACTACAAGTTTATTTATCTTTAAGAGCTATTTCATATAAAAACACTTTCTGAAAATTTGTTAGCGAATCATCTACATAATTTAACTTTCACATCATTAAAAAAAATAAGTAAGCTTGAAACAGTGTTTTGAGTATCCAGTCGGGAAATAATTTTTTTCACGCTCTTCAATAACTTTTTTCACAAGACATGTTCCTTTATATTAATAGAAAAGCGCAAACCTTTTACAAAACTCTCTCACAATATTCGAAAAACAAAGAATACTTTACATAATGCCTCTGTTTTTCACACCAAAATTCATAAGCACAAAGTCTTAAAACGTATGTACGAAATGAATATACCTGAATTAATTTATGAACATTTCATTTATTTTTGCATAATATGAAAGGAAATGTTCCTCAGAAAGCCTCATAAATTAAACACTTTTTTAAACAAGTAATGAAAGAAATTAAACAACAAGAGATTATAACTCTACCATATGAATTGTTGTAATAAGATACAGCGACTGGAAGATTTTGCATATTTTAGCTCCTTATTAAATTTCTCTGTTCTATTGTCATCTAAGACACAGCATACTAGGATTATGTGGATCAATTAAAGAGCACGTGAAGTATAAAGCTTGCTGCAAAAGCTATTAAGCAGTTTCGAGGTATGTTACACACGGAAATTAAGCCTGGATATGCACTGGCTTAAATGTTGTTCTGATGGACAGATTTAACTTGTAGCTAATTGTAATAAGCTCCAGCCAATAAATTCGACTCCGTTGTGTATGAGAGAATAAATCTATCGCATGACATCCAATAAACTAACCTGTACTTTAAACATATATTTGGATTCTATGGGAGTACTTGAGGCAGAAGCTCGTGAGGCTAGACGGTATTTGAGTAACCCATTTTGATCTATATTTAATAACAAGGTACAGAAGGATAGGTTTTCAATTTAAATAATATATTACATTTCATAAATAATTCGCATGTAAAAGGCGCGACAGAATATTTATTATGGGCATTATGAGTAGATGTATTTTATAAGTATCAACACCTTGGGTAGAGATTTCAATATAATCAATCTTCATAAAGATGACACTTCACTGCGCCACACTCCAGTACACTTCTAGAACCTGTTTACTGATAATCGAAGTACGTTTTTAAGGTAGAAACTGTCAAGTATAAAGAGACTTTTGAAATGGAACGCGATGCTATCATGATAGATGACCATTAATAATTTTCAGTTGCATTCAGAAATCAAATATACATCATAGCAAAATATAACGTTCGTTCGAATATGTTCGATACGGGCGATCTTTACAGATCAATCATTTACTATTTTTTTTTTTTTTTTTTATATTTCTTAAAATATGATAAATATATTAAATTGAAAGGAATCTTTTTAGGGGAATGATACATAAACTCTCGGGAAATTTTTAAATTATATATTCTTAAACTTTTATTGTTATATTTTAAAATGATCACTAAGAAAGTAATAGAATGATCTGATTTTTTCCCCGTTAATAGATTTCTCTCAAGTATTTCTCGTATAGATGTTTATTTATATATCTATATAAAAAAAGGGAGTAATTAAAGAGGAATATTTTTTGAAAATTGGTATTTGATCTTACAAAAATTTATACATTTTTTTTTTTTTCCTCATTTGTTTGGAATATAAAATTACTTTTTCTTTTCCTTAAAAGATTAACTATTTTAATGTCTTACTACCGAAATTCTGCCCTGATAAATTTTGAGACCCAAACTTCAAGATTTATTTAAAGATTTTTTTTCCTTAAAGACCGATTTGGAAAGACCTCGAATCAGTCTAAAAAATACACCTTATTATGACACCAGAAAGCTCTAAATTCAATACAATGATGACCTATATTGAAATTTATATTGACCTAACTACATTTTTTTTTTTCGGAAATGCTACAAAAAATTATTTAGAAAAATTCCGTGTTAGGGCCTTTTAATTTATCAGGGGAGAATGTTCATACCTGTGTAAAAAATGCTGTACCAATATGATGAATTTGTGAAAGTTTGGGGAAAAACTCATAAAAAATAAAATAATAATGGTGTTTACAAAATTCGTAAAGTAGCACATTACGAAATAAAAGAATAAATTTATGAAATTGTATTTCAATATTTATTAAAAATCATCCGAATAACATAAATACAAAAACCTTTATGAAAACCAGAAAAATCAATTCTCTTGCGCAAATAGTATTTGTATATACAAAAAATTATCGTCTGGCCATATCTTTTCTGTATTCTTTATATTAATGTATATATTTATCTTATCGCTCTAGTGTATACGAAGTCTCTGTATCAACCAGCTTATACTGCAACAAAAAATGAAATCCGTAAACATTTTTTTTTTTTTCTTTTAAATTCTTTTACAAAAAAAAAAAAATTAAACTATTTATAATGTTTTAAAAATTTATTTTGAGACACGTTTCTTTCCTGCTGCTAGAAAGTTAAACTAGAGAGCCGACAGCTTAAACTAGAGAAATAAGACGAATAAGTCAAGTTTTGCTAATTTTTTCTTTTGATCAAGATTTTTTTTTTTTTTTTTTTTTTTTTATCCGAATTATTTTAATGGGAAATGGAGAAATATCTTTAATCAAATATTTGATATAATGATTGCGAAAATGAAAGCACATACAATAATGAGAAGTGCATATTATACAAAAAATAATAAGTATAGCACATTACAAATATATAGTATTTAAAAAAAATAAAAGTGTTTTATGTTTCAAAAGCGTAGTGCAAATCACAAAATAACATTTTTAAAACTTTTCATGTAGTTTAGGAATGTATCAATTGTTTCAAAGTACTTTTGGTATAAAGTTTAATTCCTTAAATATGTCTATAATATTGTTAAACAGCATTATTCTTAAAAATACATATATTTGAATAATTTCGTAAGAAGGTAGTTTAATTTCTCGGTCAACAAAAATACTTTTGTATTCTAAAAGCCTAAAATAAAATGCCGGGATTTAATCTCTATTTTCATAATTTTAAAAATACATATACAAACCTTATTTTTGAGTGAAAACCATTTATCGTAATTTTCTGTAGCACAAAAGTTTATATATATATATATATATATATATATATAATTTAGAAAATATGGTGAAATTTAAAGACAAGTGGGCGTGTATAACAAGAAAAAACGTTAAAAAAAGTAACGAATTATAGCAACGATGAACAATTGTAAAAAACAACACTACATGTGAAAAACACCCTTCCGCTTCCTCTTCAGTGGGTGGGAGCAGCAGAACAGACAATAAATTAAATTAAAAGAGGCCTAATTATTATATTATAACTAATATCATAACTAATTATTATATTAATTTAGTTATGTTACTTTTATGAAGCACCAATTTTGTTATATCTAATTTGCATGAAGATTGTTATATATAATTTGCCAGTAATTTATTCTTGATTTTGTTGGGAGTATGCTAGTTTCGCCATGTTTCCGAAACCTGTTAGGCCTCTTTTAATTTAATTTATTGTCTGTTCTGCTGCTCCCACCCACTGAAGAGGAAGCGGAAGGGTGTTTTTCACTTGTAGTGTTGTTTTTTACAATTGTTCATCGTTACTATAATTCGTTACTTTTTTTAACGTTTTTTCTTGTTATACACGCCCACTTGTCTTTAAATTTCACCATATTTTCTAAATTATATATTTTTATGTATAATTTTTAGTGCTGCCTTTGGCGCCTTTTTTATACAAATACACTTTTATTAATAAGTAATTAATATATATATATATATATATATATATATATATATAATTCGTTTTTAAATATATTCGTATAAATGGCTTTTTTTCTCTCTCTGTCTCTCTCCATTTATGAATAAAGGATTATAAAACTTATATACAGGGCGGTTATAATTAAACTTCAACAGCAACCTACAGCGCAAACGGGTGAACGGAATGCAACAAAATTTGGTATATAGACTATACACGAGATGCGCTCACGGAATTTCGAAAAAAAAAATTAGTTCCAAATGTCCATCAGAGGGTGCTTTTTCCGGAAAAACTTTAAATTTAACACAATAAGCGACCAAAACGGAGTACAGAAACAATATTAACATTTATTAATTAGTTTTTTATCATCTTGTCATCGAACCACATTAAGAAAAGTTAAGGAAAAAATAATAGTACACTGTTTGAGAAAAACAAAATAGTTCAGTTTGCAAAAACAAGAACATATCAGGACGAAATTGCACAAGAGGAGCAGTTGTTACTCATGTCCAGGACGATGTAGGGAAAGGTGCTCCATGTGACCACCCCTCATTCACTTGCAAAATTTCAAGTCGATGGACAGTGTGTTCAACAGCAGATCGTAACTGATCAGTTTCCTCTTCTTCGCATCATGCAAATCTCGACAATTTTTTTCCTAGAACTGACAGCTTTTCCCGGTTTTACATTTTATTACTCATAATTCTTGTTCTGGATTGTTAATATTGTTTCTGTGTTCCATTTTGGTCGTTTATTGTGTTAAGTTTAATGTATTTCCGGAAAATGAGCCCTCTAGTGGACATTTTGGCTTTTTTTTTTTTTTCTGAAATTCCATGAGCGCATCTCGTGCGTAGTCTATATACCAAATTTCGTTGTATTCCGTTCACCCGTTTGCGCTGTAGGATACTGTTTATACGGGAAGTTTAATTATAACCATCCTGTATATTCTTAACCATGTGAGTGAGTAAATTCCGATAATAAATGTCTTTTATTTACCTATCATGTGATACTATTTAGACTTTAATTATTTTTGTGTAACTGATTCAAATATACTATAACTGCATAAAAATTTAGCAAAAATAATGTTTCCATAGGGTAATAAACTCTCAGTTATACATTTTATTAAAATCATATTGAAGATTTTTTTTTCTTAAATTTGCTTTATAATTAATGTATATTTTGTCTGATTATCACAACTGATTTAATAAAAATTTCTTTATATAGAAAACTACAAAGATATTTAATTTTATTTTAATCAAAAGAGAATATTCTTCTGTAAAATTACCAATTGTTAACTTTAATGAATTCATTTTCTGCCGTTCAAATCCCTATTTAACGTCACTGAATTTCTACAACACATTCTACTTCAGACTTTTAAATCTGTTTAACAGTAACAGACATTTCATATTAAAGGATTTAAGTCTCCTGAATTTTCATCACATTCACAATATCGATAAACGAACAATGTTTAAGTATACAGAGCTCGTAGCACTTACTTCGTTAAACTAGAATATATTATGTTCGATTTCCTATTAAAATGCATTAAATGTATTTTAATGTTACTCCAGGTGCTTAGGGTGGAAGGAAAGTGCTGGTTTCAAATCCCTAATGAAATATTTTAAATTTATTGTAAATAATGATGTTTTGTTAACTGATATTTTTGAAAAGTTAGTACGCAAATGATTTGGAAATACAAACGAAATGAATAATTATGGATTGATTTCAAGAAACGTCTATTAAAATGACTATTTACGGGGCCAAAAATAAACAGTTTTAGCTAAAATTAAATAGAGTAATGGTGTAAAAACTTTGGAGTATAAGGATTATAGTAAGATTTAAATATCAGGTATTAGTACTTTACTACATCTTAAAAATTAATAATAAAAATTAATGAAAAATCATTAAACATGAAGAGAAAAATGGAGCTTTATCTTATTAAAAAAAAAAAAAATTCTGCGCTTCTATTATTGGATTTCTTCAATATTAGCTGCCTTGTTAATCAATCGATGAAATTTAAACATGGCATCTTGTTACATTTAAATATTATGCAGCTGATACGAATTTCGTAAATTAGAACCGTATGATAATAAATATAACGAAGGCTTATTATTATTTTATTTTTTTGTTTGTTTGTAGAGAAAATATTAAATTAAATAAATAGAGATTTTACATTGATTGTATTCCATAGCTTGAAGATCGCAAAAACTTTTAGAAATTCGATATTCAATTCTTGCAAACATAACAGAGAAAAAAAAAAGTCCAATTTTGTCATAAATAAAAGATGCGATAACGCGTCCTCTTAAATACTATTCATAATGGCGTTCACGTTTAAAACAAATGTTAATGCAATGTATATGTATTATTTCTACATAAATTTTGAAAAATATATGAAATAGAATACATAGATATAATTAAACACACGAAATGCTGCTTAATTTATATCATGGATAAAACGTAAGTGATATAAATAATACAATAATACTATTAATTAGAAAAAATGTTTTAAATGTAAATATTTTAAATGCTATTTTCCTAAGAGAATAGCTTATTCAATTAAAATCTAGTTGTGTTAAAACCCTTTAAATATACAATGAATTCATACATTTCTCATTTGTACATTTTACATTTATACCTTCAAATTTTCATTCACACTGTAAATACAAGTGTCTGAAATTCAGACACAATTGTGTCTGAAATGGGTGTTCAATTTTAAGTTGCTAAAAAGTGTCTTAAAAGGCATATCGTTTCACACATGAAGTGTCTGAAATTCCGCCAACTTTGATCCTGTCTACAGTGAATATTTTTCATAAATAAATAAATGAAAAGATGAGTGTTATACTGTTTACCTGTGAAAAAGATTTTAGAATAACCTAGAGCATAAAAAAAGCATTAATAATTTTTACAAAAACAACAACCAAATAATTAAAATGCTTAAAAAAAAAATCAGCTATGCACAAATTGTTTAAGAATGTTCATTTACGTATTCGCTTCTTAGCTACAAGATACATGCTTCGTTTACCTTAATATATATATTTTTTAATTATTATTACATGTGAGAACTTTAAATAAAAATTAACTTTGCTTTTTAACTTTTAACCGAATAAGTTTCGCGTCTAAGTATTTTAAATAAGTTAACTACTTATATTATATAAAATAATATAAAATTTATTTATTAAAAAATATATTAAACCAGGCTATGCATGCCGCTTAAAGTAGATTTCATATGGAAAATTTGTTAAGTTATACAAATGTCTGAATTTCTAGGTGTCTGAAATTTGTAATGTCTGAATTTTTAAGTGCCTAAATTGTAAAATGTCTGAAATTTTATGTGTCTAAAATGTCATATGTCTTAATTTCAGACATATCAACCTTATTCAGACACTTAGCTCATTTATAAAAAAGACACTTGCGTGTCTTAATTTAAGACAGCACATGTGTCTGAAATTTTGCATGCGTAAGTGTTTCAGACATTTATGTGTCTGAATTGACATTTCAGACACATTTCTGTCTGAATTTAAGACGCTTCTATTTACAGTGCATTCTTATGCTTACAAGAGAATTAATTTTTAATTCTCCATTATATGATTGATCTGAAAAGTATTGAATTAAACTTTTATTTCAGAATAAATCAGGATTTAGTGCAAGTTCAGACAAACTGTCTCTTATTTCCATTAACTTCGTGTTACTGCTAGATGAAAAGTATGTATACCATATTTGTCAATCTTGCTGCGAAAAGAAAAGAACAAGAACAAGAGATTTTGCTTTTAAGGGAGAAAAATAAATTTATATTTTCACAGTAGAAAAACAATTATTCAATACATGTTTCTTTTTAAATATGAAATCATAAAGATGAAAAATTAAAAACTGTATAATTTTAAGTCTGTTACAAAAATTCTATTTTTTCTCATAAAATTAAACTTTTCAATTATTTTGTTTTTATTATTCATTCTTTCTAAATGACCTTCAAAAGCATAATTTTCATTAATAGACATATTTCAGGGTTCAGACACGGAATAAATGACAATTCGTTTATTTTATGTTGAAATAATCACATAATCTCAAGAATAATCGTGGAAAAACATGCCAAAATTAATTACTTAGTACTGAAATGTTCATCTATATTCTATATCTGAAATCGAATTTTAAAAATATCACTTTTTTAGCAATTAACCCTGATTACACCCAACTATTCTTTTTTTTTTTTTTTTTTCAAACAGCCTTAGAATGCTATGTGTCGAAAAAAGAAATCACATGATTTTGGCAATCAGATACCAAAAGAGTATGGATTTTATTGATTTTCCACAAATATCGTGAGAACATTCTAATGCTCTAGTACAATGCTGACCCTTATAGCAATTAGGACCATAACACTAAGTCTAACAAGGTGTGATTTTTATCATGCAAAATTAAATAAAGTTATCAAACGGAAACCGATAATTTTATAAAAAATATGGAAAAAAGTAACTTGAAATGAGAATTTGAATTAGAAATGCTCAAAAATAGAAGGATTCATTCTTCAAGGAACATGTCCTTCTACGAGCGGAGAGATCGCAAGATTTCGGAAAACTGTATAGCTAATTCAAGCCAAAAATACAGTTCATGTTCCTATCTTGCGACAAAACTTAAATTTAAAAAGGAATGAATTAAATTTCAACAAATCATTAACACAACCCAATAATGAATCAAGATAAAAAAAATAATATTTATCCATATGTCATTTGGACGTTGCCAATATATATATATATATGAGATATCGTAACAAAATTTAACCTATTTAGCAATTAATAGATTCAAAACAATACCAACACAACAAAAATAGAACTGATTTTAGCTTATAGGTAAGACTGACACAAAAATGTTATATATTTTTAGTGTATTCTTCAAGAATAGGTGTGGAAAGCTTAGAGAAAAATAAAATTTGTCTATGATCATCACGTAAGTCATGATCATCACGTAATTTTTTTTATTTATAAATGCATACAATTTTGAGATAATATAAATTAAATTTAAAACAAATAAGGTAAATTTATTTATTTGTTTTTAAATTGAAAATATCTTTACAATATTCGATCAAAATTTCATTTTAAAAAGTTCGTCGCTCGTAAACTACAAAATTAAAACTTTTATAGCTCACTAAAAATATCAATTAAAAATTTATATGCGAAATAAGAATATGCGAAAATTTTCCGCATTTACAAATGAAATTAATTTATGATTGCGTCTTTAAGTACTTTTCAAAGAGTGTTTTTGATTTGAGAACTGTCTTAAAACCCTCTTCATCACTTTCGTCGATGTCTTTGTAAAAGTATTCTCAAAACCTCAAAAAATGTATTTCATTTTTCCTTTTAATCTTCAAATTACGGATTCCTTAATATGCAATTAGAATGTGTTAGGAAAATAAACGAAATATTTCTGAAGAGTGTACTTTAAATAAATAACATTAGTTAGAGAAAAGTGCATATTTTAGATTTACTCTTAATCCATTTTTCTTCTTCGTTGCACAATAACTGAATAAACAAAGAAAAATAACCGTGTAAGAGCATTTTTTATTTTTTTGCTGTTTAAAATCTTTTTGAACTAAAACAGCAATTTATGTAATCACGTTTTAAATCATTCTTGAATGAAATGTTTGATGACATAATAGCTACACATTCCAATAACGACAGTTTGGAAACATTAAAGAGAAACAAACTGTGTTTCGTACCTAACACAATGGGCTATTAAAATGTTCGAAATGGCAAGTAATGGAAAAGAAAACGCGTTAGAAAATATATATAAGCAATGACTTAATTCAGGGTAAATTAAGAAATTCCAAACTGAGCTTTCAATGTAATTTATGATATGAAAAGCCACAGTGTGGAATATAGATCGATTTATGATGCATACATAATACAGACAGTTAGCGTGCTAATAATTGAGGTGACAAAAATACTTCAGCGGATTTTAAACCATAAAAAAAAAGTTTATACATATATATTAACTAACAGCGCGTAAAAATAAGAAAAGGGAAGAAATTATGAAAAAATATTATACCTCTCTCTGCTTCTAAAAGGAATAGATTTTTTTTTTTTTCTCTCAAACTTCCTTGTGCCTCAAAAAGTATTGTTATTGTTGTTGTTTTTGTTGTATCTTTATAAACAATATATATACTGGAAAGTAAATCCCTTAAGACAATTTTCATTATCGTGTAAGAAGTTCTAATATCCTTTTGTTTTCTCATAATTTATAAAATTTTTCATGAGATTTTCCAATATGTAATGAATTTTTTTAGTGGATTTAATTTTTTAGGTGAATGTGATGGCTTTAAATAGAAATTTGTAAGTTAGACATTGTGAAAGGTAAATAGGTTTATTGTTAAAACTTTTTTTTTTTTTTTTTTTTTTTTTTTTTTTTTTAAGAGAATTGTAATTTTTTTCTCCCTCGAGAATCCTGCATAAAAACATTTTTTTCCGGGTATCACGACTAAAATTAATAAATTTCTGATAAAACAACGATAAAATGTTCTTCAAATCCGGTAATTTGATAACAAAAATAAAACATTTCTTGTAATATTTGAAAATTTCTAAAGGAATCCTTCTATCTAACTGCAATTAAGATCCATTTTTTAACTTCATGTGTTGATAAAATGTTGTGAAATATTCTATTGAATTTCATTCAAACGCTAAAAACATGAAGAAGACTTAGTAAATATGAAAAAAGAAAAGTGGGGAAAATTAGGGGAAAATTACCCCCTTTCATCTTAACTGTAAACATTAGATGTTAAGTTCAATATTCATAAACCATATCATTTAAAAGATGACGTCTTTTCATTACAGCATAATTAAAGAGAACGGCTTTCTTTTCAGAATATTTTTTACGCTCAAATTTTTCTCTTATCAGTGGACGGAACTTTTACGGTTTCATCCGGCGCAAGTTTTCGTTTGAGTTATAATTAAAAAAAAAAAAAAGTATCTTGTAAGAAGAATGTTTCAGCAAAAAACTCTTTCTTCATACAGAAAATTTTTCAACTGCAAATTGACTAAAACTAATTAATAGAATAGATAGAAATAAATGGTCTATACTAATTAAGGAAATATATTTCATGATTTTTTAATGATCCTGCTAATGATTTTTTTTTTTTTTTTAATACTAGAATTATTTTTAGAGGAATTATTCTACTAGGTCAATCACTGAGAGCTCCATTAATACATCCATGACAAATATAAAGAATTCTATTAAATCATGAGTTTGAGAGCATAAGCAAAAATACATAATAAAAAAACAAAAACAGTTTTGTTTCATTTTACTTAGTTTTTGTGCCAGAAACCTTTTCCTTTGAATATTAATTTTACGTTCAAATGTATTATAATATTTTTAAATTATATTTGTGAATTAAAGTCATTTTAGTGATAAAAGTACATAAAATAGATTTAAGATCCTTAAATAAGTGGCTTTAAGACAAATCTAATATTAATATTTTCTAATGCAATGCAAAATGGAAATAATACCATTGATTTATTGAAGTCGTGAGACTTTTCTAAAAATAAAATTATTTATATTATAAAATTATTACACAATTATTTATGCATTAATTATCGTATTTATTTTTATAAAATTGTCTAGTAAAAGGTCCTGTTTCGAGCATCCCGCCGTAGAAGAGCTATTTGTAAAAATGATTTTCCGTTAAAAAGAATCAGCACGTTTCTTTACACTTTATGTATATTTTAAAATATATTCTTTACACACAATAATATATATATATATATATGTGTGTGTTTTACATACTTTAAAATAGTCTTTTGAATATTATATAGCTATCTAGGGCGTTAATTGCAGAATTCAATGTATGTATATCGGCAAGTTTTATAAATTGGGGATTCGGTGATGCGTCTTTTCGTTTCCAGCAAAACACGGTTTATAAGTAGTATTTAGTATTTTATTAGAATCTAGAATACGTTGCTTCTTCAAGACTTCTCCATTTTTTTTAACGTATAATTATTAAAAAATAAATAAATAAATAAAAAGATTTCAAAGTTGCTAATAATGAACGAAAATTGCTTAAACAATTGTCTTTTTAAAGATACTTCTGGAACCTTAATAAACAAGTTGTATAAAGTAAAAGCATAATACTTGCTATCGAAAATTATCTAGAATATATATATATATATATATATATAAAAACGCTGAATATAAGAATTAATTACGGACATTTTGTTTCACACAAGGGCATGATAATTATAGAATAAGCTTAAAATAAGAGCAAAGTCACAACAATAAACTCGTCTATGAATTTCTCGAATATTCCACCCGTTTTTAAGAAGCAAAACAAAGAGAAAAAATATTGGTCTTATAAGCAATAAATTTTGCAAAGAACTAAACGATGAAAACTTTGATATAATGAGCAAAAAATTACCATTTATATTTTCTTTTCTGCCTCTAAATAAAATTCATTAATTCGTGAATGTTATTTACTTCACTTGAAACACAGATAGAGAGATTATCATTTATGCAGTCTTAAAATAATAAGACTAATAATTATAATATAGCTTCTATTCAAAAAAATAAAAAATATTAATGGTTATCATTTTTGATTCACTGATTTAATTAGAAGATGAATACGCGATACAAATGCGATTACACTCCTCGCCCCCACCCCTTCAAAAAATAATTTCAAATAAATAAATGAAATTTAAATTTAAATTTAAATTTAATTAAATTAATAAATAAATAAATGATAAATAATTTATCGTACTCCACCTTATACAATACTAGCAGGCTTTGCTCGCTTCGCTGGTCGCTACAATAAATCACTTTAAATCGTTTTAAATGAATTCTCAAAATTCTACATTATTATTATATTAAAAACTCAAAAAATAAATAAATAAATAAATAAAAATCATTCGAATCGTTCAAAACTTCATTTATGCTTCCCTCTGCCGTCAGCAATGGCTTTCCTCGAATAAACATGTGTGGCCCGGTTCCCCACTGCCTTCTGTAGCGCCTAATTCGCTCTTTAAATCCCCCTTAACCCGCGAATGGAGTTAGAAAATTTTCAAAATCCCATCAAAATGCATAGTACGTGTACTTAACCAACACCTACACACCAAAACTGGCCATCTTGAGGTAATTTGTGCAGAGTTAATCTTAAAAATGTGTCTTTTGCCCAGCCCACCCAAATGGTGAGGAAACTAGATAACTTTACAAAATCGCTTTATAATACGCGTTTGGTACACATAACCAACCGTCACACACACACACACACACCACAAGAAAAAAAAAAAGCTTTTCTCAAATAATTTCGAGCAAAATTACGCTTGAAAAGTGTTTTTGACCCCCCCCCCCTTATAAGTGGAAAAGGGGAAAATTCGCAAAATCTCTTTACACTGAGTGATGCGTGCGTATAACCAACCCACACATCAGAAATTGCCTTTCTAAGATAATCTGGAGCAGAGTTATGCTTGGAAACTTGTTTTTTGCCTCCCTTCTGTCCTTAATGGGGGGGGGGGAGGAATTCTCAAAATCTCTTTATAATGCATGTTTGGTATGCATAACAATTTCACAAATTTAAAATCGCCTTTCTAAGATTATTTGGAGCAAAATTAAGCTTTAAACACGACTCGCCCCCAAAGGGGCAAAAGGGGAGGGGGGGTTACAAAATCAACTTTCACACCAAAATTTCTGACTCTATTTCCCATAGAACTTCACGCATGTGTTGAGTCAGTGAGTCAGTCAGTGAGTGAGTTTATTCTTTTATATATGTAGATTCTTCTCCGTATATAAATTCTGTGCTGTAAAATAATTTAAATATCTTTCAACTAAACAATAGTATTTTAATTTATACTTGCTGATAAAGAAATATAAAAGTTTTCCAAGCACAGCAATCTTTAATATTTTATCAAAATTTTTGTTTTCTTCTTGTGCTTCACTAAATATAATTTTAAACTTGGAACCCTGTTATAAGAATCAAATTCTGTGATTCCTTCATTCTTCTCAAAGCCGAGCGTAACTGTATTCTTTAAATATATCAATATGATGTTTTAAATGTTAATTTAATTATTTTATATACAAATATTATCAATTTATATTTTATCTCGTGAAATTACATAATGCAGGTGTTTTAAGACTGTTCCAAAGTTGCAAACGTTTTAATTTATTCAGGAGCATTTTTAGCCCCGCCTTTGTTTCATACTCCCCACCCCCCTTTTTTTTTTCTTCTTTTTTTTTTTTTTTTTTTTAAGAATAAATTTTTCTTATTGAACCGTAGATATATATTGGAGAAAATTAATATATAAATAAAGTGGTCAAAACAAAAGCGGGGCTAAAAATACGAATTGTAAATTATATATATTCTTTTTAAGTGACGTTTTAAACTTTTTTTAAATGCCTTCTCTTTTTTACTATTTTGAAAAATTATATTCTTAATAATTATGTATTAAAAATTGTGATGTTTCTCAACTTTTGTTATAAAAGATACAGTATGAATTCATTGTTATTGTTATAGCTTAGTAAAAAATTTACATGAGAATATCTAAAAACATACCTTTTCAATTTGTAAATGGTTACAAAAAGTAGCACATTGTTAGCAATATCCATTGATTAAAAAAATATATATCCACTTTAAATAATGGGAAAACTGCAGAACTTCCCTGTCAGCAAAAATGCTAAGAAATTTTTGTAAAATTACTTTCAAATTTCCTTCAAAAAAGAAAGAGAGTCTCCCATTAATTTATAGAGAAATTCCCGTTGAAAAAATGTACAACTTAAATTTACGAGTTTTAATTTAAACAAGAAAAATTGAATTTCCACTTCTTGGTTTTTTTTTTTTCCTTACACGGTAATGCTTGAAAAATATAAATATATATGTATTTGGAAATTATAGCGGCTGATTTCATGCTGCACTCTTGCTTGCGTTCTCTCCATGTGATGAAGGTTTGTTCTTAATTATTTCAGCTCGAAACTGTTGCTGCGTGTTTTTCGCCATTTATAGTATTATCTTACAAAATATTCAAATGTCATATTTGGCAGTTTTTAAAAATTTCACCTTTTTTTTTTTTTTTTTTTTTTTAATCTGTTGATTAACTTCCTGAAATTCAAATGTATACTTTCATAAACTCGCAATGAAATGCGACTATCATAATTAAAGAAAAAAAAAGAAGAAGAAGAAGAAAGAAGAAGAAGAAGAAAAGATATTCTCTATAACATAATTTTAGCAAAAAAATCATATCCACTGACATTCCTAAGCATAGCCTGTATTCATCTTGCCTGTAGAAAATGCTACGTGAAAATCTATAGGATCAAATGGATGTCACGTTTCAAAAAGCCTCAAAGAAAGACTTGAAAATGGGAAGGTTTTTTAGGTTTTGCAGAGAAATTCAAAACACAATTTTACGTATCTTTTGAAGATTCAAGGCATTCTTATTTTAGTTGTGGGTCATTTCATGAAACGTCACACCAGTCACGAAATTTCAAAAAATAATTTTAGAAAATGAAATCGTAGATTTGCTTTGTTATAGCTATCTATAATAAAAGAACTCAGGAAGCAAAGTTATTGTATTAAAAAGGCATTAATGTATTATACCAATAAGGATGTTATAAAAATCAAAGGTATTATCTTAATTTAAGTATTTTTGTTCAATGATTGCACCACTGAAGAGCTAATCATCTTAAAAATGGAAAATAATTATTTTTTACATAAGCATTTTAAGGGAGAAACAACTTGTGTTATATATTACAGATTAATAATTAAATATGCTTAAATTTTTATGATTTGATACATAATTATTAAACTTATTAATCGTAATTAATGTTTTTTTAATATTTAAAGTTTTTTTTTTTTTTTTTTTTTTTTTTTTTATCTAACAGGTAATCTACGCAATATAAATGTATATCCGTAAGAATGAGAATGTGATATTAAAAATGAACATGTTTTTGGGATTGGGATTTTGTACAACTGAGGCTGTATTAACATACAAAATCACGTAAAATATTTTAAAAGATACCGATTTTTATTTTAAAAAAAAAGTAATAAATAAAACAGAATATACTTATTTTCTTCAACCGTACTTTAAATTTGATTATTAATGAATCGCAAAAACTTTTTCAATGAGCTTTAATTTGCAGAACAAGTCTATAAAAATGGAAATATATTTTATTCAAAAACAGGTGCATTTATTTTATTTGAAAACGTATGCCTCAGAATAAATATAGAATATGTCATAAACAGAGAATAAAAGTTAAGATTCACAATTCAAGTATAACAGAAAATATATGAATAAATTTAGTCAGTCACTCGAAGAAACAGTATGTTTATAGATTATTTTACATAATTTATTCAAGTAAGAATGCAGAAACATCAAGATTACAACGAACAACAGTATTCGCGGTACAAAAAATATTTAAATAGATTTAGCATTAGTATGCTGTTTTTTATTTTATTTTTCTCCTTCTTCTCGTTACAGGTAACGTTTATCTTTGTTAAGTATAGTCAAATACAAAGAATTCAATTCTTTTTTTTTTTTTTTTTAATAGTGTAATTTAGAATGTCTTGTGATTAGTGCAATCTTTTACTCTAAAAATTTAGTTTCTGGACTAGGATAATAATCATGTGAGTACAGTATAAAATTAAACAATTTTTTTAATAATTTAAAATTTTCTTGCGCACTGTCTCGTAACAAGAAAATGTTAAGTGTAATTTAGAATGTGTTGCAATTGGTGTGATCTTTTACTAAAATTTAGTTTCTGGACTTGGATAATAATCATGTGGGTATATTATAAAAATAAACAAAGTTCTTAATAATTTAAAATTTTAAACCTCTCTGCGCATTGTACCGTAACGAAAAAGTGTTAATTGTTATTAACGAGAAAATGTTAAATGTAATTTAAAATGTGTTGTAATTGGTGTGATCTTTTACTTTGAAATTTAATTTCTGGACTTAGATAATAATCATGTGGGTACATTAAAAAATTAAACAAAGTTGTTAATAATTTAAAATTATAAATCTCTCTGCACATTGTCTCGTAATGAGAAAATGTTAATTGTTATTAAAACGATATAAAAGATAAAAATGTGAATTGAATATTACTGCTATTTGAAACTAACAAAGATCTCAGATTAAAAATTAAATTTGATGCACATTGCTCTATAATTAACAACTTAATAAATGATAGGAAAAACCCTGTTTATGTGCTCTATCATGTGATTAAAACTATTATTTATATTTTATACTTTTTGAATACATTGTTTAAATAAATATGATGGTTTTATTATTTGGGGCACTTTAAAAGAAAAACGAATGAATGAAAGAAAAGGAGTAAAAGGCTTTAAAATTTTCGTAAAATGTGTCGTAATTTAATTAGTTTTTGTATAATTTTTATATTATTGAAAATTCAATTTACATACAAAATTCAGTCTAAAACTAAAAATAAATACTTTTTTTTTAAGGGGGAGTAGTATATAATTTTTGATAGAACCATTTATTACTTTTTTTTTTTTTTTTTTTTTTAATCGTTTGAGTTGCACGAAAGGAGAATGGATGCAAAAACGAAGATATTCCCCTGGAAAACATCTGATTTTATGTTAAGGGGATACTTCCCCTAACGTAGCAAATTGCCTAATCCCATGTTATTCTACGGGGGAAATTGTTTTGAAAATTACTTATTAACTTTAAAAAAAAGTCCATTTTAACATTTAGAAAAATCAAAATCATTAATTTGACTCTCGTAAAAAAAAAAAAATAATAATAATAATAATAATAAATAAATAAATAAATAAAGTTTTTTAAAATAAGTAAATAAATAATAATTTAAAAAAAAGCATTTTCAAGTAATGAAGTACAAAAAATACCCTTAATTATTATTATTATTATTTTGCACTTTAGAGCTTTAAAACGAAATATTTAAAAAAATATATTTTTGAAAAACGAGAGTGAAATTAATGGTTGTGAATTTTCTAAATGTGAAAATAGAACTTAATATATATATATATATATTAGTTAAAGAGAAATTTTCAAAACAAATTTCTCCATATAATAACATGGAATTAGGCAGCCGGACACACATTCCTTCAAGCGTTTCAAAATTCGAATTTTATTTTTTAAAAAGGAATTTAATATGTACACATTTTATTTAATTTTCTTCTGTTTTAATACTAACAAAAAAAGTTCATTTTCATTTATTACTCGTAAAACAGCAAATATTTTTGAGTAACAAAGGAGGAAACTGATTAAAAGAAAAAGAATGTGCGCACTGGTAAAACATCACAAATATAATATACATAAATAGGTGGTTTTATGTAATAGGCTTAAACATTCCACAAGAAAATGTCTATTTTTATCTTATTATTTATTTTATTTTTCTAATGATAACTTAAAAAATTAACTCAACTTAAAAAAAAAAAAAAAAAATCAAGCTGGTTTATGTTAAACAAGCTTAATTTTTAAAATGCCCTAAGACTAAATTTGTGTAGCAACTATTCGTAATAAATTTGAATTTTTATAATTTACTAAAGTTCAGACGTAAAATAATCACTTATTTTTTGAAATATGACTATGTAGTACAACAAATACATAATTAAAAAGCCAATATATATATATATATATATATATATATATATATATATGTGTGTGTGTGTGTGTGTGTGTTTTTGTCCCAAGAAATTAAAATTATTAAGGTATTTATCTGTTCCGCTAGATAAATATAATAATTAAGTATTATTTTAAGTAATTTAAATAAATAACAGAAAAGCTACTCAATATGCATGAATAGCCATTAAATACTGTTACATTAAAATAATCTAAATAAATTAATAAAATAAATAAGTACTAGAAATGCATAAATGACGATTAAATATTCATTAATATAAAATGTCGTAAATAAGTAATTTAAAGATGATGGTGATGATTAATATACAGACTGGAGTTACCATTTTTGTATTGTCTTTAGCTTTTTCAAACACAGCGAAAGATTATAATAATAATTTTTAATAAAAAGTACATTTTGAAAGTGTTCTGTTCTATTACGGATTTATTTTAAACGTACAAACAATTTATTTCGTATAGAAATTGCGGAAATAAATCAAGGTTCTTTTTTTACTTTGCCAATAAATATTGGTAATAAAATAGTCTAACTGTTAATTATTCTACTTGAGGTAAAAACGTCTTTATATTTGCTTAAAATAAACAGCCTCCATATTAAGATAAGGATTCATTTTATAGTTAACTTTAAATATGAATGACATGAAACTGAAAATTTATTTACGTAAAACAGAAAATTTATTTATGTTTTGTGCACTTGTTTAAAAAAAAAAAGAAAAAGAAAAAGAAAAAGAAAAGAAAAGAAAAGAAATTTTAAATATTAACATTTTTTTTTACAAACTCTTATTTTAAAAACAATATAAGTTTTGATATAAAATATTTCTAAAATCTTTAAAATTTTTGCAATGTGTACATGCAATAAAATAGATATAGTTTTAATAACTTTAATAATTTTTTTAAAAAATTGCTCTTAAGTACTTATTTTTCATTACGTTATTATTAATTATTTATTTATTTACATAGCATGTTAATTTTTTCTTGATAATTTGACAAAATATTAATATTGTCATTGTTATATGTATTTCAAAATATAAACTAACCAATCTCACGTTTTCATCTGTTTTTCTTTTAAATTGTGGTTTAGATCATTCATTTGAAAAGGTTTATTTTTATAAATTAAAATAATAAATTAATATAAGCAGCTATTTATAAATCAGAATTTCAATTATGTATAATATCATCTTGCAGCACAGCTTTATACAGTTAAAAACATGCAACACAATTTAAAATTTATGCTTTAGTTTAGGTACTGATTTCAAACACTCGTGAAAATTAATATATTTTATATAGATAGATATCCAAAGTATCGATTGTGGGGAATTCCATGATGTCATGCTTAGTTCTGACAGGGAAGACAATAAATATTTACTAAATTTATTTGACAACATGAAATCCTTCGATGATACACAAACGATTTATTATTGTTTTATAACACGAGAATCGTGTAGGTTTCAGTGACAAGCGTTAAATGAACCCCCGTCATGATTGGATTATTATGTGTATTCATATCGTCTCTGAAAGTGCAACGGAGCATTACTCTTCGAACCTGACGAACATTTTTTACAGCTTAATGAAAAGTTCAATTGAACAATAATAACAACTTCGCATTGTTAGAAAAAGGAACTACAATCATTGAGAACGAGCATGCATAGAGAAGAGAGAAAAAAGAGGTTCTAAACAGAGAAGAAACTTACCGGGTGGTGGGAGTGTGTCGGCAGACGCTTGGCCCCCGTGCACTGACAGGCCCCCGGTCGATCGGCAGAACAGGAGGACGCGCACACAGCGCCGCCACCCACCCACCCACAGCGCCCCCTCCCGTCAAAGCAGACAGCGATCGAACTAAAATCTCTGCTGCCCATTAAAACTTCTTTGGGAATCTGATCCAACAATCTGTAAAATTCACTAGATTAAGAAGGATACAGTTACGAATGCTCTTACTAATAAACCATGAGAACGAAATTTCTTACTTTTCCTTTGTCCTTTTCGCCATTTTTAGGAAACCTGGAAAAGAAATTAGATTTTACCAATCAGAAATGAAAACAAAATCACTCTTATTTGTCCAGATAAATAGATAAATAAGGAAAATGCAACATTTAAGTTTTATTTTATTTTAAGCTATCTAGTATTTTTTCCATCCATTTCCTGATTTTTCTTCCTTCTACGATAAACTTAATAAATTTAAAACTGATTTATTTTTACCTTTTAAATATTATTTTAATGGACTTTATAAATGCTCTCGTATAAAATTTAAATCAGTATTCTAAAATAAAATGGAAAAGAAATGGACATTTTTTAAGGTATTCGTATTTAAAAAAAAAAAAAAAAAAAAAAAAAAATACCGAAAGTGAAAACAGTTCCTTTAAATTTTGTAAAAATTTAATAATTTTTCAGAAATGTTTAGAGATTACGTTACACCTGTTTTAAACAATCAGGTTATTTTGCGTTTTTTGAATATTTTTTCTCTCTTTCGGAAGAAGTCGTTAATTTCAAAACAACGAATTTATTCCGTTTACTGTTATTTTAATTTACAATAATTAATCTTGCTTTGTGTATAAATACCTACCAGTAAATAAAGTATAAAACAGTGTTTTTTTTTTTTTTTTTTTTTTTTTTTTTTTTTAATATATAGGTTAAAGTAAGTTGATGCATTTATTTAAAAAAAAAAGAAAAAAAGACTTGAATTTCCTTAGTTTAATTATTGGATCAAAGAGAGAAAATATCTTTTTAATATGAGACTTTAGATTAGTTTTTGGCATCATTATCTGGGTAGAAAACAATATAAACAAAATCTTTTCTGCCTATTAAAACTTCGTAGGAAATTCAATTTAACTATATATATATATATATATATGAAGG
Source organism: Salticus scenicus (assembly GCA_963930645.1). Taxonomy (NCBI): domain Eukaryota; kingdom Metazoa; phylum Arthropoda; class Arachnida; order Araneae; family Salticidae; genus Salticus; species Salticus scenicus. The sequence goes on along the minus strand of OZ005651.1, from coordinate 157,811,567 downwards.
GAAAAAAAAAAAAAAAACATCTAAATAAACAGGGACACTGTGCACGTAGTGAAAAATCTTTACTAGTCTACTTGTTCTAAATGTATTTCGTGATTTTTCAGGAAATACGAGAGACTCTTCTCCGATATTAGAAACGGCGCTGTAATTTCTTAAATAAATAGATTTTAAAATAAATTAGACGATCTTGTCTTAGAATTAGTAATTTGCAATGTTCAGAGATAATAATAATTATTATTTTAGCAGATTATTTTTGTTTACTTTAAGCTAATTCTTATCTCACAACCCCATTTTACTATAAATAAACTAATTTTGTTTGTAAAATGTTATCGTGTTATAAATATTGTCACCTCAAATTTAACCCTTAAATGCCTGATTATTTTTAAATCGATTTAAAAAAGTTTTATTCTTTCTTAAATAAATCACGGTAAAAATACTTTTAAAAATCATACTTTATTTTTAAGTATGGTTTACAGCTAAAAAGCATTGCCAATCAGCAAACATGAGGCATTTAGAGTTTCAATATTATTCTAATAATACTTTAGAAGACAAAATTGGGTATGTTGCCGAAAGGCAACACTCGGCATTTAAGGGTTAAATACCGCGCTGAAGAGAATAATATTTATTGAATAAAAGTTTTAATCAGCAAAGAAAGACTAACATAACAGATTTTAATGTTTATGCATTTTAATCAATTATATTAAGCTTAACTCACAGACGTTTTATTATGAGTCTTGTTGAACAGAATATTTATGGAATAACAGTTTTAATCAGCTAACGTAACAGATTTAAATGTTTATGTATTTTAACCGATTACATTAAACTTAACTTACAGTTGCTTTATTATGAATAAACTTTAAGAAAGACTTTATCAGTAAAAATAATAATCATAATAATAACAACAATAGTAATAATAATAATAATAATAATTGCTCCTTTTGCACTAGAAATTTTATAAATGAAAAAGTAATATCGATATAGTTGACAACAATCTCTAATCACTGATTATTTTTAATTGCAGAAGCAGTTTAACTTTAATCAAAAGCTATAAACTTAAGACAAAATTAATGTTTTGGTATTTTTTATGCACACTTAAACAGACGTGTGTTTATTTTTTAAATGACGTAATCAAAAAATAAATAAATAAAGGTGGAATTTTACTTCAATATATATTTTTAAAAAACTCCAGGCTTTTAATTTTGAATTTCTTATTTTTATTTTTATTTTATTTCTTTAGATGAAATATATCAAAAATCACTCATACGTTCAATTTTTATTCGAAGAGGAAAGAGCATCATTTTTATTTATGTGCACGAAGTAAAAATTAGGTATTGGATAATACACGTGCACAATATTGAGTCAAAAGAGCAGTATCTTTGTAAATGAGACCTACTGTAAGTAAATAAAAGGACTTTTGCATGGCTCATTATAACATAATTATGAGATTTACTCGTATTAAAAAAAAAAAAAAAATCGTATATATTTAGTTAAATTCGTTTTTTAATAAGTTTTAGTTTCTCCATTTATGATATGTTTTATGTACCTGGTATTGTTCTACCTAAAGTGAGTTTTAGAATTTCTAAAAACGGACTTATAACTAAACTTCTTTCACGGAAAAATCGGTTGAAATCCTAACCTCTATCATTAAAACTCGTAAGATATTTATGAGCTCCGGGTGTCTTTTATTTTCAGCTTCGAGGAGAGTTTTGATAAAAACTATATTTGATGTCTTCAAAAGAAAAAAAAAAAGGGGGGGGGGGTCATACTCTTATACTTTCGTATCTTAAAGAATTACAGAGAAAAAAAACCAAAGATGAAAACTCATGCGGTATGCATTGATTATTACACTTTCCAACTGTACTGATTCGTTGCATCGTTTAATCGTCCATGTTCTTTGACTACGTTATCACACAGTCGACAAACAGACGGACAGAAACGCAGACACATAGACTAATTGAATTCATAATCACTCTTAAGCATTATTGGAAAGTATTAAAAATACTTAACACAAACGGAAAGGCAATCCCAGCAATTTACAATTGTAGAGCTTAATGCATTCGAATATTATTTTATATAGCCCTATAAATCTTAACGCTAAGCATATCATATTCTACAGAAAACATTATTTTAGAATATTAGCAAAAAATTTCATTATGAAAAATTTCACTTTTTGGTAGAAAGTTATTTAAATACGATTTGTAAAAAAGTCTTTCTTAAAACGCAAAGCACTAGCATCTGTTTGGGTGTCCCTGTACACAAATTAGTTGTACAGAGCCTGTTAATGACATTTTAAATTGGGAATATTCCATAGTGAATTTGAATAAAATATATCATTTTTGAGAAATTCTTAAAATATTTACGGGCTCTGAGGCGGGCAGACGGACAGTCAGAAAGACAGTTAAACTAATTGAAATCATATACACACTTAAAAACTGTTAAAAAGTGTTAAAACGCTTAATTTAAACGAAAATAGAATTCCTTCCATCAAATTTCTAATAATGGTCCTTATTGTAAATAAATATTTTTGTGTGGCCCTGTAAATCTTAATTCTAATCATACTATATTCTATAAAAAGCACTCTTTTGTGCATATGAACAACATATTTCAATTTCATTAAGATTTGTACAAAGTTATCAAAATATGGTTTATAAAAATATCTGTCATAGAACACAATGCTTTAGAATATTTCAGGTCTCTGTATACAAACCAGCTATTTTCAACAGGGAACATCTTATAATGAACTTGAATAACATATTTAAATTTCATTAAAATGTATGCAAAATAAAGATTAAAATATGGTTTATAGAAATGCCTCTCGTAGAAGGCAATGCTGTGGAATATTTTTGGGTGTCCCTGTACGCAAACCAGTAATAATATCTACTTCATTTTCAACAGAAAACATCCGATAGTGAGCTTCAATAGCATATATCAGTTCAAGAAATTTCTTTAAAATTTACGGGAGTTAGAGCGCGGACAGACAGACAGACAATCTGAAGCCATAAACACTTTTCAACTTCGTTGGAAAGTGCTAAAAATAAAAAGATATTTTATAACACAAAATTCAGGAAACAGAAAATCATAAATCCGTGTTTTCTCCATTGAAAGTTCAAAGAAAGTAAACTTCATTATGCTAAAAATTCAAGTTATGAACTCTCGACAGAGAAGAGATATATTTTATAAATAAATAACTTAGTCGAGAAGATTTTAATGTTATATTAATTGCTTAATTTTCAACGAATTTAATTAAAGTTATCAGAATATTAAAAATATCGCATACACATCCCTCTATCACTTAAAATTCGATTTATAAAAATAATCTTTTATTCAACTATTTTATTTACTAACATTTTCTATTTTTATACTGCAGTTCAATCGTATTTCCGATAATTTGTACTTTTTTACCCTTAGAAAGGCAACATTTAATAAATAGACGTTGAAATAATTGTATATATGTATATTATTTATTTATTTTTTTGAAATTTCAAATTTCCTGTTGTTTTCATTACTTTCCTTTCTTTGCGTTTTATCATTTTTCAGTATTTAAAAAAATTCATTTATTTGTAAAAGATGAGATAAGTCCGACTATGTAATAACAAAGAAGATTTAAGCGAAAATGCATCGAATTGTGCTTTTATATAACTAAGCTTTAAAGAGAAAAAACTATTAGTGAAAATAATTAAGATTCTATTCTACGGTACACTTAACAGAAAATAAATTCTTTTATCTAAGTAATATACAAGGTTAATTTAATAAAGGTTATGAAACGTGAATATTTTCCCATTTTCTGTAAATTAGTTAACGTAGAGTTACTTCACTCTGGTTCTAATTTGTTTTTTGGTATGTAACAGAAAAAATAAACTCAATAATGTAATGCATTCACCAAAATTCTTTAGGGAACACTACTGATTTTTCTTGAAATGCGGTTATTTTATCCTTTCTCATCTTAATTATGTTTTCTAGTCCTTTCAGTTATGTGGATCCAATATCGCAAAACCCACGTTTTTCTCCCAACAGGATTGCTTTGTGCGTGAGTCTTCTATAAGGTTATTTTAGCTTTCTGTAAGAGTAATAACTTTTGAAATGGCATCTGTAAGTTTTAGTATTAAGCATTTTGAGAAGACCGACAATAGAAAATGAAATAAAGTGCAAATTTAAGAAACACAAAATAAAGTATATAGATTTAATAGGTATATCATATGTTTTATTCATTATTTCCTCGTAACACATTTGATTATAGGGTATTATAAGGATTGTAACAGTATTTTTTGCATAATTAAGGGAGCTAAAGACATCTAAAAGAACAGAAGCATTCAATAGTTTTAAAATACTATAAATGAAAATGAAAATATTTGTACAAGTACTGGTTTAAATTATTATTATTATTATTATCATTATCATTATTATCTGACTAATTTAAAAGAATTCAATATCATTATTACGTCAGTTCTTAAATTAACAAACACATAAATAAATAAAATCTGGAAAACATTATTTCAAGGGTATACAAATATGTACAAAATAATCTAAAAATCACTCGATTATATTTTTATTTTCCAAATATATCTAGCCTTTAAAATTATGTTACAAGATGTTTACTCATTGTAAGCAGTAAAAGGCGGAAGATAAGGTCTACTGATATGAACTAAACTTTAAAAATACATATTTTATAAACTGGTGTAAAACATAGTATTGGGGATTTATTTTTTAAAAATACACGTTTGAAGAACATAAGCATTTCGAAATAACTGATCTTTTTACTTCACGTTTGAGAAAAATTTTAGAAAGTATCAAAGTAGCTACAGACGGTAACAAAAGTATCCGAACACTAGCAAAAATTCCTATATAAAAAATGTAGAGTTAATACTGTTTTGTTAAATAAATCCTTGTCGAATCATGTTCTTAGTCAGTCTAAGAACATGATTCGGCAAGGATTTATTTATCAAAACAGTATTAACTCTACTTTTTTTACATAGGAATTTTTGCTAGTGTTCGGATACTTTTGTTACCGACTGTACTTTGAAGAAAAAACCTACTTTTGTATAGATCTAAGAGAAATGTCAACTGATTAAGAATATGTCAACTAATTAATTATGTCAGTTTAGAATAATTATGTCAATTAAGAATATGTCAACTGATCTATTACCTACAATCCAATAAACATTCAGGTCGCGGTAGCCCGGTCGGTAGAGCACCGGGTTGGTAATTGGAAAACTGCGTGTTCCATACTCGGGCCAGCCAAAGACCGTCTTGTGCTCTAATGGTGGCTGGTGCACATAAAATCCATCGCAGCCGCAATGTCCTCCATGTTTTCATCTAAATTATACCTTCGGGGGTCTCCGAATCAGAGATACAGAGATACAGAGATTCCGAACCATGCCAGAAGCTAATCGCCTTATCGGGGAGGAATCGTGGTCCGGTGATGTCTATCCACCATCTGTAAAACAACTGACTGGGGATTTTCTATAATAATATTTAGATGTGAACAGTTGAAAATGAAAATTTCTAAATTTTTAGAGGTAGGAGGAGCCATCCCCTCTGTGGAAGATCAAAATTGTGTTGTGATGTCATGTGCCTGGACCATCCTTAGGGATGCGTACCAGACAGTCGCCAATTACCCATTGCGCAGTACTAATGAGATGTTAAACCCAACCAACCAATAAACATTCCCCAAGCTAACTACAAGATAAGTATCAAATAAAAATTGTGTTTTACGTTTCTTTGCAAATTTTATGCTAATGAAATTCGATACTGCTGGCGAACATTATCATAGTTTCTATTCGGGCATATTAAACATCTGTTGTAAAGAAATAGAGACTGGATCCATTACTGATAGGTCCAACTGCAAAGTACACTGCAGAAAAGCAAACTGATGATGAAATTGAGGGGGGGGGGGGTGAGGCTAAGTGGATTTTAAGTCCCATTAGTGATACACTGGGCGCGTTCGTAAACTCCACACTAAGGGCACTAGATTTCGTGGCAAAACTGAAGGTTGGTTGAGCTTAATGTCGCACTAGTACTGCGAAATGACAGGTGTCAAACTGAAATTAGTGTGGTTAGTTCGGGTGCAGTGTAATCAGTTATCTATGAGTTTACGAACGCTTTTTAAATTGTTTTAACCTTTCTGTAAACAATTTATCTCTTTAGCTGACATTTGACTTTTTTTTTTTTTTTTTTTTTTTTACAGCTTTGAGACCTATCGTTACAATGACTTTCGTCTCGATTGATCCATATTACAGAAAACATACATAAACAAGTGCCCAATATTTGGTAGACATAACACATCACAAACATCCATGACAACACCAGCATTCATACCTGGAACCTGAAGGTCCAAAAGGCAGCACCCAACCGACCGAACCACCAGGCCGACATCTCTTTAGCTGTTTTGTTATATCGAATTCGTTTATATTTATATCATTTTTTTTTTTTTTTTTTTTTTTTTTACTTTCATAAGAAATGTGGCAAAAAAATAAATAAATAAATAAATAAAAAATGAAACAAGAATGAAAAACTATGCGGTGTGCATTGATTATTAACACTTTCCAACTGTACGTACTTGTTGTGCCTTATAACTTCCAATGTTTTTTGCCTACGTTATCAGACAACGAGACAGAAGGTCTGAAAGGCTTACAGATAGAATAACTGAATTCATAATCACTCTTATACATCGTCGAAAAATGTTAAAATTCTTTAGGGAAAATAAAATGCAGTCCTTAGATTCTAATTGTAGCCCTTTATGTATCTGAATATATTATTGTAGCCCTGTAAATCTGAAGATTAACCATACCATATTCTATAAAAAACACTATTTTAGCATATTAACATTAATTGTGAATTTTTTTTATGATTTTTACAGTAGAAAGTAATTTAAATGGTGACTTTGCCAACGAATGTTATGTGAGACATGCCTAGCTGGTAATCAACCAGGGTAGCTCAATGGTTTGAGCATCCGCACGTAAAGTGAAAGACCCGGGTTCAATTTCCGGCTCTGGTATTTTTCCCATAGTCGGTATAAAAAATCAGCCTTCCACTCCAAAATTATTTTTTGAAATGATCTTTCAGGTTTGATGAATAAATTTTTAAATTAAATTTGAATGTACTTAATAAAATTGTCTGTCCTTTAACGCAATGTATTGGCATTTTTTCAGTGTCCCCGTTCCCATCGAAATTATACCCCTGGGGGTCACCGAAGCGGGTGGAGGATCAAAATTGTGATGGAATGTCTCCGGACCATCCCTAGTTGTGCATCCCAGACCGTCACAGATTACCCATAGCGCAGTACTAGTGCGACGTTAAACCCAACCTACCTATCTATCTACCTATCGGTGTCCCTGTACACAAACCAGTTGAAAAGGACCTATTAATGCCATTTTAAATAGGGAATATTCCACAGTAAACTTGAATAATATGTACCATTTTTTTTTCTGAAAATATTTAAGGAAGCGGAGGGCGGGTAGATGGACGGATAGACAGATGAATAGCTGGACAGACAGATACGCAAATTTCACACTTAAAAATTGTTAGAAAGTGTTAAAAACGCTAAATATAAACGAAAATGCAATTCCAGCAAACTTCTAATAATAGCCCTTAATGTAACTGAATATTTTTGAGTGGCCCTGTAAATCAAATACTAATCATACTATATTCTATAGAAAGCATTCCTTTGTGCATATGAATGAGATATTTCAATTTCATTGAGGTTTGTGCTAAGTAAATTTATTAAAATTTGGTTTATAGAAATATCTCTCTAGAAAGTTTTGGAATACTTTCGGTTATCCCTGTACACAAACCAGTTTGGTATTTTGTTAGTTGCGGTAGCCGAGTCGGTAAAGCACCGAGCTCGTAATTGGAAGATTGCGGACTTGATACTCGAGCCGACCAAAAACCGTGCGTCGTGTACACTAATGGTGTCTGGTGCACGTGAAATCCATCGTGACCCCAATGTCCTCCATGTTCATGTTCCCATTAAAGGACCCATCAAAGACTGGCTTCAACTTCGGTTTCTTTTGATATCCCTTTGATGTGGGAATCGAATTGACGCGAAGGAGGAGAGAGATTTTCTCGGCTGACAAACCTCCTACTGCGATCGAAATTGGGTCTCTTTTGTAAAAGAGCAATAAAAAGTAATGTCCTTCATTGTATATGTGTGCAAAATGTCAAGGGTCGCTTTCGGACAATGGATAATTTATGAGTTTTGAAGCTCTGCACCGTTGCTAGTATCTGAAGGATCCTTAAAAGTACACTTCTGGGGGTCACCAATGCGGGGGAGCCTTTCCCTCCCTTACAGTGCCTAGAATACACAGTGTGGAAAGCGACCAGCAAATCAGTGTCTTAAAAATTAAGCCTCTCACCAGAGGTCAGTACGATCGAGTTTATCGTTTGAAACACTCCCTATTGATTAATTATGTGCTTAGATCACGTGATTTAGCAGCCGAAATTGGGAAAAGCCAATCAGCTCTTTGATTTGAGCAAAACAATTCGATCGTAGCGCCATCTGAAAAGCTTTTTTTTTAAGCAGTATTTTAAGCATTTGAACATAAGCGCTTGCCACATTGTATATTCTAGGCACTGTACCTCCGTGGAGAATCAAAATTGTGATGGCATGTCTCCGGAATACTCCTAGGGCTGAGTCCCAGACCGTCGCCAATTGCCCATTTGCGCAGCACTAGTGCGATATAAAATCCAACCAAACGGAACAACCATCCAGTGCATTTAGTTATAAAACTAAATGCACCTATTTTTGTTTATAAACATAGTTTTGAAACGTACTAAACATAGACTTTACAAACGGCTAGTTAAAAAATTAACTACACGAGTTGAACGAGTTTTGACTTTAAGCATGCTTCCACTATGAGCAATCAATAATGAAACAGAAAAACTCTTATATAAAAAAAAAAAAAAAAAAATGAAAATCTTTTAGAAAAACTCAGTATATAATCGAGTATCAGGTATTTTCCTTCATTTATTTTCAGTTCTTTATCATTATTTTTATTATTATTATTATTATCATAAGATATTTTTTATGTTTACGGAAGAGGACTTGCAAAAGATGTAAATGTCAGTACTTATTGTCCTCGCATCAGGAAATCATTAACACCTAAACAACTGAACGTATGAGGTGTATTGCAACGTAACACGGTAACTAGAGTGTATCGTGGTACGTAATGCATATCGAACAGGGGAATACGCATTGACGCTACCTTTCCCCACGTCAGCACGTGACTGGAACCTAAGAAGTTATTCCACATTACATGCTGGTGAGCGATCCACAGTCAGTGTGTTAAAAGCCCAGTAGCCAAAAATGCGAGACCGGTGACATAAGTATAGCGCCTAGAATAAGTGTGGAAACCGACAAGTAAAACAGTGCCCTTAAGTTTAAGCCTCTCACCGAGGTCAATGGAATCAAGATTATTGCTGGAAAAACCGAAACTAATATATTTATTGGTTATTTATGTGCTTCGATCATGTGACTGAGCAGACGAAACTGAAAAAGCCAATCAACTATAATGCAACGTTTACGATTAGAGCAAAAGTTTTGATCGCAGCGTTATCTGGGAGGCTTAATTTTTTCAGCAGTATTTTAAGCATTCAGTTATAAGCGCTTTCCACACTGTTTATTCTAGGCTCTGTAACATAGGACTAAGAATTTTACTTCAATCTTCTGATTATTTTCCAATGAATATACAGAAACTGAGGTGCTTATGTTTTGGATGTTTTTTCCCCGAGTAATTGTGAATTATAATTTTCATTACAGTTAATTGTTGAAAATTGCTGAAAAAGTATCGACATATTACTGTTTATAGATATTACTGTATTATTATTGTAGTGGAAAAAATCTGGAACACAAACAACCCAGCTGAATCCATCTCGCCAAAATATCGTGATAACGAATTTTCTATTGAAAATAACGATTGTGCTATCATAAACTTAGAAACATGCTCCAAATTTTAAAGCAGTTGATTAGTACATCTAAGAAATTATGTAGGAAGTTAATTATATTTAAAACTAGTTATTAAATAAATCTAAAAAAAATGGTAAATGGGATCTTAAAATCTGCCTTTGATCATAACATACGTTTTTTTTTTTTTTTTTTTTTTTTTTTTTTTTTCATGATAATTTGGCGGTTAGAGATCGTCATATTTCAGTTTACTGCGGAGATGGTGGACCCTGATGAGATATTTCTGCAGATCGGGTGTCTTTATATGTATATATATATATATTTAAAATATTCAATCGTTCTTATGGCTTAATTTTGTTGGTGTTTGGTTTTTAAGAATTGATTATATTCTTTATAAGATCCTTCTTGTTAATGTAAAATATAATTTGTTTTTTCGGTGGAATTACATTAAAGTAAGTATTATTTTTGTTCTCATATCTATATTAAATTTAAAGTGGTCAAATTATTCATACCATTTTTTATTTATTTATTTATTTATTTTATTAAAAGTTATTTTTATTATAGTTATTTAATAATTTGTTTAGGCTCTTTTGGATTATCGTGGCAATTTATCGTCTGTTTAGTTTTTGCATTCTAATTCTTTTGTTATACTATCCTGATTTCACCGTCTAGCCTTTGCAGTTCCTTTTAAAATATCAAATAGAGGTGTAGGCTCTGTTGCCGTCGATAGCGTTTTCAAAGCATCAACAGTGTAATTTCAAAATAAACACAATAAATTTTGTAAGGTTTTGAGAGATATTTGTATACGTCTGTAATTCTTTTTTCAAGAAAAAATGAAAAAAAAAAAAAATGAAGTATTTAATGCATAATTTGTGAAAAATATTACTTTCCGCTCAGCACGTTTATCTTACATTTAAATCACGATTATTTGGATTAAATATTTTTTTTTCCTCTCTGCACCTTTCTCAAAGGGGCCGCGGTGACCCTTTGGCAGAAAATCGATCGTGCAGTCAAAAAATTGCGAGTTCGAAACTCGAGCCAGTGAAAGACTGCCGTGTATATTTATGGTGATTGGTGTGCATAAAATCCGTCGTAACTGCAATATCTTCCATGTTCTGTACAAATAATACCTCTAGAGGTTACCGAAGCGAAGGTATCATTCCCATCTACAAAGGACAAAATTGTGATTACATGTCTCCAGACCACTCCTAGGGGTGAATCCCAAATCGTCGCCAATTGCTCACTGCATAGCTGTATAATGCTGTATTAACCCACTCAAACTCAATCTTTCCGGGTAGAAAACAAATAATTTTTTGCCCACAAATTGCCAATTATTCAGATTATGTTTACAAGAAAGTACAGTCGGCAGCAAAAGTATCCGAGCACTAGCCAAAATTCCTATGTAAAAAAAGTAGAGCTAATACTGTTTTGTTAAATAAATCCTTGTCGGATCATGTTCTTAGTCAGTCTAAGAACATGAGTCGACAAGGATTTATATAACAAATCAATATTAAGTGCACTTTTTTTTTTTTTAGACAGGGATTATTGCTAGTGCTCGGATACTTTTGCTGCCGACTGCAAGTTTACGTTCGCAGGCTTCGAAATTTACATCGTTTCGCACTTTGTTCCTCGATAGAGGATCGAAATTTGAGATAGCATGTCTCCGTACCATCCTTAAGGGTGTGTCCCAGACCGTCGCCAATTACCCATAGTGCAGTACTAGTGCGACGTTAAAACTCAACCAACCAACCAATCTTCGCACTTAGTACAACATTTTGAAGAAAATCATGCTCGAAAAATCGAAAAAGATATTTTTTAATGTTTTGAAAATTAAGAGGAGAATAAATCTCGTATTTTTATATTTATCGAATGCTTAAAAATGACGTATCGGAAAGATTAGAGCACCGTTAAAATGTATGAAAGACGATCTAAATGATGATGCAATTATCAAAAACGCATTGGATGCAACAATTTCTAAAACGTAAAAAAAAAAAAAAAAAAAAAAGTCTTACGCCTTTATTTTCATTATCTAAATCCAAAATTGTGATGGCATGTCTCCAAAGCTCCCCTAAGGTTTAATCTCAGGTCGTCACTCATCTCTCACTGCGTACAGTCGGTAACAAAAGTGTCCGAACACTAGCGAAAATTCCTATGTAAAAAAAGTACGCTTCAAACGGTTTTGTTAAATAAATCCTTGTCGAATCCTATCCTTAGTCAGTGTAGGAACATGAATCGATAAGGATTTATTTAACAAAACCGTATGAAGTGTACTTTTTTTAGATAAGAATTTTCGCTAGTGTTCGGGCACTTTTGTTACCGACTGTAGCTCGAGTGCGATGTTAAACCTACTTAATCTCAACCTTTTATACCTTTCTCGATCCTTTCTCGATCAGCATTTCAGCCTCTGTTTTTGTACATTTTACAATCATTGTAACAATGTATATACATATGTCTTTTTGAGATAGTCTTTAAAAGTTTTATATTACAGAAAATGTTAACTTTGTAAGGCTATCTGTAAATAATAATAAAAAAAAAAAAAAAAAAACCTGTCTCACTTTAATTCAATATTTAGTTCAAATACATATGTATAATAAGGATCAATTTAAGTATTTTTCTTTTTTTCCCTTAATTGTTTAAAGTGCGTATCATGGCCTTTTAAAAATATTTTTATTGAATTATAAAATATAAGAAAGCAACTAAATTACATTTCTAAACTAAAATCTATAGCCCGTCCTTTTAAGCGAAGTTAATACATTCATCATTATTTCCAAATCGCATACAAGAAAATCATAACAAAAGTAGCATTAAATTTTAATAACGTCTTCTTTAGTAATTATTTATTATCATATAACTTCATTTTTTAATTTAATATTTAATGTAAAGCTAGGAGAAATGGTGCTGTCGGAGACATTGCGCACTTAAGGGATCAGATGGAAGGAGTAGATTACGCACACAGTGCCTCCAGCTACTTGTACAACAGCAACAGCGAAGTGTCTACTTGAATGTACATGTTGATTCTTTCGAGTATCTGGGATAAAACATAATTATTTTGTCTTGTTTTATAAAACAAATGCTTGAATTTTCATAACACTTCCCAGGAATTTCCATAGAATGGCAGTAGTACAAAATATTTTATTTATTAAATCATTTCTTATAAGCTTCTAACTCAGACTCGCGATACGAACACTAACAGTTCTGTATAAAAATGAATAATTATTGAATAGAAGGCTGTTCTCCTACCGAAATGGTTGAGTGTGAGCATCTGCTACTTAGGAGAGATTGCGCATTTTGTTCCATTGATTTTCATACTAGGATAGATTTCGAAGATTGCTGGTAACGGCTAGACAATGAGGGTGAATGCATTGAATGTCAGGAACTGTACCAGGAGACAACTTCGACAAGTTACTGGACTAGATTAACGGCCTTATTCACCATTAACTTCAACTCCCGGTTCAACGCCAAAACTTGAAAAGCGTCTAAAGGCAGAGTGTTGCTTTCAAAGAAAATTTGACACACTTCTTCTGCCATCTAGTGTCAAAGTTTTCATATAATTTTTGATTGGCTATTTTCAGCTAAAAAAAATCTCAAAATAACAATGCCGCTAGATGGCAGATGCAAAGCGTCAAACTTTGCTAAAATGTTGAACCCTGACTTTATACGCTTTTCAAGTTTTTTTGTTCAACCGGGAGTTGAGGTTATTGGTGAATACGGCCGTAAGTGTGTTACTTGTGGCAAGTGGTTGCACGAAAGTTGCGTCAGTTACAGCAATAAATGCATCGATTGTGGACAACGACAGCTTAGTACTGATTTTAAATTAAACATGTTATTCTTCAACCATGTTTCTTGTGAACCTGGGAGCCTCAGTGCCAATGCTGACTCAACGAATCCAGTGTTAAAATAAGGATGATAACCCTTGTGGTTGGGAGAAAATAAGCGATAAAAGAATGGCGAATCACTAGATGTTGACTAAATACCAACCTGTCGGTGAATTTGACATCTCTCCAAGCCGTTGGAATCATCTTCAATGTAAGGCACGGAAAACGTGATTGAACTATATCTAGCAACTTAATGTTATTTCATGATTTTATATGGGCTTTGTTTCTGATTCTTATTTGTTTTCGTTTAATTTTATTATTATTATTATTATTTTGTTTTTCTGGTTCTTTAATTATTAAGTTGAAATATCCAATGCAATAATATCTTTTACAAAAATCTTACAACAATGTCATTTTATTATTCTTAACAATTTAATTTAGTTATTATTAATGACAATCCTTCCTACCATGTGAGCAATCACACCTACCCTGCAAGGGCAGATTGCGCAAAATAACTCTCTTGGTTTTATTACAGCTGTTGCATTAAATTAAAACATAACAAGAAATAGCAAAGAAAGTACTTTAAAAAACGAATGAATTTAAAATTATTCATCAATACTTTAGCAAAAAATTAGTATTTAGAATTTTTATATTATTCTGCTGAATTGTGCGCGGACACTCCTAGCTTTACCTTATATTGATAAAAACGTTTGTTTTTTCCAGTAGCGACAAACTGGTATTTTAATAATAAAATAATAATAATAATAATAATAATGTTTCTTACGCATTTATTCAAAACTAAAATTTTCGTCTAAATGTCACCATAATTAGTAAAGATTAAAACAAGTCCTTCCGGCTCATTCGGAAGGGTAGATTGATTTATTTTTTCTTATCAAGCAGCTGCCATTTTGAAACAAATTGGCGGCTACAAATTATTAATGAACTTGGTAGAAATATTGAAATGTTCTATGTACATATGGAGTTTTAAGCAAATCGGTTCATAAATAGACTTTTATGTGGATTTGAAATTTTCAAGTGGCCGGCACTTGGTAGCAAGATGGCGGGCGAAGTTAGCAAACAAATATATCAAATTCACTTGTGAGATAAGTCTACTGTACAAATTTAGTTCGAATTAATTCAGAATTACAAAAGTTGTCGTGTTTACAAATTAAGTGGCCGCCACTTGGATCAAAAAGGCGGAGCAAGTTGCTCAGTGCACTAATTCGAGATATTTGTAAGATAAGTTCAGTGTCCAACTTTGGTTCGAATAAATTCACTATTACAAAAGTGATCGTGATAACAAATTCTCAAGTGACAGTGTTCAAGTGCCCGCAACTTAGAAACAAAATTGCGGAGAAACTTGCCCACCGAAACCATAGATATTTGAATGATAAATCGTTTCTTCAACTTTGGTTTTAACTAGTTAAGTATTTCAAAAGTTATTGCGATTACAAATTTTTAAGTGGCCGCCACTTCGAAAAGTATGGTGGAGCAAGTTGATCAACAAATTTATCCAAGATATTTCAAGCATAAGTTCACTGTCCAACTTTGGTTCGAATTAGTTCAGCATTTCGAAAGTTATTGTTATGACAAAAGTTCAAGTGGCAGTCTCATCTTAAATGGCCGCAACTTGGAAACAAAAAGACGGAGCAACTTGCCCAGCGAAATTATCCAACATATTTGTATGATAAGTTCACTCTCCAACTTTGGTTCAAATTAATTCAGTATTTCAAAAATTATTATGATAAGAAATTTTCAAGTGGTGCCGTGATTTCAAGTGACCGCAACTTGGAAAAAAGCGGAGTGAGATGCCCAGCGAACTTTTCTGAGATATATGAATAATAAATGCACTACCCAAATTTGATACGAATTGATGCAGTATTACAAAAGTTATCATAATGATAAATTTTCAAGTGGCTGACACTTGGAAATAAAATTGCGGAGCAAGTTACCATGCGAACTCATTCAAGGTATTTGAACCATAAGTTCACTATCCAACTTTGGTTTGGATCAGCTTAGTATCTTAAAAGTTATCGTGATGGCACATTTTCAAGTGGCAGCCTGTTTCAAGTGGCCTCAACTTGGAAACAAAATGTCGGTACAGGTTGCCAGTGAACTCATCCAAGATATTTTATTGATAAGTTCACTGTCCAACTTTGGTTCGAATTGAATCAGAATTTAAAAAGTTATCATGGTTATAAATTTTCAAGTGGTAGCCTGATTTCGAGTAGTCCCACTTAATTTATGACATCCGCCGCTTGTTAAAAATGGCGGATAAATTTCATTAATAAACTTAGTTGAGACCCTTATAATTGTCTATGCATACATCAAAATTCAAACAAGTTCGAAATACGCTTTTTGCAATATGAATTTAAAAATTTCAAGTAGTCTCCACTTGAAAACAAAATGGCGGAGCAACTTAACAAACGCCTCCAAAATATTTATAAGATACGTTCACTGTCCAAATTTTCTTCGATTTGGAGTATTATTTCGGAAATTATCGTGATGTTAAATTTTCAAGTGGTAGTGTGATTTCAAATGAGTTAAGATATCCTCTACTTTGTTAAAAATGGCGGATAAGGTTCATTAATGAACTTGGTTGAGACCCTTATGTGGTCTATATTTTCATCAAAATTCAAGCAAATCCGGCCTTAAGTACGATTTTTACAATGTGGATCTGAAATTTTCAAGAGAAAACACTCAAGTGAATTTCCACTTGAAAACAAAAAGACGGAGCAACTTGGTTAACGAACTTATCCAAGATAGTTATAAGTTCGCTGTCTAAATTTGGTTCGATTTGGAGTATTATTTCGGGAGTTATCGTGATAACAAAATTTTCATTATAAGGTAAAGCTAGGAGAGTTTGCGCACAATTCAACAAAACACTATAAAAAATCCAAATATTAATATTATTTTTTTTTAATTAAAAAAAAAAAAAAAAAAAAAAAAAAAAAAATTAGCATGAAACAGTTTTGCTTAAATATTGTTCTACTTTACTCAAAACTTGCTTCAAATAACTCAAATCTGAGTTGCTCTGAGCAGCACAATGATTTGAAGAGAATTCATTAGCATAAGAAGTTGTCCTTCATTACGATCAATGAGTGAAAAATTGATAATTTTTTCCTTTTATTTTTTAAGAGAGTAAACGAGCGATGTCATAAATTGCTTTACAAATTTCTATTTCTCCTATACACAGTCTCCCCCCCCCCCCCCCAATATGACCCATATTTAAACCTCTACATCTAATGTCCAATTTGATTTTTTTTTTCCTGTCTTGTTATCTCTGTAAAGCCCTATTTCTCATATTTATTTTAGAGCATTATTTCTTTATGAAGCATAAACATCGTTAAAAATAATAATAATAATAATAATCAAATAATTAAAAGCACAGCTTTTCAAGGAAAAGAAATATTTACCACTGCTTGTTCAAAAGAACTAATAAAATTAAATTTTTTGCCTCAGATTATTAACTATTTCTAATAACAAAAACAGCAAAACTGCATTTATCAACATAAATATTCGATGCCAAACACTTATTGTCTGATTTAAAAAAGCTAGATATTCCTCATGTAAAAAATCTCTACGATCACTTAAAATAAATCATCGATCACAACTATGTAGAAAAAAGAAGAAGAAATTACAACAAAGGCAATAATAAATCTTTCTACTCTAGAATGTCATACGAACGCGACAGCTTTTTGATTATCTCATTCTAAACTAAAATGGATCGATCTGCTTAGAATTTTATATCAGACAAGTTATGCGTATATTTCAAATTTCTTTGAATAGCACTATTTTTCTAATTTTACATTCATTCAGGTTTTTTGAATTTGCTTACAATGCATTTATTCTTTTTTTTTTTTTTTTTTTTTTTTTGTCATCAGTATGGGGCTTTATCTGATATATCAAATTTTATTTTCTACACGTAAATTTTATATTGCATTTAGTTTATTCGACTATCTTAAAAGTTTTTAGTTAACTACCATTAGTCACGCTTGATAATCATTGGGAAATTTGGTTTCAGGAAAAAAAAACTGCATTAGATGTAGAACATGTTTTTATATGAGTTGTGTAGAAATGGTTTTATGTATAGGGTGATTTTTTTAAAACTGATGCTATTCAGAGCGCCCTGTAGCTCAATCTAACAACCAGAATGGCACCAAACTTGGTATGGAGACTGATGATGACATGGGAAGTAAGATTCCGGGAAAAAATATTAGTTCCAAAAATCATTTATAGGGGTATTTATGGAGCTATACAATGTAAATACGTTACATTAAAAAAGAAAAAATAATAACACACATAAAATTACAGTGAAATGTTAAGCTTTATTCACTACATTAACTTCCCCGGCGAGGAATTCGACCACATTCAGAGACCACACCGTGCATTCTCTGCAAAACATTTTCTACGGCCGTATTCATCATGTCACAAGGAATATTCCGCACTGTTCTTGATATGTTACGATCCTTTAACATACTTAAGTTTGTGACTCCACCAACATAAACTTTTGACTTCACATAACCCCAAAGCCAAAATTCACATGGAGTTAGTAGAAAGAGACGGCCAAGCAACTGTAAAACTGCGACTGATGACTCTTTCATCAGTGAAGTGATGGCGCATTGCACTGATTAAGATAATACAGCTTCACTAGTAATGCGCGTTCTGATAATGTGAGTCGCACATTCCCTTGCGCTGGCTCACTTTCGCTGAGAATATTTTTTGGAATTGTCTACATGTTTATATAACCCAAATTACTCGCGCTCCTGTCGCCTTGAAAAGCATAAATTTGCATTTTACTTTAATATCTTTGTTTTATGCTAGTTCTCAGTTTGATGAGCTACAATAGCACCAAGAACACCTCTATCGACGATTTTTTGAACTAATTCTTTTTTCACGGAATCCTACTTCCCATGCCATCATTAGTCTCCATACCAAGTTTGGTGACATTTCGGTAGTTAGATCTAACTACAGGGGGCTCTGAATAAATAAATAAAAAATCACCCTGTAGATACAGGGTGAATGAATAATTATTTTTTAAATTGTGCTATATTTTAAAAATTGAGGAAATAATATTATTTTTCTTAATTTTTTCTTTTACTTTTGCATTTTCTGCGATTTAAATTTTCTGATTTAGTACAACAAATTTAAATAAATATTGTCAGATCATCAACTGGTTGTTCTTAATCTCACATCATTGGCCGTTAGACACCAATATTTAAAAATTAAATGAAAATTTTTCAAACTGTAATTTTATGACAGCGAAAATGTAACACAAAACTGTGATGATGACAAGGCCGTAGCCAGGTGTTGGGAGGAGGGAGGAAATAGGAATCAAACACACCATAAAAAAATTTGCAGATTTGTTAAAAATGTTTGAGTTAACCTCCTTTTTTAACACTCAATATTATATATTAAAATTTCGACCCTCTCTAAATTTTTTTTCTGGCTACGGTCTTGAATGTTGGGATAGCCAGCGAAAAATTCGTATATCTTATAGCAAATTATAAGTGAGAATTTAAAATAATCTTTGAATATTTTAAAAATTTACAATCTGGAGCATATTATTTCATGTCAAACCGGACGTTTTCTCAGTATCCCACGACAGAAAAGACCCTATATTCTGTGTTTTAAATTTGTAATTGAGCATTAGTATGGCATGTAATGCACAGTTTTGTGTGTGTGTGTGTGTGTCACCGTACCCGTGTATCATTATCATACATGAGACATGACCATTTAAAGCAACATCCCTAAGTTTTCTTATAAATAGAAATGTTTTTTTTTTTTCTTTAAGTATCGTACAATCGTTTCCATTAATATAATTATACCAATGCTGAGATAGATTTTAAGTTATATCCCCCCCCCCCCAGTTCCCCAGAGAGAGAGAAGAACTTAAATTTTTTGTTTTGTAAAAACTATTTTAAGTTTTTACGCGATTTCTTTGCGAAAATTTATGCTAATATCTCTGGTCACACCTGTTGAATAATTGCTATTGATTACTTTTCTGTGGCGCTATGTCTCTAAATAAATTTTTCTATTAAATATACAATGAGCTTTAATTTACATTTGCCTTCATCAAAATGCACAAAATGCGCATTTCAAATGCACAAAACATCAAATAGTCTCCCCATCAAATGTTTTTAAAGCCTATAATTTTTCTAGCATATTTCCTAGTCCAAACAATATATTAATGCAGACCACATCACCACATGCATCAAAAGCTTTCTCCCTAAACAGTTTTCCAGATAACCTTTAATAGCGATTAAATTTGCAAAAAAATGTCTTATTATATATTAATAGCGAACTTTTATCTTTGATTAATTTGACAACATGCTCATGAAAAATGAATGCACTGGTGCTTCAGAAGGAAAAACATAAAATAAAATAATTGTATTACTTCTGCAAATAGAAATCAAATTTATCTTAAGATTGTCCTAAGAATGTCACTTATGAAAAGTTGCAAAATCTTTGGCTGAATGAATAGGGAAATGCATTATGAACATGCTCGTTATAGTCAAAACTTTTGCTGGCATTTCTCCAGTAAAATTCCGCTTTACATATGGATGAAAAGCAAAGTAATTTGAGAGATATTTGCGTGAGAGAATCATTATAAAACTCATAAAATGTTATCTATGCGAAGATATCGTATAGATAATTTACTTTATAGGAGAAGTGGAATATGTGTGTTGGAATAAGGAACGCCTAAGGATAGAGCAAGATGACATAAAACTAAGCATTTAATTATTTGTCTCAAGTGAATATTATAAAATATTATTGTATGCATATCTATAGATATATTTTCTAAAGGACCAAAGCATTTCAACAAGACATATTTTGTCATTAATTGTTATGCAACATGACAATGGCTTCAGGTAACTAATCATTTAGGAAAAATGCATTTAAAGTTCATGCAAATATAGGACACTCTTTGATTAATAAAATGCATTAATTCACGTGATAATCAAGAACTAATACTAAACATTCCATTGTTTACAATTATTTTATATTTTCAAGCGTTCACTTTATTTTAAACGTAGTTCTAGTCCAAAATTTATTATTCGATGTAAATTTGATTTATAAATGTAGATATTTCCCGGCAATTAAATAACCTTAATAACATTTAGAATATATAAATTAAAGTGAGCTCATTTAATTGGTTAAATGTTTATTATTATTATTTGTAATACACTTCTCTGTATCTGTATAAATAAATAAATAAATATAATAAATAATATATAATATATATATATATATATATATATATATATATATATATTATAGGTATTTTGTCTGAAATTGGCAAATCAAAAATATATGAAATTCATATATTTTATAATTGTAAAAGCAGAATGCACTGAGATTTATTACTTATATTAGTATAACTAATTTACTAAGATACATCAGAATATAAATTATAATGATAATAAATAATAATTCAAAATATTTGGGAAAAATGCAGCATTTTTAATTTTAAATTTAAGTATATATACATATATATATATATATATATATATATATATACAAAGAAGAAATGGACATGGAGGAGTCTTAATGGAGGAACAAGTGAAATAGACTACATTCTAACTGACAAGAAATAAACTTTTACGGACTGTGCCATAATAAATAGATTTAACTCTGGTAGTGATCACAGACTGGTACGTTGTAAGGTAAAGTTCCAGTTTGCATTAGAAAGACAGAAACTAGTGCAAATTCGAAACGAGATAATTTAACCACAGCTTCTAAAAGCTAAAAAACATGAATTCCAGCCTGAATTAAAGAACAGATTTCAGTTGCTTGAAGATATTGAAGACGTCAATGAAATTACTGTGAATTTTGTCAATGTTGTTCTGGAATCAGCAAAATATATTGCTGGTTCAGAAGAAGATAAACTTGTTAAAAAATCTCGGAAGAGACACGACAGCTTATGGAAAAGAGAAGAAAAATAAAATATAACAAGGAAAATATTACTGCAAAGTTGAATTTTCAGAACTATGTAAAACTCTGAGGGAAAAGTTTGTAGAAGACACCAGGATATTCAATTGCAATATGATTCAGCAAGCCATTAAAGAAAATAAAGGTTTGAAGACTGTAAAGAGAAATCTGATGCTTGGCAGGAAAAGAATTCTAACTTTGAAGACAAAAAGTGGAAATATCACTCGGAATCAAGAGTAATAAAAGAGGTAGCAAATTTTTATTCAGAATTGTACAGCTCACCAGAACAACTCAGTCTTTCACCTACCTCATCATATAAAAACGGTGCCATACCAGCAATATTGAAGGAAGAAGTAGCTATACCAATAAAAGTAATGGAAAATGGTAGAGCTTCAGGAGAAGACAAAATCACTGTGGATACTTTTAAAGAAGCAGGAATGAAGTCATTGATGTTCTTACTGAACTATTCAACAAATGTATAACATTATGGGATGTTCTAAAGGACTGGAAAAATACAATCATAATCTTACTCTTTAAAAAAGGAGAAAAAGACGATATTAGAAATTATCGTCCAATCAGCTTGCTCTCAATTTTATATAAAATTCTGATGAAAGTTCTGACAAAAAGCTTACAGAAACTATTAGATGTAGCGCAACCTAAAAAACAAGCAGGATTTCGAAGTAGTTTTAGTACCAACGACCATATTCATGCAATTAGAGAAAATATTGAAAGGAGTAATGAATACGAATTCCCCCTCTGTGTGGCTTTTGTGGACTACGAAAAAGCTTTTGACTCATTACTAGCAGCTATAGATGCATTAAGGAATACTAATATTAATTCAAGATATATTCACCTTATTGGAAACATTTATAAAGAAGTAACGGCCAAATTAAGACTCCACGAAATGAGTAATTCATTCAAAATTAGAAAGGGTGTAATACAAGGGGACACAATTTCACCCAGACTCTTTAATGCAGTACTTCAAGAAGTTTTTAAAAAATTTAATTGGCAACAGAAAGGCATAAAAATTGATAGAAAGATTATAAACCATTTGAGATTTGAGGATGATATTGTACTGCTTGCCTCCTCATTTGAGGATTTGCAAGAAATGCTTCAGGAATTAAACAAATAAAGCAAGCTCGTTGGATCGAAAATGAACCTCAGCAAGACAAACGTTATGCCAGATTCCTTTGTTTCTCCACTGAAGATCACTGTTTATATGGATGAATTAGAAACGGTATGCTATTATACTTATCTGGGACAAGTCCTTACGATGAACGGGAACACCATGGAAGAAATTAAGAACAGAGTTAAACTTGCATGGAGAGCATTCGGAAGAAATAGCGCTAGATTAAAAAAAGACCTCCCCCCCAATTTGTTTGAAAAGAAAAGTTTTCGATCAGTGCATTTTGCCTGTTTTAACTTATGCTTCAGAAACTTGGACATTAACATGTAAAGCAATTCAAAAACTTCAAACAACCTAGAGAAGTATGGAAAGATGCATATTAGGGTTCACTCGAAGAGACAGAAAGAGAAACACTTGTAATATGAAACAAACCAAATTACTGATGTTATTTCTAGAGTCAAGAAGTTAAAATGGAGCTAGGCTGGGCACTTTGCAAGAAGAAATGATGATAGATGGAGCACCAAAATACTGTTTTGGATACCAAGAGATAAGGAAAGACCGAGGGGGAGACCACTGTGTCTTTGGAGAGAAGAAATTGTGAAGTTTAGAAGAGCAGAAGGGAGAAGAAATGCGGAAAGCGGGGCAGTTTGGAATCACCTAGGAGAGACCTTCATCCTGTAGTGGATTTATAAAGGCTGAAATTGACGATAATTAATGATATATATATATATATATAGTTACAAAGCAATCAAATGAAAAAAAAAAAAATAGATGATAAAATGCCACCAAAATCCGCAAGAACTCAAATAGATTGGTTGATAAATAACTAAAATAAAAATAACCAGTAATATATTTTTTTTAAATATATGAAAAAAATTAACCAGTAATAATTTTAATAAAGTTATGAACATAACCATAATACTTACTGGAAGATAATTCTCAAAATCCCATAAAACAATTTATGACATCCATTTATATCGTACTTTAACAAGAAAGGGTTGATTTAGAAGTAGAGTGAAATTATAAACAAATAATAATCAAGAGTGTCCATCCAGATCATACATTAACAAAATGGAATAATAAATCTTCTTCCATTATATTATGTTACAGAGCGTTTTTCAGAAGTTTAATAAGTGGTAAAACGCTCAGACTGAAGACATAAATCATTAGGATTGCTCTATCTCTTCAGTGAGCAACAAAATGCAAGATTCCATTCTGTAACAAACTATTTTAATCAAGAGTGACAAATCTTGCATTATATATATATATAGAGAGAGAGAGATAGATAGATAGATAGATAGAAAAAAATAATATGAGTTCTTTCTGCGTCTTTGATATATATGAGATCATATATAACAAATATGAAAATGTACAACAGGAAAAAAACTAATGACTAGAAGAGAAGGAGCAAAGGCCACCACAGGTAAAGACAGGTGGAGCAGGTTAAACTAGTTTGGCGGGCACCCACCTTTCCACAGAACCTCCGCAAGATCATATGAAAAAAGTTAAAATGAAGATAATAATTATTACAAATAAAATAATTAATTAATTAATTAAAATCAAATTTTAAAATATTAAACAAACAAAATTTTAAATTACTGTACGTAGTTTTGAAAATCAATGCTTATCAAAACTATTTTTAATAATATTTAGGATATTAGACTGTATTAAATTATGTATTTTTATACTGTTAGGTAAAAATAAATTATTATTTTACAATTATTGATATTTATAAACCAAATTTATATAAATTAAATCAATCATATATATTATATTTTAAAATATTATAAACTTTGCACAGCTATACAGTCGGACCCCAGGAAAAATCTGGCAGCTGGGGTGTCAGTATGTCTCCGCCAAATATACAGTTTAAAACCGTAAAATTGTATCACTAACACATATTTTACACAGGAATCCTGTAAATGAAACAGTTTTTTTGTTTAAAGTACAGATTTGTCCTGTATATTTGACGGAGAAACACTAACACCCCAGCTGCTAGATTTTTCCTGTACTTTAACAATTTTTTTTTTTTTTTTAGTGATTAAGCGGGGTATTCAATTATGTGGTTAAGACTAGAAACGCAATTGCATGTATAACTATAATGGTTTTATGCTTACACGAAAAGATAAATGATCGATACCTCTTTCTTATTTAAATATTTAACAAAATTTTTACTAAGTTAAAATATAATAGTAATTTATAAATGCAATTAATGCTGGAATAAATATAAAAATAAAGTGTACTTACAATTTTACTTTTAACAAAAAAAAAAAAAAAAAATCAGTTATGATTGATTACTTTAACATAGACTTAACTAAACATTTTTCGATTTATTTTTCTAAAGCGCATAAATAGATTATAATCGCTTCTGTAAGACTCAAAATGACGATCAAAAATGTTAAAGGATTTTGCAACTTCATTTATCGTTCGCTTGCTCTTCTTTATCACTTTCATTTAAAGGAAAGTTCCCCATCTTTATCCACATCTATGAGTTCATAAAGTTCTTTTTCAATCATCTGAAAACTTTCAAAATTTGTGATTTCTAATTCCTTGAGATCATTTGTATTTTAATTTCTAATTTTCTCATCAGTTTCTGACTTTATAAATTTGGCTTTTGCAAAGCAATTTTTATCACCTCGGCAGGAATACCGTCTCATGTTTAAAGAGCGTGCCTTAGTTATGTAAGGTTTTTAAAAGAAAAACTTTTTTTTTTTTTTTTTTTTTTTTTTTTTTTGAGAATGAGAGGAAAAATTTGCCCAGAAATAGAGGAATTTTACTTAAGAAACTTTGAGTTTTTATGCGATTAAGCGGGGTGGCGTTGTAAAAAGTATTTCTTTAAACGAGAAATTTAACATTACTTCTATGGGGAAAAAATTGGTTCTATAACTTTATATTCTTATAAGCGGGGTATTCGATTATCCGTTACCCGATTAAATGGGGACGACTGTACTTAATAATGACCAAATCATAATCGCAAAATATATTTATACAGCTAGATATTGGAAAAATATATATAATCATCCACAACAAAGTAGCATATAACAATGTGGGGGGGGGGGATAAAACTAAATAAATAAACTAATGATACACACAGCAGATGCAGTTTTCCTTCCACTTTTTTTTATAATATTGCTTCACACACAGCAACCCAACCAACGAACGCCACCCATACTATTTAATTTTTATCTTATACATATATGTGTGTGTGTGTGCATACAGGGCAGATGAGGGAATAAACAAACGTTTTGTGGAAAACCGCTATTAATAGTACCATATACATGTTTATTATTACTATTATCATTTTATAAAACTTTATTGAATATAAATTATTAATTCTAAAAAGAAAGTTGAGGATATTTCTAAATACTAAAATGTGTAAGCATGATTTGAAATGAATAAATATTTTGGCCTTAAAGCAAAAATCGCTGCGTTTATCCTAAATGTCATACATTTTATAATTGTGAAAGTATTTGTGAAGTATTTTATTATTATGTAGTTTCCTTTTTAATTCAAAAAATTTAATACTATTATTAAGAAGACAAATTTTAGTATGTTTTAAATTAGTCTGATAGCTAAAATTAGAGTCATCAAGGTTACCATTATCATATGAAATAATTATAATGTCAATCTATTTAAAAAATTGAAAATATTTAAATTTAAAATTACGTTCATAAAAATGTAGATAAGGTCAGTAAGTATACTTGACATAGATCCTCCTTGAGGGATGCTAAATCTTAGATGATAAATTTGATTGTTGTGTATTATATAACTATTATTTTTAATGATAAAATTTGTCAGAGTTTTGAAATAATTTGAATCAATTGACTTAAAAAATTGCAATTTATCCTTAAATTTATTGAATAATGAATTCATTATATGATAAAAGTCTGAGACCTTAATATTACTAAATAAATCTTAAAAATCGAAAGTCTGAATATTATTCACATTTTTGAGAGGATTAATTTATTGACTGCTGTCTTTTAAACAATGAGAGTTACCAATTTTAATGGCAAGTGGTTTAATTTGATGTAAAATATTTAGAAGAATTTTGTTTTAAAAAAATGACGTTTTTACATTAAATCAACACTTTGTCTACTTTTGTATATTTTTTATTCATTTATATGGGATTTTTTTTTTTTTAAATATAACTGTTATTTTGTAAACTATGACTCCCTACCAGAAATAATAGAAATGTCAATAAATAAAGTTATAACAAAAATTGTATCTATTTTTTATGTTATTATGTGTATATATATATATATATATATATATTAAGTTATTCACGTACAAAAAAAAAAAAAAAAAAAAAAAAAAAAGGAAAAGGGAAGAAAAAGGAAAAGCATAGTAAATATACAGGGGGAAAATTAATCCGGTTTTAATTTAATTCTTGGAGGCATGTGTATCTTACCTATCTGTAATGCATCTTTAACTCAGTTTCCCATATAGTTTACATTGTTTAAATTTCTCATTTTTTCCATACCGTACTTTTGAGAAAAACTGAATTAATATCAATTTGAAAATCATTAAAGTTATATAAATGTTAAAGTTATATAAATTTCAATTAATAGTTTGATATCGAACATTTTATCCAAATTTTTTGTTCATATGTTCATTTGTTTAAAATTATGCTCAAAAGAAGTAAATGAGAAAATATTTTGTTGCTTAACTTTTATACGCCAGTATAAATTTGTAAATTTATTTAAAATATAGGTCGTGATGAGTAAATATAATGATGGATATGGGTTTATCGTGTTTGCAACAATTGCAATGTCACTTAAGATTGCAAAAAATAGTTAAATTAACAAGCATTTTAAAACTTGTTTACTAACATGAAATAAACTGAGCTCAAGTGATTACATTTATACGAATGAATTTCACTTAGTAAAAAGGTATAAAATTTAAGTAATAAATCAATTGAAGGTAACTAATATTGAAAAAAAAATTCAATAACGTTATTAATAATTGAATCATTTAAAAAATTAGAAACAAAAATATGTTCAAATTAACATTAGACATATCATCTATTTGGATATTATTATAAAAAGTTGGGGTGTAAGTGATATTTATTGAATTTTATTATTATTATTATTATTAGCATTGGTTCTTTATTAAACCGCACGATAATAAAGACCCCGTTAAATAACCAGTAAGGAATAAAATAAAACATAATGCTTTTCTATGAATTTATTTTGTAAGTGATTAGAAATCTGGAAAAGCACTTAAACTACTCTATAATCTAATTTCTTTCCGTAGATGAATCCCTTTTGCCTACTTTTAGATGCTAGTAGTGACTTTTAAAATTTTAAATTAAAATATTGATTTCAAATTGCGTCTGCAATCATTTAAATAATTAAATGGAAGCATATGGAAAATTTAACTCCTTATTTATGCTGTTTATGCAGTACTGCAATCTACTTGAACAAGTAATTACTGATATTGATTGGAATTTCCGGTGATGTTAATATTTTTTACAAAATTCTATATGAAAGGACTAAAAATTAAATATATCAATATCGCAAAACATTCAACCAATTTCAAAAAAAATTTTATCATTATTCGTTGAGCAGTATATTACATAAATATTACATTACTCTAATATACATACAATGTAATTAATATTATAAATATAAATTTTTATAAGAATTTCTCATAAAATGTTTTCTTTTTCACAATGGAAATATATAAAAATTGAATTTTCAGGAACAAAAACAACATTTATGAATAAATATGTTTTTTTAGGATTTTGTTTAGATTGCTAAATGAAGTCTTAAATACAACATAAATTAGGAAAACTAAACTAGAATTATTTAATGAAAAAATTTAATGAAAACAGAAAAATAAAATTTAAAAAAGAGATCAATGATTCGCTCTACAACAGGGTTCGTACGGGCCTTATTTTTTCCCTGAGTCTCACACCAGTATTCTGAAGCAATAAAATTCACCTTAACCGTATAGGCTTATTTTATAACGAAAATCGTTCTACAAAATTACTGGTATAAGACTCAGGGAAAAAATAACGCCCGTACGAACCCTGTACAAATAATATTTGTCAGTTAGGGTAACTCTAGGAGAGATGGCCATAGAGGAGAGATGGCCAGTCTAAATATTTCCTAAACTTGACCACAGATCGCAACATAAACTTTATTCGTAGGAAATAGTTCAATGAGTTCATTTATTGTGACGTACAGCTATGCTTTTCATTTATAAAATATAAGTGAAGCTTTAATGTTTATTTAATTCAGTGGTTGAATATTTTTGGTGAGTTAGGTATCTGAATGTTTAACAATACGTACGTTACATTTTATTTTACTATACCGACTTTTAAAGCACGTATATAATCTAATCTTTGTTTTAAGCCTAAAACAAGGGCGTACAATGGCAGAGTGATGCTTTAAACTAGGTGGATATATGTCCTTCAACTTTAGGGGGCCGCGGTAGCACAGTTGGCAGAGCGCCGGGATTGTAATTGGAAAATTGCGGCTTCGGTACTCAAGCCGTCCAAAGACCGTCGTGTACTGTAATGGTGGCTGGTATACGTAAAATTTGTCGTGGCCGCAATGTCCTCCATGTTCCCATCAAAATTATACTGCTGAGAGTTACCGAAGCGGGGGAGCCCTCCCCTCCGTGAAGGATCAAAATTGTGATGGCATGTCTCCGGGCCATCTTTATGGGCGAGTCCCAGACCGTCACCAACTGCTAATTGCGCAGCACTAGTGCGACGTAAAAAACCCAACAACCAACCAACCTTCAATTTTAAGAGAAATGGCCACATCAAATCGAAGAGAGATGGCCACTTTAAAAACTTAAAAAACTTATTATGTGCCATCAACAGCAAAAGTACTTTATGATATTGCATCAATTCCTGATATAACCATGTCAAAAACAGTTACAAAACATACCAATGGTATATATGGCACGTTTGATGGCAAATAGGTTTGGCATCAGGGGCTCGTAAACTTTCATCCCAGAAAAAGACAAAATTGATTAAATAGCTTAAAATCCTGAAAATGTCTAAAATAATCGGAAGAAAACACGAAAACGCGACACTTTCAGCAGCGAAGAAGAGAAAATACATCTGAAATTATCAAATTCTACAGATTCCGAGGAAATAGGTTACGGTTTTCTCCGAAACTTGCGTAAATACGGGTTAGGACCCCTTAGAAAGACTCCCCACGTAGGGCACTCTTCCTCAGGCCTAGGACCCTAGTGAAATCAACCGGCCTTAATCCCCACAACCCAACCCGAGGAAATAGGATTTGATGAGAATCACTATGTTGATTGTGGAGAGGAATACAATATCACAATCCACAACTAAAACGAATGGCTGGATAAAATGCATAAGGTGCCCGAAGTGTTGCATAAAATGTGCACAAACTATCAAGACCTTTCTCAAAAATGTGGCAAAATTTTACGAAAATTGAAAGACTGAAATTATACTTCAAATTCTGTTGATTTGAATTTTTTCATTCATTTTCTGCGATATATTTGCATTTTTACAAATTTCTATACGTTTTTCATGATTAACTGTGTAAAATGTGTTATTTTTCGCTATTTTAGCTTCACTTTTTTTTTTTTTTTTTTTTTTTTTTTTTTTGGATGGCCATCTCTCCTCGACTTGAAAGAAATACGGCCATATGCCATTTTAATTTCAAACTATGTTTACTACTTTTTGTTAGGAATATTTAATTATTTTTTGCCCAAAATATGATGAGTATATGAGTAAGAATTTTAAATATGCACAAATATTTCTTATATTTGCATTCTAAGACTTTTTATTTCAATCTTTGAAAACTATTGCCATCTTTCCTAAACTTACCCTATACTACGAATGTTCTAAGTGATAAAATTTACAATAACCTAATGATCTGAAGTAAAATGATTGTCAAAATAGGGTTTGAAATGCTAAAAATATTTATTTATTATTATTATTTTTTTTTATTTTTTTTTTAGAAAAAATTGCGTTATCTGATGTTCTGTTTAAGTTATATAAAACTCAATTAATTAAACCTGCCATTTAAATTTTATGTTAATTTGTTCATTTTTTATAAAATTTCGATCAAAAGGAAAAAACGAACAAGCATTCTGCTGCTTAACTTTTGCACGCCAGTGTGTACGAACTGTC
Organism: Salticus scenicus; assembly: GCA_963930645.1. NCBI lineage: Eukaryota > Metazoa > Arthropoda > Arachnida > Araneae > Salticidae > Salticus > Salticus scenicus. The sequence continues at coordinate 157,780,677 of OZ005651.1, read as the reverse complement.
CCTTTTTTTAAAATATAGGTCGTGTTTAGCAAATGTAATGATGGATACGGGTTCATCGTTTCTGCAATAATTGCAATGCAAGTTAATATTTTAAAAACTAGTTAAATTAACAAGCATTTTGAAAGTTATTTACTAACATGGAGTAAACTGAAGTATAGTGATATTTGAATCTAAAACTTTATAGAATTCTTTATTTGTAAAAAAGGAACTCAAGCGAGTACGTTCATTCGAGGCTTAGTGAAAAAAGTATACAATTTAAGTAATAAATCAATTGAAGAAAGTATTGAAAAGTAATTAAATAACATTAATTAATAACTGATTCATTTCTAAAATTAAAAAACAGAAGTTCAAAAGTAATATTAGAGAAATCATCTAAATGGATCAATCATCTTTATTATGAAAATATGGTTAAGTAAGAGGTAATAATTGAGTTTTTCTTTTTTTTTTTTTTTTTTTTTTTTTTTTTTTTTTTTTTTTAAATTAGTAGCATTGATTCTTTATTAAATCTCACGTTAACAAAGCCCGTGTAATAACCCGCTGCGAATAAAATAAAACTTAATGCTTTTCATTGAATTTACTTGGTAAGTATGTCTGGTTTTGAATGGAAATCTGAAAAAAATTAACAAATGGCATCTCTTCAATCAATCTAATTAAGCTATCGAATAATAAAATAGTATGAATTGTTTTAAATAAGTCTTATTATACTTGCAGGTAAATAATATATTCAACCAATACAATATATTTAGAAAACATTTGCTTTTATTACATAAGTTACTTACATGATAGTTTATTCATATATAAAATAAAAATGGATTATTTAATTGTATATCACATAAAATACAATTTTAACGTACAAAATAATGTATTATCATACTGATATAATTTGAACTAGCTAGGAAGATTAGAGAAATTATATATTTTTTATTATATATTTAAAAAGATCAAATTAGGCTATGTGTCCGTACTAAAATAAAAATAAAATAATTTTAAATCGCTTTTTATCTCTCTCTCTCATTTTTAGTATTATAATACCTCCTTCAGTTTTATTTTAAACCTTATACCACTGCAAAGCCAACATTTCATAAACTAATTTTTGTTTTCCTTAAGGTGGCAAAAACAGAAATTCAAAACTGAAGCTCAGTTTTCTGCATTTTTTTTCCCTAAAAAGATAGTTTAAGAGCTTATAACAGAAAAGTTGAAATCCTTGGATACCAATCTAAAACTTTTTCATATCATACCACATTTTTTTCCTGTTTCCAGTGTTTGTTATATATCGTACAAAAGGCAAAAGGAATGTCTGTAGTATTAATAAAATTTGAAGATACTATCTAGTATTTAAAATATTTCTAAACTTTCATGTTTTCCCTTTTACGTACACTCTTTGGATCTTAATTTAGTAACTTTTCAACTCTATAATCTACTTGTGCACTACTCTAATTTCTTTCTTTAGAGGAACGCCTTCTATCTACTTCTAGATACCAGCAGTGACTTTCAAAATTTTGAATTAATATATTGATTTCAAATAGCGCCCGCTATCATTTAAATGAAGGCACATTGAAAATTCAATGCCTTCTCTTTGTGATAGCCGTACTATCACCAGCCTGTACAAGTAATTGCTTATATTGATTGCAATTTTCGGCAATATTACTATTTTTAACAGAACACTATATGAAATAATTTAAAATAATTTTATCTAACAATATCGCAAAATATTCTAAAAAATTCAAAAACTTGTATTCGTTGAGCAATATATCACATTAAATATTATATTGCTAAAATACATTATAAGTAATATTATGAACATAAGATGTTGTAGAAATATCTCATAAAATGTTTACTTTTACACAATTTAAATTTTTAAAATTTAAATTTTCAAAAACAAAAACGACATTTATGAATAAAGAAATTTGTTTGTGTTTGTGTTTCGACTGCCAAATGAAGCATAAATGAAACATAAATCATGAAAACTAAATTTAAAAATTTTAATGAGAAATTTTTAATTAGAATTTTTTTAATGAGTGTAGATGTATTAGGTATAAAAAGAGAGAGAAATGTTTCTGCCAGCTACGAATGCTCTATGGGATAAATGAAAAATTGTAACTACCTAGCGATCTGAAGTAAAAGAATTGTCAAAATATATACTACTGGCCATTAAAATTGCTACAACAAGAAAGAATAATAATAACGGAATGACATTTGTTGGACACATACATTATAGTAGGAACAACAATTGATTAAAATTTCAGGAAATTTGGAGTAATATGTACTGAGAAAACAGTACATAAAGCAGCGACCTCTGTGAGAAATAACAGCACTTATCTGCCTAGGCATTGGTGGGCCCACCAGTGGCCGAGCGGTTCTGCGCTCAAAGCTGGTAGACGTGAGGTGCCGGGTTCGATCCCCGGTCGCGCTCGTCGACCTAGCCGTTCGGAGTTTTCCGTGGTTTCCTCCGAAACTTGCGTAAATACGGCTAGGACCCCTTAGAAAGATCTCCACGGAAGGCCCTCCCCCTCAGGCCTAGGACCCCAGTGTTGTCAATCGGCCTTAATCCCTAACACCAACACTAACACCAACACGCCTAGGCATTGAATCGAACAGCGATTGGATGACATGTACGGGTAGATCACTTCATTAAGTTTTAACACGATGCCACAATTCGTCGATCGAAGTTACTGGTGAGTGGTGGGGGACCAGTCGCTTTTCAACGATTAAACAGTCATTTTCATTGGTGCGAGATCAGGAGAACGTGCTGGCCAGAGCAACAGTCGAACACATTCGGCATCAATGAAGGTCCAAACAATATGGACAACTTGCGGTTGTGCATTCTCCTGCTTAAATGTTTCGCTTCGGAGGCCTTGAATATAGGGCAGAGCGATGGGCCTTAACTCGTCAGAAATGTAATGGCTGGTATTGAGAGTGGCGGGAATGAAAACAAGAGGTGATCGGGACGTGTATCCAATGGTACCACATACCATCAATCCAGGTGGTGACTCAGTATGCGGCTTCCAAAATTCTGATTACCCTCAAAACTGCATCATTGATATGGGCGCCATTAATGTTTGATCAACGATGAATCTGGACGCAGGAATGGTGTGAAGTCACTTTTCAGACAAATCACAATCCTGTTTCCAGCATCAAGATTGCCTTATCCGTATTTCACGGCATTATGAATAATGCACATTGCCAGCTGGGATTCGACATCAATATACTGTCCATCATTCCCAATGATGTTATGTGTTCCCATTGGATACACGTCTCGATTACTTCTTGTTCGTATTCCTGGCACTCTGAACAGCGGCCATTAAATTTCTGATGGGTTAAGGCCCGCCCCTCTGCCCTGTATTCGAGGCCTCCACAGCGCAAAAATTAGGCAAGATAATGCACGACCGCAAGTTGTTTGTATTGTTTGGACCTTCTTCGATACAGAATGTTTTCGACTGTTGCTCTGTCAAGCGCGTTTTCCTGATCTCGCACCAATAAAAATCACTGTTTAATCGTTGAAAAGCGACTGGCCCCCCACCACTCACCAGTAACTTCGATCGATGAATTGTGGCATCGAGTTAAAACATCATGAAGTGCTCTATCCGTACATGTCATCCAATCGCTGTTCGATTCAATGCCTAGGCAAATAAGTGCTATTATTGCTCACAGAAGTCGCTGCTTTATGTACTGTTTTCTCAGTACATATAACTCGAAATTTCCTGAAATTTTAATCAATTGTTCTTCCTGCTATAATGTATGTGTCCAACAAATTTCATTCCGTTATTATTATTCCTTCTTGGAGTAGCAATTTTAATGGCCAGTAGTGTAGTTTTAAAAGCTAGGTAAGTGATTTTTTTTTTCTTTTTTTTTTTTTTTTTTTTTAACAAAATTGCATTATATATTATTTAAATTCATTTATACTCCAGGTTATAACTCAAAATTTCTTAACCTTTTCCAGCAGTTATCATGTATTATCAGTTTTGTAATATTGCATATATTGTTTACTGAATATGAGCTATTGCCCATTACATGTTTAACAAATTCAAAGTTAAACGAAGATTTTTATTAAAATCACTGGTATCTGAATAATTTACCTTGAAAACAGATTAAACATTTTGATTTTTCATCATGTTTTAATATTGAACAAATAACTAATGCGTTTTTAAAAAATATTGATAAACAAGAAGAATAGAGTTAGTTAATTAATAATTCTAATCTTAACATATAGTGCAATACTAAACGGCAAATTGAAAAAGCATTTAATTTCATTTAGTAGAAAATATTTTATCTAAAATAAATATTGTATTGAAACTGGTTAATTCATAGAGCAAATTACAGTTAAGCATCTGTATATATATCTGGACTTCCAACTATATAAATTAAGTTCTGATTAAAAACAGTATAATTTTACTTTATATATAACTAGCAGGCTTTGCTTGCTTCTCTAGTCACTATATTTAAAGAATTTTTTTAAAAACATTAATCACAATATCATAAGTCACTTTATAAATAAACACTAAAAAATTTCATTGAAATCGCTTAAAATCTCACTTCGTGTTCACGCTGTCTTCGGCAAATATTTTCCGCCTGCGCTATATCGGTTTCAGATCCCCATTACTTGTATTTATGCCTTAATAGGATGCTTCATTTAGCTCTTAACTGGATGATAAGTGGCACTGATATTATTCGAGAAGTGCGTTTTTTGGACAGCCATTTCTCGGACAGATTATCATCTGCAATCAACAGATGGCAGCACCAGACAATCTACTCAGCTTTAAAAATTTTAATTAATCAAAATAAACTAATCAAAAATACTTAGGGTACTGTGTAGATGCTGAAAGATTTTCTTTTATCAATTGACATATTTTCTATTAATTGTCTCAAAAATTAACATATAGGTCGTTGGAGCATGTGAAGTTATCAGCATGATCCTCTAACCAACTGACCTAATGATCCTCGAAGAAAAAGAGCCAACCAGCAACCGAGCAGGTCTGCGCTCAAAGCTGGTAGATGTGAGGTGTCGGTTAGATCCCAGGTCGCGCTCGTCGGCCTAGCCGTTCAGAGTTTTCCGTGCTTTTCTCCGAAACTAGCGTAAATACGGGCTAGGATCCCTTAGAAAGATTCCCATGGGGGCCATTTCCCCTCAGGCCTAAACCCTAGTGCAACCAATCAGCCTTACTCCCAAAACTCCAAACACCTCGAAGAAAACTGCTTACATTTAATATCTCCAAAGTCGTTGGTTTCAAAAATTTATATATTTCAATTAATTTTATTTTAAAAAAGGAGGGGGGACTACGAGGTGCATCAGTAAACGTCAAAATGGACCTCCATGCAAAATTCTGCAGCTCTGTAATCACATGTCTGCCTACAAAGCGTCGGACATGCATACATACATACACATCATCTTTTTTTATATGTACCATAGAAGATAGTCATAAAAACATTTAGTTCCGAAATTCGACTTTTAAATGTTTATACAGTTTCCAAACACATTTTAGTTCGTATGTAATGAGGATTTTTTTTTTTTTTTTAATAGGTTATAAGCAATGGTAATATACATAGGTTAAATAAGTAGTTTGTATATATATATATATTGGAGTATTTGAAGTCAGGACAAAAACAAGAATATAGATAATCCGAAAAACAACAAACTAGGGGTGGGAATCGATTAAGAGTTTTAACTGGGTTAATCGTAGTTCATTAATCGATTAATCGGTCGATTAATCGGATTTTTAATCGGTTTTCATTTTTCTATATATTATTTTATTTCAATGATGAATAAAACTCTCATATTGTGTGTATGTGTATATATATTATTCATAAGTTTGACTGTTTTTTTTTTTTTTTTTTCAAAAATTTTACACTAATCAATTATGTATGTGTCATAACAGAAATTTAAATCAATTTTCAGAGTAATAATTGGTGATTTTAAGTGTTAATTTCATATAAATATTTTCACTTATTCAATTTTTTTATTTTATTAAATAAATTAATTTTTTTATTCATTTTGAAAGAAACATTAAATGAACTTACACATATTTTAGTTTTATATCGCTTTGTCCATCTTGCTTGTAACTATTTTTAAATGAATTCTCAAAATTTCATATCTTTATTATAAAAATCTCAAATTCTTATAAATTAGTTCTTCTTTGTCACTTCGGACTAGATCACAGAAGGTTATTTTCTGTTTCTACTTCAATAGTTACTATCAGCAATTCTGAACAGACAATAAACGCTTGAAGATATTGTGAAACTCTGTTGACATTTCCCTCATTAGAGGGATAGTGAAAATCTCAATCCCCCCCCCCCCTTTTTTTTTTAATCTTTAACATTTCCCTTTTTTGAAAGCGTCTTGTTTCTGAGAATACTATTACCCTAGCCAACACTTTCTGTTGAAGGCTACAGAGAGGTGGTGTTGATCCAGCATGCACATTAAGCGGCATTTTGTTTAATAATTGTCCTTCCTATTTTCTCTATCAACAAAAGTGCAACAACTTCTTTTGAGGGGTTTTATTTTTATCCATTTATTTATTTATTTATATATTTATTATTATTATTATTATTATTATTATTATTATTTTCTTTTTCATTATTTGATTGATGTTTCTTAGTATGTTTGTTAGCAAAATATGTGAAAAAATATTTTGTAGACAGAACAACATTTTTACTTTAATTCGTAGTTTGAAAATTTTAATCGGATTTTGAAAATTTTTAATCGAAATAATCGATCCGACTAACTCGATTAAAAAAATTGATCGGGACTAAGCATTGATCGATTAACCGAACCGATTAATCGATTAATCGGCACAGCCCTACAACAAACATATATTTTGATAATGAGTGTGATAAACAAATATCATTAACGCAAACATTTTTCTTTTTTTCTTTTAGCATTTTTTTTTTTTTTTTTGTGTGTGTGTGTGTGTGTGCCGATATTTATCAGTAGAATAATTATAATATTGTACCTATGGTTAAGAACTGGGCAGTGTTACCAACTTTTAGAGACATTTTTATTTAATAATCCCAACTGATTTTGAAGAATAATGTTTGATAAATATGATAGTCGATAAGACCAATATACAATTATACACACACTGTAATAAAAAAATTAGTCATGGATATTGAATGTAAAAGTCTCTAGAAGTTGACAACACAGGAACTGGATTGTATAATATTATTATCTTCCGCATTAAATGTATATAATTATAGTTTCTGTAAAAAGAAGAAAAAGTTTTAGAATTTATGAATAACGGTCAGATCTATTGTTTTTCATTCGAAATTTTCTTTTCTGAAAAACATTAAATTACTTTTAAAAATTCTTTTCCCAGGTGTTTGAGATAATAGAATTTCTATAAAATCCTACTGCACTCTTTTCAACATTTTTAGTACAGTTTTAGTACATTTTTATTCAGAATTTAACAATCTAGAATCATTTTAGCATAGGTAAGAGAATTTTAGTTTTGTCTTTCATTTGAAAAATAATAATTCCCATCATCAGCATTTGAACCCAATTAATACAAAACATTACTTTTCAACTATCATTTTTCCTAGCAATTGTTCTTTAAAACTAAATTACGTGTAGCTTGTTTAGTTTTAAAAAAAGTTTAATTTAAAAAAAATTATATGTTTAGCATTCTGCATTATATTTTCGGTTAAACATTTTAAGGCTTTTAATTAAAAAAGGAATTTAATTTTAACAATTGATAACACTTAATAATATTCGGCAAAATTTGTACATGATATGGCGTACGGGTAGATAAAAGGCTAAATCACATTCTTTCAGAGTAAAAAAATGTTTCACTTCAACATTTTATGAAGTTTAGATATTAAATGTTTTACATTTAATTATTGTTTCCTCAGACTTTAACTCTTTAAATATAAGAAAGATATGCTAAAAAATTACTTTTAATACTGAAAAATTTCAGGCAATTCAATTTCAAGGTTATTAACTTTAGATTTTTTATATAGACCCCTAACAAAAAGTAACGAGTAAAATACACCGCGCACTCCAAGTAGATGATGTACAAAATCTGACGGATTATTTGCAAATTAAATTGTAAATGTGTGCATTTATTTACATTATCATCGTTTTTGTTCGTAATTTGCGGATAATACCTGCTTCCAATATCTCTTCTTATCGATGATTCAGGGATTTTTAACATTTCCATCTGAGAACTCATGTTGAGATATAAGAAAATGGTTTAATTTAGTTTTATTTTTTTCTGGTCATCCTCTGAGTCATTTTCTGATTCATTGTTAATTTTGTATATTGCTTAATTAAGGTAGGTAGTACAATTTACACATAAGATTTTTTTTTTTTTTTTTTTTTTTTTTTTTTGGAGGGGGGGGGAGATAATTTGTAAAAATTTATATTTTGTAATTCTTGAATTTGAATCCCTAAAACTATTTAATTAATTTTTATAAAGCTCTGAATGTATTGTTTTACGCAATTTATATTTTGCACTATATGTTTAAGGTCACTATTTATAGAATTAAAGCCGTGGTCAAGACTTTACGAACATCAGGGGTGAAACTTTTCAGGGGCTACCCCTGAATTCCGTTTTTTATCATTTCCTTGTCTCTGAATTTCATGTTGATTTTATTTTTTAAATAAAAACTTCTCATTTTGAATGTTTAATTTGTCTTACAATATATTAAGAACTCTCTAAATATCATTTAATACAGGTTTAAATAATAATTTTTATAATAATCATGTGAAATGTCAGTAATAAGTCTCTCTTCGTCATCCATTCTGCATACAAGTAGCAGTTTTCAGGATTTTTAAATTTTAGGTAATTTCACCCCTGGAATATAATGTATATTGCTCAGAATACAGGATTTATAATAGAAATTTTCATCCTAAGCCATATAGTCTCTTCAAAAACTGCAGAATAATTGGGAGGAGCCACAGAAAACTTTTACAAAAGTGAGCAACTACGAAAATTGTCAAGAGGAGCAATGAAATATTAAAAATTTAAATTAGCCTCTTCATAAACACAATGCTTTAAAATAATTCATTTCCAACATTTTGGATAAAAAAAGAAAATGTTTATTGAGAATCCTGAAATTTCTGGCTAGTTTCAATAAATTTTATTACTGATAAATTCACCATCTTGTATTGATCTAGTATTTTAAAATTAAAATAGATGTCTTACGTTTTAAATAGCTTATTATAATTGCAATTTTGTGTTGCTAAATGTAATTGTGTAATCGATTTTCCTCGTCGTGTCTTTAGTAATGAAAGAAGATTGCCAATATAAAATATTTGAAACGGCAGGAATTGTTATTGTCAAAATTTAGATACTGAATGAATATTTAGTAAATGGTATAGTATTACACGTAATTAAATTTTCTTGAAAGAAAATGTGAAAAAAGAAAGTTTATTTGGACAGGTTTTAATTTAGTTCTAGGGATCATCAATGTTTCTTTAGTAAAACAAATATTTTTATTTATCTGTTATTCATTTAAGTCAGGCGATTTTTGCTTGTTTACACTGTAAATTTAAGATTTCTTTTAAAATATTATTTTTGCTATTTATTATTTTCGAAATTGTTGTAAATGCTTGCATTATTTAATATTTTCTATTTTCTATCCTAGCAAAAACAGTATTACCAATAAAAATTAATTTTCTAATGAATTTTAAGAAATTTCATGATTTTCATACAAGAAAACTTATGAAGGGGAGTATCATTTAAAACATTCAGCCAATGAATGAGAACAATTACACAAGGATGATAATCTGAGAATTAAAGTAAATAATGTTTAGTGACGGAAAGACAAACAGCAAAATGAAAATGTCAAGTGTTGTGTCCCTCCAAAACTTTCTTCCAAATTTTTCTATGCAAATTCACGCGGTACAAATTATTTCAAAGATTTTAAAGACGGAAGGAGGCCTCTCACCACTATGCAGCTATTTTCAGCGATTGTTTAGCAGTTGTCACACTTCACTATGAAGTACAAATTGTTTATTAAATTATTTTCCATGATGAATGAAGACGGAGAAGCATAACACTAAATGTCAAAAGAAACGCAAATCTATGCTCTACAGAAGACACCTGAAAAAATGCATAATTTAATTATATTTATATTTTTATTTTTATTTTTATTTTTTTAAGTGAAAAAAATCTATAACTTTGTTTTAAATTATCACACATCTATGATTGAACCATTCGTTTTAAAAGTACTGACGAGATTTTTAAATACTAATGTTAAAAATTTACACCTCTAGGGGGGGTGGAAGAGATGCTCTGACCGATAATTTTTTTTTTTTTTTTTTTTAGTTGACTATTAATATTATAAATAATTCTTTTTAATTTTACAATGATTAGTTAAAAATAATTCTCACTGTGCACATTTATACGAAAATTATGTGAAATTTTGTCCTATATTCTGCCATATAAAAAATTGAGGTAAAAAGGGATGGCAACGTTACCTGTTGTATAATTTTCATTAAATGTTGATAGGCATTAAATTATCCCAAAGTGTAACTACGTATAAATTAGTATGAAATTCTGGGCATTATTTCTTAAGCTAGAGCTAGAGCTACAACAAAATTTCTAGCTCATACACACAGACCAGACAAACAGATATTTTTTAAAAAGGGTGAGATCGTGTTCTGGACTTCTCAAAACGTGTAAACTCATCAAAAACCGGAAATCGAAATTTTTTATAAATCAAATATTTTCTTCTATTCAATAAGAAAAAAATGTAGAAAGGAGAATGTAGAAAATAAAATCGGGGAAAAAAATAATAAAAGGAAGAAAGGGAAAAATAAATTCTTGATCGAAAACTTAAATTAACCGAATAAATTTTTACAAGATAAGCATAAATATGTTTAACCATATGTTCTGATAATATTGATCGCAAATTTTTTGTAGTGCGAGATTATTAAATTAATATTTATACCCATTAATCTGGAATCAATTCCATTATAAGAGTTCTGAGAATTTATATTTACAACAATAAATTCTCATCTTCCTTAGCTAAATACAGTTTTCGGGAAATTTTACAACAGTGTATCGTGTAAAAAAAAAAAAAATATTTTTCCTTACCAATGAAATATTTTGCATCTCTATTTTACCTTTCAAAAATTCCTAAAATCATTATTTTTCTGTGTTACTTATGAATCCTTAATCCGTTGAATAAAGGATAAAAATTTCATTTGAGTCTTTTTCGCATACATCCGCGCTATCAAGAAGATAAGCAGTATACCTGACATACAACATTTGTACTCGAGTAGAGGATTTGGGGACTGGAAAAAAATCATATATCCATTATTCGATTTGTTTTTAAATTCTCTACGATTTGATTAATTTTTATTATGTTCTTAGTGATATAGAACTGTTTTAGAAATGCCTGACTTTCGAGAATTTTCATTCACAAAATGCTTAAAAAGTTCAATACCGTTTGTTTTAGAATACACAAGATCGGCGAACAAAACGTTTAATTCATTTTCACAGAGGCTTTTATTTATTTATTTTGTTTTGTTTTGTTTTGTCATCTTTTTGTAAGAAAAATTTTATTTTAAATAAAATGTGGTTTCATTGTAAAAGCGCAGTGGTGCCAACATTTTAATTTGTTACGGAACATTTTTAGCTCCGCCTTTATTTCATACTATTTTTATTTGAGGAGTAATTTTTTTCTTATTTTATAGTAGTTATACCAGGTGTTTCATAAGTCTGTAAACAATTTAAAAATTCATAACTATTGAAGGAATTGGTAGATTCAAACGGGATTTGCGAAAAAGTTATTGTCATGAAAGGATTTTTTTTTTCCTTTGGTAACGAAAAAAAAATTATTTAAAATTTTCGTCGATAGAGGGCGCTGTACGTAAGCAAATCATAAATTTCCACGAAAAAATATATTTATTTCCATGCAAATGTTTACAGGCATATAAATCCTATTCTATGTGTTCGCCATCACTACAAATTACAGTTTGCAAACGAGTTACAACACCGCCTATTATGGCTTCAGTCGGCGGTTCTTAGCTCACGGAAAACACCTTCACCAATAACGCGTTATCCACCAAGTCAGCATCGCAATTAAAACTTCATGTATGCACAAACAGGAAGCAAAATAGGAAATAAGATGTGTTAATCGTAAAACCATACAATTTATAAGACTCTGATTTGCATATTTCTCGTTACTCGTCCATGCAGCGCCCTCTATCGACGAAAATTTTAGCTTTTTTTTTTTTTTTTCTTTACCAAAAAATATTCCCTTTCACGAGAATAACTTTTTCGAAAACCACGTTCAATTCTACTAATTCCTTCAATTTTTATGAATTTTTAAAATGTCTACAGACTTATGGGGCACCCGGTATATTGAAGAAAATTATTCTATAAATATAGTGGTGCGAAATAAAGGCAGGGTTATAATAAATTAAAATGTTGGCAACTATCAAAAACGATAGGTATCGTTCAAAAAAAAAAAATGTTTTTTCTTTGTCAACTATCAACATCGGATATTTAAAAACTTTTTCCCAGACGTATGTTGCTCAAGTTCTTTAATCCTTCCAGCGGCTGATACGGATATTTCAATTTATTGGACAATTTTTTCTTCACTAATGCACTTATAATTCCGAAGCGCATATTAATAGATTCTTAGCTTTTTTTTTCTTCTTTTTTCTATTTATTTATTTACTTATTTTTATTTATTTATTTATTTTTTTATATATATATTTTTTTAAGTAGAAAAGTCATATACAATAGGTATGAGTTTCATACTGAAATGCATAGTTATATCTTTAATTTCAAGCGGAAATAACTATTGTTTTGTAGTTTGTAAAGAACCATACAGTTAAAACAACATCGCACTTTTGTCTTTTCAGAAGGCTTTCAAAGTTATCAATTTATCCTTTTGGCACATTTTTCTTATAGTGAACTATTTCGCAACAATTATTTTTCAACATTCTTATAATCGCGTCATCTAATAAAGAGAAAGTTTCGGTTATCTTCAAGCAACATTTTTTTTTTCCCGTAAATAGAAATTAGATGAAGATGAGATGAGATAAAGATTAAATTAGAAATTATTTCCGTAAGTAAAAATTTAGATGAATTGTATTTTATACAAATATAGGCTTGGTCGTTCGGTAACTGGATTACACTTGTGTTGCAGTCTCCTCAATAGTTTTACAGATTCTTTATTTATAAAGTATAAGTTAAGAATAACAATTTAAAATTCTATAAATACGTATAAACTTAATACTATATAAATAAATATGTAATATTTGCTTTAGGCATTTTTTAATGGAGCATTTTCATTTATTTACTTTGAATTTTCTTTATTATTCGTAAATCCAATAATCGCATTTCAGAATGAAAATAGGTCAAAGAAGGAAAGCCATGCTAAAGGACTTCGGATTTCTGGAACTAATCTAAAACTATCCTAGGTGCATCTACTATCGATATACCTTCCAAGGGTTTTCGTAATAACTTTCTATAAATAATAATGGCACAGAAATACTTTTTGCAAAACTCGGACATGTTTCTGTAACTTTTTATCACATCAACTCCATGTATGTATGTTTAGACAGATAGATAGATAGATTGCTTATATACTTGTTGTTCAAACATCTGTTTAAAAAAAAAAAATTCTCTTGTCAAGTACCTCTCTAAAGGGTTCTTTAGACTTGCTTACTTAGTAAGCAAAGTTGCAGTAAAACAGCCTCTACAATTGATGACAAACTGTCTATGTTTGGTTTCCGATGTGTAAGAACAGTTTGCTATTTAGCATATTACAAAGTATGTGAGAAAAAAAATTGTCGTAAATTTTATTAAAATTTTTAAGTGAACTTTAAGTGATCTTAATTTAAAATCGCCTAATTGCCTAAGAAAAAGAACTACAAATTTTTAATGACATTTTTATTTTCCTTTAGAATTAAGTCAAACATTTTGTAAAAGATATTGAGCTTAGTAATCGTTGTCTATCATAATTTTGATTATGGATGTGTAATTTAATATCTAACTACATTAATTAAATATAATAAAAATCTTTCTCGCATACTCAGAAACATCATGCTAAGTCTTTTAATTGTTTCTAGTGAAAGTTTTCTGAATTTGAAAAAAAAAAAAATCGTTTATGAAGCATCACCACTTGATCCCTCCAGCAGCAATATTCATGTTACATTATATTCATATTAGTCCAAAACATATTTTATTTAGAAAAAAATATTGCAATCCTTGCTCGAAAAATCAATGGATTTCATCCATATAATTCGTTATTTTCGTGCCAGTAACGAAATCATCGTTAGAGTAGCCACCGTAACAAATTTCGAAACGCATAAAATAGATATTCTGATGTAGAGCCCCTAAATAAAATAATAGGCCGGCGCATTACCGCCATTTTTTTGCCTCCGAAGAGGACAGCATTCCCGCTTGGCGTCCTTATCGCTTCCCTAATGATTTTGAGAAATCTTGATCTAAAGCTAATCCGGTCAATATAAGAGCAATAAGCAACAATAATATTCCTAAAAACACATTTTTTTCACAGTACATTCTCAGGATGTCATTTTATTCTGAGGATATCCTATGGATGTACGATGAGTTGTTAGGGCGGTTGCTGTTTCTTTTACAAAATGTCGCCAAAACTCAAATACACAGTAATAGAAGGTCTGTGAACACTTTATATTTACGTCTTGAATGATTATAGCAGTTTATCGCTAAACAAACTTCCATGTCATAGTTTACTTAGCTGAAATTATGAAATATAATAAAATAAGTTACTCTAAAGTAACGTAAGACGATAAAAAAAATGTTTCTGGTTTGTTTATCAGAGAAACGCGCTGGGTACATGTGGCAACCCTAAGGCAACAAAATGCCTGATGCGCCATCTCGTATATATAGGAGCCTTATCCTGATGTATCAAAAATGAGGTTTTCTCGTTAGAAATTTCGAGCGAAAGCTCACTAATATACGAAGTTTTATAGTAACTATCACGCCAGAAACTGAATGACGCCATGTTAAGGGTCATGATGACGATCGCAGTGCATGTCACATCCCTTCAACAGGCAATTCAATGAAATTCAGTTTTTGAATAAATACTTAAAAACGTATTTCTATCATTCTTATGTTATACCTAGTTGATTTAAATTTTAAAAATTCTAAATCAACTAGATTTTACTAAAATGCCGACGGATTTAATATTAAAACTGATTTTAATTTTCTGTTTATCATTACATTTACGTTTACATCGATTTTCCTGTAGCTTTTTTATGATAGCTCATATTAATCTCATAAAATCAGAAGAAATGTCTTTAAACACAAAATTATCTTTATAAATAACACAGGACAAAAGAAATATTATAATAATTATGTGGTTTATGCATTTAAAGTATCAATTTTTCTTATCCATAACCGGAATACGACCTGCAAAACAAGATGTAGGTTTTCCATTAATATGTAAATAATATTTTATCAATTTTTTACTTACTAAATATATATCAGAACTAATAGTGGATCCCTCTAATAATTTACAAGTAGAACATTCCTTTAGCAAATCTATGTCATTTATATATCTTATATAGAAAACAAGCAGATTCATCTATATTAACTGTCTACATATACTGCCATCTCTACTTCATTAAAAGATTTCTTGAATTACTTTAACAGGAATAATGTACAACATAGCGTTCTTCTGGAAATACCTCTAAGATAAGAAAGAAAGTTTATCTAAATCTTTAGCTCCCTATCATTACTGCGATTCTAATGACGGGCTTTTCCTTCTAAGCAAAAATTCTGATTTTATTTTTCAAAAGATCTACATCACAATGCACTATACATGAAGCTCCACAAGAATCCTAAGAAATTCACGATTACATGTTATTCTTAAAGTGACCCCCCCTTAAAATATAAGTTGTGCTACCTTATCAAACATCATTCATTTTAAACGGCATTTTTTGTATCAGGATTACAAAAGCAGAAATGGGCAGTAATATAAAAAACAAATCTAAATACTGCTTGTAAATTTGCTAATCGATGCTAGAAAAAATATTTCTTTTAATACATAGAACTAAAATACATCTTTATTTAAGGTCGCATAATACATATACATAACATAAGTATGTATGACGATAGATATGTGAAAAATAAGTAAATTTAAAAATAAAAGTAAAATTTAATCTCAAAACAATTTTTCCAACTTTAAAATAAAATTAACTAATTACTGAATAATTTGTGAATAGTGGTTTAGTTGAGTTAGGTTTGATTGTGGGGTTTAAGGCCGACTGACTGCATGGGCACACTCGTATTATCGCATGGGCAAACCGGAACTTTGCCCAGTGCCCCCCCCCCCAAAATATACATATATATATATATTAAATTGAAAAAAATTCCCTTTTATTTCAAGGAAAATTTAAATACGTATATATATTTACGTATATGAAATTTCTCTTTAAGAAACATTGAACTTTCTCAAAAACAGAATGTTAATTTTGAATATATTTTGCTTTTTCTATTTATGTTGACTCATTTAGTGCCTAAATAATGGGTCTTGAATTAACAGATGACGCGTTCGTGTCCCGGTTCCGGCAAAGAGTTCGTAGTGGTTAGAAATACATTTTAATTAGTAGGTCCCACTGTATTTAATCCTAATGTAATAAATATGGCAGTAGAGCAACAATCCAAAGCTAACAAATCTGTGACTGTTAAATTTGTATGCCAGATCTTGTTTAGTGTAAATTGAACACGTTATACAGTACTTTTTTGTTGTTGCCTGTCAGGCGCAATATCATGATGGAATCAGCAGAACAAACCCATTGCAAATTCAATTGCATGTAGTTGCGTAACAATTATATTAATTAAAAATGTAAAAAATATTAACATATTTAAACATCCAGCCTCGAAAATATTGTTTATGTATTATACGTACGACTAATCATCTACCATATATAAATGATGTTTCGACGGTTTCGAGGGGCCCCCCAATTTCACTTTGCCCAGGGCCTCAATCTGCCATGATCGGGGCCCATGCACAAGGGCACTAGGCCTATAATTCGAGTGCCCTCCGTAAGGGTCTTTAGTTGCTCAGTTAAAAACAAATAGTTCTACCTGTAAATTTTTGTCTCGCAATTTTTCTTATCATTTTACTTAGAAATTGAATAATCTTATTTAACCATGCCATCTAAAAGCAGTTTCGTTTTTGGCGGACTTTATCTTTTGTTAGTTTTATTTTTATATACATTTCTTTTTTTTTTATAAATATAAATCAGGTACAATAATTTTTGTAATAATGTCGTACTTAATCAAACCTTTTGTAAGATGTCTCAATTTTTCATAAACACTTTCCTGAGAGGACTGATTTCTGAAAACTTTTTGCTGAATTCTACAATTTATAAAGGTCTAGATTTTAAGCAGAATTTAAAGTACCATTATGGTAAAGTATTACTTGGTTATTTTTTGTGAAATATTTTCTAAAATATTATATAAAAATATATTTAGAAATTGCAGTAAGTATCTCTTTTAGATCCATAGGAATTATACGCTTAACCATAGATAAAATTATGTCGTTAATAACTATTTAGAGTTTTCAAAAAACTGTGGTTAATTTTTACTTCAATATATTTAAAATATTTCAAAAAACGCATGGAATTGAAATAATTTTTAATGCAGGAATATTAAAAATTAAGGTTTAAAATGTCTGATTTCATTTTTCATTTAAAATTTCATATAAGTATATTATTTATAAACATTTAAACAATTAAATATTCCTTGTTTTCTCAAATTTAGAATAAATTAGAAATATTTATTTCCATCATTAGTAATTTGTTAGAAATGCATAAGTAATGGAATAACTAAGAAAATAAATAAATGTGTTTCATGAAGGTAATATTACTACTTAAACCTATGTCATATCTTAAACATTTGCAAGATAAATCGCCCGCCGAGAGCAAGAGGTAAGCTCCTAGCCCCAGGTCTCACAGTCATTTAAAAGCCCCACCCCTGACTACCCTCCCGCTGTATTTTATTTGCTAAATTCCCTCTGAACTTTTTCCGATATCTTTCTCTGCATTTATTCGTTCATTAATTGTCCCTTCTTTTCTCATTTCTGCAGTGGCTGTTTTTCTTTATTACAGGAAAAGAATATATTTGTCTATGTTATACAGTTCACGATTTGGATTAATTTAACTCATTTTAAGATTTCTATACAGCAAAATAAATCTATAAAATTTTGTTAATAATTTAAATATGAAGAACTTTTATATTATACGATGAACTTAATATTATAATTTCAGAACTTAGTATTGATAATTTTTCTTTAAAGTAATTTCAATAATTTTATTATCATTACCTAATAACACGATTCTTGATATTTCTAATATTTTAATTCGTTCTAATTTGTTAGATAGGTATACATTTACAGATTATTTAGCATTTGATTTAATTTAAAAGTGCTCATTGCTCTTCATACCAATTGTGCTTAATCATATTCTGCTAATTCTGATATTTTTAAAATAAACTTTTTAATATTAGACGATAAAAGAAATATTCTAAGAAATTACATTATTCAAAGTATGAAATAATTATGCACTTTTACTTTTAAATTATACCAGGATTTAATAAAGGTTTGAAAAAGTTTTAAAAGGGAAATGCTCTAACATTTAATGTTTTTTTTTTTTTTTTTTTTTTTTTTTTTTTTCCCTTCGTCTTCTTTTTCAAAATAGAAGATAACTTAATTTCTGTGATAGTACAGAGCGAAACAAATAAAATTTTTCCTAAATGTTGCGAATTTACAAAAACTGGTGCACTCGTGAGACATTTTTTAAAAGTGCATGGTATTCTCAGAAAAGATACCAAATGTACATTTTCTTTTATAAAGCCACTATTTAAAAATAAAAGTATTTAAACCATAAAAAGAAAAAGAAAAGAAAGAAAGAAAGAAAAGAAAGAAAGAAAAATACATAAAAAGGTGATTCTTTTTCCCAAAATTACTAGATGTTCTCATTTACTCCGATTTAAAAAAAAAAAAAAAAAAAAAAAAAAAATCTCAGTTTATAATCGCTGGTCTGAAATTAGTAAATATAATTAATACACTCATAATATCTAATATATATTTCAAAAGAAAATATAATTAACCATATCAAACATTTTTTTTAAAAAATGTCTACTTTATGTAAAAACATGTGCATCTCTACATTGATTCCATTTATCAATTAATATTGTAAAAAAAAATAAATTGTTGGACATTTTAAGAATAAACATTAAAAATTATTTAAAATCATTTGCATAGCTTCCAACTTGTATATTTTTTTGCTAATAGACGTTTTTAATAAGTTTTTTTAGCAGTTTTCTGCGATTTAAACATGATGAAGATTTTTGCAAAAGAATAATGGTTTTGCAAAACCGTACAAATTAGCACTTATGCATTTGTGATAGTATCCAAGCGGTTAAGCTTTGTCCACCTTATTAAACGTATTCCGTCAAACCTCCTAGTGTGTGTAAGCATTGGAAGTATGAATCAGTTAAATTCCTATTGAAACCAAACCAAGCTTAAATTAAACAGCATAGTCGAAAACATTGGATGGAGTGCAAATTTCCTGCAACAGCCCCCCACGGTGCGGCATACGACCCTAAAAGTTTTAGCTGTTTCTATCAATATCAACGAAACATATTTAGTTAATAAGATAGCGTGGTGCAGTGGTTAGAGTGTTCAGTTTGAGGGGAGAAGGGCTCGAGTTTGAGTTCCGATGAATACCTTTTTCTTTTTTAAATTTAAATAAAATGAGACAAAATATTAAAATAAATTAATAATTTAAGGGGGATATGTATTAAATTTAATTAAAAATATATAATGATTTATTTTTAATTATTAAAATATTTTATTTCAACTAAAAAAATATGTTTAATTCTTCTTTATGATTTAAACAAATGAATAAGTTAAAGGAAGATATTTTTCTTTATTGAACGTTTTTCTCTTTCCTAAGGTTTATTTTAATTTTTATTATTATTATTATTAATATTAATATTTTACGCCAGAGCCGCTAGTAGCAAGTACTGATCGTCTGCTTTTAATTTTGTTAATTTTTATACATAAAAAAAATATTATATCAAATTATTAAAACATTTTATTTCAAATGAATAATGGAATGGAAAATAATATTTATTTATTTATTTATTTATTTAATGCTTTATATAATTTTTTAATTAACATTTTATTCCACCGTCACTCAAACATTGATCGTCTGGTTTTATTTGTGCTATTATTCGTACGTAAAAGGGAAGAAATTTTACTTATTGTTATTGTTTTGTTGGCCCATACATATGTGTACATCTCCAAAATTTAAAAATCAGTTATATATGCATTTTACATAGCTGGTTATCTCGAAGAAAAACACAATAATTTCCAAAATGTTCATGGTGTGTGTTTCAACGTTGAACAAGATAGTAATGAAATTAATTGTGATAAATTTTCTTTTATATATTTTGCTCATCGTGAAAAGTGTTTATGCTTTGATCATTTTCTTACTTACTTTTAATCATTTTCTGAAAATAAATTCGCAAATTTAAACGTGATTTTTTTTTCTTTATAAAGAGATAATTTTACCCAGTATATTTCTGAAAAATATATCATTATATATTTTTTAATTAAATTTAATACATATCCCCTTTAAGTTATTCATTTATTTTAATATTTTCTCTTATTGCATTTAAATTTAAAAAAAAAAAAAAACTGTGAGCACTCAACGGGATTCGATCCCACGACCTTTCTCACTCAAACTGAACATTCGAACCGCTGCGTTATACTGTCTTCTTAACTGGGTCTGTTTCGTTGGTTTCAATAGAAACAGATAAAAGTTTTAAGGTCATGTCTTCCCCCATGTGGGTTGTTGCAACAAATTTTCACTCTACTCTATGTTTTTGACTATGCTCTTTAATTTAATCTTGATTTGGTTTCAATAGGAATTCTACTGATTCATACTTCCCTTGTTATTCTATTTGTTTGGAAATAATTTTGCTAATATTCAACACTATAGCAAAAACTATAATCAATGGTGCATACAGAACTTTCATCTGGAGGGAACTAATTATAGTTGTCAATTTCAGCACTTTTTGTCCATCGAAAAATTTTATTACAAATTTTTTAGTTTATTTATTTTATTTTTATTTTCATTTTTACTTATTTTTACTGATTTTTATTTATTTATTTACTTATTTATTTATTTTTTATTTATTTTATTTATTTATTTATTTATTTTATATGTATATATATATATATATTTCAAATGTAGGAAATTATTTACTCAACAACTTTTTCCCAAGCTGTAGAGAGCGAAGTGGAATCAGATTTTTCATTAACAATTGTATTGCGATTAAGATAGATAGCTAAATTTTCCAAAAAATCCAACTCGAGAACGCGTTTGACATAAAAAATAATTTTGACTTGCTGAAAATTAAAACTATGACGAGATTCCTAACTATGCTTCGCAATAGAAGATTTAGATATTTCTTGTTTAGCAACATACCGAGAATCTAAACCGTAAACGGCATTCAAGATTTGTTTTTGTTTGACCTATATAAGGTAAATCGTAATTATTACAAAGGACATTATAGATACCCCAGTTATGCAGCTCGGGAGCAAGGGATTTATAGTTGAAAGGAATTGAAGTTTATTAACAGATTTAAAAATAATAATTAAAACGTTTCAAAATCTGGCTAATTTAAAACTTAAGTGTGGATAAAAAAGCAAGACAACAAGGTTATCGGGTTTAATTTTAGATTCATTTAAAAGAGTAGAATTACATGTTGGTCTACTGAACTTTTTAAGAGCTTTATCAATAATAGAGGGGCTAAAACCTCTTTTGATAACAACAGACTTTAAGTAATTAAATTCTTCTTTAAGAGAAAAAGTGTCAGAACAAAGTTTAAGGTCAAGATACACGTAAGTGTAAATGGTGCCAATTTTCTGTTTAGCCCGGTGATTTGAGAGAGCATGGGAAGGGTTGGAAACAGATAAAGGTCTTCCATACACAGAAGCTACCGTGCTCAATGTTATGTACTAAAGTTTGAACCCCTCCGATTTTTTTTCTGGCTACAGCCTTGAATAAGAGGGTTCTGTGAAAGTATTTACATGCAAAAAGTGGCCAGTTCTCATCAAGAGTTAAACAATGTTACCTGCTCTCGCAAATAGTGACACTTAAGCGAGATATGTATTTGTACATATGCACTGAATCGAGCTAAATCAATATTAAATCTAATAAGGAAATTTGAAAATTTTTGGAAATTTGGCGAGAAAAATTGGACTTTATAGAAGGCAACTCTTAAATAGAGGTGTACTTTTAGAGAGGTTTTTAATTGTTGATTGTTATTGAATTTTGACAGATAATTACTTACAATGGCTTTACTGAAAATGCTATTCAATCATTCCAACGTAAATTAAGTTTTATTCCTTTAATTTGAATTTTTATTAATGTCAGTGTCTTTGGGGAGAGCTTCAGCCCCCCACCCCCACCCCATCTCCCTTAGATCCGCCACTGTTCCAAAGCAGTATTTTAAACTTTACGATTATAAGCGGTTGCTACACTGTATATTCCAGGCGTTGCAGCATCAGTATAACGCAAACATTATGCATGATCAATTCATTTAAATTGCCGTGATTCATAATCTTAACTGAATTTTAAAGAAAACCCTTTTACATACGCCTTGCATGTAAAGAAAGTCTGTGTGCATTTACGAAAGAAAAAATTTGTTTGTTGTCTTGTACGAAGTAAAAGAAAGTGTTGCAAAATTGATTCACGTAACGGATGCTTTATCTTGCATAGCTCAAAAATGGTTGATCCTAAAATATTAAACATTTATATTTGCTGCTGTTTTAATATTTAGCTACACAATTTCAATTTTAGTTTTGATATGATCTCCCACTTTACACATATCCACAATTTTAAAAGTTTCAAAGTTTTGTTGTTGTTGTTGTTGTTTTGTGACGTACAGTCGGTAACAAAAGTGTCCGAACACTAGCAAAAATTCCTATGTAAAAAAAGTTCACTTCATACGGTTTTGTTAACTAAATCCTTATCGAATCCTTGTCTTACACTGACTAAGAACAGGATTCGACAAGGATTTATTTCACAAAACCTCGTGAAGTGTACTCTTTTTACATAAGAATTTTTGCTAGTGTTCGAACACTTCTGTTACCGACTGTATGTATGTGTGTGAGTGTGAATGTGTTTATCCATATCTCGCATAACTCAAAACGGTTTGACGTACGAAGTGGAACATTTGTATTTAGCGCTGTTATAACATCTAGTTGTGCACTTAATTTTTTATCACTACATCTCCTTCTGCTTTAGAGATATCGACGAAAATTCAAAATTTTTGGTCATTATATGGCTTACTTTTTTAAAATTTCAAATTTTATCCTTTTCTCTTTTCTAAAAAATGTTGACTGTTTCTATTACCTTAATGGTTTTTGAAAACTATTATCTCATAGTTAGGCTTTTGTGTTATGTTTGTGTCATTTCTCTTCTGCGTAAGTACTTTAACTTGTTTTACTAATCATTGGTACTCAAATTAAATTATCACCGTGACTATTATTTTATTCGAAATAAATCTCATTTAAAATTTAATTATATGTTGGTATTTTCATCTATCTTTTGTTTGCTGAGTGTTACAAAGGTATTAAATTATTCAAATTATAATCGGCTTTGAAATTTTGCGTTTTTAAATCCATATGGCTCCTGTTCTGGTTGTGGCAGGCTGGGTGAGTGTTGCCGGCGTGAAACTAGTTTAACCCCACAGGCAAGTCACAAGTCTTGCTGCCTGCCTCCTTCCTTCCTATCTTGTGTTTCTTAGGTTATTTTTTCATTAATTTTGATAAGTTTATGGTTTTAAGTTAAGATTTGTTGTGTTACTTTATTGATTCGTTTGTTTTGCAGGCTGTTAATTAATAGATCTGGTTTCTTTACATTAGTGTATTTCATCCATTGATAAAAAAAAAAATTAATCTTATTGGTCCTTGGTGTTTCAGTGATCTTGTATCTGTTGCTTGGCTTCTACTATGCTTAATAGATCATCTTTATTATATATATATATATATATATAGTATATATAACCTTATTTCCTTTATTAAAACTAATGTTGCAGTTAAAATACAGTCGGTAACAAAAGTCTCCGAACACTAGCAAAAATTCCTATGTAAAAAAGGTTCACTTAATACAGTTTTGTTAAATAAATCCTTGTCGAATGTTTTTTTTAGACTGATTAAGAACAGGATTCGACAAGGATTTATTTAACAAAACAGTATTAACTCTACTTTTTTTATATAGGAATATTTGCTAGTGTTCGGAGACTTTTGTTACCGACTGTACATGTAAATTCAGGAGAAACATAACAGAAGTATATTGGTTTCAATGAAGGTCGGCTTTGGCAACAAATTTGACGACCAAATTTTGCCCAAACTATTATTTTTATATTTGCCAAAATCTGAAAGTCTTATGTAAATTTTAAACGGAGTTAACATACTTTCTTTGCTATAATAATCTACCAATAACTCACCACTAAGTTTCGCCAAAAATGTATAAAATGAGGACTCGAAGGAATTCCATGGGTCTTGCTTGCCCTTGTATTTCATCTTACTTGTTCTCTTATTTAGCTATAGATATGGATGCAATTGAAGTTACAGATGCTACTTAGTAAAAACGTCCGATCATCGCTTAGTGAATTCCGTTCACTGAATCGCACATTTCGCAAATCTACACCTGAACTCTATTTCTTTGAAGATTTTAACATTTATAAGAACTTAAAAAGATTGTTGATTGTGATTTCACTATACCCCTGTAGTAAAATTTGTATACCTCATTTTGGCTACATACATATTTCATTATCTGTTCTGGCAACTGTGTGTGTTGTTTATTTCTCATACTATAATGTAGCGTGAATGATGTAGCATATTCTAAGTTGATTAAAGTTATAATCTTCGTTTAGACTTGTATCATGTTGTTCTATGTTAATTTAATTAACTGAGAAGCAAAATGAATCTTCGAACAGTTCGCCCTAAATCGTAACATGGAAAAATTACTGAAACTGTGTAAATTCGACGTGGATCCCATGTGTATTTATAATACTGAAGGAAAATAGTAGCATTGGAGAAAAATGTATATCAGTTTTTTGGATTGCATTCCTGAAGAGACAGAGGCGAACAAATTGTCCCTTTTGTGCAGTCATTAATCTTTTGACGTATATCAGTACATTAGCGACTCTGTAAATTATACCGATGCTATATCGCTGTGCAACTCAATTTCGCTCTTTGTACATAAAGAAACGTAATGAAATTTTTGCTAGACATTGCCTAACATCCAGAACTGAGGAAACAGGTGAATCAGTTAGCGAATATTTGCAAGTACTTAAGCAGATGAGCGAGGACTGCAATTTTAAAGTTGATTTTGCAGAGAAATATAAAAATGAATACATCAGTTTATATAAGCTGGTTGCGTCAAAGTCTATTAGAAAACATATCTATTACATTATATGGAGCTTTTGAACAGGCTAGAACTTTAAAACTAGCTGAATTGCATTCAGCTTCCTAGCTCACAACAACAAATCCTACTCCATCAACTACCGTTGACCATGAAGTAAACTGGGTGAAAGATACAATTTCCATTGTGACTGCAGCTACTTCACCCAGACTAGAGAAGTGCTATTTTTGTGGAAATGACAGTCATCCCAGATCTTCATGCCCAGCTAGAGTTCCTTCTTGCAGGAAATGTGGAAGTGAACGTTTTTGCTTCAACAGGTACTTTAGCATTAGTTTCAGAGGCTACATGTTGCCTTTGAAAATCAATGATAAAAACAAAAGTAAATGAGATCGAACTAGAGGCTTTAATCGACACTGGAAGCGCATTGAGTTTCGTATATCAGATTCATATGGCTAAGTGTTGTATTCAAGTCAAATCATGTTTTGGAAAGATACCGAAACTTAATTCTTCCATGACTTCCGATATTATTGAATGTTGCCAAGTAAATTTGAAACTGAAAAACTACTCTTACAAAGATGTTGAACTGTTGATTATGAAGGACTTATGTACAGATGTGTTAATTGGTCATGACATATTGGAATCTCACACTACTGTGGAAATTGGATTCAATGGTGATAGACCACCTCTTACTATTTGCTCTTTAGCTGTTGTGCAACTACTATACCTGTCTCATTATTTGCAAACTTAACTCCAGATTGCATGCCAGTAATCTAAGATGGCCAGACGTCTCCAATTTCTGAGGACAGTCCTCAGTTTGCAAGTTATGTCCTCAGGTACTCGAATACAGTAACATATTCTCATTTGTCCTCATTTTTGAGCTTTTTGCCTACATATTCAATATTTTTTAAATTAAAATTTGAACGCCAGTGACACGACTTGGACCTTATTGTAATTTTTAATACTTACTATACAACCCATCACAATTTAACAAATCTTGATCCATCAGTCCATGAATTTGATTTGAATCACATACAGGGGTCATGGATAAAATCTGAAAACTCTGAACGATTCTGACTCTGAATAGCGCAGCCTGGATTCATATACAGCAGCTTCCATTCACCAACTTTGAAAACTAAACCATTTCGGCTCTATTTTAAGGTTGATGTTGTCTCTCCAAAGTGTTAAAAAAGTGTAGAGTGCAAATTTTTCTAGTGTACAAAAATGGACTTTATGCATCGCGTGTCATTGCAGGTAGATAAAAGTCTCTACTGTAGTCGCTAAACTCGAAATTTTTTTACTTCTGTGTTAGGCACATTGACTATTGACTACATATTACAGTAGACTTCGGACTAGTAACATTTTTGTTCCCGAACATCACATACCTACAAATCCACCAATTCATTCGCCAAACCGACATTCTACTTCCACCAAAGCAGACATTCAACCTCCGTAAAAGCAGGTTTCCTTCAAACCATTTAAAACGTACAAAATCCGAAGAAGAACGAGTTGTTAAAAAAGCGATTATCGCCAAAAGAAGGTGCAAAAACCGCAGTAATGTTCGCGGAATTGTTGTCCATAGCCAGTATAGGGAATTCGTACTCTACTTCTATTAGTACTCAAAGGTTAGCCAATACTACAGCGCCTAGAATATACAGTATGCCAAGAGCATAGACAAGTAGAATTAGACCTTCAACTCCCATTGGCCGTAATGGAAATTTCTTCTAACATTAAAATCACATAGACACTAGCGACACCACTTAGTTTGTAAGAATTATTGTAGCAACCGTGGAGTCAGGTTCCAATGGCTGGCGATTTATCGCTCTTTTTGGCGATTTAAAGAAAAATAACAACCTTAGAAGATTATGGACAGACGGATTTTATAATCGATTTATTTACAAACTTTACTCCCGCCTCACTCCTCCCATTGCCGGAAAGGAAAACGGCAGAATACTTCCTTTTCAGCCTTTTCTTATTTTTAGTAAACTTCGTTTTTTAAAACAGGAAATTGATAATTTCATTGTAATATATTTCAACTTAAATGAATATATATATATATATATATATATATATATATACATATACATATACATGATTTTTTTTTTTTTTTTTTTTTTAAATAGGAAATTTATGATTTCTTTGTAATATTTCACTCTATTTTTTTTATATTTTCAACTTAAATGAAAAAAAATATATATATCACTTTTTTTTCCCAGTTTATTCCATTTAATTGAATTTGAAACTTAAAAATAAGAGAAAAACCGGAATATTTATTAAAAGCTGAATAAATTGTGTAAAGTACTTCATTTTTTCAACACTTAACGTTTAAAAAAAATAGGAATAAGGAATTATTAAATATTTTCACTTTCTAAATATGTCATATCCAGATTAATATTTATTCTTTAGCTTTAAATATGTACTTAACAATTTAGTATTTTCTTCATAAAAACAAACGAAATTTTATATTTTAATTATTAAAAATACTTCTTTTTAACTTTAAAATATTTCATCCAGAAATCTTGCAATATTTATACTTTAATTTTTCATAAATATATTGAAATTTCATTAAAGAAACACAGTTAATATTTTTCTTTGGAAATTAAATGTACTTTTAATAGAAAAATATTAAATGTATACTTTTTTTTTGCTTTCTACTTTTACATCTACTGATATAAAACAGCATTTAATCTATCTCATTAATAAACAAAATCTACTTAATAAGTATAAAACTTTGAATAAACACCATAAAATGCAAGAACTCTCAACAATAGTTTAGGGTTGAATGAAGACACAACCCTTCGTCAGGCAAACAAAATAGGCACAAGGGCTGCCAAAAAAAAAAAAAAAAAAAAAAAAAAAAGTTGCATTTTATGGTGTTTGTTTATTCAAAAATTTGTACTTACCTTTAAATTTCAATTTTTCTTTTTTTTTTTTAATCTTATCTTGTTAAAATTTTAGAACTTTTTCATGTTAATAAGTATCATGGTAATAAAAAAACACTTATAAACAGCATTTTTTTTTTTTTTTTTTTGGGGGGGGGGGGGAATCTTAACAATTGTTTCAGATTAGAATAAAGCACGATATTTCATCAAGAAAACAACATAGGCATGAGTGCTGCAAACAAAGCATTTGCATTTTATTCCAACCCAAAACACAATTCTTGTTTTTGCTTGGTTTTTTTTTTTTTTTTTTTTTTTTCAGTGATTACTTCTTAATGTTAGCTCACTGGACACTTTTATAATTCAAGCTTATATATATTTATCAGAAATTCTTGCGATATTCATTAAAACTTTGATTCAACATTCTTCAAAATTGTGTGTTGAAATTTCATTTTAAAAAGAGGAAGTGAAAGGAAGGAAATAGGTGAATGTCCTCTTTTGTTTAGAGTACTTTGTTTATCAACCATAAATATTTATTACAGATGAAGCATTAGACAATTTTTATATCAACTGTGCAAAAAAAGCCACAGCCGGAAATATAAACACCTGTTATATCTTTAGTTGCATTCTGAACTAATGCCAAATCGGTAATCAGTCAGAGTGTATGTTTTTTTTTTTTTTTTTCCCAGTTCTGGCATTTTTTGCAGAGCTGGAATAATAATTCAACCTTTCATCCTATCTTTAATAACTTTTTCTTTTAGTCATAATTCAGTATTTAAGAGGAGACAATATCTAATTCCGTCAATAGTGAAATCCTATCGCATTCTATGGGAAAATTTATTCACACAATTACTTACTAATATAGTTGAACCTCGTTAACGTGAATCTCAAGGGGAATGAAAAATTTATTCATGTTATCAGTAGTTCACGATATCAATAACAAATCTTCATATAATTAAACTAATCTTCATTTTGATGGGGGTTGTGGAAAAAGTTCATGTTAAAAAAAAAGTAATTCGCGTTAACGAGGTTCGACTGTATATATTTTCTTTTAATTCTGTTTTTTTATTCGGAAAATTCATAACATTTAAATTAGCACTCATTTAAAAAAAAAAAAATTAATTTTGAGTTCAAAAATACATATTTTCACTAACTGCATTTTTACCATTCTTTTATTTGCAACACAAAAAATTAAAAAAATCAATTTTTGCAAAGTGAGTACTAACTGAACGATTGTGAATTTTCTGAATGTAAAAACGGAATTATATATTATAAATGAGTAATTATGGAAGCTAATTTTAACACAGAATAAAATAGGCCACTGACATTAGCGAGTGTAGATATTATCTGCTCTTTCATGATGTATGCCCAGGAATGGGCAATTGAAATTTGTAGCAATTAGTAATTTGATGCTTTCTTTACTTAACGACCCTCTTCACTCACCGTCGCCGGAAGCCCGAGCCAGTGTTATGCTATGGGGAAATTTTCTTTACAAATAACTTATTAACTAATACATATTTTTAAATTCTGTTTTCACATTCAGAAAATTCACAACTGTTAAATTGACGGACCTTTTTTTAAAATGTAATTTTTTAATTTTTAATATTTTATTTCGAAATTGCAAAATGGAAAAATTTCACATATTGAAAATTCGTATTTTGCAGCTTCAAAATAAAATATAAAAAATTAAAAAAATATTTTTTTAGAAAAGGTGCGTCAATTTAACAGCTGGGAACTTTCAGAATGTGAAAACAGAATTTTAAAATATGTATTAGTTAATAAGTTATTTGTAAGGAAAAATTTCCCATAGAATAACATTAGTTTCAGCTTCCGGCGGCGGTGAGTGAAGAGGGCCCTTAACACCGCACCTACTTACAATTGTAACAACTGTCAGATATCATAATTTTTAAAACCCTGCAAAATGATTTTTTCTTTCCTTTTTTTTAATCTTTGCTTTGAATTTTTTATAAATACATGTCTCCGTTTGCAATTTCGTTAAATAAAGTTGCATATTGCACTTTAATTGTAGAAAAGTGTTAATATTTTGAAATGGAACAAGTCATTCATTCATTTACCTTTAATGATATAAAAAATGTAATTTACAGCAAACAATGATTTCATGCTTGTCCGCTGTACCATCCTCATCTACTTGTAAATTTTATTAAACTATGTAATCTACAGTTTAAACTACATCAGTGCTGAAAAAGTAATAAGTTAAAAAGTTTGCGAAAACACCATAAATTTAATGGGGGGGGGGGGGATACTCAACAATATTTTAGGTGTGAATTAAAATAATGACTGTCAGGTAAACTTACGGATTGTGGTTTTAATTTGATCAAAAGACAATTGTGAGATTTTTGCAATTTATGGTATTTCCATAAACTTTGACTAATTATGGAATCCAAAGTTCATAAAATAGTTAAGAGATATTTAGAAATAATACACTGACATTTTTTTCCTTCACTTTTTTTTGCATAATTGTGCAGTGCAGTGTGCTTAAAAATACAAAATAAGAATTTAAAAATCTGTCCTATTTTCAATAGTAAAATTCTTTTTGAAGTAATAAATAAATCCTTCATTAGAAACAATGCTATAATCTTGTTATATAGGAAGTAATATTCTTTAAAACAGGATTTGGATTTATTGTCATCAAAATTACTTCTTAATTTTTACATAATCACATAATCTTTATTTTCCACAATCTTTTTCACTTATTAACACATTCGCGACCGCTGATGTGAATTCATGTCATTTCAACTTCTATAGCTAGTTGCCGCTGACATAAATGCACGTCTTTTCAGATTCTATTCCTGGTTACCGCTGGCGTGAATTCATGTCATTTTAAGAATTTCTATTGAAACAATACTTCAGTATTATTTCGATAGTATTATTAGAGTATCAATTCTTTGATACTATTATAGGTTTGTTCTATTACTATCAGGGATTAATCCAGCTTTTTAAAAATGGTACCCCATTTGTGAATTTATAAAATAATTTGTGAAAACATCAAGTAAGTTTATGAAAATTAATGATATTTCAGAACAATTAACTATAATATGTAAAGCGGTTTTTTTTTTTTTTTTTTTTTTTTTTTTTTAAATTTTAAAATACATTTAAAAAATAAAATGAAACAGTTGTAAAAATAAATATATGTATGGGCGAGTGTGAGATAAGTAGGTGTTTACTTAGACATTTATCATTGTCTCCAGTAAATATTCAGATTGAGGGTATTTTTCTGTGTTCGATGCAGTGAAGCTTATAAAATATTTTAGTGTGCATTGCTGAGAATTGACTTTGTGAAGGTACCTTTTTGCTGAAAGTTGAATTTGTGAAAGTACCTCAATGCTAAAAATTGTCTTTGTGAAAGTGCCTCAATGCGGCACTAAATTTGTTCTGGATTAACCTCTGACTATATAACTAACCTTCATTCCAAGCTTCAGGTAATTATAAGAGTAACATTTCAAAACATTACATTGAACTTTTATTCATGTTTGAACATCAAAAGTTTGCAGCAACTAGCTGTAGTTTACTTCAATATTCCCCGGCAATCAGTGTTAAAAAAGGCAAAAGTATGCCGGTCACGAAAATGTTAAGTTATGGAAACATGCTAATACTGATTAACTTTTTAATTGTAATTTTTATTTTATTTTTTTTATTTTATTTTAGGACTACTATAAGAAATATATCTCTTCACACACAGGTGATCATGAATTAATTAAAAAATACCTGATATTTTAGCAAGAAATTTTCATGCAAAGAGAAAACATTCTTATTGCAGGAAGGTACAATTCTCTCATTATAAAAAAATTCTAACTATGTTTAGCAGTCATGTGAAATTGAGATTTCAGTCCTACTTTATGAATTTCAATTGTTGAACATAAGGACTAGGCGTTAAATCACTCTCTTGTTGAATATAAGAAGGGAAAGGCGTTGAAGTACTCTCTGGTTGAAATGAAGAAGGATCAGGTGTTGAAGATGAAGACACTTGATTATATTCTCCAGGCATTAACACTGAAATGATAGAAGGTTCGATTTGCCTTGAACTCTCTGAGACACCAGTAGTATCATCTGGCAGAGCATATCTAATCAATTTAGTCTTTAATGTAGAAGTAAATGCATTATCACTAAAGTGATCAGCACACAATCGTCCGTAACACTGTACATAAGTTTCACTTTTTTCTTCCAGCAAATTTGATTTTCCTGTAAGTGCTAGCCATTGTTTCATCCTAGTGTTAAAAAAAAAAAAAAAAAAAAAAAAAAAAACTATTAGAGGCATATATATATATGTATATATATATATATATATAATATTTCACTTCAGAGACTTCCATGAATAATAAAAATAAATAAATAATGCATTTACTATAACAAATCCACTGCCATATGATTTTTTAAAAATTTCTTTGATATTTGAAAAGTAAGTTTTTGCAGTGGAAATTCTTATGATCAAAAGTTTATATTTATTTTTTGCATGTAATGAAATTGTTATTTATTTGTGTTATGTATAATATATAAACACATTTAATAATTTTTATTTTAAAACAATACATATGCAAGTTTCCGTTGGAGCAGTTAAAATGGCAGGAACTAAGAAATAATGGTAAATGATCCATAAAATGTGAATAAAAATTTAATATGTAAGTAAACAATTAAAAAAATCTGGTGTGAAACAACTACAAGACTTCCATTGCCCACTATTACACATATTATACACACTTTTTGGAGATATTATATGCATTGTTTGGAATTTCCCAGTAAGAGAAACTTGAGATACACGTGTAAAACAGAGTTTACACAGCGAGTTAAAAAATAAGAAAAAAATAATGATAAGAGTTACTTTTTTTAAAAACCAACTTCCGAGATCTTAAACGGAACTATCTAATCAGAATGACTGTAACTTGGCATACTCAATTACTGACCGGCAAACAATAATTACATACAAAAGGATACTTAAAAGGGAGCTAATATGGCAAATTTAAAAAAGATCTGTATAGCCATTTTTAAAGGAACCTGCACTTGGGAGACCAGAAATTGAGCTATTTATACAGTACGCCTATCAATTTTCCTTAACTTACCAACTATATCATTTGAAAGGACATATAACAGTGTTTATACAACAATTTTGCAGAAAATTGTTAGTTCCATTTTCGAAATACAGATTTACTGCCCCACTTCCAGTTTCCGATGACCCACTTCCGACTTTTCAATCTCAAAATTACGAAGGTTTTGTAAAATAAAACTAAATACATTAAAAGCTACAAGTAAACAAAACTATTCAAAGAAAAGTATGACTAATTATTCAATTCAAAAAGAAATTAATAAACAAAACACAGAAATTATGATTTAATGTTTATTTAAACATGTATAAAGCTAGAAAGTTATAATTTTTAATGACTGTTTTACATGTATAATGGTTGAATAATCTATATAAAAAAAGTATCTGTGAACGTTGTAGCTGTTAGAGACCCTCACATATCACTGCGAACAGCTGAACTCCATTTTATTATATAGGGAAAAATTTTATGAGAATTAAGGATTTTTTTTTTTTTTTAATTCTGTTTTAATTATCGAAAAATTAAATTTGATTTTGTTTTTCACAAAATATATTTATTTAATTTTTAATACTTCATACTGAAGTTACAAAGTGGAAAAAAATGATCAAAGCTCATCTTTGCACTTTATAATTTCAAAATAAAACATAAACAAACAAACAAAAAAAAACTGAGGAAAGTGAGAAGTTAAATTTACAGAAAAGCTAAAAATTCTCACCCCTGGTTGTTACACAAATTTTTGTGGATTGATGAAGTTTCTTATTAAAAAAGATATGGGTCTTACAAAGAATTAAAAATGTTTGTAAAATGATTTAAAATTTAAGAGGATCAAGCTGAAATTGATGTTGAATAGCGAAGATATTGAGCTTATCTGTATGAAAATTTATAGAACATAAATGAACACTTACTTCATATGTTTAAATGTAAACAATAAAAGGTAAAAATTTATATTTGATACTTATCACAATCCAAAATTTAGTTGTGTTTAAAAACACAGATAAACAGACAATGAATACCCTTGTTTGAGTGTAAAAATAAAATTTGCACATCAAATATTTCCAAATAATATGAGATTAAGTATACCGGAAGCAATTTGCATACACATAAACTGATTAAAATTTTCATTAAAAATGATTACTCTTAAGCCACAGCATTTTAACAAAAAAAAAAAAAAAAAAAAAAAATTGCTGTAATAGGGTGGAACAATTATAATCGACTGGACATAACAACATGATTAATTTCTAACTTTTAAAAATACACAGAGTGGGGGCAAATGTCACTCGACACACACACACACACACACACATACATATATATATATATATTCCATTGAAAAACAGCTCTTGCAAACAAAATTTATCGTTAAAATTATTTTATGATTATGAAATATACTGATATCTAATAATAGTACAGGATAGATAAAGCAGTTTCTATAATGAATACGATTATGATTGCGATTGGAAATTTGTACATCGAGGTGTTTGTATTCAGTCTTAAAAAAAAAAAGTAAGACCTTCAGAAAGCATCTGATTATACTGAACTAAATAAAGAATGCAATAGTTTATATAATTAGGTGGTAATAATTATAAAATTTTGTAAGAAGAAAAAATTTCTAAATCGCAGATGTTCTTTGTTTCGTTTTGCTAAACAGTTAATAGACAAAAAAATAATTTATAACAAGGCATAAATCTACTAAAAAGAAATAGAAATATTTGCAAGAAATACCTCTTAGGATCTTTGGGGAACATAAATAATTTGTTTTGTGAAGAATCAGCATTGGAGAGGCACAATACACACCGGTCACGTTTCAGAGACGACATCCATTATTCTTGAAAGTCATGTCTTGTGAAATAATACCTGAAATAAATAAATTAGCAGTACATAATATACATACACAATAAGCAAAATATATATATATAAAAAAATAAATAAAAATAAAAAAAATACTCATCTTTCAAGAAAATTGTTCTCATATAGCCCGATCTCAAAAACACTCAGCTAAGAAAGAATTCGAAGATTCGAATGAAGTCACCACAGTGCTGGGAATTGGCAAACGTCCAAAAGCGCCAGGCTGCCAAGGAATATCGCCGCGGCTGTTTGTTTACAATATTAGTTTCTTACAAAGTGAGTGGGGGCGCTGGAAGTAAAGGCTCGAGTTGAAGGTCTAATTCTACTTGTCTATGGCCAAGAGCTTATAACTGAATGCTTAAATACTGCTAAAATCCTCCCAGAGAGCGCTATGATCGATTTTTTTTTCTGAAATCGTAAACACTGCATAAGAATTCATAGGCTTTTCCCATTTTCATCTGCTCAATCACGTGATCTAGGCTGGAATTGCAGTGCCTCGGTCTTACGACTGATCTTAATCTTACGATTCATCGTAAGAATGGGCGTGTTTAAGAACGATTTTAACTTGGTGCCTCAAGCATAAGTCATTAGCTGTCCTCAGCGGGAGAAACGAGGCAGCCAACTGGAGACGCAGAACGATCTATGTTGTGATTGCGTGCGCATCCAGTTACTATTCGGCTTAAGATATCTCTGAGGTCGTCGTAAGATCGTGAAACACTGCAATACGATTTGCGTTTTGTTTCCATCTTAAGACAGAATTTACGCTTAAGATAGTCTCAAGCGAGTCACCGTAATCCCAGCCCTAAGAACATAAATAACCAATAAGTATATTAATTTCGGTTTTTCAAGCAATAAACTCGATCGTATGAACCTCTGGTGAGAGGTTTAATTAGTAGGACCGTGATTTGCTGGTCGCTTTCCACACTACGTATTCTAGGCGCTGTACCAAATTAGGTTCATTGTAGAGAATATGTGAGATAAATATGAAGAAAAAACAAGTTATAAAAGTGCTTGATAGAGCATTGTCTGAATCAATTTATATAGGCTGTTTTAAACTGAAAGACATAAAATTATACCCCATAACCCCTCCCCCCATACGATATTTAAATGCTGGAGATGGAATTAAAGTGGAAATATTGGAAAAAGAAAACCTCAGAAACGAAATTTCTGAAATAATCAGTGGTTATGCAATTTCACAGTAATTATGAATTTTTTCAATAGAAACTTCATTTATATTGAAACAGTAATATTGTGTTTCTATCAGAAGATTTTTAATCTTTTAAAAACTATACTTTAAAATGTTAACATGAAATAAATGAATTAGCAATCAAAGTGGAGGAAGAAAACGAATATTCAAATATTTTACATTAAACTAGAAGTTCTTGGATCACTAAACACATTTTAACTTAGACAAAATTTAAATAACACATTTTATATGGAAAAAAAGAAATCAAATTCATTTTAAGAAGAATGAAAAGTAACCAGGCCTAAACCTTTTTGACATGACGCCCTATTTCTATACTGACTGAGCTACCTCGTCGATATCCAACTAACACGGCACTATCTGTTCACTAAAAGTTGTAAAATTGCCGATCAGATGTCTACAGAATAGTTCAGCTGATAGAATACTAGCGCACTGAGCCAAAAGGCCCAGGTTCGATTCTTGCCTGATCGCTTTCTGCCGTTGTTGAAATTTATTCGGCCTTGTTGAATCACTTCCATTTAAAATGGTTATGGTAATGTTTAAAGTAAAATTTTCGTCTTTGAGTATTAAGAATCAATAAAAGTATTATCGAAGCAGATATAAAATACTTTAGAAGCAATTTAGGTATGAATGACACTGTTGGCAGAAATTTCATTGTTACGTGTTCTTCTTTGATTCCTTCAGATGTACAATTAAAGAATGATATTTGATTTGATTACTGATTTTAGAATATACCATCTACTTTTATCAGACATTTAACTTTTTAACTCATTCTCAATAGCTATGGTGTCTTGAATCTCTTATTTACTTAAAACTGGGTACATGTTGTTGCAAAACTGAACCAAACTCGGACGACAACCACATTAGTTTTAAAAAGTTCCCATTATCTCTTATATTATTAAAATCTGTACGCGTGTGTGTGTCTGTCTGTCTGTTTGTCTGTGAGAAACGGCTAGAAGCAGCTAAAGCACGGCCACTAATGGTCTCACGGTCTTCGGACAGGTATCGTCGGACGGAGAATTTATCGCAGATGTACGTCATCTAATTTTATAAACGATGTGAGCCTAATTAGCGGAGATATTAATTAAAACGTCGACCTAATTCTACCGAAAAATGACCGAGAATTCATGGCTAAATGAATAAAAGAGACATTTTTACGGAAAAAGTGGAAAATAAATTAGAAATATCAGTCGTATTGTTACAAACAAGGTACCATTGGAAAGGGCTTTTTTTTTTTTTTAATCCGATGGTTTAAACGGCTTATCGATCGGACAATTACATTTTTTTAAATTAACTAAACTATAAAAAAAATGTTGGCAACAAATCACAAGAATTTTAGCTTCACATACGATTGTCTAGACAGCGGAAGCGAAAAAAAAAACACCTGCCACTGATTGAGAATCAGATGTATTTTGACTGGGATGAAAAATTGCAAATTTCTATTTTCTTCAATTTTTCACTTTCGCACACGACACTTAGTATACAATCCTAACACCACAAAACAAACTTGCAGTTCAAATTTCCTCGATTCTGGTCAATAAAAACAAAGCTCACATTTTAATTCCAAATTAAATTTTATCTTAACACGCCTGACATTATATCTCTCGAAAGAGGATGCCAGTTTCTATAGCAACACAAATACACTTAAAGTAAAAATATTTCTTTTTCTATTTACTTCCATTAACCGACTACCGTAGGTAATGGAATTCGAAATTTCACCTGACTTACACGTTTTGAGGTGTCATGGCGCTGTAATATATTACAAATGGAATATTTCAGATTCTAATTATGTTTAATTTTTTTTAATACGTCATTCGATACACATTTTAAAGTACTTTTACATTATCGAAAGTGGAATTCGAGATTTCACCTGACTTACAAGTTTTGAGGTTTCCTGAATCGGTTTTCTTTTGCATCTCAGCTACTAATTAAAATTATTTCATAAGTAATACATCATTTGAAAGCTTTGTTGACTTGGAATCGAACAGTAGATTACAGAAATTTCTACCGCCAGATGGCGCTGTAATATTTTAAAATTTCAATATTTCAATTTCTAACTATGATTAAATTATTTTTAATACATCATTCGAATGATAATTTAAAGTTATTTTAAAGTTATTTTATATTATCGAAAGTTTTCACCAGATTTACACGTTTTGAGGTCTCCTGATTAGGTTTTCTTTTGCATCTCAGCTAATTGAGTTAGACCGTTCAAAATTTGTATTGTAACAATATATGTAGGTTAATTAGGAGGGGCTGAAAGGGTGGGGAAGAAATAGGCGTGCACCGCTCGCGTATCCCCTAACTTGTGCGCGTAGCGCGCAAGGGACTGCGCTGCCGAAGGCACTGGGATCCGGTCCGACTTTTTAACCGATGAGAAATGATTTTTTTCTTTTCTTTTCTTAAGAATGAAAATTTGATTTGAGAAGGAATTTGTGCGCGGAGCGCACATATATCTTCACATGTACGCGCGCAGCGCGCATGGGTCTGCGCAGCCGAAGGCAGTGGGGACCCGGGGCGACTTTTTACCCGATCAGATTTGATTCTTTTTTAAATTTCTTTTCTTAAGACTAAAAGTTACTGTTAGTGATTCATTAATTATAATGATTCATTTGAAAATACTGACCCGCTAGTATGACATTAAAAACTGAATCATTCATTTCTTATTAGCTGTATGACATTAATTTGACCTAACTCAGTTTAATAAATATTTAAACCTTAATTGGGTTTTTAATAAAATTTGCATCGATAATATAATTAATGTTTGCGTTTTTTTAAGTTAAATAAAAGTTTAAAAAAATTTGAATAATATATAAATTTCTCTACTACCTGACAAAACAGTAATGATGAATGTACGATGAATGATGAATTACTTTAAATAACAAAAAGGTTCCTAAACTGAAAACTTTCACTTGCAGTACAAACTTTTTCACTTGAACAGAAAATTCTTAAAAATAGTTAATACATCTAAATAATATATGGATTTTTCCCCTACTAGACATCTACAATAACTAAAAATGATGAATTCGCTTTTATGAACAAAAGAATATTTTTAAACCGGAAAATCTTGTCTTGCAAATAAAGTTCAAACTTCTGCACTTCAACATAAAAATTTATTTTTAAAATTCTTTTTAAAAAAGTAAAATCATTTTTATTAAATTCCAATATTATAAGGTTGCACAGATTATTTTGAAATTTAAAAATATTTTATTTTTTAATTCATTTTTCTGATGCATGCAATTATAAATTAAATAAACCACTTTCAGTAACTTACATTGACTTTGTAATTTATAAAATTTTAAAAATGGATAATGAAAATTTATATTAAATTTTCAAATTTTCAAAATGTTTCTATGTACTCACTTTTACTTGTAATATATCTAATAAACGTATGAAGAATAATGTGTAATTCTTAAGAGAACCAAGTCAATGTCTATACGTTTAAACCTAAATACTTAATGATTTTAAAATAAATAAAATAGTGCAAAATATGAAAACAATATATAAATTATATTCTTCATTAATTTACCTGTTGAATAAAGACATTAAATGAAAGAAATGGCCTGTTTTAAACATATATATGTATGCAGTATGTGAAAATTGTCTATGACTACAGCGAAGTATTTAAAAAAAAAAAAAAAAAAAAGTTAATTCGTTTAAAGTTTTTTTATAAAGGTCAGTCTTGTAAAAAGGACAAATATATATAAAAATGGCCCTCACTTTTAAAATCTTGATAGCTCTAAATTTATATTATTCTTTTATGTTCCTTTTTTAAAAATAAGTCGATAAAAGTGTTGAATCTAAAAGCTAAGAAAAGTATTGAAAACTAGTTAAAGTAATAAATTTGGGTCAGAAATACATACCCTGAAATTTCAAGCAACTAATTACGAACATTTTAATGATTGAAACAATGCATATATGATTATTATTTTTTTCTTTTTTACTTAAATTACACGGGGGGGGGATATTTATAGCAGTAATTTTATGTGTAATTTGAAGCAGAATATACAAGGTGAACTAAAATCTTGCCCTGATTATAAAAATTCATTGCAAAATAACCGTTTGATATAATAATGTAACTTTTGTGTCATTGGATAGGCCATGTTTAGTAGTTGTTTTGTGCAATCGATGGTGCGAGTGCTTCTGCAAGAGTGACTCAGGGGAACATTTGTAAAGAAGACATCATTTTCGGCCGAAACGGCGTCGATTCAAGAAAAAGACCAATGTGTTCTTTGGTTTCACGAAACGAAATCACCCATTAATGTTCATCGTAAATTTCGACGTGATTATGAACGCAACCCTCCTGATGCAAAATCAATAAAGCGATGATATGAAAGGTTTAAATAAACAAGCAGCGTTAAGGATCTTTCGATAAGTAGCAGGCCTAGTGTGAGTGAAGCAACTGTTGATCTCATTCGGCGATCGTTTCAACAGTCTTCTATTAAATCAACTCGTCAAACATCACTTGAACTTCAAACACCGTAAACAAGTTTGGTAAGAATTCTTCATAAAAGGTTTCGGTTGCATGCTTATAAAGTGCAACTCCTACAGGTCTTTCAATCAGATGATTTCTCGGACACTTGGGGGGAGCCTGAATACCGCTTAGACATTTTCCGAACTACCAAGGGGGCACACGTTGAAATTTACTGAGGTAAATGGTCTTATAAAATATGTATGACAGTACTTAAAATATACCCAAACAAACACACGTCTAATTATAATAGTTTGAGCACAAAAAATACGTATAATCAAGGCAAGACTTTTGGTTCACCCTTTATATTTGTCCCTAAAGAAAAAAATTTAACTGTCTTGTTTTTCTACCGTTTTACGAAAATATTCTCTTCATCTCTATTTTTATGTAATTGAAATTTTCCAGCCGCTGTAGTATATTGTCTCAGTTGTCCCCTTTAGGTAGGACCCTGGGTATAGAACTTGCAATCCTCTGATTACACCTTACAATCTTGATGTTCCGCTAAATGGGCTGCCACGGCCCTCGCGTAGTTTTGGAAAGTAGTCTACGTCTATAATGTATGTGGGACATATTATTTTTCGTTTTAAACTTTTCTCCAGTTTGAGGAAAATCTATTTAATATTAGTTTTTAAAAAAACATTAAAATATGAAGATGAATGAATATTTTATAAGTTAAAAAACGTATTTAGAAGCATTATTCATGTTTGCTTTTAAATAATTTACCCAAACATTGTTGGAAAAGAAAAAAAAATAATGTTAGTTATATAATTTAATAAAGAAGCATCACAAAACTGGCGTTGTAAAAATTATTGCTTACAAACTTTGAATAAACACCATAAAATGCAATAAACTCGCAACAATTGTTTCGGGTCGAAAAAACACACGACCCTTCATCAGGCGAACAAAGTAAGCACGAGTGCTGCAGTCAAAGCGGCAACGCACAAAATCGTTTAAAATGAAAAGAAAAAGTTTATAAAGTAGAAAGTAAGTATAGCTACCGGTGTGAGTAGAATCGAACAAAAAACAAGAAAATAAATAAATGAGTGAGATTAAATATATAACAATCTAAGGATAACAAAAATTAAACTAAAATCTAAGTTACGTGAGTAATTTCCAAGCATCAGAGAAGAAAGGAGTGGAAGAAATATCATTAACAAGATTTTTCGAATTTTTAAATATGTAAAATGCTTCATGAATATCCAAATGGGAGGAACAGACAGGAGATGAAATTATGTTAGTTTTGGAAAAATCAAAACGATGACCTTGAGACCAGCAGTGGGAAGCAATAGAAGATTTGGTAATCTCTTCATTACGAACATTCCGACGGTGCTCATTTATTCTGTATTTCAAACGCCTCCTAGTTTGACCAATATAACCTAAGTTGCAGGACGAACACGGAATTAAATAAATTCCAGAACGGTTTTCGGTGGGAATGGGATCCTTAAGAGAAGACAATTTAATTTTATTGACGGGTTTGTAAATAACTTTGAAACCAAACGGTGAAAGAATTTTAGAGATTTTAAATGAGAGTGAAGAATAAAAAGGTAAAACAACTTGGATGAGACTGTGATCGTTTAATTTGGGAGCAGAACGTTTAGGATTCTTAAATTTATATAGAGCTTTATCAATGATGGATGGGTTATAGCCACGAGAGAGAGCAAGAGATTTTAAATGATTAATTTCTTTCGAAAGATTAGACGGATCAGAACAAATGTGTAAGGCACGGTAAACATAAGTGTAAAAAGCAGACATTTTTTGTTGAGGGGCGTGGTTAGAGAGAACATGCGGCGGCAAAGAGACTGAGAATGGTTTTCTAAAAACAGTAGTTGAGAAACAATCCTTTTCAATGAAGCATTTTACATATTTAAAAATTCGAAAAATCTTGTTAATGATATTTCTTCCACTCCTTTCTTCTCTGATGCTTGGAAATTACTCACGTAACTTAGATTTTAGTTTAATTTTTGTTATCCTTAGATTGTTATATATTTAATCTCACTCATTTATTTATTTTCTTGTTTTTTGTTCGATTCTACTCACACCGGTAGCTATACTTACTTTCTACTTTATAAACTTTTTCTTTTCATTTTAAACGATTTTGTGCGTTGCCGCTTTGACTGCAGCACTCGTGCTTACTTTGTTCGCCTGATGAAGGGTCGTGTGTTTTTTCGACCCGAAACAATTGTTGCGAGTTTATTGCATTTTATGGTGTTTATTCAAAGTTTGTAAGCAATAATGTTAGTTATAGTTGCTTGTTATCAAGGTTGTATCAAGGTTGAGGTTGTGATTGAGTAGGTTTTACATCGCACTTGAGTTATGTTATTGTCATTTGGCAAAGCTTCTGGGACTTATCTAAAGTGTGTTCCGGACACATGCCATTGCTGGTAATCTGTGGTGGAAACTTTTGCTTAAGTTAAATTAATACAATACATTAAAATGAAATAAAATTTTTTAATAAACTTATAAGAATATCGTTATATGTGCTCTATCTGCTGCTGTCGTACATAAGGTCATACATATTTTGCTGTGAAACATCAAAATTCTAAGAACCAGTTGCCAAGAAAGCTATTATCGCCAAAAGAAAGCGCAAAAACCACAGTGATGTTCCGGGAATTTTTCTCCATAGCCACTATAGGGAATCCGTACTCTACTATTATATCTGCTGGATGGTTTAAAAACCAAATGTCAAGCACATGCAGCCGCACACTCTGCCCACAGTGTCATACATCTGTTACACATCAACAGGCTGGGAAGTGAACAGTTCTTCCCGAACGGGTGTGTTAGAAACATTGAATTCAAAGACACAGCATAGTTACTTTGGAAAATTTTGTGAAGAAACTCAGTCTCTAGGAACATCTGCTGACATAAATGCTGGTTTTATCCGATCCAATAAAATCGTAGTTGCACGGCTGTTAATATCTGTATAATAAAACTCTTATGCTATCTTTTGAGCACCATCGTATGAATTTTATAAATGCTTTCGCTCATCATCATGTCGCAGGAACACATATGCACAATCTTTTAAATGAGGGTGGATAAAAGTGGTATTAGCTCTATGTCGGGAAGAGGCGCTAAAGCAAGCCTTCATTTCCGCAAAAAACTGCTGAGGCAGTAAAAAAAATTAAAAAAAACTCAAGAAATCGCTACAATTCCTTAAGCGTTTCAGGTTGTAGATAATCTAAAATGGGTGCCACCTTGTAAGGCTTGGTTTACAGCCT
Source organism: Salticus scenicus (assembly GCA_963930645.1). Lineage (NCBI taxonomy): Eukaryota > Metazoa > Arthropoda > Arachnida > Araneae > Salticidae > Salticus > Salticus scenicus. Next base: position 157,736,625 of record OZ005651.1, on the reverse strand, counting down.
CTGGCCGTATTAACCCTTTCCCTGCCATTGACGAGCTATTTCGTCAGTCATTTGCTTGCTATAACTCACCACTGACGAGATAACTCGTTTACAGTGTTTGCCTAATTCCCCCTTATGTTGTCACCACACCAGCTGTGTGGCAACTAAGCCACACCTTTAACTAGTGATTAGTTATAAAACAGGCAACAGATGACGGGCAATATTGGGAGCAGTGAAAGGATTAACGAATACAAAATGACAATACAGGGTTTGTCCGGAAAGTAATAGGACTGAGTCGATTTAAAAAAATTTATTGAGCCAATCGTTACAATTCTTTAAAAACTTTCAAAATAGGCTCCTTTTGCGTCGATGCAGCGCTGCCAGCGCGATTTCCAAGCATTGAAGGCGTCACGGAAGGCATTCTCCGGAATAGCCTTGAGAGCGGCGGTGCAAGCTGCTTGGATCCCCTCTGTCGTCTCAAAATGCTTGCCTTTCATCGGCCTTTTCAGGCGAGGAAACAAAAAGAAGTCCGGGGGGCCCACATCAGGGCTGTAGGGCGGCTGCGGAAGCGTTGAGATGCCGGCCTTGGTCAGGTAGCTGTTCACAAGAAAGGCGGTGTGAGCCGGGGCGTTGTCGTGGTGCAGCTTCCAGTCGGCTGCGATGTCTTGTCGGACCCGATTGACCCTTCGTTTGAGTCTCTTGAGCACTTCCACGTAAAACTTGGCGTTGACGGTTTGTTCAGGAGGAACAAATTCATGGTGGACGATGCCTTTGATGTCAAAAAAGACAATGAGCATCGTTTTCACTTTGGATTTGCTCATTCTTCCCTTTCTTGTCGAGGAGACGCCGGCGTGTGCCACTCGGAAGATTGCCTCTTTGTCTCAGGATCATACTCAAAGATCCATGACTCGTCACCTGTGATTACGTTATTCAAAAATTGGGGGGCATTTTCGGCTTGCACCACTCACAGAAACACGTCGCGCGAAAAAGCCTGTCCTGACTCTCCAGGTGCTCGGAGATAACTGACCAGCCGCTCGTTCGTTGGCTAGGAACGCCCTCTACCGGATCCAGTCGGTGCGCGCACGCTCCGAAGTACAGTCACGGCGGAAGAAAATCAGTCCTATTACTTTCCGGACAAACCCTGTATTGCTAACTTCAATGAAAACAACTTTAGTAAAAATTTAACATCTGTTTATTATGAACTTTGAATAGGGTATAATGGACTTTCACACAAACACTTAACTTAAATAAACTTAAGAGATCTTAAATCTTAAGAAACTGTAAAGTTACTGGCTCACCGAACTTGAATTAAATCTTATATCAATTAAATCTTATATACTCTTGATTTAGCCTGAGAAGCGAGGTCGCACTATTTCACATTAAGAAATGATTAACTCCAAAGTTTTTACGGAGCACCCTCGTAACTCTCAGTCTAAAATTCGATCTTCAACACTGTAAAAAAACACCATCCAAAAAGCACAGTTCCCTAATTCGGAGGTTTCATTTAAAAAAATGAACTGGCGAAACGATTCAGTTCATTTTCCCTAAAACAACCATCCTAAAAATACCGATATCTAGCGGAACACAAAAACCTTTACAACTTCTTTCCAACGCTTTCTATATCACCACTTCCACTGAACCAAACGCCGTGCTAAATTCTACCAACTGATAATTTTCTTTTACACAAACCCAACTCGTCCATGCATACCCTTACATTTTCATCGAGACCATCGCCAATTAACACTAGATATAAAGGACTTATTTATACATGAAAAGCTAAAGATTTGGCTGCAGTTCTGATAAATTGAAAATAAAATGATAAATTAAAACAATGTTATAAGCTTATCTGTATATCAAAGTCTTTAAAATTGCCGTTTATATTAAGTAAACAACATATTATTTGTTTTAGAGCTTTCTAATTTGTTTTTTCCCCGCAAAGTTCCCAAATTTCCCAGTTTTTCCCTCCAAAACTCCCGGGGTTTTTCCTTTGGTTTTAAATTTCCGGATTTTTTGCATCTCTACTCGTGATCAGAGCTCTCGGCTGTTGGCGATGAGCCTCTTCCGCCAAGTGTATTGGCGAAGGGCATTTTTTCTAATCCCACTCTCTTCAGAAAAAGGTGCCTTCTGATTGGCTGAATCCTTTGCGTATTTATCGGCTATCGTAGAAGCGAAAGAGAAAAGAAAATTAAGGGTGAAGAGGAAGGTGTTGATTGTTGATATAGAGCAGTTTCATATGACGTCATAGTGACGTAGATGGAGGGCTATCAACTCCCCGTGAAAATAAATAGACGCCATTTTTAGAACAGTAAGCAAATGGCAGTTGAAAGCAGCTCACAGCACCATGGCAACCGCGCATAGCAACCAATAATGGAGGGCACGCTGTCCACGTTGCCATGCTGTTATCAGCTGTTTGCAACTGCCCTATTGACAAAAGATTTGAAGAATTACTAAGAATAAAAATAATATATTAATTTAATATATATTGCGTAATTGATAATTTTGTGTACAATAGATTATCTGTTTAAAAAAAACTGTTTAAAGAGATTACGAAATCTTTCAAATTTATAAAATTAAATATTTTTATTTAGTTCTTTTTTTTTTTTTTTTTTCCAACTGCACTTGTATTATTGTGAAATGTAGAGGTCTAGCTCAATAAATGTAGTTATAATTAAAAGTGTAATATATCTTTCATGGATTTTTTAAATTGTATTGATGTCTGTTTTCATTTTTTCAACAAGAAATATCTATAGAGCTGTTAATTACTGGAAAACGTAACATTAAATTTTATGTGTGTGTTTGTATAAATTATTAAATTTCTATTTAATTTAATAAGATCATTAACTAGTTATTCAGTAGATTTTATTCATAATGAAATTGCTATTAATGACTTTGCCAGTGTCGATTTTACTAGGGTGAATAGACATATAAAGAAATACAACTAATCAGAAAAACAAGTTATTTGTTTACAAAATTAATTTGTTTAAAAAAAAAAAAAAACCCTCTGAATCAAAAGTTTTTTAGTTTAAAAATAAAATGTAAAATTACACCAGAAAATTAGCAAATTTAAATTGTATAATTTAGCAATTTATAATAAATATGTTAAATTTAATTTTAAAAACCAAAATAACAAATTGCTTAAAAATGAAATTTAATTTTTTGATTGGTTACTCATTACATAAAATTTAGAATCAAAGTGAACACTCAGTCTCATTTTCTGATGAAAGATCAATTAAGCTAGTTTCTTCAATGATAGACAACTTATCTAATTCTTCATCATCAATATTACCTACTTTATATACCAGGTGTATAAGCTTAAATCCGCTGTTTTTAGTAATAAAAACACATTTATTTTTTATATAAAGCAAAACAAAATTTTATTCAAAATAGTTTCCCTCGCTAACTATACATTTTTCCCATCTTTCGGGCAATTGGTGAATTCCACGCCAAAAGAATTCCTTATCTTTTGAGGCAAACCACTCGTCCAGCCATTTTCGAACGTCTTCGTAAGAAACGAAGTGCTGTTCGGCGAGTGCATGGCCCATTGATGAAAACAGGTGATAATCAGAAGGAGCCAGGTCTGGTGAATTAAGCGGGATGGGGTAACACCTCCCAGTTAAGTGTTTTGAGATAATTTTGGACCAATTTTGACGTGTGTGCTGGCGCGTTATCATGAAGAAAAATCAGTTTGTCATGTCTTTGTTGATAATAAGGCCTTTCCCATGGCATGTAGACGGATAGAAATGGCTGGTTGAGTGACACCGAACTTCTCGGCAAGCATTTTTTGCGATTGGGTATCATCTTCGTCCAAAAGAGCCTGTAATTCATGGTCGTCAAACTTTCGGGGCCGATTTTCACGCTCTTTGTCATTTAAGTCAAAATAGCCATTTTTGAACCGACGAAACCAGTCTCTGCAAGTTGTTTCTGTCAAAGCACTGTCACCATAAGCTTCCACAAACATTCTATGCGATTCGGCAGCTGATTTCTTCAAATTGAAGCAGAAAAGCAGAGCTTCCCGCATATGCTCTTTTTTTGGTACAAAACGAGACATGTTTACACGAAGAAAAATTAATGTTTTTATATGAAATCACTAACGATTTGCACTGATTTATGTGAACAGACGTCAAACTAATACAAAAACAATAAGACATTTAAATGTCCGCTGTTAATACACTCACTAGCGCCATCTATACGCAAACAGCGGATTTAAGTTTATACACCTGGTAAACTCAACCGTTTTTTTTTTTTTTTTTTTTTCATTTGGCTTTTAATTTAATATTACATCGATTTGCCACTTTTTTCTACCAACACACTATTTCTTTTTCATTTGTAAACAATGTCATATGTTTACTCTTTAAATAGTTGTCGGATTAATTCATTTTTATCTCATACTGATAAGTATAAAACATTTTAAAGCAAAAGTATAAATAATTAGAAATATATATGCTTTAAATATTCGCTATCGTTAAGTCACTGAAGGAAAAAGAAGAAGTTTGTAGTTTCCGGCATCACCAGCAAACATTCATTAAACGAATAAAGATTTCAGCCAATCAGGGGGCATCTATTTCTGAAAAGAGTGGGATTGGGAAAAATGCTGGCGAAGGATATCTATCAACAAATATCGAAATGTAGTCTTGATCTTCAAATCTCATAGGAGTTATGTATTAAAATATTTATTTTTTTTTTTTCATTATTGACGATATTGGAATAAAAAAAAAAAAAAAAAAAAAATTCCAATGGCATAAAAAAAATAAACCCATCAAAAATTAGAGCAAAAATTTATAGGAATAGAATACTTTCATCATAACTGTAAATGAAATGAAATTATAATAATATAAAAAGAAATAGGATAGATTCTATTTTTTAAAATCTTCATAATAATATTTTTATTAATAATCTAGATGCATCATTATTTAAGATATTTGCTTTATTTCTTATTTTCTTCTTTATATTTACGAAGAAAGTATTCGATTAATGGAAAGTTTGTCTCCGGTTTCCAACGAATTTATATGTTTTGACATATCCTGAACACGGTTGCATTATTTTAAGTGTCTTCGTGTGTGCCTAAACTTTTGTGGATGCTCTAATAAATAAGTGGACAAAATTTAACCAAACTTGACATTTAGTTCTAACATAAAAATATAAATTAGTGCCTATAAACTGCTGCTGAAAATGGCCCACCAGGAGCCGATCGGTTCTGGGCTCAAAGCTGGTAGACGTGAGGTGCCGGGTTCGATCCCAGCTCGCGCTCGTTGACCTATTCGCTTGGAGTTTTCCGTGGTTTTCTCCGAAATTTGCATAAATACGGACTAAGACCCCTTAGACTCCTCCGCCCAGAGGGCACTCCACCTTATGCCTAGAGTCCTAGGGTAGCCAATCAGCCTTACTTCTGAAACACCGAACGCCCAATAGGTAGCGCTGTCATCCCGTATATATTTATGTTATTGTATTTATTTATTTGCTTCAACATAAAAACGAAACTTCGCATAAATACGCACAGTGAGAATTATTTTTTTAACGAATCTTTGGGAATTAAAAAGAATTGTTTAAAATAGTAATAATCAGTTATGGGACAAAAAAAGATTGTAAATGTAGATCTATCGCTTTTCACTGGAGGAAGGGGGGGGGCTGTCTATGTAAGTTTTTAATAATAGTGTTTCTGAAAAGAACCCGTCAATACCTTTAAAACTAATGGTTGTACCATAAATCTAGAATAATTAAAAACAAATTTATCAGGGTTTTTCTTCGTTTCTTAAGAAATAAATAAATAACTTAGGGAGAAAAATAAATATGAATGTGGTCTATAGGACACAAAATAAACTTCCTTTAGCCATTATTATATATCTTTGCAATGAAAATCATTTGCATTCATCATGAAAAGAAATTTTAATAAAAAATTACTTTAGTTAATATCTAATTTACATTGTGCGTATCTGTATAGGATAACATTAAAGAATGTTTTGTGATGGCTAAAACATACTATATATTTAAAATGTTTTTATTTCTGTATTTTATTCAAAAAAAATTTTTATCTCTCTTTTTGATCGTTTTTCGAAATTGTAATTTTTTTGTATAAAAAACGCTTAGCAGAGTTTTCATTGGAAAAAGAAATAATAATTAAGAATAATAAATGTATAACTCTTATAATATATTTGCCAAAGAATATCTAATGAGGTAAATATTCTTTGGTATTTACAACCTATTTTTTTTTTATGGGAAACAAACTATCGGCAAGAAAGCGATAAGTAGCGAAAAAAGTTAGCGCAAGAAAATATCATTTGATTTGATACATGTTGGACACGTTTTCTTCCGTAGAAAAGAATAAGGATTCTCCCTCTACTAGTATATCTGCTCGATGGATGATGCTGATGCATAGATATAGTAGTATGACATAGATTGATCCTTGAGGAGTAAAAAGTGATTCCTTTTCACTCGGAGAAAAGTCCCGTTTAATGGCCGTCTTTCTCCGAGTGAATACACACGAATAATTTAGCAAATAAAATTTATGAATAATTTATGTACTAAAGGTGAATGAAAAACTGCAGATGCTAATTTATTTTTCTTTTCTTTTTTTAATAATGTAATCAAAAATATTTAACTTTATTATTCTTTTCTTTTAAATGAAATTTTTTTTATATATTAAAATATAAAGCCGCTGCTAACTATATTTAAAATAATTTTAAAAATTCCATAATACTAAAATAAAAAAAAATAAAAAGAAGAAGAAGAAGTATTCCAGTAAATATGAAGACGGTAATTATTCCATAATAATAACAAAGCAATTGATTATAAAAATTATATTTTTCGTAAATTAGTTAAATATAATTTACTTATGAAAACCTATTACCTTTACTTTCATCCACTTATTAGTACAGTTGAAAGCCGTGCAATAAATCGGCAGCCAAAAACTTCAAAAATCAAAATCTTTGCATGAGCTGAGATCTATGTGCTAATGAAGAATCTGATGCACCCATTGAGGATACACTACTCTTTTCACCATGGACATAAAAGTTTCTTTTACTATGGAACGATAGAGGCGCTGTAGTCTGACCCAAAATTTCCGGCTTTCTGTATTCAATGTTGCCAGACTTGGAGACTTTTCCCCATTTTGGGGGATTTGTGAAACTTCGGGGGAAATATTTGGGGACAGAGATTTTGTGGGGAGTAGTTTGGGGAAATGAAAATTTTTGGGGGGAAATATGGAGATTTTCTTTAAAATTGTCAATTAGGTACTTAAAATCACACACACACACACAAAAAAAAAATCAAGTTTATCATATGATAATGCATTGATTATGGATTCTATTTCTGAAATGGGAAAGCAACATTGGCAACCTTTTAATTAAACTTATTCTGGTATTTGCCGTTTGTATTCCCTGATTTCAGGAATTATTTGGTTCATGTGCGCTGTAGTGTAGTAAGCATTCGTGAATGCTTGATACGTATTGATTGCTGCTTAAATTCTTAAATAATAAAACTTAAAGTAAGCTGAACCAGTCCAAACCAGGATGCTTGATCTTTGAATTAAATTTGCAGGCATGAAATATTTATTTTGATGCAAGTTCTTGGGTTTCTTGCTTTTCTAGCATTTTATATTCCCCAAAACTATTTTTATATATGCATATGGCGTAAGTACAAATGATTAGACGGGAGGAAACTACACTCAGAAAGTTACACAGATTTAAAATTTTCGAAAAAGTAGTGTGCTGACAGTTTTTTTTTTTTTTTCAAAAAATAGCTTCATTTTGGGAAAAATGTGAGCTTAAATTTCTTAAATATTCTTTAAAATTTAAAAAAAAAATTACATTTTTTACATAAATTGAGTTGGGGATTTTTTTGGAAAAAAACCCTTGATTTGGGGAAATTTGAAAACGTTTTGGGGAAATTGACTTTCGACCATCTGGCAACACTGTCTGCATTTGTTTTGTTTTTCTTTCTCTAACTTAAAGATGAGTTTCGTTGTTTCGTAAGAAAGTGAAACCAAACAAACAAAGAATTGAATCATATTTGTTTTTAGCACCTGTTTCGATGTGCCACTAACTTTATGTTTTATCTAGTGATCTGTCTCTAGATCATTTTCGAAGTATCCTGTCAGGATGTCTTCTTACAACTTAAGAAATCCTGGTAATTACCTTTGATTTTACATTAAGTCGTTTGTTGATTTTTTAAAAATCTGATACTTCCTGTTCCTTTATTATTCAATATCGGTTTTCATTAGATTTTTTCTAAACTTGGTAAGATATTTTAACTACTGGTGGTCAAGCGTTCGATCAAAATCTTTAACTTCGGCTCTTCTCAACTGCTGACAATTTCCTTGTCGCTGGCAGCCAAAGACCAAGTTTCCCCTATGTAGAAATTTGTTTAAAAAAAATTAATCACTATCTAACATATGTATGTATATTAATTTCCTTTTCACATTCAGAAATTTCACAACCGTTTAATTTGTTCTTGTTTTCTGAACATTTACTTTTCTTTTTTAAATTTAATGCCTCATTCATTTTGAAGCTACAAAGTCAAAGTTACAATAGAGTGGCACATACTACTGCATTTATGATTGCCATAAAATTACACTTATCACGAAGATACCATGTTGAATAAAAATATTGGTAATAAATGCCTACATGGCATTTATTACCAATATCTATAATACTATTTATATTTTTATAGCTTAAGTAAAATAATTGATAGTGTGTATATTGTGCATATATAGACACATATACACATAATAAAATACAAATGTTGTGTAATAATGTATGATTACGTAATTAAAATCAAATAAATCTTGATTTAAATAAAAAAAATCGATTTTTTTGAAAATAATAAAAAAATCAACAACCCTGATTCTACGGTAACGTAGAAAAGTGCTAATTTAATTTAAAACTGCTCCAAAACTTCTCCTCCACTTCAAAATTCACTTATAAAAATTTCTGTATCAAAACAAAAACTAATACTTTTGTTATTTATAATGTGTTGTGTCAAACATTGCTATAAAATATTTAATTGAATTAGTTAAACTTATTATGTTATAATTGTTTATACTATATTGTTCTGTAGTAAAATTGTATTGTGTATTGTTGCACGAGATCACCACTTTTGTTAAGCCCCCCCCCCCCCTCCCTTCCAGATTGCCGCTATCAGCTTTCAGGCTTTTTAAGTTTAAGCCATTTTCACTCCTGACTACATGCAAATTTCGCAGACAGATTATGAAATTTTAAAAACCAGTCGCAGACAGCTACAAAATTTTCTGTCACTGGGGTTTCTGTTAAATTTAAACTGATTAATAAAAATTGTTTGTTATTAATAAAATTTAATAAATAATAATCAGTATAATTATATTGTTCATACAATTTAGTAACCATTAATATATTTTATAATATTAATAAAATTTATACTTTTAGAAAAAGATTGTGAAACTTCTGATTATGATACCCTCTCTTTCGAAGTCGTCGTACTTTTCCGGAAACTTCCAATTATAACCCCTCCCCAGTTTTGACAAATTTCCCCTTGAAAAAAGGGAGGGTTACTATTGGAATTTTACGGTAATATATTTAAACTTTTTTTTTTTTGACATTTTTTTTATTTGATTTTGATTTAACTTACTTTAATTGTAATTTGATTTTTAATTTACTATTATTGATAAAATTTTGTGATTTTAATTTATTGTTAACAATAACAACAGTTCCTTCTTATTAAAAAAGAATCCCCATTTGAATATATTTATTGATAAAGTCTGAATTAATTTAAAAATAATAAAATACAGAAAAATTTTGTTAAAAAAAAGGGGAAAAAGAAAGAAAGAAAACCTTAGGATATTAAATATAATTTGCTTTTAGTGACAGAATGCTATTTCTTTCAAAGAACTAATTATTGACCTGCTCCCATCATACATTCTTTTTCATAAGCACAAGCTTGTGATCATTTATGAAGTCTGAATTTATATATGAATTTATTCATATATATATATATATATGTGTGTGAGTGAGAGAGAGAGATACGTTTCATTTGATTTGATTGTGATTTAATTTTTATCATTAATCTATGAGGAATTTATTTCAAAATCTGTGTTATATTAATAATAATAATAAAATGCATGTTTGTTTGTCTGTGATATTTAATTATGTTAACCATGTATATATATGTATATCAATTACTTTTATTTCAATTGCAATGATTTTATTTTAAAAATGAAAAAATGTAAGTAGCCCAATATTTAATCAACTGTATGCATTGCAAGCATCAAGCTTTGGAAAATGTTGATGCACAATTTTTTATTTTTTTAGTGTAATCTTATTATTATTCTTTTTAAATAAATATATCTGCATTATATGTCTCTATGACTAATGTTAAAAGCAATGCCAACATTGAAATCTCTGTAGCATCTTGGGATTCGTTTCACACCTATTTCTCCCACAGACAGTAAAAAGGAAATTCACTGTTTTGTTTCAGCGCATTTGAAAAAAAAAAAGGGGGGGGGGAGCTTTTAATCAAAATTTTCTTAAACAATATTGTAAGGGATTATAAGGGAAGAAAAATGCTTTTCCAATTCTGTGTGATATATAACTATTTTCTGTGTTTGACAAATGTATCCGGATTGACAGAAAAGAAAATGACTCAAGTTTAACAGATCTGTACAAATTAAATCCCAAGATCATTATATAGGTTCCTCATATCTTCTTTTATTGTTAAACTCTAACATTTAGAGAATGCTTGAATAAAGCATCGATTTCCTATAAATTTTGTATTTGAATGCTCTAAATTTGAATGTGATATTTAAGAGCCGTATTACAGTATTTTATGTTAAAAACCTTCTATTTTATTTAAACTGATATTTTTGGGACTTTGATAAATTAACAGTGCTTAGATCTTTGCTGATAACTAATACCTTTTATCATTCAAAATTTAATCCTAAATAATAATTTTTTTGTTCCATGTGTCCTATAGTTACATCACTTTCAACAAAGGTTGTAGATATTTAACCCTCCAATTGTAAACATTCGTCTAAGTTCTCATTTGCCCGAAGTTCCCTCATGTATTTGCTGTCCTCTTTCTTCCATCATACAAAGAAAAAATCTAAATCTCAAAAAATTTTAGACGTTTTTTCAGTTTTATTTGTTACTACACCTTTTTGTTACAAAATAATAATAATATTAATAACAATAATAATAATAATTTTGGCTTTTTCTACCCCCAATTTTTCCAGTCAAATGACAAGAATTCGAAATAAGAAAAAAGAATTTCGCTTTTTTTATGTAATACTTTGATTATTCCTGATAATGGGACCAAAACGGCTGGACCAAAGTGTCATGTACCCCACTGGGTCAAAGCTTTTCTCATCGTTTATCCCTTGTTATTGTGATAATTAACGTTTTTTATAGTGTGCAACTTTTTGAGCATTAACTGTAAAGATAATTGTAACTACAATGTTTAGTTCACTATATTTTTAATTAATTGTAGATTTTAATGATGGATAAGGGAACAGAACACCAATTTTACATGTACTTCAATTCCAAATTTTTCGAGTGCAGGTGTAGCGGTTACTATGATCAGTCAGTTCATTGTATTGCCTTCTTTTGAATACTCCAACATTTAAAAAACACACACCAAAAGGAACAATATGCTCAGAAATTTGATGAAAGATTGATATAAATGCTGCTGTTTTTGCAAATGATGACTTTCTGAAACTAATCACAGAATGTGAAAAAGAAATAAAAACAAAAGCTTTTGAAAAGAAACAAGAAAATAAACGAGAACGAAAGAATATGTATATATATATGAATGAAGATCCAGATGAATCTACAGGTGGATACACTGAAGACATGAATATGAAACAAAATAAATAAATAAATCAAAGAAAAGACAAAATTATGATTAAAAATATACAAAAGCACAGATATTATGCCATACATTATGATAAAACCTTATATGTTGGGAAAAAAAAAACAAAAATGATAGCCAGTAAAGAGAATGTAAAGCTTCTGGTGAGAAGAGCTAGAAACTTACAATGGCCAAAAAGAGGTAGAATGGAGACAATTTACATTTTTAAAATATTTTTTATGAGTCAATCAATTAAAAGGATGTAGATCCATTCACAGTAGATATGGAAGCAAGAAATCACGCAAATAAATCATACAAAAATTTATGGCTAGAGATTTGTTGAAGCAGTATCCATTTTTCATGATGGATAAATTTTTATTTAGCCCTGAAATAGTAAAACTCTATAAATATGCAATGTTTAACATCCATACATGATGAAAACAATAGCCTAATCATTTAAATTAACTATTGTACTAATTGACATATAACATTAAAAAAATTATCCACTTGTCTCAAATGTGTGAGTGACCAATAATTAATCCCAGACGTGGCCAGTAATTACCCCAACCAAGGTGTAAATCCTGATCACTAATTAATTAAATTATTTAAATTACAAGTGCATTTATTGATGAAATAAGTATTTTCTTAAAAAGATATTGCAATGTGCTTACTCTATGCCAAAACTGGTAATTCCAAGTTTAATAGACTTTTTAAAAAATGAATTTTTTTTTTTTTTTTTTTTTTTTTTGGGGGGGGGGGGGGCAGAGGAATGTCACTCTACTGAAAAATCACCCTACAATCCCGAAAAAGCTCATCTCAAACTGACCTAATGAAGTTGTGATCTCTCTTTTTTAGTTACACATTTATTAATAATGGAGAATAACCAATTTGAGGAATATTATTTAGCATGTTGTGTGCCATGTTAGCCATCGGTAACTGACACTGAACTTTCCGTTTAAGCTGCATCAACCATCGCACCAGTAGCTGACAGTGTAAAATATGATATAACACTAAAAAATTACATTGTTTTAAGTAATTACTGAAAATTTATTTAAAATTTACTTAATTTTTATTTATTACTGGTTTATATCATTAAGGCATTTTAATGGATTTTATTGAAACACGGCAAACATAACATGCTTCTAAGCAGCGCACGTGGCATGACAGGGATTTCCTTAAGAATTCGTGTGGCGCTCAACATGTTAAGTACTCACAATTGCAAGACTATTTTATTCAGTATAATGTAATACTTTAACTTTAATGTATTTTAACTATTGGCATACTAATTGAATTTTTTTTTAATAGCTGTTAAAAGACTAATGAAAGAAGCTGAGGAACTTCGTGTCGCAACAGATGAATATCATGCTCAGCCTCTCAACGTAAGTTATTTATGCATATTCCTTAATTAGTTTTCTCATATTGTGAAGTCCCTAACTGTACTGTGGAGGACATCTTAATTTACACTTATGTATGGTTGCAGAGCTAGAAGCCGTTTAGCTGTGTTAAAATCAATGTGGTCAGGGGATATTGTTTTACTCTCAGTTTAAGTAACATACCCATAAGCTATATACAACAATAAAGATTAGAGAAAACAGCTGATCTTGCATCGTGGATTACTGTCGAAAATATAAGCAATATACAGCTAGCATATGATTACACTATATTTATAAAGAGATGAAAGAGTTTAATATACAGTAAAACACTGTTTATACATGTCTCATTTATGTTTTTTTTTTTTTTTACATTTATGCATCCTCTTAGTGAAGTTCCGATACATTCCTATTCATTTTAATACAAAACTTCTTCATTTATACACCATTCAATATCAGTACGTCTTTTTCTCTTTTCTAAAATTTGCAAAATTTTGACTGGTCATTATTTTTGTGCTCTAAATAGGGAACTTTTCCCAGAAAGCATATTAAATGGGGAAACACGGGAAAATCAAAAATCTTTATTACAGGGTAGAGATTTTTCAACTGATTTAAGCTTTTTTGTAAATTTAGCCATTTGAATTCTTTTTTTCCATTTTCTCAGCATTTTTTGTGTTTATGATGTGTTATTGTATTTATTTTGTGTTTATTATTACATCAGCTAATCAAATAACATTTGGCTAAATACTATAGCATAATCATTTGTTTTTTTTTTTATAGATTGCAGATTTAAAAAACATATTTATTGCTCTAATGTAATAGATTTTTGTCATAAAAATTCTAGTGTTTCGTCTTCCTTTCTTTCCTGCGTATAGTTTTGGCTTTTTTTTTTTTCTAACCTCATTCCTGTTATTACAACCAGAAGGAATAAACTATGGAATTATTTACAATTGATGAACTAATTGAAAATAAATTAAGCTAATTTAAGCATTGATGAAGAAGAATGTGAAGAAATTATTTCACCTTTAATATACACAAACACCATACCCTTTCATTACTATACATTAATGAAAAATAAAATCTTTTTATGAGACATTCAATTAAAATATACATATAAAAACAAGTCAAAATAAATAAACGTTTCAAATTCAAATTTCTTCATTGGTATTAAAAACAACATTTTATAAACATACATATACACAAGAATTTATTAAAATAAGGTAGAATATTGAGGTGCTAATGCACATTTGGGATGCACAGAATAACAGTTTTAGCTGAATGCTGAATATTCAGCCAACCAAATACTAACTATTTAGTCGAATATCCTTCAAGTTGAACAGTAACTATTCGGCCGAATACTGAATATTCGACTGGCTAATTACTCTTGTATTCAGATGTCAATATCTTAATTTTACTTAGTACCACTTACATTTAATAATATTTAATTTTTTTTAATTATGAAAAGTTATTATAAAAAATTACTCTTCAGAAGTAGTGGTTTATTTCAATGTAGAAAATTATATCTGGATAAATTGTGAGACAGAGATATGACGCTTTCCATGCATGTTGGTGAACTTCATATACATTTTTCAATGACAAACTCAAATTTGCTATTTTATTACTTGTGCCACTTTTCTAACCAGGTTACAATATGATCTTTGTTTGATTTCTTAAAATTTTCTAGATGTCAACATTATATGGATTTATGCACACTCTTTGTTAACTTCACTTTAAAGCAGGGTTGTAAAAAACCCGCTATTCAATGTAAAAAGATTCTGTATTCAATGTAAAAAGCTCAGCCTGGGTGGATTTTATTAAAAATCCTGGGTTTTGTAGGTGAAAAACACAGGTTTTTTGGGCAAAATGGGGAAAGTTATTTTTTTTCACTGGAAGTTAATAATATTTAATATATGATCATACAAGGTTACATTTTTGCTATCTCTAAATATATATTTTTTTAATAAGCACTAATTGTATATCTTATTAATATTACAGTCCGTTAAGAAATTATAAGACCACTTTAATTTTGTAAATTATAAGAAAAATAAAGATTCTAATCTTAATTTAAATACATAAAATAACATATTGCTCTATATTTTTTTATAATTAGTTTGCAATAACTTGGTATAATGCAATAAATGTTTAATTAAAATATATATTAGAAATAAGTGAAAAATAAATTGTTAAGAAAATATAAGACCACTTGTCAAAAAACAAAATTTTATAAAAAATTAATATGATATTGGTCCTCCATTTTTCCCGATGACTTCAAACACTCTGTTTTTCATTGAAGTAACCAGGTGATTAAGTTCAGTTATAGAAATATTGTACCATTCTTTTACAATGGCTACTTCCAGTTTATTGGCAAATGAAATTTTTTTATTATTAGCATAAACTTTGCGAGATAATATACCCCATAGGTTTTCCATGGGGTTCAAGTCTGGATTTCGACTTGGCCATGGCAAAACATTATTTTTTTCTTTTTTAAACCACTCCTATGTGGATTTAGATGTGTGACAAGCAGCATTGTCCTGTTGAAACATCCAGTTAGCACCACCTAAAAAAGGTCCAAACGGTATCATATGATCATATAGCATAGACTGATATTGTGCAGAGTTCATATGACTCGAAATCCGCTGTAAATCACACAACCCCTCATAATTGAAAGCTCCCCAAATCATTACTGATCCCCCACCCATTTATCGACTAAAGCATTCTTTTGGTTCCTTCTTCAGGTCATGCCAATAGTGTTTGTAACCATCGGAACCATCAAGATTAAATTTCTTTTCATCAGAAAATATAATTTGTTTCCACTCATCATTCCATGACATGACATTTTTAGCCCATTTTAATCATTCTTCTCGGTGGCATTTCAATAACTTTGGTTTTTTCTTCAGTTTCATAAATTTCGTATTAATATTTAATTTAAGACTTCCAGACTGTTACATGTGAAGTTTTCTTGCTGAAACGTTTCGAAATTTTATGAGTTGAAAGACCTTTTTTAGTTGACAGTTGAAAAATTTGTCTTCTATCACGTGCTGTCAAAATATTTTTTCTACCAGATCGTTTTATTTTGTTTGAATAATCTTTTCTAATTATGGCATTATGAATGGCAGTTTTAGAACGGTTCATTAATCTCACAATATCTCCTTCAGATTTACCAGAACCTTTATAAAATAAAATTTTTCTCACTTCGCACTCGGATAATTCTTTACCTCGAGGCATCGTCAGATTAATCGTAGATAACACATTCAAAACCTAAGGTTTTGCTTTTTAGGTAATGCTTTTACGAAATACTGACGCATGCGCTTTATATTGAGTTTGACGTCATGTATAATATGCTAATTTTCTCAGGTGGTCTTATAATTTCTTAACAGTCACAGTCTTTAATTTTTAGAAAAATGAATAAGTTTTAATGAAATTTAATTTAATTTTAAAAGTTGGAATTAGTGTAGGATGCGTTTTCTTATCAATTTTAAATATGCAACTAAAAATTTGCATATTATGCTCTCTTCTTCAAAAATGCACCAATACGCTTGTGGTCTTATAATTTCTTAACGCACTGTAGTATTTTGCTCAGTATTTGATATTTTCTTAAGTAATGTATTTATCAGAAAATGCTGTTATCTGAATTTTAATTTTATAAAAATATTTAGATATCTATAACACATATATATGTGTGTATTATGTGGGCAATTCCACAGAAATGGGGAACTGATGACCAATTTTTCAAAATCTTTTTTCTTTCACAAATTAGGTATCATTTTAAAGGTTTTGAATTGAAATATGAAAAAATAATAATAATCCTCACTAAAATTTAAGCTTAGAAGAGTTATGAGCCTTTGAATAAGACATGCTTCTGCAACTCATTTATTTGTAACATGTTGGAAATGGTATTTTTAAATACAATTGCAGCATATCTTAAAATATTACTGATTCAGATGCTTGCTATAACTCCTTAGAAGAGTATAAATATTAAAAATGGGACTTACATTATATATTTTTGTCTTTAAAAGCTTTTTTATAACAGGCACTTTGTTGAAATTACATCCGACACTAAATTGCGTAAAAGTTTATGCTACATAAAATAGGTTGAAGTATTCCACAAAATATTTTCCCTGCAAATCAGGACTTAATTTATTATTAGAAATGTGCAGTTCAAATGAATTTAAAAAAAAACATATTTTTGTTATTTTAGTGCCGAATGTAAAAGATTTTTTACGTCCGACACCAGTTACATCCGACACCAAGATTTTCAAAATCAACACCTTTATCTAGATATTCAGTTTGTTTAATTAAAAAAAAAAAAAAAAAAAAAAAAAAAGGAAATTAGAGTAATCTCATTTGTTTACATTATTCTTAATAATTAAAATTTGTTCTCTATTAATTGTTATTATTAATTATTGTTATTTCAAAACATTTCTTGTAAAATATGAAACTAGAAATTTGGACTAATGAAAACTAGTTTTATGCTTAGGTTAATATTTTACTGGAAATATTTATCTCAAAAAAGTAATAATTTTTGGTTCTTTTAAACATCTCAACTCAACTCCAGTGCTCATTGCTCAATCACTCCTATCTTCAGCAGTATGCATTCTGTTCAGCTCTATGTGTTATGTTCTCTCAATGTTCTAATTAGAAGAATTGTAGCTTGGGCACATACCCAAGCTACAATTTTCACAGCCCATGCATGGATTTCAAAAGATGTCTTAAAGTTTTGCAATAATTTCTGATACTTTGGATCATACCAAACTTACTGTCTATAATTTTGTTACTTATCTTTTTAAATATTTAAAAACTGAATACCTAAATATTAAAACCATACAAATATTTTCAGATGGGCCCGGTTCCCAATTTAAGCAAAGGTATTTTTTTCACATTTGTATTTATTTGAGCAGGAATGCAATATAAAATTAATCTGGAATTTTTTTGCTACATCCCACAGGAAAGGGGTTGTAGATGGCATAGGTGGCACTATAAAAAGAACTGTATGGCACAATGTAAAAGCTTGGAAGATGTTTGTTAGTACACCAAAAGTGTTTGCAGCTGTGGCATCATTACTAATCTCAAATGAAGAGCTTGTTTCCAAATGGCGTTAAGTCATTTTTTTCAGTTCTTGAGAAAACGCGGTTTTGTTATGTAAGATTTATGATTGAATTTAAGGAAAAGATCATTTTTCCCAGTAATCTATGGATGATAATAACACTAAATTGCATGTTTAAAAAAATCCTGACAGTATAGTTATTTAGAAATAAAAAAAGAAAGAAATGACTTAACTCCTTTTGGAACAAAACAATGACTTACGCCCTTTTGGCACAAACAAATAATGAAATGAAATGACTTACTTCCATTTGAAACTAATCCAAGTATTTTTTTTTTCATGTAAATACAGCATAAATTTTAGCTATACAATTTTGGAAGGTAGTTAGTTACTACAAATCTTCATTTACAAATTCTATTTCGCCATCTTTATTATTATTTTCCCTTGTGTTAGCGTTAGCAGTAACACTAAGAGATTATTCATAAAAATAAAAACATTCGTGCAATTTGTTAATTCCCAAAGCGTTAAGTAATTTAAAAGCATCTGTTTTTCTTTGCTTGTTTCAGATTGTTTTTTGTTTTTATTTCAGAAGGGGCGCACGGGAGACTTTTTGTCCCTCGTTTCAGGATGTTTTGGCGGCAAAACGGACCAAAACGTCTTGATTCCCACATCTCATTTCCCAATTTCCAGTACTTTTGCCTCTGAAATCAAGAAACCTTGTTTGCTTTTCAGACAACTATGTGCAAAATTTTTCCAGTCTAAAATATTCCATTGCTTCTTATACTCGAAAAGATTTCCAACCTTAGAGAAATGTTCAAAATATTCATTACAAAGTAAAATTGTATCCACTTTCTTTAAACTAGTCTCCACTCGTCCGAATCTTCTATCTGCTGGTAAGTAGGAGTGATCACGCACTGATAAATAGTATGTGAATGCGAGGTCCTTTTGAGCAGCCACTGCTGAAAACATTCCTAACATGGTGTAATTTTTATTTGTGTTGTAATTCCTGATTTTGCATCAGGTCAAAACATATTGTAATTTCATCTTCTCCTATAAGCTTTTCCCCTAAAAGAGATTTTTTTTTTTTTTTTTTTTTTTTGCTCCGACGTTTATGAATCAAACGTTCAGTTAACAAGGTCTTTTCTTTTTTCTGTACATTTTTCTGAATTCATTTGTGTTTTTTTCCTAATACAGAAGGAACAAATGTCTTTTTTCAGGGTTCCAAAACCAAGATTAAAATATTTACAAACACATTATAATAAAGGTTATAAATACATTCATCTTTATATTTTTCTATGGGGGAAAAAAAAAAAAAAAAAAAAAAAGCTGTCTCAATGTGACAATCTATAACAAAATTTTTTTTCCCTTACTTTTTGATTTTTCACCAAAGGCCAGACAAACCACGTGATCTCAAGGCACGTTACAATTGGTTAAACTTGACTTAATCCTTTTTGACACAAAACTTACTTGTGACTTAATTCTTTTTGGAAAAAATCACGGATTTCACTTTCTCTTTCTATTATGACTAAACTTCATTTGGAACTTCTACTTATTGAAATTATATTCTTAGACGTGTGCTGCGACCTTTTGCATCGAAAAGTCAATTTTTGAAATTTTTGACTTAACGCCTTTTGGAAACAAGCTCTTCAAATGTACATGTGAAATATATATCATTAGAAGAGATCATGTGCAATTCAGTAATTATGCACCGATATTGGGAGAAAATCCTCCCAGTTCCTAATATTCAATCTGTGCATTGTGTCAAAGTAATTTCATCGAATAAAATAATTATTTCTGACATTTCTTTTTCAAAGACCCTAAAGACAGTTACTCTATTTACAGAAGAATTATCTGACAGTGATATCTCTGATGAAAGTGAAGATATGATATCTACTACTACAAATCTTAAAGTGCATGACTGGATAGTCGTTAATTATGAGTCTATCCATTATCCAGGTTCTATCACCCAGTTAAATGAAGGAGAAATTGAAATTTCTGTAATGCATAGGGCTGAAGGTTATTTTAAATGGCCAAAAGATGAAGACAAAATCTTTTATATAAAAGAAAATATTCTAAAAAAAAAAAATTTCTCCACCTATCCCAATTGGAAATAGGGGACAATTTACATTTACAGAAAATATTTGATCTGTAATTGTATAAATATAAGTGTTAATATCTTTATAATTATTTTTAACATTCATTTGGAAAATAAAAATATTCTATTAGATAAAATTGTGTAAAGAGAACTTTTATTTACAACCGACACCAGGCTAAATTTGTACATTTTACGTCCGACCCCGTATTTTTACATCCAACACCAATATTGGAATCTATATTTTGCAGTGGCGTATTCTCTGGGTATGCTAGGCATGCGCCGCATACCCGCTAAAAACTGTCTAAACTTCAAACATATTTTGATTAAACAAAGAAAGAAATAATAATAATTTAACAGCTGATTTTGTTAATCACTCGCTACCATCCATCCATTAGCCGTCATTTAATTTTTGAAAACTATTCTGAAAGAAAATGTCTTCTGTTACATAAGAAAATTCTTGGAAAACATCGTTTCCTGACCGGTTACTCCGTAAGGCATGCTACTTTTCTAAAGCATACCCTTGGATAGGGAATTTTTTTTATGTGAGGAACAGGGCCGAAACTAGGATTTTTTTCACCCGGGGCAAGGAGAGATTTTGGCGCCCCCCCCCCCCCTTACACCTCAGACCAGAAATTAAAATTTCAAAGGAAATTTACAAAGTTTTTATGGCCATTTTATTTTCAACTGCATTCATAAGAAGTAAATATTGAATTTAATTCAAATTTTTGATAAATTTACAGATTTTGAAATGTATTATGATTATATTTAACGGATGTGTGTGTCTGTATGGGACACAAATACTGTAGCTAATTTATGAACGGCATGTTCGGAATTCCACGAAACCTACTGTGCAGTTGAATTCTGACATAAACTGGTGATGTCTAGTTTTTTATACATATCGCTCGACTTGCAGCACTTTTATGCGACGTTTTCTTATAGCTATATCTCAGCATCTCCAGGACGGAATTTAACAAACTTTATACATTATATGCTTGTTATGAAAAACAGAGTTTACAAAACAAAACAGAATCGCAACATGTGTTTCGTGTCGAAAAAAGGCGTAAAAATGTACAAGCACAAGTAGAGCTACAACCAGCCGATTTTTATTACGATTTTTATTTTAACGTATATGTTTATATCTTTATAACATTTCTTAAAAAAAAAAAAAAAAAAAAAAAAGAAGAAGTTGTGAATCAAAGCATTATTTTAGGGGGGGGGGGAAGAAGAAAAGCGTATTATAGAGAAAGATTTAAATTAAGCTACAGTTATTATTTTTATTTATTTATTTATTTTTACTGGTTTAATGATAGTTTCTTTTTTCCTCTCTCTTAAATTAATGGTATCTATAAATGACAATTCTAAAACAAGTGAATGTAAATTTCATATTCAATTACTTTTAAAATTGAAACTATCATCATTTTGAGAGAATTTAAAATGATATTTTGAATATTATAGTCGTTACATCAGCTATACTGCAGAGAAATAAACAGACACAAAATTATGTTTTTAATATAATTAAGATGCATAAATTAATAGATATGAACAAGTATCTAAAAACTACTCATATCCATCAAGTGCGAACTAACCGTTAGCTCTCTAAATACATTGCGCTTCAAAAAAAAAATTTTTTTTTCGAGCCTTGATACCACTCCTGCTGATTCTCATGTAAAATGATCTCCTGAATCCGAATATGACCCCCATTTTGCCCAATCATCCACCGTTTTCTCGGGACGCCAAATTTGTAATTTCAGTGGCAAATCCCCTCCTCCCTCTAAATTTTCCCCTTGCTGCAAATGTTCATGTTTTAGAATTTTTCATTTCTGTAGCCCCTCAAGACATTTAACAGTTAAAACAATCCCTTCAACCCTTTCAAATAAAATTTATAGCCATAAAAATACCGGAAAATGATAAAAATAGGGGAGCGTTCCCAAATAATGGTGGTGATAGGGCAAAATGAGCGTCATAATCGTATTCAGGAGGTTATTTTGCATAAGAATTTGCAAAAATGGTGTTAGGGCCAATTTTCATGCTGAGCAGTGCCATTTGTAAATAATTATTTTTTAAATCAATTTCAGGAAATAAAATAGAAAGGCAGGTTCTAGTCTATGAATATTCTCGGAACCAATCCAAGAAGACTAGTATTAGAACCACTAATTTCATGGTAATAGGATTATATACACCACAAAATAAGAATATCGTTTGTTCAGAAATAATATTCTACAGTTTTTTAAGAATCTCTCACAGGCAAATGCATAGCTTAGAGTTCAACAGAATTCGCTTCTGTGCAGATAGCCTACTTTTGCACTCTTTGACAAACAATTAGCTGCGAGAAACAATGCATAATATATAGAAAAAATTAACTCCGATAAAACTGAGAAAGGGCTTGCTGATTTTGGCAATCCTGAACTATTTTCTGCCAAATTTGATCGCTAATCTCGTGATGTCACTAAATTCATCACCAATGTAGATGACAACTTGTCGCAGAGTGAATGCTTTGGCGACAAAGTTGGCAACCTGGCATTAATTTTGGTGAAAAATAGTGGCTTAATATTGCCGAAATTTGGAAGCTGGCATGATCTACTGTTTTCTTGCGCAGAACTAACTTCATCAAAAGTTCTACAAATCACTAATGAGAATATAAAAAAGAAAGAGTCATTACTATAATTATTGTTGACAAGAGCCTGTCTATTTCTTTATGTATTACTTAAGGTACGGTATTACAGTTACACGGTATTACAGTTAAAAGGGAAATAGATGGCAGATTTCTCCACTTCCACGGAAATGGGCATTAGCGGCACATTTTGCGACTTGTCGAAAGATTTGGCAATTTGGTACCCAATTTTGGCGAAAAGTTGTAATTTAGGATAGCCAAAGTTCAGAGGATCTAACTTCAATAGAAACCGACTTGTAAAATTTTCCAGGTTAATTTATTAGTTTCTAGAGTAGAACTATCTCGAAAATTCTATAAATCACTAGCAAGACTGGATGAGTTCAGTTTCTGTTTGGACTGCAAGCTGAGCGTACATCTCTAAGATCTTTAAGCATTTGGTCATTGTTCTGAATTAGTAAAATTCCTGTTCTGTGGTACGTTCATGAGTACGAAAGACTGGTTTATTCGATTGCTTCAAGAATAATCATTGATTATTGACTTTTAGTCGGCTGTTTCCAGAATATTCATTAAATAAAATGCATTCATCTAGAACCTACAAGTCTTTACGAATTACTTTCTACGTGCAAGAATGTCAACAAATTTTGAAACTATCAATATTCACGGTAATATTAATTTCTGTTAAAATCTGTATGACGGAAAGTTATATATTGCAAAAAAAAAAAATTGTATTTTCGGTCATCATGGATATAATATTCGTGGATATTCCAAAAGGGAAAGGCGCACAGAAACACCAAAATGAGAGAGATGGACAACAACTGTTGTAACAAACTTAGATGTGAAATTGCATCGTTCTACGTCTACTTGTTTTTGAGTTATACGAGATACACACACACATACGCACACACAGACATCACAAAAAATAGCATAAATTCGTAGATATCATAAAAGCGGGAGTTCATGTCAAGACCAAAATTGGTAAATAACAATTTCAAATATAAATTTGCAACTCTCTATGACTATTCGTTTATGAGCTATGCGATACACAAAATCCATTTCGCAAATCGGTTTCATAATACTTCCTTATGCTTTGAATAAAGAAGTAAAAAGTATAGTAAAAGTATAGGCATTTTATTTCATTGTAATATTTATAATTATACAGTCGGTAACAAAAGTGTCCGAACACTAGCAAAAATTCCTATGTAAAAAAAGTACACTTTATACGGTTTTGTTAAATAAATCGAATTGTCGAATCATGTTCTTTGACTAAGAACAGGATTCGACAAGGATTTT
Source organism: Salticus scenicus (assembly GCA_963930645.1). NCBI lineage: Eukaryota > Metazoa > Arthropoda > Arachnida > Araneae > Salticidae > Salticus > Salticus scenicus. The sequence continues at coordinate 157,712,428 of OZ005651.1, read as the reverse complement.
TAACAAAACCGCATGAAGTGTACTTTTTTTACCTAGGAATTTTTGCTAGTGTTCGGACACTTTTGTTACCGACTGTACATGTTAGGAGGTAGTGGTGGCTTTAGTTGTCATAGTACTTTGATAGGGACTTGCTGAGCCTTGTGAAGGATAGCTCCTAACTCAATTATTAACAAGTTATTTTGCATTCTTTTTGCTCTTTTATTTTTAGTGCACTGGATTGTTTTATAACATTTTGGCCTTATTTTGACATACTTATTTTAATAGTCACGACGGCGCCCTGAGAAATTTTTTTTTTTTTTTTTTTTGCTTCCTTATGAATCATAATTTCTAAAGAGCCCTCTGAAGTTTAATCAAATATACTAAGTATTTTCCAACCATTTACTTTTTAAAAACTTTGGCTGAAAGTCAGGAAACACTTGTAAATTACTCTTCTTCGATTGCGAGAATATTTTACCACACTTACTAACCTTAAAAGAATATTGTTAGTCTTGGAGAATACTTTATCCACCATGCTTTTCCTTGTAAATGAATTCTGTTATCTATTAATCTTCTTCTTACATTTTTTTTTTTTCTTTGTTCAAATTGCCCTGAGTAAAAGAATTTGACTTTTTTTTTTTTTTTTTTTTAATGTGTAAATAAGGCAACAAACCAGCTTGTTTCGGCGCCCTTCTCCATCTGGCGCCCGGGGCAAATGCCCCGCTCGCCCCCCTCTAGTTTCGGCCCTGGTGAGGAAATATTCATTGCACTTATTTTCCCGCACAAGGGGATTTCCACTCTTTAAAGGTTCCAAGTCATGCTATTCATCGAGAGCATGTCCTGTAGTTTTCCCGTACTGCTAAAGTATTAGGGAATTTCATTTTCTTATCTTCCATAAAAGTGTTCGCATAGTCAGTGAGAACTAGTTTTTTTATTTTGTCCATATACTCAAAGGCAAGAATGACTGAATAGATTGACGATGTTGTCAGTTCAAAAATATTATTGATAAAGTAAAATTTAATTCTTTATTTTACAATGATGTAATAAAAAAAACTTTTAACGAAGAAAAAAAACTGAATTTATTTATAAATAATCACTCAACTATAAAATAAAATTTGCAGAAATTTCTGAAAAAATATCTCTGCTATTTTATGCGACAGGAAAATTATTGCTGTTTTAAATATATTTTTACCTAAATAACTTATACCAAACGAAAACTTCCGAAAGAAATAAAATTATGATCAAAATTTTACTTATGTTGTCCCTCTACATGAGTAAAGAGAATTGTCTGTCTTAAAGATAATTGTCTGTCTCTCTCTGTGTGTCTGCGTGCACTCTGGACAGTTTCACAAATAAAAATTTAGATACCATTATTTTAATATAGTATTTTTTTTAAACAGGTAAAATGAATATCAATGATTCATCAAGTGAAAAGTTGCAATATAAAAATAGTGGTATCAAAATTTCCTTTTGTAAGAACTTGGTTCTGAAGCCTTTGATTACAGAGCTACAAAATGTGACAGAGGTATAACTTGGATATTGTGAATGCGCACCTCATCAAGATTTTTTTTTTTTTTTTTTTTTTTTGGATCAGAATATCTGAATCCTCCTTTACATCCCCTCGAATTTTTCCTTTTCCAAAATTTTATTCAAATTGCCTGGTTTTTATTTTTAATCGTCTCCATTCCTTAGCAATGGTTACTAGCTTATTACAGTTACTACATAGCAACACATTCTCTATCTGGTGATGCCTTTTAAAAAGCGAAGCTATCGACAAATTTTTATTTTAATTGAACAAAATAAGATATTTTATTTCAATAGTTGCCCCTTCAAAACCATTTATTTGGAAAATTAAAAATTTCTTTGAAAGGGAAAAATGTTATCCTTTTTTAATTATATTTTTTCTTTTCTTTTGGTATCAAATGTCAATATAATAAAAATAATTAAATTTATTACATTTTTAACTTTATTAAAATGTTCAACAATTAAGTTCATGTATAAGAACTATTTGTGGTCCGAGTTAAAGCGCTATCACAAGCAGTGGGGACCCGGATCCGACATTGTAAGGAAGTCACTGCCATATTTTGCGTGACTTTAATGAATTTATATATATATATATATATGTATAAAGTGATGTATAAAAAATTAGTGATTCAATTTCTTTGAAAATTCATTTTCATGTAGTAACCAGTGACGCATGCAAAGCCTACTGGTTTTTCAATAAATTATAATAAGTGGCATTTAAATAAATGCTGTCAAGATAAATTCGATAAAATACGTGTGTAAAATTATATTTATGGTTTGAAGAAATTGAAAATTTACATACTTAAATTATAAGAAATGATAACGAATTTAGAAGTAGTGCTTTTTCCACAGTTGGCTTCAGAGCATGCCCAGATTCAAATATCATGCTACACTACTGATATTTTGTGACGTAATAACTCTGAAATTAAAAGAATATTTATAAATTATTCATCTTTCATCAATACTGTTTAACATAAAAGTAGTTATAATATGCAGATTAAAACCTTTTACCTGAATCTTGGATTTTAGTTTTGTAAGTCTCAGTTTTTATTTTCAGCTCTTACGTCCGACACCGGAAGATATTTATTTTTTAATAATTAAAAATTTTCCCAGAAATTCTTTTTATGTTTTGTAACTCTACATACATAGGTAAGTATTAAAAAAAATATTTTGATCAATTTCAAATATTTTATCCCTTAGAAAATTTAGTTTTTATGAGTAAGTTTTGTACAATTTTTACATCCGACACCATGGAATTGCCCATGTGTATATCAGGCAATTTAAAGATATGTTAACATCTTTTTAATTTATAAAGTTTTGCTCTAATAAAACTCATAATGTAAGAAAAACAAAACTGCTTATTTATGTTAGAGGGGAAATGTTTTATTTATTTATTTATTTTATTTGTAAGTTTATTTTTTATTAATAAAATAGTTGCATCTTTAGTTTGTTTAATAATTCACATATTAAATACACGGTTAACTTTATAATGATATGTTTTTAGTTGAACTGTTAAAAAGAGTGACAGACAAAGAAGTGAAATAGTATCTAATCTCTTGGTATCTAATCTCTCCCTTCAGTATTTTTCTTAATTATTTCTAAGAGCATCTTAGATCAGTTAGCAAAAAATAGAACAGAAATAATTTATTCTTAAAGTTGAAGCAATAAGTTACCTATTTTGTTTTATTATGAGCGTTTTTTGTTTACACACATTTTCATATTAAGTTTTTAATTAATTATTTCTGATTACTAACTGTCATTTTCTGACTTTCTTATTATCATAATTAATGATAATATGTAAAATTTAAAGCATGAAAATATAATTTTAGATGAAAGAAAATATTACTGAAATAACTCAGCGATGAGAACAAGGTTCACAATCTTTTAAATATAATGTCCAAATTGTTTTTACTTTTCTAGTGCTTACAAATGAATTATTTTATTAGAAATTATCTTGACCTCACTAGTGACTGAAAGGTTTTGCTCTCAAATCTGGTAGGCAAAAGGTGGCAGGTTCAACCCTAGGTTATAATAGGTTGCACTCACTTGTTACCCATTTGGAGTTTTCCATGTTTTTCTTTGAAACTTTTGTAAAAAGAAAAAAAAACGACAAAGGAAGCATACCACTTAAGCCCAGGGCCCTAGAGCAATCAGTTGACCTTAACCCACACATCAACATCAGAAATTATTAAGTCCAGAGGTTAAAAATAAAAGTACGACAGAGGAGGCATACCACTTAAACCCAGGACCCTAGAGTAATCAATTGCCTTAACCAGGGCCTTCGGAGAAGTCATCGTTTCTCCCTTTTTCCACCGGGCCGGCTCCTAGAATTGGTGACGTCACAAACGAGATCTGGTATTAGGAAAGCATCTGATCTGTACGATGCAGTACCAACGCAAAAACCATTAAATAATAATTCATTAATTTCGTTTTTCCATCGAATTATGAAATTAAACTTTATCTACATGACAATAAAAAATTATAAGCAAAATACTACCCATAAATAAGACTAATTTCAATTATTTTTCAAAAAATATTTTTGTATTAAATGTTAATATGCAGTATATAGATGTTTTTTGAAACTAAAATTCCTGAATAAAAGACTAGAACTAAAATAACAGAAAATACTTGAAATTTCTAAGTTCTTTTTAAAGAATCAATGATTATTTCTTTGAAGGGTAAAAAAAATTTTAATAACATATTTGTTTCTATGTCAAGTAACTATCAAATAACTGAAACATTAAACATATTAAGTATTTATAATTATGCAAAGAAATTCAAGAAAATGAAAATACATATGCACGTTTTAATCTTAAACAATTTTTGTTAAAATGAGACAATGTTATAATTTTTCTACAAAATAAAAAAAAATGGTTTGAAAAATTTAACATGATTTATTAACATTTTATTTTTTATGGAAATATTAATGAATCTGATTAGAATGCTCAACATTGTTATTAACGTTTCTAAAAATCACAAAGTTGTAAAAATATTTAAAGTAACAGATAAAAATTGAAAATTGTTGGTTCATTTTTTGCAGTGTTTAACAGAAATAAATTTTTTTACTTACAATTCTTATTTATTTATCTAAAAAAAATTTCAGTTATTTATGTCAATTTAAAGGCAACGAAAAAAAAATAATCATAGAAACTTCAAGAAATATTTTATTTTTTGGAGGGAAAGAACTACAATAAATAAAATAACAATAATTTCAAACACATATAGTTAAATTAGCTAATTAGACCATATCAATATTTTTTAAAATTATTTTTGATTAATTAAAATACAAAATATAACTGAAATACTATGAAACAATGAACAAAAAATTAAACACACCAAAATATATGTATGGAATGTGAATCTGATATTAATATATATGTACATTAAATATAATAAATAGATTTCTTTTATAATAGTTCTTACAAATTATTTCCTGTTTGTAATTTAACTACTTCCTTAAAATTAATTATGAAGTATAAGTTTTTTATTATTATTATTATTATTATTATTATTTACTTGAATAAATTATTTGTATTGATGTATTTTCATGAAAGCAACACATAATGAAAATAACCATGATTTGAAAAAAAACAAGTGAAACTCCGTGTGAATCTATCTAAGAAGTTCTGGCCCGTATTCACACGATTTTCGGAGAAAACCTCGGAAAACTTCGAATGGGTAGGTTGAAAAGCGCGTCCAGGGATCGAACCCGGTATTTCCTGTCATTCAGTTTTGAAAGAAGAAGCTTTTGGTCGGTGGTGGAGGGAGTTGAAAAAATAGAGTTTAATATTGCTATAATTAATTGGTTAAACTAACAATAAATCCTAATGAAAACCAAATATAATGTTTAAATTACAAAATTAAAAATTGCACAGAAAAAAATAAATTAAATTAATAAATAAAATAAAAAATTAAGATTAGGAATTGGCTAATATACACTGATGGAGAAAAAAAATCCCAACACCAAGAAAAAATTATTGTACAGTAATGAAATTTCAGCAATACATTTGTCTAGGTAACATATTTAATTGATTAAAGTTTCAAGATCACAGGTAGAGCCATTGGCGAGAAGAGCCATTTCAAATGTGAAATGTTGGTACATTAGTAACCGGTGTAACCGCCAGAATTTTGAATGCAAGCATGCAAACGTGCATGCATTGTGTCGTACAGGTATCGGATATCAGTTTGTGGGATGGAGTTCCATGCCTGTTGCACTTGGGCGGTCAATGCAGGGACGGTTAATGCTGGTTGTGGATGATGCTGGAGTTGTCGTCCAATGATGTCCCATATGTGCTCGATTGGAGAAAGATCTGGTGATCTAGCAGGCCAAGGCAACATGTCGACACTCTGTAGAGCATGTTGGGTTACAACAGCGGTATTAGGGTATAAGATAGATTCTGATTAACTTGAGCTATAAGATAAGTGTCACAATAAAACTCCAGGAACAATAAACTTTAGGCCGTGAGGAAATAAGAATCAATAATTTCGCAGCAATCATCTTTATTTAATCAGCATGAAAATCAAGAAAGTCTTTAATAAAAATATTTCAAAAAGTCTATTATAAAGTTGAACAGACATACAGAGGGTTAGATGAGAGAGAGAGGGCTTCACGAATTACATTCTTTTTACACCAGTAGTTAACGAGAGAATCTTAAGTTGACCGAGTCGCAATCAAGACCGGACTGATGAATTACGCCAAAATTATTAAAACAGTGCCAAACTTTCCAGCCAAAGCTAATCCTTTGTTTGTAGAATAATTTAATATAAATATTTTGAATTTAGTAAGTTCGTTACAGCAGTTTATGCCAATGCTTGTGCCAAATTTATCGCCAGACGACCGTTGAATAAGCGAGACCAAAAGTCTGCAAATGATTGCACATCCTGTGATAAAAAAAATCTAAATTACCCTTTAATGATTTTCGAACATAAACACATTGCCTAATTTATTTATAACAAAGTGGACTCGCGCAATTTAAAAGAAATAAAAAGTAATTATGTATCCAACGGTTTATAAGCTGAAAATAATATTATTATTATTTTTTATATTTAATTTATTAAATGATTTAGAAGAGCTTATAATTTTGAGAGATGTCATTTAAAAGGAATATGTTTTTGTTCTCAGACGATTTATTAATAGCATAAGGGATAAAGTATTATTAGAATTAAGATATTTATTATAGACAAAAGCGAATAAATAAAAGTAATTTAGAATTTCGTTATCTATTTTTATTAGCCATTTAATTTATTGAAAATATAATAATTACTTATTGCCTTTATTTAAAGTTATAATTAAAACTCATATATGTGAAGGAACGACTTCACAGAGGGCGAGCGTTATCCTGTTGGAAAACACCCCCTTGAATGCTGTTCATGAATGGCAGCACAACAGGTTGTATCACTAGAATGACGTACAAATTTGCAGTCAGGGTGCGTGGGATAACCACGACAGTGCTCCTGCTGTCATACAAAATTGCTCCCCAAACCATAACTCCAGGAGTAGGCCCTGTGTGTCTAGGCCGCAGACAGGTCGCTAGCAGGCGTTCACCTGGCCTCCTTCTAACCAACACACGGCTATCACTGCGACCAAGGCAGAACCGGCTTTCATCAGAAAACACAACAGAGCTCCACTCCGTCCTCCAATGAGCTCTAGCTTGACACCACTCATGTCGCAAACGGCAGTGGTTTGGAGTCAGTGGAATGCACGCTACAGGGCGTCTGGCTCGAAGCTGTCCTTGAAGTAACCAATTTGTAACAGTTCGTTGTGTCACTGTGGTGCCAACTGCAGCTCGAATTTCAGCTGCAGACGCAGTACGATTAGCCACAGCCATACTCTGAACACGGCGGTCTTCCCTCTCAGTAGTGCCACGTGGCCGCCTGGAACCCCGTCTTCTTGAGGCAGTACCTTCCCTTGACCACTGCTGCCAACACTCATGCACAGTGGATACATTCCTGCCAAGTCTTTCTGCAATATCACGGAAAGAAAACCCACCTTCTCGTAGCCCTACTACACGACCTCGTTCAAACTCAGTGAGCTGTTGATAATGGCTTCTTCGTCTTCTTAGAGGCATCCTTGACTAACATTAACCCACTACGTCAAATCTCAACTGCAAATAACGACCATGAACCTTACAGCGCTTATTTAAAGCAAACCTCATTTGATGTTCATAGTGTCGCTACTAGCGCCACACTTATGCGCGTAGCTCGAAATTTGAATCAACGTCATCTTTCAGATGTATAAACACGCCTACCAAATTTCGTTCATCTAACACAGCTCCTTCCTGGTGTTGGGATTTTTTTTTTTCCATCAGTGTAGTTAGTTTTCTTTTGGTACCACTAATCAGTGGCGGATCCAGAACTTGACTTTTGGGGGGGGCTAAGGTTTTTCAAAGTGTTATTCTAGACCAATAAAAAATTTACAATTGCAAAATTCAATTGTGAATGACAGTGTTTTGGGGGGGGGGGGCTTCAGCCCCCTAGCCCCCCCTTAAATCCGCCACTGCCACTAATTTTTTTTGTATCATTTCTAACTTCGTTATAATTATTTAGGAGAATATTAGATATTCCTGAAAGGCACTGTTTAATTATATTATATAAATCATTTCCCCACTTACATTTGCATGAAAAATCAATACCTAATATTTCTGATTTTTCCAGTGTTAATTGTATAATTATATTTTTTGGATTTTGCAGTTTTAAAAAAGAATCTTCATATTTTATATTAATCAGTTTTTGAAAAATTTGAAATGCATTTACTATAATAATAATTAAAATATCCTGGGGCCATTTGAGCTGACCTCTATCAATGACCATCAAGTATTTATAAACATCTTCAGGACAGTCTACATCTAATATTTTATCCTTAACTAACAAAGTAATGCAATCATGACATTTTAGTTTATTAGATACTTTGTGTGCAATGTAACTGCCTATGAATATTAATACGGATAAAATTTCATTACTTATTTCTATATCGTCATTACTTTTAGTGTCATAAAATATTTTTGGAATTTCAATCTCTTCATTTTTTTCGTCTGCAAATATGTACTTGAGATCTTTTATTTGAAACTTTCCATTTTTTTTTTCGGAATACATGCTTATTGAACTTAGTATTTTTAATTTGGATTCGGATTCCATTACTTGCATGCAAAATGATATCTGTCTTCAATATGAAATCTATATTTTGCCTTTTGTCCTGTTTGAAAGGAAAAAACATTAAGATTTTAAAATAAATAATGTGATTCTGCGTATATCACTAGCTTATATGGTTCACATTCGAGGAAGAAAACCAGATCTCGTTTGTGACATCACAGCGATTTCAGATGTCTGGGAGCCGGCCCGGTGGAAGAAGGGAGAAACGGCGACTTCTCCGAAGGCCCCGCCTTAACCCACATATCAGCATCAGAAATTATGAAGCCCAGAGTAATTATGAATGCAAGAAATTTTCAAATAATAAAATATCCTAACTTAAATGCTTTTGCATTTACTTTCACAATGTGAAAAACATTAACAGTGTATATGAACCCAGTAGCAGAATTTTCTGTATGTGTCTGCAGCAACAAAATTTGTCTGTGATTCAGGAATGTCTGACTAAGTCTGACATCACAAGAAGTATTGGCAATAAAATATGAGAGCTATAATTATTACATCCAGAGTTTAGAATTTTAATATTTTTAAAATCAGAAATATGATCAGTTTTTGCAGAATGAATTGCAATTTTTGATCAGTGGTCACAATTATTAAATGAGTGTCTATGCTCTTGTTTTACAACTATAGCTGTCCGGCCAGTTTCACCAATATAAATGTATTTACAATTTTTTGCCATAAATACAAACCCAAAAACTTCTTAAATGATCTCAATAAAATTAATTCCAATATCCAATTTACATGCAAACCCGAAAACAATAGAAAAATTATCTTTATCTTACTGTAATCAGAACTGAAGATTATAAAATTTAAACTATTGTTTATAGGAAACTAAACAGCAGCAAAGAAATTATTAATATAAAATGCAAAACCCCATATAGTTATAAAATTAGCGCATTTTAATCCTTCATCAGTAGAGCTATTAATGTTTGTTAAAATGAGAACCATTAAATAAGAAAAACAGAATTAAAAAGTTAAATCGTATAGAAAGCAGGCAACATATAAAAACAAAATATAATATACTACTTATATTCCATATGATAAAGAGGTGCAGCTGTTAAAATAAAAAATTGAAGCAGGTAAAATAAACGTTAGTATACCAATTAAACCCAATGAAAACATTTTTCAACACATAAAGAATAATAAAGACCATATTAATTTTCTAATTACCTCCAGAATTTATAAGATTAGTTTTAAAGACAATGAAAATAAAAAGTGAGTTCATATTGGGATGACAAAGCAACAAATTAATAATAAAATTAAGGAGCATAAAAAAAGATATAAAACAAAGAAAAATAACTACAGCTTTAACAAAAACTAACAAAAAATTTGACATTGACCATTGATTTACTTATAATATTAAAAAACTTTCTAACTACCATAACTGTAATTACACTGAAATGCACGAAACAATTAAAATACTAACAAACTAACACAGCTGCAATGATGTGAAATCCAATCAGAGCTTAGATAGCCAATGGCGTCAAATGTTAAATACGTAAAGAAAAGGGAAAAGCAGTCAGAGACGAAGTACATCACAGAAGCCTACCTCCTGAAGATGACCTGGCACCAGGTTTAGAGATGTAAAATTTCCGTAAATTTTGAGGCAGTGGAAAAAAAAAAAACAGTTTTTTTCTGGAAAAATTGGAAAAAATGGGAAAAATTAAATTTTTACAGATAAAAATAGGGTTTCTAAATAGTTATAATATTTTTGAAAATATAAAGTGTTAAATATTTAAAAATATATGCAATCCATATTATTTTTTCTTAACAGAGACATACAAAAGCTTTTACTATTAAAAAATGAGCCTTTCTGTTTCATAACTGGCAGTACCTTTCCTTGTACAGAACACCAAAAACTAGTTAAATCATCATTCAACCAATAATTTTGCATAAGGTGTGCACTCCTATAGCAGCATTGATAAAATGAATTTAGATTAGAATCAAGCCAACAACAACAAAAAAAAAAATTTCGCCGACCCAAACCTGTTTTCTTCATATCCTGAACCCGAAAACTAAATTAAATTTAATGATTCATCTGAAACTCATGCAAAACTTTTTAAAGTTATAAAATAAAATAAAATTTTCATTGTTACAGAGTTAGTAAATCATTTAAATTTCTTTTTAAATACACCAAGTTATAAATTTAAAAATCTGAAAAATGGATTAATAATTTTTAACCATTTACGTGTGTTATGTACTTCAAGAGTACAAAAATATTCTTTAAGTTTAGTATATATGTTACCGTTAAAGCTTGAAATCCGTTAATGTGCAGATTACCTAGCTAATCTGCAGATTAACTAAAATGACCCATTAAAATGCAGAATCAAGAGTTTTCTGCATTTTAACTAGGTAATCTGCACATTAGCAGCTTCTGTGTCATTAAAGCTCAAATGTTTGTTTCGAGCCTTAGTTTTTTTACATTCACTATGATGTCAAACAGCCATGTGATACAGATACATGAATGACCTTCAAACGCAAACTAAAACTGTTACCCCTTCCGCTCCGCTATGATTCGCATTCGGTAAATGCAAAACGTGGAGCATCGAAGCCATGATTAGGTTTATTGTGACCAACACAAATTTTAAAGTAACAAGTTATAATTGTTTTAATTTTGATTTTATTTCTTCTCTTTTTTAATTCTGTCAATATAAGTTTGATAAGGGTCTGCATTTTATTAATGAAATCTAATCTTAATTATAAGTTCTCTCTCGTGAAATTTTAATTTTGAATTATGAATATTAAATTTACAACACAGTAATTATTTCCTTCCAAAATAAAACTATTAAACTACAACTTTTTAAAACTAATTTATTTTAAAATTGATTTAAATTACTATTACTTACTGGAAAAAAAAAAAGATGTGTTAAGTTTTAACTCTGAAAAATATGGCATTCAATATTATGGCATTATTTAATAAATACTTAATATGAAATTTGTATGCATTTTTTAACATTTCATTACATTTTTTTTTTTCTTTCAATTTCAAGTTTCCTTTATATATTTTATATATCATGATAAAATTTTTATTTTTAGTTATTTTTTAATTTTGTTTGCTTTTTCAGATAATTTCGTTGTTGTTTATCACATATGTGTTAATAAAGTTTTTAATTTATTTATTTATTGTAAAATTAATATATTTGCTAAACTTGTACAGATATATGCATGCTGCAAAATATAGTTTAATAAAGCATTGGAAAACTGCCATTTTAATTTTGATGCGTTCTAAAAATTATTAAAGCAGTTTTAATTATTTGAAGTACTTCTTAAATAATGCTTCTGATTTGTCTAATTTAACATTTCTTTAGCACATTAAAAATTGGTGCATAACGTTTTTTTTTTAAAAATAGTAATATCAATATAAGTTGTTAATAAAACATTTTTTTTTTTTTTTAATTTAAATGGTTAAATATTTTTATTTTGAAAATAAATCGTTACTGTATTACGATTCTAACATTCATTTATAAAATAGAATTTATTGAAAGCTATTAAAGTTATTATATTTCATATTAAAAATGCATAACATCTTCAAACTTATATTGACAGAATAAAAAGATGAAATAAATAAAAAAAATTAAAGCAAATATAACTTTAAAAGACATAAAAATTAAAACACATATGGATTAAAATAAATAAAGGAAAAAAGAAAAGAAAACCAAAAGAAAAAATTAAAGATAACACAGTGCGCTGTAAAATTACAATACCAGCTATCTTATTTTCACTTTAATGAGTGCCTAGTAGGTAATGTGCAGATTATCTAGGTAATTCGCAGATTACCTAGGTAATTTGAGAAATGAAATAATTTTCTTCACTTTAATGGATCACCCTAGTTAATGTGCAGATTAACTGATTTTTGCACTTTAGCGGTAACATATATATTTATATATGTGTGATTTTTCTTTGCTTATTACCATTCTGCAATATGTATGTAATAATTTGTGTGTATGTATATTTAATCATGGGTATATGTAGTATGTTTATAATTATGTCAAACAAATTGCTGTTTATTATTATTATAAACTAAAAGTCTATGTTTCAAATCATTTCTATTAAGCAGATTAAATACAGTGGAAACATTAAGATTTAAATTTTAAGGGCTTCAATAGAAATAACCCGACCAGTGTTCAACTATTATAACACATTAAAGACCAAAGTTTTTAACAAATAAAACAACTTTATTCAACAAGATATAATGATATATTAAGATTTCAAATTTATCAAGAAATTAGATTTAACAAGAGATTTAACAAGAACAAGATTACCTTTTACAGGTGTTGAGCTAGGCATATTGATAAACACAATGAAAAAGCAGATGACAATATACTTCAAGAAACGTCGCAGAGCCTCCGCGATCGCCTGGTTGATCAGCGGGAAAATACGATGAAGAAATATACTTCCGCGATCGCCTGGTTGATCAGCGAAAGTGAAGCAAGACGAAATAACACAAAATTGAAATGAAGACAATTACGTTCATCCACTATACACTTCAATTTAGAAACTTTCATTTAACTTTTAATTAACTTTTAAAAAGATTTCAAACTTAAACAAATGACGCTTAAAAAGCGTCTAAACAACATTTAACATTAATTAAACTATCAAATGTAACAAACTCGTCTCAAAAGGACGTCAATTATCATTTTATTCAAAACCTCCATCATCCATGAACGACGGAAAATTTAACCTTTAACAAGGAACAATTTAACAAACAGAAACTTAACATGTGTAAAATATTAACAACTTAACAACGGCAGCCATCATTTCTTAAAAAAAGTGCAATAGCAAAAGAGCATTACTAGCTTAGCTGGAACGATACTATAAGCACATACATCGTTACTTGGCCATCAACAGCTTAAAGCTACTCACACTACTCATAAACTACTGCTTCATATCTAATTGAAGACTAGCAGGCCATAGCTAAACACTGCCGATAACTGCCCTTTAACACACGCATCGCGATCTTTTTATACTGACTGACAAGTCAAAAATCTACATATAAACAATGCATTACCATTGCCACTCAACAGTCAAAGCCAAAAATACAATTTATCATAACTACTTTAATAGAAGTGGCAACAGCAAAAATTAAGAAAATTATGCAGAGTAAATTTGGCAACAGCAACAATGTAAACAGAACATCGTTAGTAATGGCGCGATGTAAGTAAAAAATGGCTGACCGAGTTTAAATAGAGAAAACTTTTAAATTCAAATTAAAGGTAAGTTAACAACTATATATATATAAAATATAAGCATTTATATTCATAAAATTAATTTTTATGTGCGAGGACAACTGATAGATATCAATTGCCCCCCACCACAGCATATAAAAAATTTAACAAAATACCATCATGAGATTCCCCATAGTCCATACGAAATGTCACAAGTGATGTAATAAACTAATTACCAGATAACCATTGACAAAAAATTTCAAGTGATGAAAAACAACTCCCCACTCCGCAGATACACTAAAGAAAAAGTGATATGAAAAATATACATTATATACAATATTAATTATATGATGCAATATTCAAACATGAAAGAGTAAATATGAGGTATATATACAAGAAATGAATATATATGCAATATATGAAAAATTATGAAAAATGAATATATATATACAATGAACAAATACGCAAGGCGCCTCACGATTTCACACACACATTCACACCATGATAACATAATATAAAAAATCATGAAAAGCATCTACAGAGCGAAGAAATTTATTCAAACACGAAAGATTTATATAAAGATCATTTTTATAAATTTTAACAAATCACCTTTTGTCAACGGCTTCGTAAACTGGTCGGCAAGATTCAATTTAGAGGAAATATATTCAATATGGAATTTGCCCTCATCAAACCAATCCCTTATAAAAAATAGTTTAATATTAACATGACGTGTATGGAAACTCTCAATCCTGGACTTTGTAAAACGTATTGCAGCCTGATTATCAGCATATAAGGTAGGTATTTCAAAATTATTTTCTATCAGATTTAAATTAGAACATTCACATAAAATATTATAAAACCAGTCCTGCTCACGAACACAATCACACATAGAAACAAATTCTGACTCCATCGTTGATATGGTAATCCCTTTCTGTTTATTAGTACGCCAAGAAACAGCAGCACTATCCAAAAGAATTAACTGGCCACCCATAGAAACATAGTCGTCCCTATTAGCGGCGAAGTCAGCGTCAGAATAAGAAATTAATTTAACCTGTGTGCATTTAAGATGGAGCTTATATTGACTGGTGAATTTTATATATCCAAGAAGTTTAAGTAAACCCTGCCAATGTTTAATACCTGGATTTTGTTGGAACTGTGAGAAAATGTTGGTAGCATATGCGATATCAGGTCTAGTACGGTTTGAAATGAAAGAAATACAACCTAAGAGATTTCTGTAAGGTAAATGAGAAGCTTCATCGATGTCTTCTTGAATAACAGGACAATCACTTTTTGAAAATTTGATACCTTTAACAATAGGTAAGGAGGAGATAGGTACACGGTGATTTTGAAACCTCTTACTGACTTCGTCAATATATTGATTTTGGTGGATCAAAACTCCTGTATCTGTATACTCAAACTCCACACCTAACAACTTGCGTGTGGTACCCAAAATTTTCAAATCAAACTTTGATTTCAGCAAACTTAAAATGTCATTAGCTTGAGATTCAGTCCTGGCAAAAACAACGATGTCGTCAACATAAACCAATAAAACAGAAAAATCATAATATGAATAAGCACAGTTACAATTTTCAAATTTATTAAAACCAAGTTCCAACAATACTTTATTTAATTCATAAAACCATAATCTGCCTGACTGGTGTAATCCGTACAGTGCTCTATCCAGCTTACAGACCCAGTCTTCTTTACCTTTTTCAGTAAAGCCAACTGGTTGCCTCATGTAAATTTCATCCTCTAAGGGAGCGTACAGATAGGCACACTTAACATCGCACTGTACATTAAACCAACCATAACATGAGACTAAAAGAGAGAAAAAAAATCTAACAACAGAAAAGTTTATCACAGGCGAGAAGGTCTCATCGTACGATTCGCCCTGGATCTGGTTGAAACCTTGCGCGACCAACCTGGCCTTGTATCTGACAATGTTGCCAGACTCGTCACGCTTTACTGTGTAAACCCAGCGGTTTCCCAACGCAGTCTTGTTCTCAGGGAGTCTCACAAGATGCCAGACACCTCTCGTGGCCATACATTCTAACTCTTCCAACATAGCCCCATGCCATTCATCAGATTGTGCAGATTTTAAAGCCTGTTTATACGTTCTCGGGACCACCACATCTAGTCAACTAGCCGTGCTGGACGCGGAAGGTATAACACCAGGATTAACAACACCAGTAAACTTATTAAACTTGGAAAAATCAAAATCAGCAGGGTTAAAAACAATATTATTTAAATTACAAAACTTTTTGACATCATTAGGTGACCTTTGACAACACCTTTTACCCTCTCCATCAGGATAATAGTAAATATCGACCTTTTCTCCCTGAGGTCGAGGCACAACCTTCCTGTACCACACGGGATTGGTCATCCAGTTAGGAGAAGCAGTCTGCGGAGTAACTTGAGGAGCAGGAGAAACAGGAGAGACGGCTGGGACGACAACTTCAGTCTCGCTGGGCAAGACCCCAGAGGTACCAGGCTCCGGACCAGGAAGAAGGTACCGGTCTACGGGCCGTGGTTGTTCCTCTGGGACAAGCACCAACTCAAAAGAAGAGTCGCCCATCACCGCTCCACTGCGTAGAACATCACCGCTTTCAACAAAAGAAACATTAATGGTTTCCACAACCTTCCTCTCGTCTTCTAACCAGACCCTGTAACCACGGGTACGCAAGGCATAGCCCACAAGGACACCACGTTTTGATTTGGAGTCTAACTTGTGCTTACGTCTAACCTTTGGAACACCCACATATGTCAACGTACCGAATGGTCTTAAATGTCGAACAGAAGGTTTATTTCCTGAATAGAGTTCAAATGGAGTTTTAGAGTTCCCACCGTGACAAATCCGGTTCCATGTATAATTAAAGTGTAAACAAGCTTCAGGCCAGAAATCATCAGACAAGCCACTGGATTTTAGCATAGCCCGAACACAGTTCATGATGGTTTGGTTGAACCGCTCACAAACTCCATTTTCTTCTGGTGTGTAAAAGTTGGTCAGCTCATGATTTATTCCATTTTCTCTACAAAAACCCTTAAAAGAATCATTATCAAACTCTCTGCCATTGTCAGTTCTGATCGACTTCAACTTTGTTCCCAAAAACCTTTCGGCCCTCAAAACATGTCTCTTAAAAACATCAAAACACATGGATTTTTCCTGGAGGGGGTAAACGGATGACCTACCAGAAAAATCATCTATTATAGACAAGAAAAAACGTTCACCCTTTTTGCCAGGAATTTTAATTGGACCCCAAGTATCCATAAAAAGTCGATCTAAAGGTTTTTTGGAAGAAGAATGACTTAAGGGTTTGAAAGAAATACGATTTTGCTTACTCACATGATAGGGATCACAAAAAAAATTATCAACTGATTTTAAATTGGGCAGACCTTTTACAGCAGAATTACGGATAGTATTAAAAATTAAGTCAGGACTTAGGTGATCAAAACGAAAGTGCCAGGTATCAAAGTCTTTTATATTAACAGGTTTTATTACAGGAAAAGCTGAAATTTCAGTATTATCATTTAAATTTTCATTAGAATTCTGCCCCCCATTCAATTTAACACTGTGCTTATTTTTAATTACTTTTGGAAATGTATAATAAATCCCGTCATGGAGTTTAGCAGAGAAAAGGAAATTACCATACTTGTCGACCACGTTTATTTTGCCGGCCTCACCAATAAATTTAGCACCACCCTGGTCGAATCTAGAACCACTCAAAAGATTTTTCCGCAAGTTCGGCGAATACAAAACGTTCCAAAGTTTAATAACAGTCCCATTAAAATTCAGTTCTACTTCACCTTTACCAGTAATGGGAAAAGTGACGCCATCAACAGCCACGTGAAGCTCATCACCGGAAATTTCAGAAAAATTACAAAAAAAAGATTTATCTTTGCAGAAGTGATGAGAGGCCGCCGTATCATAAGCCCAGCTGCCCTCTCTATCAAAGCTACTTAAATTTGCTTCTGCAATAAAATTTTGAGCTTTAGGAGTTTTATCACGTTTTGACTGTTGATTAGAGCCACCCCTCTTAGAAAAATTACTTCTGAGTGGTTTTTCCTTTTCTTTTGCAGCTAGATCATTATTTAACTTAACTTTACAATCTTTAATAACATGGCCTTTTTTTCCGCACCTCCAACAAGTAAAAACAGGCCTACGTTTAAATTTTACATTTTGGGCCTCAATAGAACATTCCGTTCTACTTTTATCAAAATTTCTAAGTTGAAGGCGCGTTTCCTCGGCACATAACTCAACAACAATATTTTTAAAGTTAAAGTCCTTATCAGACCAGCGAAGAATTTGTTGAACAACCTGATCAAATTTATCAGGTAGGTATCTTAAAACCTGAAAACATAAGTATTCGTCAGCAATAGGTTTATTAATGGATTTTAACTGATCAGCAATTTTAGATATTCTAGCTGCAAAAACACCAATAGATTCGCCAGGTTCTAAAAAAACATGTCATAACTTCAGAAAACAATTTCATATGATAACTTCTACTATCTGGCTGGAAGTTAACCTTTAAAATTTTCCACGCTTCTGAGGGGTCAGTACATTCACTTATTAAACTTTTAAATTCATTATCAATATTCAAATATAAAATTGACATGGCAGCATTCTGCCTTCTTTTAAAGTCTTGTACTGCCTCCTCAGATACCGTTTCACTGACTTTGGGCTTAGTTTCGTTACCAATGACGATATCATAAGCATTTTTATCCATAAGTAAAAATTTAATATCACACTTCCAACCAGAGTAGTTAGTGGCATTTAACTTGGTAATTTGAGGTACAATATTATAAGCCATTTTTTTTTTTTTTTTTTTAAAATAGTTACTTAATTATCAATTATACAGAAAACAAGAAAAGAACAACTGGTCAAGTTTAAAAAAATGACACCCTCAAAAAAACTGGCCCATAACCAAATATTATAAACTAAAAGTCTATGTTTCAAATCATTTCTATTAAGCAGATTAAATACAGTGGAAACATTAAGATTTAAATTTTAAGGGCTTCAATAGAAATAACCCGACCAGTGTTCAACTATTATAACACATTAAAGACCAAAGTTTTTAACAAATAAAACAACTTTATTCAACAAGATATAATGATATATTAAGATTTCAAATTTATCAAGAAATTAGATTTAACAAGAGATTTAACAAGAACAAGATTACCTTTTACAGGTGTTGAGCTAGGCATATTGATAAACACAATGAAAAAGCAGATGACAATATACTTCAAGAAACGTCGCAGAGCCTCCGCGATCGCCTGGTTGATCAGCGGGAAAATACGATGAAGAAATATACTTCCGCGATCGCCTGGTTGATCAGCGAAAGTGAAGCAAGACGAAATAACACAAAATTGAAATGAAGACAATTACGTTCATCCACTATACACTTCAATTTAGAAACTTTCATTTAACTTTTAATTAACTTTTAAAAAGATTTCAAACTTAAACAAATGACGCTTAAAAAGCGTCTAAACAACATTTAACATTAATTAAACTATCAAATGTAACAAACTCGTCTCAAAAGGACGTCAATTATCATTTTATTCAAAACCTCCATCATCCATGAACGACGGAAAATTTAACCTTTAACAAGGAACAATTTAACAAACAGAAACTTAACATGTGTAAAATATTAACAACTTAACAACGGCAGCCATCATTTCTTAAAAAAAGTGCAATAGCAAAAGAGCATTACTAGCTTAGCTGGAACGATACTATAAGCACATACATCGTTACTTGGCCATCAACAGCTTAAAGCTACTCACACTACTCATAAACTACTGCTTCATATCTAATTGAAGACTAGCAGGCCATAGCTAAACACTGCCGATAACTGCCCTTTAACACACGCATCGCGATCTTTTTATACTGACTGACAAGTCAAAAATCTACATATAAACAATGCATTACCATTGCCACTCAACAGTCAAAGCCAAAAATACAATTTATCATAACTACTTTAATAGAAGTGGCAACAGCAAAAATTAAGAAAATTATGCAGAGTAAATTTGGCAACAGCAACAATGTAAACAGAACATCGTTAGTAATGGCGCGATGTAAGTAAAAAATGGCTGACCGAGTTTAAATAGAGAAAACTTTTAAATTCAAATTAAAGGTAAGTTAACAACTATATATATATAAAATATAAGCATTTATATTCATAAAATTAATTTTTATGTGCGAGGACAACTGATAGATATCAATTATGATAAAATTTTATGTTCTTAAGTTGACCCGACTCATTGGAAACTTAAACCTAGAGCAGGAAAAAAATTCAGTGAACCTAATCCGAACTCGACCCACATGAAAAATAAATTAAACAACCCAGCCCTTAGGAAAAAAATTCAGTCAATCTGACCCATAAGAAAAATAAACTGAACTTAATGTGCAAGAGAAAAAATTTAGTCAACTAGACCTAAACCTGATTACATGTCAGACTTACCAGTTTACCGATCCTGATACTGGACTCTTAATTCAGATTTTCACTTAAAATGAAATTAATCACAAAGATAAAATAAAAGTTTAATTTTAAGTTAACTGAACTTCAGAAATTTAAAACAAAATTTTATTACTGATTTATTATTTTTTTTATATATAACATAAAACTTATTAACTCAGATGTAAAGGACATAAATCAAGTAGGTTTTTGCACATATAATTTTAAGTTGTGAAATAAATTTTTTGGCAGAAGGTAGTTGCTTAGATTTTTTTTTTTTTTTTTGTTACATGCATTTATATGTATGTGTGTGTGTATAATATATATCCACACACATTAAAATAATACAGTTAGACAAGTCTAAGGATATATGAAAAAGACGAAAGTATAAAGAAACTTGAAAAGAATAAGTAATTTCAAATTAATGTGATGGGAGGGAGGTCATTGTAATACTTAAATATTTCAGGATTACCATTTGATTACATGGTTAAAACTTTATTTTTGAAATATGAACATTATCAGAATCAGTGTTTTCATGTAAGATACTGAACATAAAAAAATATTTCATGAAAAAGGCATCAGAATATAAATATTATAAATTTCTATATACGTTATTTTATGCTAGAAATTTCAAAATTTTCAATTTTTCTGGGTAGAAATAAACCCCTTCGGAAACCCCCCGAAAAAAACTGTTTTTCCCCCCCAATATTTCTGGGGGGGGGGGGGGGGGGGTCGGACCATTCCCATCTCTCCAGGTTGTAAAGCCTTTGAGAAAGCGAACAATAAAGTTATTTGTAAATGTAATTTATATATAAAAAAAAAAGATTTTATTTTTAATTATTTCACCTTCCTTTAAAGATGCAATGGACTGCATTAAAAAACTTTGAATTAATTTGTTTGTCAAAGTACAAGTAAAAAAGATTTAATGAACTCAATTTAATTCACAATGCAGTTTTTAATATTCACAGACAATCAAGCAAGTGTTAAAAATTGTTTAATGTAATTTAAAAAACTACCTGTATTGGCATAAATCGTATAATACTTATTATTGAAGGTATGCAAATATATATTAATATTTAAGATGTGTTCATATAGTATTCAAGTATGTAATACTATATTCAAGATATGAGATACATAATTAATACTCAAGTCATGCATTAATGGTATGATGTTTCTCCCTCTTTATAACCTTTTTTTAATTTAAATTCTCCTATAAAGCAATATACTAGTTACTAGTTTTAAAAAATTGTACTAAAGTTTTTTACAAAAAAAGAAAAAGAAAAAAACTTTATTAATTAGTATCTTTGCATAAAGTTTGCTTCAATCCCATTAAATTTGAAGTAATCAAAGTTTTATATTGCTTAATTTTGATTATATGTTTTTTCATTTATACATCCGTTTACGTCAGTTCTTTCGACAATCCCATTAAATTTTAAGTAATCAAAGTTTTCATCCTAGCTGAATAAAAGAAAATGTAAATAAAACTGACATTAGGATTATGTATAATTATTTTCATGTAAGGTTCAAGTTACCAATGTTCGAGAACATAAAATTCATCTATTTCTAAAAAAAAAAAAAAAAAAGCACCGAATATTTGGCCAAAATTTTAGCCGAATATTTGGTATTTGGCCGAATACTTAAATTTCAATTGAAGTACTTTTTCACACCCAGAATAGCTTAATTATTTTTAACTTTATTGCGAATAAAAAAGAATACAATATGCATTAAAAAATATCAGCATAAAATCTAAGTATTAAAAAAAATTTACTGCCAAGATAGAAATAAAATATCATATCATATATCATATTTAAAAAAAAGAAATCCATTATTTTTTTCTTCCCATTGTAAAATTTAAATTCTAGTAAATAAACTAAAAAGTCCAAATACATTAAATAAGAGTAAATCAAACATCTTTCCTTTTTGAATTTTCATAAATTAATCTCATTTGTATCTAGGCATATATATATATATATATATATATATATATATAAAGAATAACTACACTAAAAATGTGTTGTATACTCCAGAATGAAAAAATAAAATTATCTAATAGATACAACAACAAGCTATCACACACACACACACATGCAGCCAAAACATGCAGAAAAATCTGTGTTCCTGCATTGTAAATTACCAAAATTTGAATATAAAGATTGATTTTTGATAAACTATTTTCTATCTTTTTTTTTTTTTTTTTTTTTTTTTTTTTTCAATTCGTATCTTGTATGGGTAAATACAGTTTTATATATATTGTCACACAATTTCCCCTTCATTAAACTGCTACAATTAGTGATTATTTTGAAATGTAGATGTGAATACAGTACAGATTCTATTTTAATTTAGATTAGAAATTAATGCGATAGGAACTTCATTAGATTGGTATTGATTTTAATTTATTTTTCTTTGACATCATAACATTGATGTTGACAAAAAAAAAGAAAAAAAAAAATGATTTAAATTTTATATAATAAAAATTAAGTTTTTTTTTTTTTTTTTTTTAAGCAATTATCAGAATAATTCAGTTTATATTTCTCCCTATAAAAAACAAAACAATTTCCATTTGTAATTTAGTTTTGTTTATTTTTAAAAAGCTATTTAATGTTATTTCATGCCTTATATGGAAATTATCAGCGGTTCAGATTAATCTTGATGATTTAATTCCCAGACTAAAAGGCACATTGATAAATGTAATTACTTCTTGTCGGCACCTGCTAACAGATTTCTATTGATGACCTATTTTGGGCCAGAGTTACAGTTGCTGTATTCCAGTCGTCATTCAATTTTCAAAATTTCCCATAGAGTTAACATGGAAACAGAGAAATTAGTTTGGCATCCTGGCACGTAATATTTCTATTACTATCATTTTTGGCATTTTTAGAAATTCATTCTTGCTTGCTTCCAATCATTCAGTTGTTGATCTCTTTACTCGCTTAAACAAAACAACACTTTTTTATTGTCGCCCTCTTCCTCAACTCTTTATCTTAGCTATAAGAGCAGCCCGAATTATATTTTATTTGCTACAGACTATAATTTATTGAACTTTTAAGAGAATGTTCCTATATATGATTGTTCTGTTAAAGAAACCTCACAATAAAATCAAGTTATTCCTTAAATTTCGAGTTATTTATTTTTAAAGTTTCATTTTAATCTGTGAACTCTGGTTTGTTGCATCAATGTACTACTTCGATCTCGGCACCCCGCCAATAAACTATGTTACAATATCTGATTGCATAATTCAGTGACCCTTTGAATATCCAGTGGAAAACTTTGCAGATTTAATTAATGAAATTAGTCATATTAATGTTGTCACTTGTTTAGATGTATTAAAAGGATATTGGGAAATTCTTTTAGAAGAACAAAGTCATGATTTCACTTACTTTAAAACACACCATTCTCAGTACTGTTGGAAGGTGATGTCATTTGTCTAAATAATGCTGCTGCCAGTTTAGAAAATATAGTGAATGAAGCATTGATTTAACACTTTGAGTATTGTAAAGCATATCTGGATGATATAGCTATTTTTTCTAGAGATTAGAAAGCACATTTTAAGCATTTAGATGCAGTTTTGTGTAATCCCTTCAGCCCTGAATTTTTAATTTGACTGATAAAATATCAATGAGTGATTAAATATGATACAGTATATGTAAATATCTTAAATATGAAATATTATAACATTCTGTCAATTACCAAATTAATTAAAAAATGTTCTAATTATAGGACACCAGGCTATAATTAAGCAAAAAGTGAAAATTTATTTTAAGTACAACTTACAATTACTTTGAAGGAAATATTTTGAAACAATTTCTTTCTGCATGAAAATATAAAAATGCTTCACATTTCTCAGAGAATAAAGTAGTTTTGTATGTACAACCTTCCAATCTGCATCTCTGTTACTTTGAACTTTTTTCAATCATAATGATTTAGCCCATCATAAAGAATATCTTTGCAAAGCCAAACAGTTAGCTTATATTTATTTATTTATCTTTTTTTTTTGAGGGTGGTAAAACAGAGCAATAAAACTGGATGACCTCCAAAAATTGGTGGAGGCTACTGATTTCTTTAAAAATAACTGAGTTTCTGCAATATCAGACATAAAATCCTTTAAATCCATTTGATTTTTCAGAGGAATTCCTAAAGAAACTGCATCTCTTTTGTTCTTCAACCATGAATTTATAATAAGTATATTGAAGTAGTGGGTCATTCCGTGTCAAATCAACACAGCTCACAACCAGACCCCCTCGAATTTTTATGAAACTGGGCTCATTTATTTGTTTTATAGAGAAATGAATATTTACCAATTATGAAGTCTCAATCTCTTTTAGTTCTTGATATACAGGACTACAAAAATGGGTAAAAAGTGCAAATTTTCAAAATTCTTGTTTTACAAATTTGCCCATATCTTGTTCCCTAATTGTTGTAGAGGCATAAGTTTGGTATCATTGGAAAACATTTAAAACAGGCTTTCAAATGATATATCGAATGCACATATTTTTTAAAAAAATTATTTCAAGGTCAAACATTTTGACCTTTGACCTTGAATATTTCAAAAAGTGGTATTTTATTTTCCTTTAAAATATTATATATTGTTCTTACATTTATTGACTATAATTACTGTGAGTTTCAACTTGGGACCACCATGGGATGCTGAGTTATAAATTAAAATGCAACCCCATATCAGTATTTTCATATCGAAATTACAGAACATTTTGGAATTTCATTTGAGTGTGTCAAATTAGCATGTATAGAAAATTTTGAAAAGGAAAATGATTAATTACAATGTTTTTGTAATTAATCATTATAAAGATATTTAAAAAAAAAAATGACAAAAGTTACAATTTTATTTTGGAATGTTACTCTGTTAATTGAGCATTCCTTGGAAATGTGCGAAATGCTATAACTGAAGGCTTAAACAACATAAATCAGTTAGTGTTAGCAAAATAAATAACTTCTAATTTTATTCAAATCTGAATTTTAAATGGTTAAAAATGATAATAAAAAAATATTCCTTTTCTTATTTTGTTTACTTTGGCAGTGTTATTTTTATATCAAAATATAAAAGGCACATTAATAAAATATTTTTCACTTTCATTATACTTTGTCAGTATTATTTTCTGAATGTAAAAATTTTGTTATAATAAGAATGCATATGAGATTCAAAGATACATTTAAAAAATTCATATATAATAATAATAATATTAAAAAAATCTTACTTCTGTGCAAATATATAATGGCCTAGTCACAAGCAATCTTTAAAGTTAATTTAAAAGATGCATGGAACAATTCTTCAGGAGATAGTGTATAAGTTTGCCCAGTGGCATTTCTTAAATCAACTTTAGTTAATATAGAAGCTAAGAGCATTTGCAGTATATCTGGATTTTGAGGATAACTAAACGAAGTAGAGGGACCATGGGGATGCAGGAAGCTAATCTTTATTTCTTCTGTGTCATAATCAACATTCAGAAAACGTCCTATCCACCAGAGAGCTTGATAAATGCAAGTTACAAAACTATGTATTTCTTGTAGCTCTAGTTCTCCTTCTTTTGTTACTTTTACTTCCTTGCTTGATGTGGAATTTCAGTAGCCTTTACAAAGAAGTTTACAATTTGCATTGGGTATAAAGGCATGTAATTTCTGGGTACCAGGAACAACACAAGAAGATAAAAATCGCTTCTGTAAAAATATGCTTTCTTCTTCAGGAAGAAATGTAAGTAAAATGTATCCCCAAAACATTAGCATTTGCCCATTCAAACAAAAGGCAAGTAGTCATTACTTGGTTTGTATAAGCACATTGCAGACTGCCTTGAGCTGCCAATCTCTTCACAGTTCCACCAATGCCATCTGATACCCCTTTTCCGTGTGCTGTCGCAAAAAAATGTCAATTAGCTTTTAACCAAAACCTTTTTCATGAAAACATAAAAAAAAAAAAAAAAAAAAAAAAAAAAAAATACAATTTTTTTTTTTTTTTTTTTTTTTTATAATAAGCAGCTGCACTATCAGAAAAATATATTATTTTTTGAGAAATTGTACTAAATTTACTCTTTAAAAACTTAATCAACTCTTTCTGAATAAATGTACTGCTGTCATATCATGATAGAGGCGAATTGCAATCTAGGCTCACTTGCACTGTGTCATTACATTTTACAGAATTCTTAAGCTAAAAATCATGTCATGTTAGTATAAAAACACTGTTATGGGGTTGCATTTTAATTTATAACTCAGCATCCCATAGTGGTTCCAGGTTGAAATTCACAGTAATTATAGACAATAAATGTAGGAACAACATATAATTTTTTAAAGAAAAATAAAATACCACTTTTTGAGATATTCAAGGTCAAAATGTTTGATCTTGAAATGATTTTTTTTTTTTTTTTTTTTTTAATATGTGGATGTGATATATCATTTGAAAGCCTGTATTAAATGCTTTCCAATGATATCAAACTTATGCCTCTACAGCAATTAGGAAACAAGATATGAGCAAATCTGTAAAACAAGAATTTTGAAAATTTGCACTTTTTACCCATTTTTAGAACCCTGTATATTAAAAACTATAAGAGATAGAGACTCAAAAATTGGTAAATATTAATTTCCCTATAAAAAAAAATAAATGAGCTTAGTTTCATAAAAAATCTAAGGGGACAAGTTGAAAATGACCCTTTTCTGTGTTGATTTAACACGGAATGACCCTAGAGAAATATAATACAAAGTCCATTTTCTGCTCTTTATTAGCAGTTTGGTATAGTGACATTAAAAAGTCATGTTTGTCCACTCCCCCACGTACTTTTATTATAGAACTTCACAATTTCATGTCTATCTACACCAATAAAGGATGCCTTGTGCATTATCTGACAAAAACATAGATGCTAGAGTGACAATTCGATTGTCGAACCATTTTACAACAGGGATTTTACCATCTTCTGTTTCACAAGTGTCACAACTTCCCCGTCCTTATTTTTTCAGCTGTGCATCAATTTTAAAAGAGAGTTTCTTTTCACAGTTTCAGTTGCAAATTTTCGTTTCTCTAATAAATCATTTAGTAAAGGAATGGATCTAAAATAATTGTCAGAAAATAACTTATAGTCGAAGCCAGAGAATGCAATTAACCAGATGTAAAACAATTGCTTCAGTTGAACTAAAATTTTGTTTGAGTTCAGAATCCACTGGTGTTAAAGATCCTTGCTAGGGTCAGGTGGGGTAAAATAGGTCAGTTTCAAAAAAACTCTTCAAAAAAACATCCAAACATTTTTTAAATTCCAATTTTGCTGGTTTTATATATTATTTATATTAGTCTTCATTTTGTATGCAAAATTAACTGTAACTGATACTTTTTAGTTACAGCCAGTAATTTGTGTGTTTCGTATTAGTAGCTCGAATGTGTTGCTAAGAAAAACTTTGGTTTTTAACTAATTCAAAAGCAAATTTTACAGTATTTTCTTATCATATTCCAAAAAGCACATTCTTAAAATGAATTTCCTAAACTTTTGTGAAAAAAAAAAATATTAATATGTTGGAGTAAAAAAACACATGTGGGGTAAAATAGGTCAGGTGTTGAATCATGTTAGGCTTAGCAAATATTAAGTAACTAATTACTTTTTTTGTGTTTTAAATAACTCCATATGTATTCTTTTAATGTATTAGCTTAAAATTAAGCTATATATTGTTCTGGAGCTATTTCATACACATAGATATATAAAATAATTTAATGTTAAAAAAAAAAAAAAAAAGCAGTACATATTACAACTGAATCAAAACATTCAATTTGTAGGAGAAATTCAAAAAGTTGTTTGATTCAAGCTTATTTAAGAGGAGACAAAGGGCAGGCATGGACACAACATACTCCTGAAACTGTCTGAGTGAAACTCTGCAGTTAAGCATCAACTTCAAATGCAAGAGTGGATGAATCTAGATCATCAATCACCAATTTGACAAATTAATTCTAGTGCGACTTCAACAGTCATGGAACAGGATAATATTTATATATTCTCCTTTTAAGTACATAAAATCTGCTATTATAAACACTTTATCACCCAATCAAACATTGTCTTCTAAAGAAGCTTTGAAAAATGCACACAGAAAAAGAACCCATACGCAACAGAAAACAGGAGTAATTTTAACAACCATTTTATTTTTCAATTGTGATTGTATGACAAAAAAATCAACAGAGATGCTAAAATCACAGAAACATCAACTGTAAAAGAAACAAAAAAACAAGTCTTTCTCAAGAAAAAAATTTGGACAGCATTAATACTAATCAATTCGTAAAAGTTGGAAAATGTGTTAAAAGGGGAGAGATCTGGGAAAAGATCTAAGAAAACATTTCATGGCATCATTCTTTCACACAATCATGAATACTCTGAAAATTTTGAAAGGATAAAAAAAAGTTTAAGTGGAAGCTCCTATTGGATTTTCCAGAGAAAAATATTTCTGATGTAGATGCATCGTACATTCCAAATGTTCTTCCCGAACTAATGATGGACCATAGAGACATTTTTTTTCTCGAGAGAACACAAAATCAAGATTTTATCAAAAAAAGGAATGTGTATTTGTAACTTTACTTGCATGAAGTAAATTGTATTAAAATTTAAAACAGTTTTAAAGGAGGGCGTATTTTACCCCAACCCATGGGGTAAAATAAGTCACAAACAGCATATTTTAAAATTTATTTTTCAGTACAAATTTTTCGTTTTTTCAGAGATATTTGTCTTAAAATGTCATGAGGAATATTCATTTGCATATTTTGTGCAATTTTTTAACAAATGGAACCAATACATTTTCTGCTGTTTAAGTGCAAATGTAAAATATGCTGTTTTTGACCTATTTTACACCACCTGACCCTATACTATAGAATTATATAAGGTACCTGATTCTCCACATAACATAGAAATTTTTACTCCCCATGGATTAGGCAACAAGTATAAAAGTACACCTTGTTTCCTCTAAGGCCTGATGTTCTATTAATAGAACAAATATTAGTTTCCGATTTGCAATGAAATTTCTAGTAATTTTTTTAGTTAAAAGTATTGAACTGAGAATAAAGAGTCTAATTTATATTTTGGAATTTTTTAAAGATGCAGGGAATTACATAAAATAATATTTTGAGAACTAATAAAAGATACATCCACCTTTTAGTTCCAAATGTGACTAAACACTTTTATTATATTCTCTGCTGGGAACTTGCTGCTCTCTACTGAGCAAAAATGATAATGTTCTGCTAATCTTGCTTATATTATTAGTAGGATACTAGATTTTGAGTTTAAAATTCTTGAAAATAAGGAATATAGAGTAATGTAAAGATACATTCTAATATTAGGGCCGAAGGGGCTAAGTTGGCTGGGGGAAAAAAATGCTGTAATCATCAAGAAGTGTGTATTTGATAAAATTAAAAATTAAATATCTACGTCATTTCCTAGGATCTGAATTCATTACCCCAATATTGAAAAGTTGTGTGCCAGTAAAAATATTAAGGCAACTGAAACTAAAACAGCTTTAAAAATTGCTTTTGGTCTCTTTAACATTTATTGTAATTATATAAAAGACTGTGCTAAGATTGCCAAGCTGTTAACTGATATGAATAAAAAGAAAATTACAAAAAATACATATAGACAACCATAATGAAAAAGTAGTCTTTCAACAAATGAAAGAGATGTTGTGGTAAAGCTCCTAAATTTTCTTCTTTAAATCCTAATAATTCATTTATTATCCAGTGTGATGCTAGTTCCTATAGCTTTGGTGCATACCTATCGCAACAGGATATCAAAGAGAATCTCTGTCCAAAGCTAAAAACTCACTATTTTATAATGTAACTAGTTGACTAATAGAACATCAAGCTTTTGCCATGCTTTGATCCATCAAACAATTCGAGAACTATTTGTTTGGAACTACTATAGCAATTACAACAGATTACAATACTCTTGTTCACTTAAAAAGAAAAAAAAAAAACACCTAATTCTGCAAAATTGCAACATTGGGCATTAGCTTTATAGAGATATGATATCCATATAATGAAATGTACATCTGAGCACATTTTATATTGCTCAGATACTGGTGCTAAATTAAAAAATACAGATGAATTGTGAAAATTATTCCAATAATAAGTTTTATTTCTGTTAAATAATTTTGCTTATATTAATATTATGAGCTATTATATCAAGTGTTCTCTTCATCTGTTGTTCAGTAATTTGCATTTACTTTCTGTGTTTATTATATGTTTGATCTAGTGTTAACTAGTCTTCTATATATCTATTGTGAATATATTTTATGTGGTGAATGAAACAAAAGTATTTTAATGCCTGTTTTGTGTATCTAGTATTATATCAAGGCATCTATACATCTGTTGTGAATTATTTTATTTTAATGCATTGAACTAAAGGTGTTCAAAAAGTAAGTTACACTCAAACATTGTAGATAAATAAGGACTTTATTCAGAAGTATGTTATAATATAATATGACACACATACAACACACTATTTTTCTACGCAATTTCTGTGTTGCTACAGGCATTTCTTAAAATGTTGCACTAATCGTTAGCTGTCCTGACAATAGAAACTCGCTCCTTCTTTCTATTATAGTCAGCTTAGAAATGGTGATGGACGATGGAATGAGCTCATCAACAGATATTCACAACTCCTGTGCAATGTATACGATGCTTGCACAGGACTCCTCAATTGCTAAGAATAAAGCCTTCCACTTATTCTATGTCTGTTGTGTTCATTGTTAGACTTCCTTGCCTTTCTGCATTGGTTATGTCTGTGAGATCTTCTTTAAACTTCTGGCACCATTTCATAATTGATTAATGTGATATTGCATGAGGCCTATACTTTGCCGATATTTAAAATTTAACTTCCATACTTGTGCAACGTTTTGATCACAAAAAACATACTTTTCCATGTATACATTGGAGCAATGGTATTAAACATTGGAGGAAGTTTCCAGCTGAGCACAAAACTGCACCAAGGGCATAGTTACTAGCATCTGTTCTTAATATATACAGGGCTCCCAACATATTTTAGCTACCGAAAAGGGTAAATAGGACCATTTACAATTCAAAAGAGGACTTAGGAGGACCATTTATAATAAAAAAAAAAAGGACTTCAGAGGGATTTTTTTTATCCAAAAATTATAACAAATGTAAACATTTTACACTATCATTGTTTTAAACACCTCGTTAAACAATCATTTAATCATAAAACATATTAAATATAACATAACAATAGCTAATATCAACGAGGAAAAAATTATCACTGGGCGTCACATCGATGATCCGATTTAAAGATAACATCTACTACGAAATTTTGGAATGACAATGTTAGACGATGCAAGGCAACATCGATTTAATGACTGGAACTGGAAAAATCCGATGTTAGCTAGGCATCAAGTTTCCTTGCCAAGCTTACGAAAATGCATCAAGGGAAGTTTTATCGATTTAGTGAAAACGATTTAACAGTAAGTGCAAAAGCCGTCTTACGATTTAGTGTAATATGAATTGTGCTACGTGCCAGCTTTTCATTTCAAAGGAGATACCAGAGAGACGATACGCTTAAATCGCCTGTCGTGTGCTCCGTTTATTCTAAAGGAGAGACGAAGTTACTGCGCTTGCGCTATGCTAAATCGGGGAGAAAAGAAAATACGATTTTATATGAATCATAACTGTTCTAAACTTTTAACTTCTTGCAGTTTTATGGAGATTCCAATTTGTTTGCTAAGTAATGATTTCTTTCTTTTTGTAATAAGTAATTATTTTCGGCAATTACAGTATGCATTGTTGTAATAAATATTAACATAAATATATAGATTTTTGTAATTAAATTAAATAGAAAATAAATTTATTTTTTACAATTATTTAAGAATACAGTAAATCACAATAAAAATAGTTTAATAATACTGTTTGTATATACTGTTAATATATCTGTTTGTCATTATTATTATTTATTCAAAAATTTGGCTTTGACACGTCTGTTATTAGTATTTTGTAAGAGGGCAGGGGGATTTTTAAAGAATGTACACAAGAACTTTTAATGGTGCTCCTTATTACATACTTTTTATTACGCTCTTCATAATGACATTAATAAGCTTCAAATATTACTTTACTGAGTTAATAAAATCTACGAGTTTAAATGTTTTTTTCAATTAAATTTATTTTTCAAACTATTTCATTTAACGAACAAATTGGCCTTGAATTTTTTTTTTTTTTCAGAATGATGCGTGGTTTATTTGTAGGCAGATTGAATATTGACTGCCAGAATATAACATATTTCGGCAATATGACACAAAAAAGCAGAAAATTTGTTAAATTTTAGTAAAATGATAAAAAATTTGGGAATCAGCTTTCAAAAACTTTTTTCTAAATTATTACTTAACTGGGCAGTTGGTTCAAAAATATTGTCTAGAATTTTATCAATCGACTTGAAAAAAATTTTATTTATTTTTTAAAGAAAGTGGAAATTTAATTTATTAAATTATTTAAATTTAAGGACTAAATATATTTAGCTTTATACAAAAATACCTTAAAAATATCCTTAAACATGGAGACAGCATATTAATTTCAACCACTATCGTGGCCATCTTCAGTGCTGAAACACAATCTAAACGTTTCTTCTATTTTCCCGGCGTTGTTTTGTTGTTGTTGCGATATCTTCGCTTCTCTTCTCTATTTTCCTGGCGTTGTTTTGTTGTTGTTGCGATATCTTCGCTTCTTAATATCAATATCCCAATTAAACCCAACAAAAATATTTTCCAGCACATCCGTAACGAGAAAGATATTATCCCCCAAAACTCCACCGCCGGTATTTATAAAATTGAATTCGAACATACTAACGGCAATAAAGCGAACTATATTGGAATGACCAAAAGAAGAATTAATGAACGCGAAAAAGAGCACCGTGCCGATTTAAAATATGGTAAATCCTCCACCGCCTTTTCCACTACCCATAACAATAACCCAATTAATACTAATACCATAAACATTAAAAAAATAGCTCTGTACAACTCTTACAATTACGCCTTAAAAAGGGAGGCCATAGAAATTATCAATAACCCATTAACTGTTAATGACCGAGAACACTATCTAGTTCCACCAGAATGGCAACAGCTCATGAGGAAAAATGAAGAGAAGCGAAGATATCGCAACAACAACAAAACAACGCCGGGAAAATAGAAGAAACGTTTAGATTGTGTTTCAGCACTGAAGATGGCCACGATAGTGGTTGAAATTAATATGCTGTCTCCATGTTTAAGGATATTTTTAAGGTATTTTTGTATAAAGCTAAAAAGTGGAAATTTAATTTACCGACTGTGTTAAAAGACAAATTTTATGAATCAAAATACAAAGTTCAGTATTGCATCATACATCAGGAACACACAAAAAAAGGGGGCTCAACAGTTTAAAAGAAAAAGAAGAAAAAAAATTCTTATAAAAACTAACAATAACAAAAGTGCATCAAAGGACTAGGGTTGAAAAGTAATTCATCAACAACTTTAAATAAACACAACAAAATGTAAAAAATTAGCAACAGTTGTTTCGAGTCGAAATAAAATACGACTTAAAAAGGTCAAGTGAACAAAGTAGGCACAAGTGCTGCAAACAATTGGCAACGCACACGGCAAAAACTGTTCTGCCAAAGGCCATCAAGAACTCTTTTTAATATCAATATTTATAACAACGCAACCTAATGTTAATCATTCAGAAATGTTTAATTAACATAACTTTTCTTGATAAAAATTTTACAGTTTGAACTGCATAATTTAAAATTTTAATTTTAAATTATGCAGTTTGGCGTAATTTTAAGCCATAGATGCTGAGTTATAGCAATATGGGAAATTGCAGAAAATGAGTAATAGAAGCGTTGCTTTTCGGTCATATACTATTGATTAAAAGTCATATGTAGGAGGGGTAGGAAGGAGGTATTTTCTAAATCAGTGTTAAATCGATTTAACTCTATATCGCGATGTTAGATGGAAGATAAATCGATTTATAGAATCGCTACATTGCCCAGTCCTAGAA
This sequence comes from Salticus scenicus, assembly GCA_963930645.1. NCBI lineage: Eukaryota > Metazoa > Arthropoda > Arachnida > Araneae > Salticidae > Salticus > Salticus scenicus. The sequence continues at coordinate 157,678,175 of OZ005651.1, read as the reverse complement.
AAAATATCCAATAATTTTTATTTACCATTTATAAAGGCATCTATACTGCTGCATTGGAAACTTCTTAAATTTATGGGAAAAAAAAAAAAAAAAAAAACATAGTAGTAGTAGTTATTTGAAGAAAAAGTAAGGCAGTTTAATTCCTGAGTAAGTTTTCCATTATTAATTATTAAAGATTTATTCTTATAATTCTACAATGATACACTGGGAGAAAAAACAAAAAACAAAAATTATACAGCAGATTGTGAGATTATTTGGAAATTACACAGATTATGAAATAACACATTTGATTTTCTAAATGATATAATGAAATTCCAAAAAGAAAAAATATATACAAGATTATTTGGAAGTTACACAGATTATAAAATAACACTTTTACTAAGTGATATAAATAAATAAGATAGAAGATTGTGAGATTATTTGGAAATAATTTAAAATATTTGTAGTCACTGAAAAAAAATCTTTTCTTATAGGTTCTGGGGTTATAATAAACTAAATTTAAAAGTAGCATTTACATTGTGGGTGGAGAAAAATTATTCTACACTCATCATCATCATCAAAATTAACTTACCAGAGTTCCTAAGAACGGCGTTCCTTCACCTCTAATAGTAGTAGTATGTAGAATAAATAATATAGTAGAATATATGGCCAGGTAGGTCTTTCTAGATTCAGGCATGAGAGTGCAGAAAATTAAAAAAAAGAGGAAACACGCGTGTTCATAAATTTAATTTTAAAAGAAAAGTAACGCTTACAGGGAAAACTGTACAAATGTACGTTCCTAAAATTTATTTCAAATGAAAAATAATGCTCACAGTAAAAACTATACAAAATATTTTAAAAGTGACAAATTAAACGAAAAGAATAATGCACATCAACACAATAAATTATGTGTTAAAAAAAAAAAAACGTAAGCTAGCAATCAACATTTAATCATTGGCTGGTGGTGGAAAGTAGGAAAGAAGGAAGGGGGGGGGGGGGGGTAAGAAGTAGTTCATGAGAGAAATATTAAACACAATTCTACTTCTTTATAGGTTCTAAAATATCATAAAGTAAGTTTAAAATTAATATTGTGGATGGATAAATATTCAAAAATAAAAGGCTTCCCACAGAATGTTTGATCGGCAATGGTTAGAGATGAAAAGGGGGGGAGAACAAAAAAAAAATTACATGAGTGAGAAATATTGAATAATTCTGTTCTTTTATATGTTATAGAATCTGATAAAGCATGTTTAAAATGAATATTGACATTTACATTTTAGATGGAAAAAGATTGAGAATCTAAAGTTTTTCATGGAGCGTTTGAACACTGATCGTTATTGGAGTAAAGCATTTTTAAAAACTTATTTTTAAGTCATTCAAAAGAGGACTTAACGGACCAAAACATTAAAAAGAGGACAAAAACGGACCTCACTATGAAAAACGGACTTTGGAGGGAAAAGAGGACCATTTGGGAGCCCTGTATATATGGTTTAGTTGGATCATTTTGACTGAGAATGAGTGGACTCATTAGAAGATGTTTTATGGTTTTGAAAGATGTTTCTTGTTCTTCTCCCCAAACCCAAACAGCGTTTTTCTTCGTCAAATTAGTCAAAGGTCTAGCAACTTCAGAGAATTTTGGGATAAACCTTCTATACCATGAGCAAGTTTGCAGGAAGGACTGCAGTTGCTTTACATTCTTTGGAGCTGGTATTTCTTGTATTGCAGCAGTTTTATCAGAATCAGCTTCAAGTCCTTTAGTAGTAATGTAATGCCCCAGATACTTTACACAGTTAAAAGCGAAATTGCATTTTTCACGGTTAGCGTGCAACTTAAATTCTCGTAATTTCTTAAAAACTGCACTCAAATTATTTAAATGTTCATTAAAAGTTTCAGACAAGATGATAATATCATCTAAATAAGAAAGGACTAATATGTTCTTTAAGGAATTTCTACAATTATCAATCATATGTTGAAATGTTGATGGAGTGTTCTTCAGGCCAAAAGGTATTTTCTGGTATCGTTCCAAAGGGACAAATAAACGCAGTTTTGTCACGGTCTGCAGGATTTACTTCAATTTGGTGGTACCCATTCTTTAAGTCAATGGTTGACATAAAAGGGGTATGTTTAGCTTCGAGAAGAAGGTCATCAATTCTAGGCAAAGGGTATTTATCAGTCTTTGTAATAGAATTTAGTTTTCTATAATTTACGCAAAGTCATACTTGACCATTAGGCTTAGGTACTAATACCACCGGTGAAGCATAAGGAGATTCACATTCTTCTATTGTTCCGCTAGCTAACAACTCGTCTAGCTCTTTCTTCAACATCTCTTTCTTTACTGGGGACATGCGATACGGCGGTACTGCGACAGGAGGACTACTTCCAGTGTCAATATAGTGTTGAATTTTGTTAGTCAGTTCTTCCCCTGGTTCAAAGATATCTTCATATTCATTCAATAAATTATTCAGTTCTGACCTTTGTTCATCAGAAAGATGGGCTCCTTCATTTTCTTTTAACATAAGCTCGGTAACTTCAGCAGAATATACTGGATTTTCAGACGCCCTGAGATCATCTTCACTAAAATCAAATTTCTGCTTTGGATTATCATGGTAATACCATATATGATTTCGAATATCCAAAATGATTCCAGCTGTACACAAAAAATCATTTCCCAACAATGTTCTGTTATTCTTTGCAGTAGGTAACGCAAACAAAGTTATTCGGAAAGATCGCCCTTCAATTTGTACATCTACTTCGGCTGAATAGATTTCAGTTTCTTTTTGGAGACCATCAGCTAACGTTACATTCATACAAGTTTTCTCAAATTCTACACCTTGTTTTGTTAAGAGGCAATATAATGTTTCACCAACTATAGTGTGACTGGCTCCAGTGTCAGCACACACTATTCCATTTATTTCATTAATTTTTACTCTTATAAGTGTCGACTGAGGTTCTTCGATAGATAATGACTGAAAGTGAATAGTTTTGAACTCAGCTGAACTTTTCCTAGAAGAGGGGGAGCAGGCGGAGCATTTAGCCTTAATAACACCTGGTTTGCCACAACCATAGCAACTAACACATGGTCGATCTTCAATTTTCGTATAATCTCTCAATGATGCAATTTTAGGATTTTGGGGGTGATTTCTTGAATTTTGGGAAGTATTTTGATGTGGGAATTTAGGGGATTCCTTTCTAACATTTTTATTTCTTCCTAGTCCTAAGTTCTTCATATGAATCTAATTTATCGGCAAGTTCAAGAGGATTGTTACACTCGCTCCAGTGGTCCAAAAAATGTTCTTTGTATTCGGGAGGAGCTTTCTTTTTTATTTGTTCTGCCAGTATTAATTTTTTTAACTCTTCCAACGTTGAAACTTTAGATTCTTTAAGCCACCCATCCAAATAATTTTGCAAATCAAAATAAAAATCTCGCCATGTACTTTCTGGACATTTACGGTGTTGGGCAAAAAGTTGTCGAAACTTCTCAGCACTTAATTTAAAACATTTTAAGAGAATTTCCTTCACATTATCATAATTCTGAGCATCATCAACTGATTCTTTTGCAATTAGTTTGGCGACATCAGTTGGCAAAAGACCTACAAGATATACGACCCACTTGGGTTTTGGTACCTTCAAAAATGTTAATTGTTTTTCAAATAAATCTAAATATAAGGTTATATCAGCGGTTTTTGGATCGAAATTGGGGATTAATTTGCTTAATTCTAATTTTGGCATGCCTGTGTCTACGGAAGAAAGGGCCATGGTAGGTAATATTGCATCAGGAGCAGCACTAGCTTGTACCTGTAATTTGGTTTTTTCTAGTTCAAATAACCTTTCGTATTCTTTTTCTTTCAGCGCAAAATCTTCTTTTTCTTTAAATTTTCATCGATTTTTATATCTAATTCGTCCGCTAATTCAAGTAGATCTTGTTTTTTTCCTCTAACCATATAAGACATGATTAAAACTGAATTTTAATAGTTTAAAAATATATCTAAAAATGTGCAGTACGCACACGTATATAGCCCAAAGAATTTTATATAAATCACAGAGATCACTTATATATGTATATATATATTATTGTTATATGTTAAACAACTTAAATTAACCAATTTATTCAATAAACAAATTCAAGAACTAAAGTAATAAAGGACATATAAATGAAATAATAACTCGTTTAACCTCTATTTTCAAATAATTATGTGAAAGTAAATAATAAATACTATTCCTGAAACATTCCTACGAAATTGAAAATACAGTATATTTCAAATTGATGCAAAAATTCCACCAAAAATTTATTGTTAATGCTAATAATAAGAATATTATTATCAATTCGATATTAAAATCGGATATTCAACAAAACAAACAAGATGCCTATTTAATATATCTTTATTATAAACAAATCTGCGTAAAATTTGTTTTATTCCAACAACAACAAAAAAATTGTTTATTCATTCCTTTATTATTATTATTATTAGATGCTTATTATTTTTAATTAGTAAATGTGTTCAATAGAAAATAATATTTATTCTATATTCATTTATCAGAAATAAATCTGTTCAATAAGATTAAAATATTTATACAACAACCTTTATTTCATCTTTTAAAGTGTCATAATAAATCATAAAGCAAACAAAACTTTTTTCTTTTCACTTTTACTGAAGGCGATTATGCAATAATAATGAAAGTTCACCTGTTTATTTTTCTCGTAAAACGTAATGGCGCCGAAAAACAGAAATGTTGTTCCTAATTTATTCTAAGCAACTCGATGCTATGATCTACTTCATTTATTCTTCTATGTTTCTGGTATATTGATTCTATCCATTCTTTTCTTTTGGAATAATAATTTCAGCAATTTTTGATTTTAAGAATTTCCTTCATAACAACGGTCTGCTGCCAAGTGTTGTAATATGAGGTCCATGAAATCGAAATTCTTAAATATACATAACAAACATTTATTGAAGACGATAAACAAGATGAATTACGATACACACATTCAAAAATAAGAAGAATTTAAAAATATTTAAGTGTACATTAACTTTGTACATCTTAGTTTTTTGCCACACAGGTAATAGCCACGAAGGCCAGCACACTTAGCTACATTTCTCTTTTAACTGGCGCGCCCGCAGCCGAAGCAGTTTGGAGAGCTCTCTCTCACACGCATGCGCAATTAAAGGCGCATCTGTTTTATTTATTAAAATGAATCGTTCGCTACTCCCAACATTTTTTTTAATCTTTAAAGCTGGTGGTGAGGTTTTGCTGGCAAAACTGATAGACGGGAAGTTGTTGTCGCCAATATGGCTTAATTTAACATTTAGCAAAGCATAATATCATGCAGTGGAAACAACTCCATTAGTTAGCTCAAAGACTTAAGTTAATGTGTATAAGGCAGTTCAAAGAATGACAAAGTCATTATAAAACAAACTAACAATTTTATTGAACAAACTTAACAAGAAAAATTAAAACTTAACAATTGAAATATTTAATAAAAGTTGAAACAATCATTTAAATTCATCTCAGGCAAATGATAAAAATTAGCGTCCAGCACTAACTCAATTTAAAACTTTATATTCAAAAATAGTTAATCTTATACCTTATATAAAATGTAAAAAAACGATGTCAACTCTTAAAGTTAACAAACAACATTTCTCAAAGAACATGGCAGGCATACGACGTTAACCCTAAAGGCCAACGAACAACAGACTCAAATACCTGACTCCATGGTTCAAACTTTTATAATGAACGGCAACACTACACGGAAGGAAAACGGGAGGAAAAGGTAAACAAACTTGAAAACTAAAGCCACATTGTATTTTAATTACTTATATCTGAAGAAATTATTTTAAATGAAGGAAAAATAATTTAATAAAACAACTTTCATGTTTAAACTTAATATAACACCTTCATTACGACTAGCAAACAGAGCTATCGCTAATGCAGCAAACTAAAAACTGACCGCCGAATGCAATGAAGTTAGCTCTTATATACTATTCAAAGGATTCTAACATGCATCCAATAAGTAGCGATTTCAAGTAACGTCACACTTAATTTGCATTTTTTCCTTTCGGAAATAATCACGACGCCATCTATTGAACTTTAACTAAACTTATTAGTTTAATTTAGCAATCGCTGAAAGAACGCGTGAACAAAAATGCCGATGATAAACATCATTTAAATTTCCAGGTGTTATACAAAAAAAAACAAAAGTATATCTTTCAGAATAAACAGTAAGTGGCAATATTTCACATTTACTTTAATTTAATTTATATCCATAATTACTTCCATGTAAAAATTACATTGACTTTATTCAAGATAAAACGTTTTTCTATAATGTAAACAAAACTTATTTAAACCTCTTAAAACTTATCAGCTATCCTATTGAATCAAATTCTTTTCATAAACGATGTAATAAAAACAACCTAATTCATTTATAGTTTACAGAGAAAACAACATGGAAGCAAGAATAAATCAAATAAATTTCCCAAATTTTGACAACAATGCCCCCCACCATGTTGGTTTTCTTTAAAAAGAATATCAGTTGCCTGAAATTTTTACATATAACAATAAAGAAAAATACACACAGTAAAACTTCTACTGAAAAAAAATTTTAGAAACATTTTGTTGTTGGTCAGCTTCAGTTCATATGTTGCTCTTCCAAATACAAAGCTTTTTTCCACAAACAGTTCTCCATTAATCAATCTACTAGAATAGGAAAAGAATAGGAAAACATTAAACACAATTTATATACAAAATTTCCATATCCCCATTAAAAAAAACATTAACACATTAAGATGAGTTCAAACCATAAATATGAAGAACATGAAATATGAAAAACATTCACATAATACAAAAATCATTCGCACGGCGCCGTGTCTCACATATCCCAACTAAGGAATAAAAACTAATTGAACTTATATTATACAATACAATTTCAATGGGAACATGAAAACCCTGAATCATGTGCAAAACAGTTTTCAAACAAACTTATGGAAAACACTTCCATAAAAAACTTTATATTTAAACTTTATAGGAGACATAGCTCCAAAAACACTTTATAGAGAAACATAGTTCCCAAAAATTTATATGAAACATAGCTCCAAAAAAAACTTCATAGAAAAACATAGTTCCAAAAAAAATTTATATTTACTTTAAGAAAACTTTATTAATAAATTTTGATAAATCAGATTTAGTTAACGATTTTGTAAAAGGATCTGCCAAATTTAATTTACTACGAATATATTTAAGACTGAACTGCCCCTCGAAAAGCCATTCCCTAATGAAAAACAATTTAACATTTATATGTTTTGACCTGTTATTTTCAATGGGAGATTTTGTAAAATCTATAGCGGATTGAATGTCAGCATATAGAACAGGAGAGTTATGTTTACCAGAAATTAAATTAAATTTGTAGCTATCTTCCAGTATATGGTCAAACCACTTTAATTCCTTTACACCTTCACACATGGAGATAAATTCACTCTCCATGGTGGATAAACTTACACCCCTCTCCTTAAACGTCCTCCATGAAATAGGACTATCATCCAAAAAAACTATTTGCCCTCCCATTGACACAAAATCATCACGGTTCATTGCAAAATCTGCATCTGAAAAAGCTATTAAATCTGGTTTATTACATTTTAAATTAAGTTTATAATATTTAGTGTAAGAAACATATCCTAATAATCTGACCAAACCATTCCAATGAGTTAGACCAGGACAGCTCTGAAATTGGCTAAAAATATTAGTGGCATAAGCAATATCAGGACGTGTACGACCAGCAACGAAAGATAAGCAACCTAGCAAACTCCTATATGGGTACCTGGATGCTTCATCAATTTCAAGTTGATTTGTCGGACAGTCCTTTTTTGAATATTTCAAGCCTTTGACAATTGGAAGAGAAGAAACAGGGATATGAAAAGATTTGAATCTTTCGCAAATCTCTTCTATATAGGTACACTGGGACAATTGAACGTCTCCATTATTGTACTCAAATTCCACTCCCAATAGTTTCTTAGTCTTTCCTAAAACTTTCAAATCAAATTTCTGTCCCAATAAACTAATCACATTGTCAATTTGTGATTGAGTTTTACCAAAAACTACAATATCGTCTACGTAAACAAGTAGAACGATAAAATCTTTAAACCTGTATGTGCAATTGCACCAATTAAATTTTTCAAAACCCAAATCTAAAAGGACACGATTTAACTCATAAAACCATAAACGTCCACTTTGATGTAACCCATATAATGCTCGGTCAAGTTTACATACAAGATGTTCCTTGCCCTTGACAACATACCCAGGTGGTTGATACATGTATATCTCTTCATCTAAGGGAGCATACAGATAAGCACATTTCACATCACACTGGGAATTAAACCAATTTAAATGGGACACCAAAAGAGAAAAGAAAAATCTAACAACTGAAAAATTAACAACTGGAGAAAATGTTTCATCAAACGTGTCGCCTTTCACCTGATTAAACCCTTGGGCAACCAATCTTGCTTTGAAACGAGCAATGTTTCCATGCTCATCTCGTTTTACTGCAAAAACCCATCTGTTTCCCAACGGGGTTTTGCCTTTTGGTAACTCAACCAGGTGCCAGACTTTGCGACTACGCATGCTGTCAATTTCTTCATCCATAGCTGTTTTCCAGTTTAGATATTGTTCAGATTTTAAGGCTTGATTAAAAGTTTTTGGAACAGTTAAATCTAGTCAGATAAGTTTCTTACATTCAGTCTGTGAAACAGAAGTAACAGGTTCTTGTTTTACCACCCCTTCAAAAAGATTATTACCAGAAAAGTCAAAAAGTTCCGGTACAAAATTTAAATTATGATTTGAACAATATTTTTGGACATCATTCATTGACCTCAGCCTTGTACTTGACCCCTCAGGATAATAGTAAATATCCACACGTTTTCCTGTGGGCCTTGGGACAGGTTTACGAACCCATACAACATCTGGTTCAGGATCAACAGGACTTGCTATTGGGTCATCCTCAACAACTTCATCAGATCTGTCCTGGAGGATTACATCAACAGGATCGGATCCAGAACGATCTACTGGATTATCCCCGAACAGATCCAAATCAATTGAAGAGGTGCCCAGCACGGCTCCACTGTTTTTGCTGAAGAGGGAATTACCAAACGTAACGTTCAAAGTTTCTATAATTCTATTTTCCTCCTCTAACCAGACTCTGTAACCTTTGGTTCGCAACGCATAACCTACAAGAACACCCTTTTGAGCTTTAGGGTCAAGCTTATGAGACCGCTTCTGTTTAGGGATACCTACATATGTGATCAACCCAAACGGCTTAAGGTGCCTAACTGATGGTTTGTGTCCACTATACAATTCAAGGGGGGTTTTACTTTGACCTTTGTGTATTACTCTGTTCCATGTATATGTAAAATCAAGTATAGCCTCTGGCCAAAAAGTGAGGGGCAGTCCACTATCTATTAACATGGCTCTGGCACAATTTAAGACAGTTTGATTTACGCGTTCACACAAACCATTCTGCTCAGGAGAGAAGGTATTGGTTAATTCATGTGTGACACCATTCTTTTCACAATAATTTCGAAAACTGTCATTAACAAACTCAGAACCATTGTCTGTTCTCAAAAACTTAAGCTTCTTCCCTAACTGCCTTTCAGCTCTAGCTATGTGTTTTTCAAAAATTGAAAACACCTGCGATTTTTCAGACATAGGATATAAAGCAGTTTTTCTTGAGAACATGTCTATAATAGATAGAAAAAACCTCTCCCCATTGTTACCAGAAATTTTTATCGGTCCCCAGACATCCATAAAAATTCTCTCTAACGGAGATTTACATTGAAAGTTCTCATTTAATTTAAAAGAAATCCTTTTCTGCTTGCTTAGATGACAAGGTTCACAAAAAAAATTTCCACGTTTCAACTTTGGTAAACCTTTTACCCCATTACACTTGCTAGTATGAACTATAAGTTCTGGACTAACATGTCCAAAACGGCCATGCCAAAATTCAATACTTTTATTACTGGGTACATTAACAGTTGAAGTAATAGTTGAAACGTGCCCCCCATTATCTTTAAAATCAACATTTTTATAAACTTTAGGGTAAACATTGTAAATACCATTGTCAAGCACAGCAGAAAAGATTTTTACGTTGTCTCTACCAGTAACATCAATTTTTCCTCCTCTACCAGAGAAACTGGCGCCATTAATGTCCATTTTTGGACCAGATATTAAATTTTTTCTTAGTCTGGGGGAATATAAAACATTTTGCAAAATACAAGAATTATCATCAAAAATTAGATGAACAGAACCTTTACCAATAATAGGAAAACTAACTCCGTCAACGGCAACAAATAAACTTTCACCTTCAATAGGATTATATTCAGAAAAGTAGTCTAAATTCTTGCAGAAGTGATGAGAGGCTGCGGTATCGAAAGCCCAACAGCACTCATCATCAGAATTACTTATGCAAGATTGAGCAATATAAGACATGGGGGAATTTTGTTTAGATTTGTTACGGGTGACAGAGTTAGCTCTTTTAACATTAGATTTACTATAATTAAATTTAGAGTTCTCAAAAGTACTATTGTCCTGTTTATTTAAATTAACAAAACAGTTTCTTTTAATATGTCCCCGACGACCACAGCGATGGCAGGTGATAGATTTAGGAAATGATTTCTTACCATTTTGCTGATGGTGAACATTCTGGACTTCGACTCTATTGGCTCCTCGATCTGTATCCCTGAGTTTCAGCCTCGTTTCTTCAGCTACTAGTTCCACGACTATTTTCTTGAACTCAAAATTTTCAGACCAACGCAAGATGTACTGGGTGGCCGACTCAAATTTGTCAGGAACATTCCTCAGCAGCTGGAAGCAAAGATATACATCTTCCATCTCATGTCCAGACTCCTTCAACTCGTCAGCAATTTTGGAGATTCGTGATGCATACATATTTATGCCCTCACCAGGCTTCATTACACAATGGAACAGCTCATTTACAAGCTGCATGTGTTGCGCTCTTGAATCGCTAATGAAATTTTGCTTTAAAATTTTCCATGCCGCAACAGGACACTCGCAACTGTCTATCAAACATCTGTACTGTGGAGACACATTTAAATAAATAGTTGAAAGTGCTACCCTAGCTCTTTGCTTAAAGTCATTTATGTGACCTTTCCCTGTTACTGCTCCGTCCTTCTCCTCCGGTAGTGTTTCACTCCCATTCACTATATTCCAACAATTTTTCTCAATTAACACAAAACGAATATCCTTTTTCCCAAGCATGATAGTTGTTTGTTCCCAATTTTTCAATACTAGGTAAAATATTGACTGCCATCCTCAAAAAAATTAGAACTGCCAAAAAAATTAACTTTCAAAAAAAAATACCAACCAATGGGCTGTAATACTATACCAAGTAGCCCATAACCTTTGTTGTCGCCAATATGGCTTAATTTAACATTTAGCAAAGCATAATATCATGCAGTGGAAACAACTCCATTAGTTAGCTCAAAGACTTAAGTTAATGTGTATAAGGCAGTTCAAAGAATGACAAAGTCATTATAAAACAAACTAACAATTTTATTGAACAAACTTAACAAGAAAAATTAAAACTTAACAATTGAAATATTTAATAAAAGTTGAAACAATCATTTAAATTCATCTCAGGCAAATGATAAAAATTAGCGTCCAGCACTAACTCAATTTAAAACTTTATATTCAAAAATAGTTAATCTTATACCTTATATAAAATGTAAAAAAACGATGTCAACTCTTAAAGTTAACAAACAACATTTCTCAAAGAACATGGCAGGCATACGACGTTAACCCTAAAGGCCAACGAACAACAGACTCAAATACCTGACTCCATGGTTCAAACTTTTATAATGAACGGCAACACTACACGGAAGGAAAACGGGAGGAAAAGGTAAACAAACTTGAAAACTAAAGCCACATTGTATTTTAATTACTTATATCTGAAGAAATTATTTTAAATGAAGGAAAAATAATTTAATAAAACAACTTTCATGTTTAAACTTAATATAACACCTTCATTACGACTAGCAAACAGAGCTATCGCTAATGCAGCAAACTAAAAACTGACCGCCGAATGCAATGAAGTTAGCTCTTATATACTATTCAAAGGATTCTAACATGCATCCAATAAGTTGCGATTTCAAGTAACGTCGCACTTAATTTGCATTTTTTCCTTTCGGAAATAATCACGACGCCATCTATTGAACTTTAACTAAACTTATTAGTTTAATTTAGCAATCGCTGAAAGAACGCGTGAACAAAAATGCCGATGATAAACATCATTTAAATTTCCAGGTGTTATACAAAAAAAACAAAAGTATATCTTTCAGAATAAACAGTAAGTGGCAATATTTCACATTTACTTTAATTTAATTTAATTTATATCCATAATTACTTCCATGTAAAAATTACATTGACTTTATTCAAGATAAAACGTTTTTCTATAATGTAAACAAAACTTATTTAAACCTCTTAAAACTTATCAGCTATCCTATTGAATCAAATTCTTTTCATAAACGATGTAATAAAAACAACCTAATTCATTTATAGTTTACAGAGAAAACAACATGGAAGCAAGAATAAATCAAATAAATTTCCCAAATTTTGACAACAGAAGTGCCAAGTTCGATCTCAGGCTGCACTTTGACCTAACCATTCGAGATTTTTCCATGTTTTTTTTTTTTTTTTTTTTCCCCGAAAATTGCTTAAATATGGATTAAGACCTTCATGGAAGATGCACCACACAGGCCAAGTCTAGTCAACTGGCCTTAGCTCTAACACTTACACCATCATGAAATCAGTGAACAGAAAAAATTTCAGCATATTTTGAACTTTTTTTTTTAATAGCATTTTGAGAAATTAAAGTTATTTTTAATTATTTTCATGCAAAATGATTATCAAAAGAATGAAATTAAATGTTTCTGTCTATCCTTAATTTATATATCAGGAAAAAAAAATAATAATAATAAAATATTACTTTTTTTGTTAATCTTAATTAAAATATTTATAGTTATTGCAATAAACATTTCTAAAAAATAAAAATTAAAAGAAACAAAATTTTATGCTTTCACAAATGCGGTTTTCAGTTTATATTATTATTATATTCTTACAAAACTGTAAATTTGGACATCCACTTAATACATTGTATTAGACTGAATGGTGGTGCTTAAAATATTGAGATTCAGATACATTAAAATAAAGTAGGAACCAAAAAGGAAGTAAAATACAGAAATCCTACAAGTCAACCAAAATTAGGTTATTAACTAAAACTTTCTTGTCAAGAAAATAGTGAAAGTTAAAAATCTTTTTTCTAAATCACTGTCTAAGTATAATAACATTTCTGGAAAACTATGAAATATATATATATATGTACATAATTCAGAGCTTTATTTTATTAATCTTTAATGCTTTCTGCTGACTGACTTTTGATTTCCTTTCCCTTCTATTCTTCCTTATTAAGAGGCCTCTCCACTTATTGTCCCCAGAAGCCAGAGCCAATGTTATTCTATGGAGAATTTCGCACCGTTATAACTTATTAACTAACATGTATTTTTAAATTCCGTTTTCACATTCAGAAACTTCACAACTATTAAACAATTTATCGCTTTCTAAAAATTATTTTTTTAAATGTTTAATATTTTATTTTGAGGTTGTTAAATGCGAATTTTCACAATGTGAAATTTTTCATTTTTGAGCTTAAAAATGAAATCTTAAAAATAAAAAAATCAATTTTTAGAAAGTGATAATTTTTTTAATAGTTGTGAATTTTTGAAAAGTGAAAATGGAATTTAAAAATATGTATTAGTTAATGAATTATAATGGGGCAAAATTTCCCATAGAATAACAATGGCTTCGGCTTTCAGAGACGATAGGTAGAGAGTCCCCTTAATGTTTTCAAATTCCATATTTAATTATATATTCTAAACATGTTTGGGTTTTAATTTTGGAACAATTCGTAAGTTAATTAAAAAGAATGCTTGAATGCTAAAAATTTGCATTAATTTTCATTAGTTTTTATTTTATTAAATATAAATTGTTATATTGTTGTATTTTGATGCATAGATACACAGATTTTCACCAATCTAAGAAAGTAGTCTCCAAAAACTATTTATAACTTTCACAAACCTGTTAAGACAAAGCAAAAAAAAATGTGTACAGCAACTTTTACCGAATGCATCATCTGCTCTCGAATCACCTTAGAAAAGATAACCCTGCTCTTGAACGAATGCCCGCCATGTTTGTTCAATGTCCAGTCTCTCTCTATCTAGGGTCCCTACATCAAGTGGGAGTTTGCTGTGGTCATAATTTTCAGAGGTCATTTTAATGGTGAGGTAAGTGAATAGGCTATGTCAAGAGGAGGGGTCATATGAGAGTGCCACTGAGAGGAAGTTTGTAACTGTTAGAATTTTCAAAGGTCACTAGCACAGTAAGCGAACAAGCTGTTTCAGATCATGAAACTGGGAGAGGATGCCACAGAGCAAGAATTTGCTACAGTCAGAATTTTCAAAGTGATTAACACTATGAGCAAATAGGCTGTTCTAGGTTCTGAAATAGGGTGGCACACCAAGTGGGAGTTAATATGGTCAAATTTTTCAAGGATTACCTACCAGTTGGTCACCGAAGGTGGCTAGTAAATAATAATTAAATACTTTAAACTTTATAAGATGTTTTCTGAAGCAGTCATTAAGAACATGAAAGATATTTTGTAATTTCATTCTATATAATATTACTCATAAATCTACGGCAAGAAATAGAAGGGAAAAAAATGTGTTATGTGATGTTTTATGTTTTAAAGAATGTAGTTGCTAATAACGTTTTTCAATTCTTTCCTTTTCCTTTACTTCCTAGTAAATTAAATACAATTTTTATTTCAGGACAATTTATTTGAGTGGCATTTTAGCATTAGGGGACCACCAAATTCAGATTTTGAAGGAGGTATTTATCATGGAAGGATTACTTTACCTGCTGATTATCCAATGAAGCCGCCAAGTATTATACTTTTGACGGTATTTTTCTTTACTATTTGTTTTGCATTTTAATTCATCAGGATGTTATTAAAAGGAAAATTTATACTAAATGACTGCTGTTTTGTTATAAAAAATTTTTTGAAAAAAGGAAGTGAGAAGGAAGTCACATCCTTATAAAATTTAAAAATTTCTATTTACAATTTACAAATCATGTTTTCTTAGTAACTTGCTAATCCTAATACTGTCTCCATATAAATTTTCTTTATTTATTGTAACTTTTTTAGTCAAGTAATTTTTAGTAAATTATAAAATATTAACTAAAATATTGATAATATATGTAGCATGATTTATTAGAATGAAAATAGAATTTCTGAAAATGATATATGAAATATATCTGTACTAATAAGTATAAAGGATTTAAGTCCATATTCTTGTTTTTTCAGGAGACGAAAAATAAAGTTAAACTAACTAAAAACTAATCAGAAGAATCGATTAGGAAAAGGGATTAGGTTGATTTATACCCTTTATACCATTCAGTGATTGTCAATCTTCATTTAATAAAGGGAAAAAATTGAATTAAATATTTTATACTAAAGATTAATGCTAAATTTCTAACTTGAATCTTTTTTTACCAATGGATTTTCTCAAAGACTAAATGACAGGGATTTAAATCCTTTATACCAATCGATAGAGAATTTTAAGTCCGCCTATGTACTTAACTCAAAATCGACATTTTTGAACTTAAATCCTTTATACTTATCAGTACAGATTATGTATGTATATTTCCATTTCTCCCATTTGTAGATCTTGTGTGAATTATTTTCCCATTATTATTATTATTTTAAATTATTATAATGTATCTTTATGATTTTTTCCTATTACTTGCCCCCCATAGAAGAAGACGCGAGACGTACGTTGCAGATTTTTTTTTTTTTTTTTAGTCTGCAGATTATTTTCAGAACAATAATAGTATATAGAAATTTCAAATCTCTCGACCAGAAATATTGTAATTTCCAATTTTTTTCCATCCACAGCATAAATGCCAATGTTCAGTTTAAACATGCTTTATTAGATTCTAGAATCTATAAAGGGTTAGAATTTTTCAATATATTTCACATACGTAGCTTTTTTGCCCCCCACCCCCCACTTTGCTAATGGTCAGCTATCAAACATCTCACAGAATCATTGTGATTTCCAGTCATTTTCCATCCACAGTGTAAATGCCAATGTTTATTTTAAAAATATGATTTATTAGATTATAGAACCTATAAAAGAGGTAGAATTTTTCAATATATTTCACATACAGTCGGTAACAAAAGTCTCCGAATACTAGCAAAAATTCCTGTATGAAAAAAGTACACTTAATACAGTTTTGTTAAATAAATCCGTATCGAATCCTGTTCTTAGTCAGTCTAAGAACAGTATTCAACAAGGATTTATTTAACAAAACAGTATTAAATGTACATTTTTTATATAGGAATTTTTGTTAGTGTTCGGAGACTTATGTTACCGACTGTACGTAGCTTTTTTACCCCCTTCTCTCCCCCCCCCCCCTCTTCCCTAATGATAGGCTGTCAAACATCTCATAGAATCATTGAGAGTTAAAATCTTTTTGTATCCACAATATAAATGTCAATGTTCTTTTAAAACTTATTTAATTAAATTCCAGAACTTATAGAGAAATAAAATTATTCAATATATCTTACATTAGTAATTTTTTTTTACTACTTTTCCTTCTTCCCACCGACAATAAATCGCTTCGCAAAGGTATTGTGTTTTCCATTTTTTCTCCTTCAACTTATTTAACTCACTATATTAGACTCTAGAATCTATAAAGTAATTGAATCCTTCAACATCCTTCACTCATATATTTTTTGTGACCCCCCCCCCCCCCCACGGTAACAATCGGTGATCATTTAAAGGATTAACCTAAGTATTTGGATAAGGCTATACTTGGAAATTGCTGGAAGTGTATTTCATTTTGTGTTAGGTGATTTTTATATAAAACTAAGTGCACAATATGATGTTCATATGGTTTATAGACAAGATACAGGGCTACCCAAAAGTAAGCTAAACATTCTTTTCTATTGAATTTAATTGATGGAAGTACTTTGCTACATTTTACTATATTGACAAACACTGTTCAGGAATGATAATTAATTTTTTATACACATACTGTAAACAAAGTATTTTCTAAAGTTCTATTTTCAACTCCTTATATATATATATATATATATATATATATATAATATCCTGTTTTGAGATGCCCTGAGGGAGAAAAGGTCCAATATTTAGCAGTTGATCTGTATATGTATTTGTATATATGTTATCAGCAGGGTTGCCAACTGCTCCGATTTCTGCAGAGTTTCTCCGAAAAAATTTAAAAACTCCGCAATTCCATGAAGTAATGTGTATGCTCTGCAAATTCAGTCTTGACCACCTAACTAAATATTTTTTTATTAAATACATAAAACTAAATAGTGGCAGACACTGAAAAAAAAAAAAAACTATTTTTCTTTCTTTCTTTCTTTTTTTTTTTTTTTTTTTTTTCTTTGCACACATCTAGGCAGAAATCGCGATCCAATTCTTATCAACTTTTGATTTTGCATTTCCAACAGTTGCCGCATAAAACATCATTTTTTTAAATTTTTATTTTTATCTATGAAAGCGCATCAACGTATCTTGAAAAAAAAAAACTTACTTTTACAATTTAGCTGAAGAACCACACGCTTCATCATACAATACTCATAAATAAATAGTAAAGAAAAAAAAAAGAAAGAAAACATTCTAGTGCTAGGCATTGCGTAATCAAAATATTGCTGACTCAGAACAGGAACAAGTATTTGTTTACATTAGCTAAGAGTGTGTTTAATTAAAACCACAAGCTGAAAGGGGGGAAGAAAGAAACCGAATGCTATGATTATGCAGTGTTTTGATTTTCATTTAAACTATATCAATGTTTCAGTTATCTTAATGCTTAATAGGTCATTAAAAAAATTGTTTGTATTAATTATTTATCAATAAAAATAATGAATTCAAAGCTATTGAACTTTAAGGCAGATTGACAACGCTTTATTTAAGACTTTTATTATTATAGATTTATTAGAAATAATTATGCATTTATTTTATCATTCACTTAAAACATTAATGATTTATTATTATATCTTCATTTGTATCTGGGGGGGGGGGAAATAAGTAAACAAATTATGACCAATAATCTGCAGAATTCTAAAGTTTACAAAACATATGGTCCCAAGCTATGCAGATTAGAGAGAGTTGACTCAGAGATGAGATTTACATTTATAGATACACATTTATACGAATGTCAGAGATATTGTTTTTAGATTTTTATGTGATAGTATAATAATTATTTTGACATTCATGAAAATTGTTAGAAATTAAATTAATTTTTTTTTTTCCCTTTGTGCTATCTTTTCTTTCTTTTTTAACGTAACTGAATAATCTACTTTCATATATTGTCTTTATTTATGTATGGAAAATATGCAAAAAACAAATTACTTTTGGGTTTTAAGCTTATATTCTGACTTAATCATTTCCCTTTCTTATCTCTCTTCACTGTTTTGTTAAATATATTTGATTATCAATAAATATTTCTTAATTTCATATGATTATTGTTAATTTATTTTTGTTAGTAGTTTATTTCTTTTTTTTTAATGTATTTTAAAAATTGCTCCTCAAATTAGCCGAAATGCTCCTCAAAATTTCTCTGAATACTCCTCAAACTGTTTTTGAAAAGTTGGCAACCCTGCATTTATGTATGGAAAATATGCCAACATGCAGAAAACAAATTACTTTTGGGTTTTAATCTTATATTCAGACTTAATCATTTCCCATTCTTACTCTCTTCACTATTTTGCTAAATATATTTGATTATCAATAAATATTTCTTAATTTCATATGATTATTATTAATTTATTTTTATTAGTAGTTTCTTTCTTTCTTTTTTTTTTTTAAATGTATTTTTTAAATTTTTAAAATTGCTCCTCAAAATAGCCGAAATGCTCCTCAAAATTTCTCTGAATACTCCTCAAACTGTTTTTGCAAAGTTGGCAACTCTGTATCAGTATAACTGAAGAACAAATAACAGCAGGCAATTCCAGTTTGGCATTTTGAAATTCATATTAGTTTGCCACTTAAAAAATTGATTAATATTCACAATTTTGAATGCAGTTTAATAAGAGTCTTTATATATATAAATGAGAGCATTGTAATTGAATAGAGGATTGAGAGGAGCAGTAGCTCCCTTCACACAGAGTTATATTTAAAATAAAACTGTTCTTATTTTAGATTTTAATTAATTCATTTGAAAAAGAACTCTTTATATTATTATTATTATTTTATGTTTTTATTGAAGAAAAGAAAGAAAAAAAAGTAATATATTGTAATAGAAAGGATTAAACTGATTAAAAATCTAATTTTTTTTTTTTTTTTTACTTATTTAATTCATTTGAAAGATTTATATATTTATTTAATTATTATTATTATTATTTATAGTATTGGAGGAATCAAATGGTAATATAGTAGAAGAGAGAGAACAATAAAATACATGGTGCTAAAGCTTAAATATTTAATAAATACTGAGTACAGCCATTTTATAATTATAGTTCTTTAGTAGTTTTTATCATCCGATAAATACCCAAAGTGAAGTTTCAGAAATTATTCTACAGTAGGTTGTGTGTACCCAAAGCATGGTTAAGAGTGATTTGAAAGGATTTTTTTTTTATTATTATTCATGTAAATATAGCCACCAGCGAAGCCTGCTGGTATCAAATAAATGTAAAATTCTGACAAAAGTACACTTATTGCATCTTGCAATCTTCTTTTTCTGACATTTATAGTAAAATTATGCTGCAGATCATTTTCTAGCCTAAATAGTTGTTGCAGATTGACAGGAAAATTTCTGCTACTGGGTTACTTGCCAATATTCAGAAGAATAAGAAATACTTTAAAATTTTATTAACATTAGCCATGCAATTAAAATTATTAAGCATAGCAATTTCCTTTATTTTCAAAATTCAGCTTTTTTTAATGCTTTTCTTTTCTCCCTCAAGTGCACAACTTATGAAAAATCATAATTAAAAGTAAGGGTGAGAGCATTCCAACTGTACACATTGCCTGATATATAGGAATTTTTATTATTATTATTATTTTAATATTATAAATTATTGTTAAATTAATAGTTGTGCGGAAAATAATTAATATATATATATATTTTTTTTATTCTTGTTTTTATAGGTATTTTTTATATTTTATTTTCAAAAATAAAGATTATTTATCAATAACAAATATTCATATATACCATAAAAAAACTTTTGCAAGTTTATTCAATTAGACACAAAAGTCAGCTTTTTTTTTTCTTTGATACTTATTAGAATATTTTCTTTACTGCATTAAAAGTCATTGTTAAACCTTACAGTGATCAATATGTCATCTACAACATGAATGTTTGTATTCTTGTTTAACTTTTTACTTTAATCTAAAACCTAATAGTAAATTACTCCATATATACTGCATGTGAAGCTTTAGTGTTTCACAAAAGGGGGTTTTGCCACAATTAATGAATGAGAAACTAATCTCTGAGTCTGTTGTCTTTTTTCAATAAATTTGATTTGTTGAATCAAAAGCTTGAAGCTTGAAGCATAATTATTATTTTTTTAAAAAATGCTTTGAAAGATGAATAAAGATTAAAAAAGAAGTCAATATAAAATCTGCTGAAAATGAAACATTTTTTAAATTTGCAAATAGCAGTTATTTTACTTTTATGCCCAGTAGCAGATTTTTTTCTGTCAATCTGCGACAATGATCTAGGCATTAGAAAATAATCTGCAACACTATAAACAACAGAAAAAAAAAAGCTTGTGAGATTCAGTAAGTATTTCTGTCAGAAGTTCGCATTCTGACCAGCCCGCCTGCTAAGCTGGTCACTATAATTAAATGAATCTTCAAAAAATTTGAATCACTATTTTTTTTTTTTTTTTTATCATTTTATTAAAAAAAAAAATCCTTTAAAATCATTCTTTACCTCACTTTGGGTACCCGTGGCCTACCGTACTTCAATGGGCATTTCAATTTGGGTATTTATCAGACAACAAAAGCTTCAAAATTCAAGAACTAAGATTATAAAAATGGCTGTATCTCAGCATTTATTAAATATTTCAGTTTTGGCACCATGTATTATAGCTCTCGCTCTTTCTACTATGTTATTTTATTTCGACTAATACACTAAAAAAAAAATTAAAAAAAGAGAAGCTATTCCTTCCAAATGAATTAATTGTATAAGCAAAAAATAAAATAAAAATAAAATGAATTTTAATTAAACTTAAATTTTAATCCGTTTAGTCCTTTCTACTATATTGCCAGTTTTTTTCAATAAATACATTTAAAAAAAAAATAAAGATTTCCTTTCAAATGAATTAATTAAAGGAAAAATAGTCTGGTGTGCCACTGACACGACTTTCTCTTACTCTGCATTTCAATACTAAAAAGATAGATTGCAGATACAGTCGTAAGATCAATGCGGTAATAAAGATCAATCTATTTTAAAAATAATCTAAAATAGATTTAGGAACAGTTTTATTTCACATATAAATCTGAATCCCCCATTAACACTTCCCCCTGTTTAATTATAATGCCTACATTTATTTTTAAAAAAAAGAAAAAAAAAAAAGGCTGTTATTAATTTGCATCCAAACTTGCCAATCTTAATCAAATTTTTCAAGTGGCAACCCAATAGAAATGTAAAAATACTAAATTTAAATTTCCTGTTGTCATTTGTTTTTAAATTATGCTGATAACAGATATAAATACAGATCAACTGCTAAAAATTAGACTTTCGCAATTCACATTCAGGGCACACCAAAATGTGATATTTATTATGGGAAAAAAATAATTAAATAGAACTTTAAAAAATACTTTGTTTACAGTACGTATAAAAAAATTAATTATCCTTTCAGAGCAGTGTTCGTCAACAGGGTAAAATGTAGCAAATCACTTATATTACCACCAATTATATTCAATAGAAAAGAACGTTTAGCTTAATTTTGGGTATCCCTGTATATTGTCTATAAACTATATGGACATCACATAGTGCACTTTAATTTACTTTTATATGAAAAACCTTTAACATAAAATAAAATACATTTCAGTCATTTCGAAGTATAGCCTCAACCTATCCAAATACTTTGGGTAATCCTTTAAACGACTACCTGTTTGATCCCCGATTGTTAGCGTGGGGAGGGAGGTGAGGGAAAGCAATTACAAAAAATATTATAAGGGATATAACTTACATAAGTATTATAAGTATATATAACTTACTTCAATATAGGTTCTAGAATCTAATATAATAAATTGAAAAAGTTGTGGATGGAGAAAAATTGGAAATCACAATACTTATGGAGCAATTGTTTGCTGTTCATTAGCGGGAGAAGGGAAAGGGGGGAAAGTAAAAAAAAAAAGTGAGAGATATTGGACAATTTTACTTTTTTATAAGTTCTGGAATCTAATTAAATAAGATTTAAAAGAATATTGACATTTATGTTGTGGATGAATAAAAATTTGAAATCACCATGATTCTGAGTGATGTCTAATCGTCGATCATTAGCGAAGAGGGGGAGGGGGCGGAAAATAAATATGTAAGTCAAAAATATTGAATAATTCTACCTCTTTGTAGGTTCTAAAATTTAATAAAGTATATTTAAAATGAACATTGGCATTTATGCTGTGGATGGAAAAAGATTCGAGATTGCAATATTTCTGACCAAAATCGGGAGACTTGAAATTTCTACACAATACTTTTTCAAAAATAATCGGCAGACTATAGAAAAATTTGCGACATATGTCGCGCGTCTCGCATTTTCTGCTACGGGGCTTTTATGTATGTTAAAATGTGGATGCTGTATGGTGCATGTACTGCTGCATGTCCTATATATCTTGAAAATTTTATGTTCATGTGAAGTTCAGTTTTTTTTTATTATTTCCCCCCCCCCCTCTTTTTGTACTTCATTATAACTAATTCACTATTTCAGAGAAACAACACTCAGTCGCTGTTATTAGTAAAAATTTATCCATATATCCAGTGGCGGTTCGTAATTGAAGCCCAGCGGGGCACTGCCCCACCTAATTTTTTTCTCTATTAAAATAATAATTCTTTTGTTTTTTATAACACTTGAAATTCTATAATTAAAAGATTTAGGGATATTATTAGCATAAGCTAAATAATGTTACACTCTGAGACATTTTAATTTAAATTTTAATGGTGTGCAGTGTTAGGGTTAAAGCCAGTTGACTAAAAGAGGGTCCTAGACCTGAGTGCTGTACTTTCTGTAGAGAGTCTTTTTAAGTGTTACATAGGCCTTTTTATTCAAGTTTTGGAGAAAACCATAGTAAACTCCAAATGTATATGTCGACGAAAGCGATCTGGTATCAAACTTGGCAATTTCCGTCTACTGGCTTCCAGATATTTAAATTTTGATATTCCATTGATCAGAACATTGCAGAATTTTGCAATTGTATTTATAAAACTTTAATTTTTGAGACAATTTTATGCAATGTTTTCCATAGTGTTGAATTTAAGATTTGCCATCATAAAAAATAAAATAAAAAATCCGAAATTTTGTTTTACATCCCGTTTTATTAATGTTTGTTTGCATGTTTGAATAATGAATAGTATTAAAGTTAAATTACGCATCATACAATAGATCGGGCCCCACCTGTGAAAATTTGCACGAGCCGCCACTGCATACATCTATTGTAGTATAAAGAATTAATAAATTATTTTGTTGTATTAATGTTTAGTGTTGACTCTAAAATAAAAAGGCTAGTGGGAGAAACTCAGTAAAAAAGGACAACCTGTTTTTAAGAAGGGCATTCACATCTGCCAACATTTTTTCCTATTTACTGCCCTTATATGTTGTTATTTTTATAAATAACAAAAGTAAATTACTAATTTTACTTCTCTATATATAGGCTTTATCAATTTCTTTTTTATCGGATTGCTCTAAAACTATTCACAGGGAGCTGTATGTCAGGAGGAAAAGTATTACTGGTCTCTAAACTCTGAAAATGTTGGAAAAAGCCACAAAGTGCTAAAATATGTTTAAAGTGGCTGCTGAGTATTGAAATATTTTAAAAAGGGTCCACCAGGTATTGCGCTCTGCCAAATTCACCTAGAGTCAACGCTAATGTTATGTTTGTTAGCATTATTATTTATTAGAGTATGTTAGTATTAATGTTATTTTTTGTGGAATGTATATACAAAATATAACATTATTGTATACAAAATATAACTTTGTGTTTATGTTATACTAAATATTTGTCATGAAAAATTGAAAATTTATTGATAACATTAAAACCAAGAATTTTTTTTATTATTTTTTTTTAAATGTTAAGTATTATATAGATTGCGCAATGCTTTGTTACTATTGTTAATACAAGAACACGCTTCTGAGTTTAATTAAAATATTTTGAGTTTTGTGTTAAATTCCTTCCCCCCCCCCCTTTTTTTTTTTTTTTGTTAAATTGTGTACTTAAGTTGAGTGAAATTTGTTTTTTCTCATGAATTGGAGTAAAAAAAAAAAAAAAAAAAAATATTTCAAACTTATATTAGCTAGATTTTTTTGTGAGATATTTTTCATTCCTAGTAATACTTTCTAAACTTTTAAACACAAGAGAGATGCTATCCACAATATCTTCTGTGTACCATTAGAATTCTGAAAAAAAAAAAAAAAAAAAAAAAGGTGGAATGAGATTTATTCTGTAGAATGTATTAAAAGCACTGACCTCAGAGAATTTGTGTTAAAAATGATTTGGTCTTCAAAAAATATGAAAAATGTTCTGAATATCCAAAGATCTTAAGTAATTTTGCTAAAATTTTGATCTTGTAAAGCAAGGCTTTTTTTTTAAAAAAATCTCTATAATATATTTCAAAATGAAACGTAAATTATAAAATAATAATCAAGGTAATGATATAAAAATATTAATTGTTAAGTAATAGCTCCTGAGTCACTTGTTAAATTTTATACAGAATAAATTTAAGCATAGCAAACTATTTAATAGTAATGAAGATGATAATAATAAACAGTCCAGCTATGAGGGTAGTGGACTTGAAATTTTTAACATATAAATCCTATTGGCAAAATCTTAATTAATTTTGATGAAATAATTTAGAATTGTAGTTTTGTTGGGATACAGACAAAACTCCCACTAGAGTGAGCAGAAACTTCACTTACACTAGACAAAAGACTCCAGGTTGAAATATACCTAAAATTTTACCAATTGTTCATTTTATGTAAATAAATTCTTGACAGCCTTCACCTTTTTAAAAAAAAAATTCAAATTCATGAAAGTTTTTTTATACAAACAAATTTGCATACTATGTATATAAATTTCATACATATTCCAATTTAAGTTCTTGAGCCAGGATTTGAAATTAGCAGTCTGCACCTAGAAATTAAAATTTGGTGACCATAAAATTACGCCCAGTCATCATTTTTTACGCTTAACTTTACAAATTTTTCTCGTCTGAAAGTGCAAGGCAAGTCAACTTACACTGACAGTTGCAGTTTATGAGTGAATAAATATAAATGAAGATGAAGCTACAAAACTCTTATTGAAGCTTTACCAGATAACATTATTAACTGATTAAAAAATAATAATAATGGAAGAATTTGAAGATTTTTAAAGTCTAGTCCAAAAATAAATTGAATATCCCCCACCAATCTGCTTGGATGGAAGCATTTGTCAACAGAATTAGAATCTCATTAGTATCATGCTCTTCTTTTAGTACAATCTTTAATAAATATTGCATTTTATAATAAATCCATTAAGTACTGTGGAATATGGAAGAGGTATCAGCCTACCTTCAGTTTTATTGTATTTTGATTATTATAACAGATAATTTTAAAAATGTGCCAAAATAGATCATTTTGATAACTAAGAAAAAATAGTTAGGTGCCATTTTTATGCCTGGCTCTCACGATCTAATTTCTAACGCTGATTGAGATATCCTGCATGCAATGATTGAAAATATGGTTTTAATTATTTGTGTTATGCACAAATTCTATGTGACTATTTAATTTTAATACTAATATACTGAATGCATGGTCCATACAGACTCCTTTAGAAACGTCTTAGTACTAAAAAACTTTCCAACGAGTTCTTATAACTCCTTACGAAACACTCCTACTCCTTAAATTATCACAGCACAAAGTTCTTTTAACATTTTGATGCTTTGAACATGTTTTATTATTGCTAGGGGGAATTTGTCACTTCGCAATTGCAAAAAGCCTAATACTTTTTTAACATGCCATTCAGCTGAACCACAGCACAATGATATGCTCGCATTATTCAAATAGTCACACCTATTTTGCACAACGATGAATTTTTAATTTTTTTATTTTTTATTTTTTATTTTTTTTTTTTTTTTTGTTCTTTGGGAAAAATAAATGAGTCAGTCTCAAGAAGTTCTGAAAATTTTTTCCTATTTCAAATATATTTTTAATAGATATGGTAAAACCTCATTAAATTGCTAATTTTTCTTGAACACTTTTATGAAAATACATTTTAAGGTAACAGAAGTTTCAAATAGTACATTGAAAAGCATTATAATGAGTTTTTATGATACTTCTGTTTATTTCGTTCAGTTTGTTTTCTCTATTTAGAGCTCCACTAAATTATGATTAATCATTTTATTATAAAAATGCATTATTTATCTTCACTTATGTAAAATCTTAAATTATATTAAATAAATCATAAAATAGTAAATTATTACTATACTCAGCATTTGTTAGTTAAAGTTGCACATATATGTCAATTGTAAGAAGGGTTATAATTTTTATGCATGGTAGTCTGTAGTTGGTGCAGTTATATAGAATAATATAGAAGAAAGTTTTATGTTGGTCGCAGCATACTAATATTTTTTGACTTGCTCACGAAATCTGATAAATTTGTTTTCATATCTATTGTTGATTTCAATGCATATTACTATTCAAGAATGGGAACGTTATTTATGTTTATTTTTTGACTTATGCCTTAGAGGTCGTCACAGGCCAAAATTTCTGTACCAGTATAAACCTGAAAAATTGGTTGCTTATTTTGTATTTAAACTTATGAAATCAGTAAACAACACTGTGCAATTTCACCTTTAGCAGTTAAATTCTAATATATATAAATTCTAATGTATATAAATTCTAATTCTAATATTTTTATTTATTTATTTATTTTTTCAAAAAATGGAGAATTAAATATTACAAAATGTTTGAGTTGAAAATACAGCATTAACGAAGAAAAACCATTAGTCTTCTTTGGACTCCTTGGATTTTTCTCCTCAACTCTAAGAATCCTGTGAATAGTTATGCTAAAATTATAGTTGTATTCTTTCACTATTTCACATTAAAAAAAATCATTTCAATCAGATGGTTTATTAGCTAGATATGCACAAAGGTTGATTACGGAAGTCTCAGGATCTATCTCAGGCTTAAAAAATTTTCTTTTTTCAGTTTTTTTTATTATATTAGGCTTTGGAATTCGTGTTTTTTTAACTGTTATTGCATTAAAATTAATGCTATTATGTGAGTTATGAAGAAATAAATAAATGCTTTGATGATTACTTTTCATAATTTTTATCTTAACAATTTTCTCAGTGTACCTATTTTTCCTCTTCTGCACAGAATATTTGAAAATCTATTTGCAATATTTTCAGGAAATTTTATAAATAATCCCTTAACATTTTTGAACACAGAAAGTGGCCAAACTTAGCATTTATATGTATGTCCGTTAGTTATTTACACTTTCTTTAGCATCTAGTCACCTTCTCCATATGAATAATAGATAAAGAAATTATCTTTGCTATGTGAAATCGTACCTGTTTTCCTACTGTAAGATGCCAATGCACAAAAGTGGAAGCAGGACAATAGCTTCAATCTGGTGCAAAATCTGTTACAATAGGCTGCTTAATGTCACTTTATTTATTCAAAATGAGTGCTGAAATAATCACTGTATCCTATTCATTTAAAAAGAATAAATATTCTTGGGTGTAAAATGGGATGCTGTTATCTTTCACCTGTTACTTTAGATTAGAGATTGAGTTGTGCTACAAGCACAACTAACCCACATGCACTTTCTTACGATTTCAGAAGATAAATCAGAGGTTCATTATTTTCAAGATTTTCTTCTGAAATTAATAGATTTTTGCTTGTAAAATTTTTATGAAATTTATTTTGTTTTTTGTAACCCCCTTTTTCCCCTCAGGGAGATAGTATTAACATCTGCTAGGTTTTCATGGAACATAACTCTTGGGAAAAAATACTTTATATACAATACTGTCCATTAAAATTGCAACACCAAGAAGAAATGCGAATATCTGAAAGATATTTATTGGGCACATGCATTATAGTAGGAAGAATAATTGATTAAAATTTCAGGAAATTTGGAGTAATATGAACAGTACATAACAGTACTGAAAAAACAGTACATAAAGCAGCCACCTCTGTGAGCAAAAACAGCACTTATCTGCCTAGGCATTGAATCAAATAGCGAGTGAATGACATGTATGGGTCGAGCACTTCATGAAGCTTCAACACGGTGCCACAATACAACGATCGTAGTTACTGTTGAGTGGTTGGGGACCAGTCACATTTCAACGATTAACAGTCATTTTCATTGGTGTGAGATCAGGAGAATGTGCTGGCCAGAGCAACAAACATATTCTGCATTAAGGAAGGTTGAGGCAATACGGACAACTTACGGTTGTGCATCCATTGTCCTGCTTAAATATTGCACTTCAAAGGCCTTGAATATAGGGCAGAAGGATGGGCCTTAAATCATCTGAAATGTAATGGCTGGTATTCAGAGTGGCGAAAATGAAAACAAGAGGTGACCGAGATGTGTATCCAATGGTACCACATACCATCACTCCAGTTGGTAACCCAGTATGTAGCTACCAAAATTTTGATTACCCTCAAAACTGCATCACTGATATGGGTGCCTTTAATGTGTGATCAACAACGAACCTAGACGCAGGAATGGCGTGAAGTCGCCTTTCAGACAAATCACAATTCTGTTTACAGTATCAAGATTGCCTTATCCGTATTTAACAACATTGTGAAAAATGTGCATTGCCAGTTGGGATTCGACATGGTCATACTCTCCATCACTTGCAGTGATGTTATGGGGTCCCATAGGATGCACATCTCGATTACTTCTTGTTTGCATTCCCGGCATTCTGAATAGCGGCCATTAAATTTCTGGTGAGCTAAGGCCCGCCCCTCTGTCTTATATTCAAGGCCTCCGTAGTGCAACATTTAAGCAGAATAATGCACAACCGCAAGTTGTCTGTATTGTACGGACCTTCCTTGATACAGAGTGTGTTGAACCGTTGCTCCAACCAGTGCATTCTCCTGATCTTGCACCATTGAAAATTATTGTTTAATCATTGAAAATCGAGTGGATTGCTCCCAGAGGTTGCTGCTTTATGTACTGTTTTCTCTGGATATATTACTCAAAACTTCCTAAAAATTTAATCAATTGTTCTT
Organism: Salticus scenicus; assembly: GCA_963930645.1. NCBI lineage: Eukaryota > Metazoa > Arthropoda > Arachnida > Araneae > Salticidae > Salticus > Salticus scenicus. The sequence goes on along the minus strand of OZ005651.1, from coordinate 157,648,672 downwards.
CCTACTATAATATATGCGCCCAATAAATATAATTCTGATATTCGCATTCCTTCTTGGTGTTGCCATTTTAATGGACAGTTGTGTATTTTGTAAAATTTTCAAAAAATTTTATATATTATACATTTTGGGGAAAATTGATGATTTGTATATTATATATAATATACATTTTTCGAGATATAGTATTGCCAACTACTACATACATACTTTTCCCTTTATAATTTGATAAAGAGTAAGAGAAATTTTCTGGAGATTCATCTGAGAACACAATACCAACCTTTGTCGTGAAGCAATAAAATAATTAAAGATTAATTAAATAAAATGATCATACAAATTTTATAGTTAACTTTAAAGTAACAAACCTATCTAGATAATGGAATTTATCTATTATTAATTAGTATCAGATTGCCAGATGCAAAAATACGCAGATGCATAGGAAATTTGAGATTGAAAAATTACAGGGTTATTCATTAAGTAGATTTTTACTACAATTACATTAATTTAACAGATTAAATTAACCGCAAAGTTTCTAGTAATTAAAAAAAAAAAGTTTAAGAAAAATATAACTTACCTATGAAAGTTTTCACAGAGGGAAAAAAAATCTATGTGAAAATAAATCTTTAACAAATTTCATTCTTAAAACGGAATTTGAATTGAATGGATTTATTGTCTCAAATATGAATGTGGCATGAACTAACTCATTTCTTACACCATGAACTTGAGTTTTAAAAGTTTGCACAACACTGTTGTTATAACATTAATAATTTTTAATTCAATTTTAAATTGGAATGTGATCTTTGTGCTGTATATTTAATATAATAATTAAAATTTTAAACTTATCAAGTAGCTAGTCAAATCAATAGAGAAGTACACATGATAAATAACTGGGCGACTAGTTGTATGATCTAGTAGAACAGCTTTTTGAGGAAGACAGACGTGTTCAAAATGTTTTTGTGCTGCAGGAATAAACTTCATTTAAACTAACCAGAAAAGATTTCCATTGTTATCCAAGCTATTTTCTGGCTGTAATTACTTAAAGGCAAACTTTAATCTCTCTTCATTTTTGTAAGATCTCGGCTTTCTTCAGTTTCAAAATACAAAATTTTTTTTTATGTGAACGGTAGGCATTAGCATAACATAATACTATTATAAGTTGTTTCTGTTTCTTATGTTCCAATGATTTTTTTTTTATGCTTATGTCTTATGTGGCAAACATTTTCAATATAAAAATGTTTTGTCTACATTGTATTGTATTTCTGTTCAGCACTCAAATTTTCTTCACATTCAAAATTTCCAAATTCTAAAATAATATTTTCAGATGCTCATTTGTCACTACTGAGTTTTTTGCCTTGGACAGTTATTTGGTGTATTCTATATCTTTGTTTAAATCTCCTTAATCATCACTTAACCCTTTGCCGTTCAGTGTTTCACTACATGGAACACCTAACTTCGCTAGCTTCTCCAACCGTTAAATTCAATTGCAAATGCATAAAAATAGGTCTATTTTTTACTTTGAACTTTTCTTTTCATCCATCGATGGCATCACTACACAAGGCAATCCATGATATTTAGCTGGGACGCGTTATTTTAAATTCTTGTATTTACAAGAAATTTTGTATATATATATATATATTTTTTTTTTGTGATACAAAAAAGATTGCTTGAAAAAAGATTTCTATGTTATATACTCCTTCTCATAATTATAAGGACACCCATCTATATTAACTAAACACTGAACACTATTATTTAAACAAATATATTTTTTATTAATTTGAATTTCATTAATAGACTATATTTAAAAAGTTTTATCTTTTTTCTATCTTAAAAAACTTTAAATATGGTAAAAAGATGATTTTTCAGGTGTTCACAATTATAAGGACAGCTCGAATTTTAGTAATTGTTTTCAATTATTCTTTAAATTAATATTTTATGGGGTCTCTTTTTAGGGTTAAACAGTCAGACATTCTCTCTGGTATATATATATACATTTTTTTTTTTTTTAATATTCAGTTTCAATACCATTTCATATAGCATATATGATATTCTTAATACATTTAAACTATTTAAAATTGCTTTCCACTTGCATGCACTTTTCTAATATCATAAGTTAAGGTTTTTTCAATTTTTAGGCCATGGGAAAGGCAATAATACAGAAGTTTCTTTCTTCAAACTATTTCCTATTGCTCTAAAAGTAGAGCAAAAATGTAAGTCTTGTTGAAAAAAATATTATTACCCCCCAAAATCTAACAAAAATCTGATAATTCTACGTTTAAAATTTGCGGATATTCTCTTGATGTTCATAATAATAGAAAAAATTACTAAATGCCTTCAGTAGAAGCAGCTCCTCAGAGCACCATAGATCCACCTTTAAAATGCCCGATTCATATCTGCCTTTAAAAAATCTGCTCTGTCTTTCGCTATCTTGAGATCGTGCCAGTAACTGTTAAAACCATTTGGTTAATCAAGAATAAAATGTTTTTCATCCGAAAATGCAACATTTTACCATTTAATATTGTCTTTATTCAACTTTAACACAGACTTTCTTTCCCCCATTAAAAGCTGATTGATTATTACAGGTTTTTATTCATTTTAACATATTATTAATTATTTTAAACATGCATAAATGTGGACCCTAACCTTTCATTAAAAATTACGAGCAAATTCAGCAGCAGTCATTATGAGTAGAACAGTAAGAGAAATTATGAGTCTTCGATCTCTGTAAAACAACTCTGATTTTGCATCAGATCTCTCTCCTGTGGAACCAGCAGTTCAACGTTTGATCACATTTCCTTCAGCAATTTTGGACCTTTGAATTTCATTAGAGATTCGGCGAATTGAAATTATCCTTCCACTTAAAAAACACATTTATCATACTTCACTACTTGAACGTTCTTTTTTTTCGAGGAATTATCTGTAATGTCCGTCCAAGAAAAATTGAAGGCTTATATATGATTTAATCTAGCCCAGTAGTTAACAAATTCGCATGTCAACTGTAATTTATCCGCTAGTAAGTTAAATAAAACGAAAAAATCTGGATTGTCCCTATAATTATGAACATCTAAAAACGTGGAGAAAACCACATTTTGCATTATTTTTTTATTAATTTTGTTTTATATTAAAAAAATTATAACAGTTTTGGTTTTTAGAATACTAGATATATTAAGTGCACTTAGTATAATCTTGTTTACAATTATTTTTACATTAGTTATTTCAAAATATAAAGTGTCCTTATAAATATGAGAAGGAGTGTATTGTTGGCTGTACTCTAAATTATTTATTCTATATTATTTTTAATTTTTTATACAGGAAACATGCGAGGAATCGTTGTATAAAATAAGGTGTTCCATCTTCTGGAACACTGCGACACTAGCGCTTTTCATATTATGCAACCGAAAACAATGATGAGAGAAGACAGCTGTATTTACGTACTCTGTTTTCCTCTGTTTGGAGGGAATGACATCAAGCTATCAGATGCTGCGAGGGAGGGTTGGTTGTTTATTAAAAAAAAAAAAAAAACGCACAAAACTAGTTTTATATGCAAAACCTGCAATGTGTGGCGGATCCAGAACTTGACTTTGGGGGAGGGGGGGGGGGGGGGCTAAGATTTTTCAAAGTGTTATTCTAGACCAATAAAAAATTTACAATTACAATATGGAATTGTGAATGTCAGTGTTTTTTTTTTTTTTTTTTTTTTTTTTTTTTTGGGGGGGGGGGGGGGGGCTTCATCCCCCTAGCACCCCCCTTAAATCCGCCACTGCCTGCAATGTTTGGTTTTTCCTTCTGCCAAAAGAGTGTGACGTGCTTCCAAAAATTTCATGAAGCTAAAAAATAGACTAATTGTAAATATGTTTGCACATAGGACTTGTATATATGTATACTAACTGTAAATATCAAATTATTTCATAAAAAATCATATAATCAAGATTTTTTTGTAGGGGGGAGGGGGGGGAATGGGGGGTATAGAGTAGCAGGCCTCCCCGTGAGGCACCATGGGTCATGCTAAATCTACTACACAGGTATAGTACAGTGTTTTTTAATTCATATGCAAATTCTTCTTCTCATTTACGCGTTTCACTGCGATGCTCTTAGACGCACTTTTCAGAGCTCTAGTGGCACAGTGTTTCCGCTGATGGAGCACCCACAAATTCAAAATGGTAAGTACTAGCTTTACAAAATTATACCTGTGTACTCCTTTAGACCTAAGTAGATAGCCTACAACTTTTTTTGTTAAAATTCCAACTTTAAAGGGTAGTGCGCTGTAATGGGTTAAAACATTGAAATTGTTGAGTATTTTATGCTCTTCAGAAAAAATATTTGACTTCAGCCACACAAACAGCATCTGGTGCAGGAATTCTGATAGCCCTCTGTTGGTTAAACCTCAAAGCCATAGTTTTATCTAAATCTTCATATGTTAGGGTTTTCATTGTTTTTCTATTACACATTCCTTTAGGACAATCTGAAGTTCCAGCAAATATGAGTAGATTTTCTTTTTTATAATGTTTTACACAGTTTGATCACCTATCTCATATTCATGCATTGATTATTTTACTGTATGACCACTCCCTTATTTATTATTTCTAGCTTTTAATTTTTTACTAAGAATGACTCTTGCATTTCTATATGTTAACGCTATGAACAGAATATAGAGCACATTCAAAACTATTAATTTATACTGCATTGGTACTGCAACAATGGTGTAATCGTGTTACAATCTGCCAGCATTCCAGAATGAGAGTAAAGCCGGTTGGCTGAACTCAAAGTCAGCTGGGCGAGTCTTGTATGACAGTAAGGCAGGAAGGGTTGAGAAGAATGAGATCTTCCCACATTCCACGCTTTTTTTAGGGATGGGGTGGCATCCCTGATAATCCGCAATCCGAATAATCCGATTGTGGCTAATTGAAAGTCTACTGTACTACTAGATAAATGAAAAAATTATAACTCATTAAAATTGTTAGTAAATGCACATTAAGCTTAGCTGTTTCTATATATTATTATTAATATTGATCCAATTAAAATCATTTTAAATTATATTCTGTATATTTACAATTAAAAAAAATTATTGTGTGTTGTAATTTTCAGCCTAATGGAAGATTTGAAACTAATAAAAAGATTTGTCTAAGTATATCAGGCTACCATCCAGAGTCTTGGCAGCCATCTTGGTCTAGTAAGTGTTTCTTTTTAATATAATTATATTAAAGCTAGATGTCTGTATATTAAAGTCATCAAAAATTGTTTCATGTTGTCTTTCAATTTATATTTTCCTTTCCAATACACTATATGGTGAAGTGTATTTTTAGATATTTTTTCGAATATTTAGAGAAATACTTGATTTTCTTAGAACTACTGGGGCATATTAAATACTATATGTTTCAGTGAAGATTATATCACAAAGATAATTTAGCAACCTGCAACAAGTTCAGAAAGAGATGTCTAACATCACCTGCACAATAAATAAAGCTAGAAAGGTTTTGTGTCTCTAGCATTTAAGATCGAGGCTGTAGTTAGAAAAAGCTTTAGTACATAATGCGGAGTGTTAAAAACATTGTCTAACTAAAAAAATTTCGAGAATTTTCAAAATTTTGGCAGAGGTTTGAACCCTCCTTAGTTAGGGCCTTTTTCATGATTCTTTAGATTGATTCTGTTCATTTGAATGATAATTGCACATATATTCATGCAAGTAATTTTTTTTTTCCTCAATTAAGAAGATTGCATGTTTTTTGCTTGTAACTTGCAAAGTTTTCAACTTAGAAGTAGAGGTCACGACTTGGAAAATTCTGATCGGAACAAAATTGCACAGGATTGTAGTATACTACGAAGGTAACAAGATATTAAAGCAGTAGCACCCACTAGCCACAGAATTTCGAGAAAAAAGCATTTAAAGTTTCCGTAATCTTTAAATACAAGTTATTTCACAAGCGAGCCAGGGCCCCAGTAGCGTGAGGCTGCCACCCACATGACCTGGGTTCGAGGCTACCTGTGGGGGTTTTTTTTCTTCTTATTATTTAATTTATGTAATTTAAACTTTTTATTTATTTTTACTTCATTTTATAATTCAATTCAAAATTTGAAAATTTTAATAAGAGATTATTTAATTTTCTTGAATAAAAAATAAATAACTTTTTCTATTTTTAATATTTATAACTTAAAAATACAATAAATTTCTATAACTTAAAAAATAAATTTTAGTTTTACAAAACCTTAAATAACAAGTATAAAGAAAAATAGACAAAATATTTAAATAATTAAAAAATAAGCAAGCTGTAAAACAAAGTGTAAAATAATTTCTTATAGAATGAAGTAGAAGGCTGATTTTTACCAAGTATGTGAAACATACCAGTGCCGGGAATTGAACCCCGGTCCTTCTGCTTAACGTGCAGATGCTCTAACCACTGAGCTACCCTGGCTGATAACCAGCTCAGCACTTCTCACATAATTTATGTTGGCAAGGTAAAAGAGTCTGCATTAAAGCAGCTATATCAAGTGACAAATTTGAACATGGCATAACTCCAAACGGCCACGAATTTTAATTCAGAAATTTAATTCATCAACCTGGAAATTAATTTCTTATAGAATGGAGTAGAAGGCTGATTTTTACCAAGTATGTGAAACATACCAGAGCCGGGAATCGAACCCCGGGCCTTCCGCTTAACGTGCGGATGCTCTAACCACTGAGCTACCCTGGCTGATAACCAACTCGGCACTTCTCACATAATTTACGTTGGCAAGGTCACCGAGTCTTCATTAAAGCAGCTATATCAAGTGACAAATTTGAACATGGCATAACTCCAAACAGCCACAAATTTTAATTCAGAATTTTAATATTTCTGAATTAAAATTCAGCTGCCTGCCCTCCCTTTCTCTCCCCCCCCCTCCCCCTCTCTCTCTCGGGAGCAGGTGAGGAAGGGAGTGGTGTCACAAAATGCGCTTCTCGTATGATTAGTGAGAGGGATAAAAACATTATAGATTATATTACTAGCTGACGGTTGACGAATGACCGAAGAAGCAAAGCACTCAGTCAGCGCTGCATTCTGTTTTTGTTTCTCTCTGCCTTATTTATTTTTATTGAAATTAGTAAAATTTGCTAATGTTCAAATTCAATTTTATTTAAAATTTATTTGAAACAATTATACATTTATTTTATCATTCACTTAAAGCATTAATGATTTATTACAGGCATGAAAGTTTTCCGCTTTTTCGCGGAATTCCGCTTTTTTTAATGCTGTTCTGGCAGTTTCTGAGATCGATGCAAATCCGTTGAGAAATCTTGACCGAAAATTAGAGGGGGGGAGTCCGCATTTAAGAAAAGCCGATCATGCAATGTATTTTGGCTGCATCGCAGCGATGAAGATCGCGCGAACGGCACTTCCTCCCCGGTACTTCGGAGATCAAGGGAAGGCGGTCTTTGGAGAAGGCGGAGTCAACTACAAGTCAAACCCACCCATCCCATTACGATCGCTTCGTATTCCGTAACTCTGAAGAGGAGAAAAAGTAACATCCGAGAATGCCTGCGATTGCGAAAGTAGCTGCATGATTCACCGAGAAATCGTCTGCGAAAAAAATGCGTATCTGTTTAAAAAAAAAGTACTTCTACTTTTACCAATTCAACTCAACTTTGTTTGAAGCCTTGCTTTTGCTTTGTTTTGGTTTTCGTCGATCGTCCATGCTGCGTTGTACGCTAGATATTTTTATAAGCTAAATGAAATATATTTAAGAATATGTTAATATGAATACTCTAACGATAAATGACGAGCATAAAGCTCGTGAAATTGATTGTAATGAAAAAAATAAATTTAAATTTGCATGGTTAAATAATACTGTTAAAGTAAATGTTAAAAATGAAGAATTCCAAGTAACTGTCGGCGATAGCATAAGTAAAGTAGATGTCAGTGGAAAAACGAAATGCTCCTTATGCTATGACATAATATATTATGGGAAAAGAGGTTTTTATGCTATATCCAGCCACATAAAATCGGGAAAGCATGTATTTAAAGAAGATATTAAAAGAAAAAATTTCGTTCTGCCATCTCATTTTTCAACTTCTAGCTCAGTTAATGCATCGTCTTCTGTTAATATTCCTGTTAATGTGCCTTTGTGCGACAGAATAGTAAATGCCCAATCGTTAGTATTAGGAGTTTTGGCAGAGCATAATTTGCCTTTTACAATGTCACCAGTTCTAATTAATTTAAGCAAAACTCTAGCAAATGACAAGAGAGCTCTTAATAATCTACAGATGTCAAGAGCAACTGCTAGGTTTTTTTTTTTTTTTTTTTTTTCTTTAAGAATAAAATTTTACTGCAGTTAATTTCGTAAAAATATTAAAGTTATGATACCGAAATTTCAACTTTAAATTGTCTTTCTAAGAAGTTAATAAATTCTGATTTAAGTTATTCTCTTTTGTCATTTTCTTTTTGTATTTATATTTATTTAAAGTAAATGTAAATTACAATTTTTTTTTTTTTTTTTGAAATAGTCTGCATTAAACATAACATAAATTTGTCAACAAACAGTTATGAATTGAATGTACTTTATTTATAAATATAATGTCACTCATTGCTCCAGATTTTATTTCAAACTAAATTGCTTAATTTTAGTTGTTTGCTTATTGACATTTTTAAGAATGAAAATAGTAAATTAGAATTAAACTTTTATATAATTGTACAGCTGTTTTATATTTAAATATTTGCATTCATTTATCTTTAACAAGTTATTTTAATAACATCGTATGTTGTACATGTAGTACGTTTCTATAAATTGCGGTAATTTTGTCTTCGCGTAAAGTTCAGCTTTTTTGATCAACTTGCACTTTCATGCCTATTATTATGACTTCATTTGTATCTGGAAAAAAAAAAGTAAACAAATTATAACCAATAATCTGCAAAATTCTAAAGTTTACGAAACATTTGGTCCCAAGCTATGCAGATTAGAGGGAGTTGACTCAGAGATGAGATTATTTACACATTTATATGAATATCAGAGATTTCGTTTGTAGAGTTTTATGTGATAGTATAATAATTATTTTGACATTCATGAAAATTGTTGGAAATTTAATTTATTTATTTATTTATTTTTCTTCATGCTTTCTTTCTTCTTTTTTTTTTTTTTCTTTTTTTTTTTTTTCTATGTAATGGAATAATGTACTTTCATATACTATCCTTATTTATGTATGGAAAATATGCCATCATGCAGAAAACAAATTACTTTTGGGATTAAAGCATATATTCAGACTTAATCATTTCCTATTCTTATCTCTCTCCTCTGTTTTGCTAAATATATTTGATTATTAATAAATATTTCTTAATTTCATATGATTATTGTTAATTTATTTTTGTTAGTAGTTTATTTCTTTCTTTCTTTTCTTTCTTTGTGTATTTTTTAAATTTTTCCTCAAAATAGCTGAAATGCTCCTCAAAATTTCTCTGAATACTCCTCAAACTGTTTTTGAAAAGTTGGCAACCCTGAATTTCTGAAAAGATGAATATTATGTTCTGCTTTTGATTTTTAGCTAGAATCCTGGTAATATTAGAAATCAGTATTTAATCAGACCAGTAAATTTAGTATTACTACTGTTAATTATTTGTTGCCGTTAGTAACTATCATCACCACCACCTCATTATTGCATTGGGAAAAATGGAGGAATTAGTCAAAAACAAAGAAAAAGAAAGAAAGAAAAAGAAAAAACTGCACTATTACAAGTGGGAAAAACAAGAAAATCATTTGACACTGGTAAAAAAAATGCATGAAAATAATGAAATCTAGTGTATCAAAGAGCGGCAGTGTTGGATTGGGGTGTAAGAATTATCAGGCAGAAGCTGTGGCTTCCTAAATAGTTTATACAAATGATATTCTAAACTTACATGGATTCTAATAATTATTGGAAGTAATTATTAGAACTAGCAGTTCTAAACAGTACATTGGTAGTGATTGGTATACTTACCCCACTGCACAGTTTGTTTAATAAAAAAGAGGGAGAAATAGTAAAAAATTGAAGAAAAATAATGAAAAAAATAATTACACAATCACAACTAACAAGAAAATGAATTCATACAAACAAGAAAATGAACTCATACAAACAAGAAAATGAACTCATACTGTTTAAGAATTGCACAAAAAGTAATTAATTCAAATGCTTTGAGGAGTAGGACGTTTTAGTCAGGACATAGTAATATTGTTGACCAGAAATTGCTGTTTCCCAATTAGGTAGACTTGATGGTGGTGTGTAGGCAGCTGAACAGTGACACCTATTGACAAACACACAAACTGAATCAGCATAATTTTTCACATTAGGCATTTTTAATTTTAAGTTTGGTGCACTATACACTAGAGAATCAAACATATAGCCTTTCTATAAATGGGACAGTATTATCTATTTGAGTGCAGTTGATATACTCCCAAATTGAATTAACACAGTTTTTATAATAGTTATCTCACATATCAAATTTGTTGCATTTATATGCTAGACAGGGTTGCTATGGTACCTGGAAAACAAGGAAAACTTTGGGGAAATCGAAAATCTATTAAAAAATAGGGAAAACTCGGGGAATTTCAAAATTTATTGTAAAAACAAGGAAAATTCAGAGAATTTTGAAATTTTTGGAAAAATGTTGGAAAAATTTTTCATAATCAAATATTTTTTTTTATTTTAGTGCTTTATAATAAATCAATTATGGTTTTTTCCCCAAATATAGTAAGTTAATAAAATTAATATACCCTAAATATGTTCAATTGACTTGTAAACATGTTAGATGCTGCATGATTGTTTGTCATCTATTTTACTTCTAAGAGAGACAGGGAAAACCCAGAGAATGTTTTCTCCTGATTTGTGTAGCAACCCTGCTAGAAACTGAGATATTGCTTTCCTATAATTAGAGACTGTTGAGACACAGTCAAGCCACCTACTGAGCTATATGTGCTAGTTTAATCAATACCAACTAACTATAAAATTTCATGGAATTTGTACATTTTTTCGTAAGGTACAACATCCACAAAATTTTGGCAACATGCACATAAACAGAGGCTGACAAACATTTTCGAAAGTATTTGATTGGTAAAAATTTTCAGCTTCCGGTTTTCTGTGAATTTATATGTTTTGAAATGTCAGATACAGAAATGTTAAAATTATTAGAATGATTGTGAATTAATGATTCGATAATTCAAGATATCTGTATGATATTTAGATACATTTTCTTTTGACCTTTTTTTTTTTTTTTTTTTTTTTTTTCTTTTAATAGTTATTTATAACTTTTTTACATTGAGAATATTATTAAAATTCTCTTTTTTAGTGTATTTTTAAAATTACTTTGTCCAGATTAAGATTCTATAATTTTAAGTAAACTGTTTAAAACTCTTATGATCTATGAACATATCAAAAAATTTGAAATTTACCTTTGTGTATGATGTTAATGTTAAAAAATAAATAAATATTTAAAATTTAATTTACAGAAGGAAATTATACAAAAAAAATTCTGCATCACTGTTCCTTATTAGTAAACTAACTGAATGAATCTGTGACTATGTGCCTAGTGCATCTGAGTGAATTTGTGACTAATGTACTTAGTCCATTTTTCACACATTTTAACTTCAAAATAAAATAATAAAAATTAAATTTTAGAAAACTAGGACTAACAGTTATGAATTTTCTGAATGTAAAAGCAGAATTTAAAAATATATATTAAGCAATCAGTTGTTCTGATTACAAACTCCCCCTAGAATAATGCAACTCCCCCTAGTATTTGCTGATGTTGAGGATAGAGTGCTGCACAAGTCAGGTTTTACCTGACCCGAACCCGACAAATGAATTTTAAATCAACCCAAATCAACACTGAAGAATTTTTATAACCCGACCCAAACCCGATTTCTTTATACCTGAAACTCAACTTCTTTTCACTCAAACATAACCCAAATCTAAATAAAAATTAATAATTCATCAAAAAATCATGCAAAATATTTTTTTATTTATAAAATAACATAAATTTTCATTGTCACACTGTTGGTAAATCATTTAAAAAAGAATTAAAAATATAATTACTAATACACTAAGTTGAAAATTTAAAAGTCTGAACAATGGATTAATGATAATTTTTAACTATTTATGTGTGTCGTGTACTTCAAGTGTACAAAAATGGGTTTCAAGCTTAGTATTTGTAGTTTTATTGCTTAATGTTTATCACACACATAATAATATTAAAGTAATACAATGTTACAGATGCACATTAAACGTCCGCTAAACTCATCTAAATCTACATTCCTATAACTTCTTAAAAACATATGCAACAGAAAGAATATTAATTATCAGTTTAAGTTCACAGTCTATTTCAAAAGGATATGAGTAATCAACATAGGTGAATCACACATCTGGTTATTGTGGGAGAAGTAGCCTGTTTTCAACAGCTTATAATCCAAATGACAATAGTTTTTTTTTTTTTTTTTTTTTTTTTTCTTCAGTCAGATATGGAATTTTATTTTACTGTGATAATTTGGATAAGCGTATATTCATCATGGATATATAGACCAAACAAATTTCTGCTTTATAAAGATAAAATTTTTTTGAGAGATGTTCTCAAGTCGACCCAATTCGTTGAAAACTAAACCTCTCCAGAACCCAAATCTGACCTGACCCCAACCTGCAAGAGAAAAATAATTAGTCGACCCAACCCGAACCACGGGTCGGATCAGGTCCAATTCGAATAAAATCAGGTTACCCAAACCAATGCAGGACTCTAGTTGAGGATAGGTGATGTGTGCCCTTAAAAAAAAAAATTCAGTTATTAGAGACTCATTTTCAGTTAAAAACATTTTTAAGTATTAGAGATCTCATTTTAAACTTCAGTCTTTTTTTTTTTAAAAAAAAAACGAGAAAATTTTTAAATTATCTCATCCTTATGTATAAAAATATATTAGATTAAAAACTGATTTTATTCAACTTTATTGAAATACATTTATTATGTTAATCCATGTACATTCAAATTTGTATTTATGGACTTTATAGTATACTGAGCAGCTTTACTTTCTCCAGTACTGTTGTATTTCTGATGTTCCTTTTTTTTATTTGTATTTTTTTAATTCTAGTAAGAACAGCTTTGTTAGCAATAATTGGATTCATGCCTACTCATGGAAATGGTGCTCTTGGTTCTTTGGATTACACTCCTGCTGAGAGGAAAGAATTAGCTCTAAAGTAAGAAAAGTTTTATTGTTGTTATTGTGTTATATTTTTATGGTTTTGATTCAAAAATTAAGGTTTTGGATTGTACATCATTTTTTTTTAAAGTTCTATAACTTTTTTTTTTTAGTGTAAGCTTTTTTAGATATATTACATACATTTTCTTCTTTAGAGTGGATTCATCTAATCATTTGCTACAATAATTTTATATTTAACATTGTGTATAATTAAAATTCACACCAACATAATGACAAAGCGACAAATGTCACCTACTCCTCTACAAATACTACCAAAATTGCAAACATAAATGACAAATTTACTGCCTAAATTAGTTGTTAAATCTTTTTCTGCTATTTTTATTTGTATTTTAAAAAGTAATGTATATATATTTTTTATTTACAAACTGTTAGGAAAAATCAGACTGTTTGTGTTGTAAAAATTACTCAAATAATAGTGTTGAATAATAGAAAATAAGAATTTCATAGTGTTTGTTTACAAAATTCTTATTCTTAGAAAGTCCATGTTTACAATATCTTAAAGAGTTGGTGTTCTTTACACATAAAATAATTCATAAACGCCATAAAAATATGTATAAAATGTAAATATTTATTTAGGTCATTCTACAGAAAACTTGTTCATAGAAATCGACCCCATAAATTTTTAAATAAAAAATTTCAAGTTTTTGAGGGACAGTTTATGGTATACCTATGATATATGTCACTTAGCTCAACTGCAATATTTTTTTGTGAGTACTGGTGGGATAGTCATTTTGTATACAGTTATTGTTACTATAAAGCAGTATGTCTATAGTGTGACCACATTACCTGTCTAGCGAAGAGTAGTGGTGCCGTTTATGTACTATAGCATTTAAATTATGCAAAAAATTGAAGGCTGGACACGAAAAAATTATCGGGGCATATCCCAGGGGACGTGCGATTTTCGTTCTTAAAAAAAATTTCAGACTGAACGGAAAAAAGAAAAAGAAAATTATAAAATATATTTCTTGTTTAAAACTGATATTTTCCTTATATTTTTAAAGCATTCTGCTCTGAAGAACAAAAAAAAAAAAAAAAAAAAAAATCTTTAAAACCCTATTTTACCAGAAATCCAATTTACAAAGTTCCAATATGAAAAAATTATCAGTAAAAAGTGTACGATACACCAATTCACATCATTTCATAACGAATCACCAATGCCCTATATCAAAGCTTAGCTGAAATATGAAATTCAGAAAACCACATTCTTTCAAAAAAAACAATAACATTTCTATCTAATTCTAATACGATATACCAGTCTAGTACAATAAGCACATCTGAGTGTCTGGTGTGTAAAGTAAAACAAAGTTCTGAGACGTGAAAATAAAATACCAATACGAATAGTTTACCAGTAAAAAGTGTTGATACATTAAATTGCATCACCCGTTGCATTCTAAATTTATTGAAACAAAACAGAAACAGATGAACGAACATGATTACAGGAACATGGCGTTATATCTTTATTAAGATTCAAGAAACTTTATTATTGAGAAGGCTATTATATGAGAAGTATTTAAAGAAAAAGGGATATGTTTGCAACTTTAAGCAAAATATGTTTTTGCTAATGTCAGACTTTTATTATTATTATAATTTCTTTTAAAGATAAATAAGTACACTTCTTTTACTTTTTTTCTCTAATGAATTATTTAAGTTATCAGACAGTTTATTGGTAAGTTATTTTGTGGTTAAAGGAGGTGGTTGCTTTTGCAGACGGGATATTTCCATTTTCTGCAGGGAAGAAATCCAGAAAATTATGATAACTGGAATTGGTATGATTGCCGGATAATGGGTTCGGAACTGGATGTAAATTAGATTGTTTAACTAAATTTTGTAATCAATCTGTTTATTTCAATCAAAACTCCTCCTCCCTCAAAAAGAAGAAAACTTTTTTCTTATTTTGTTCTCCTAGTGCTGATAATTTCAAGAGCATTTAAAAAATTTTCTAGTTTAAAAAATTAAGCCAATTATATATATATATATATACAAGGTGTGGCTATTAAATAACAAGACTATTGCTGCTACAGATGAACTACATACATGCCAAATCCAAATGACCGACAGCTGTGCAGCATAAAGCCTTCTCTTCCGATTGCAGCACCTCCTTGTTTGTAGAGTAATCAGTCTAGCCGTAACAATCGTTTGTGTAAGAGGTGTTTGTTTCATTTTTCCGAAAACATGATAAGTATAAGAGTAGAGCAACGAATTGTCATGAAATTTGCTAAAACCGCTTGTCAAACTTATCTTTTATTAAAACAAATTTATGGCAATAAATGTTTATCACATGCTCGAGTTTTTGAAGGGTTCAAGCGTTTCCAAGATGGCCAAGTAGATGTTGGAGATGATGACTGCCCAGGTCGCCTTTCCACGTCCAAAACAGATGAAAATATCGAAAAAGTCGCTAATCTGGCTCAATCTGACGGTCGGTTATCAATTCGTGCGATTGCTTAAACTATAGGAATTGATAAAGAATGCGTAAGGTGAATTTTACAAAACAATTTGAACATGCAAAAAATGTGTACAAAAATGGTGCCTAAAATTCTCACAATTGAACAAAAAGAAGCTTGTAAAAATGTTTGTACTGACACTTTAGATGCCATTAAAAATGACCCGAATTTCTCTGGAAGAGTCATAACATGTGACGAATCTTGATTTTTGATGAATCTTGAAACTAAGCGCCAATCGATACATTGGAAAAGTCAAACTTCACCAAAACCAAAAAAAGCTTGCATGATCAAATCAAAATTGAAAGTGATGATGATCGTTTTTTTTCGGCATTCATGGGATTGTGTACCTTCACTGGGTTCCTGAAGGTCAAACTATTAATCAACATTACTATCTTGAGATGTCTGCTAAACTCCGTGAAAGAGTAAGGAAAAAACAGCCTGAATTGTGGAAGAACATGTCATACATTCTCCATCAAGACAACGTGCCGGCTCACTCTGCATTGTCTGTCAAGACGTTTCTAGCCAAGTACAACTTCCCAGTTTTAGACCATCCACCTTATTAGCCTGACCTGGCCCCATGTGACTTTTATCTGTTCCCCAAAGTCAAATCTGCGTTAAAAGGAACAAGATTTGAGTCAGTTGAAGCTGTAAAAGAAAAAGCGGCGTGCCTCATGCAGGAGGTCACAGAACAAGACTTCCAGCACTGTTTTGAAAAATGGAAAATTTGCATGGAGCGTTGTAGGGATAAGCCTGTTAGTTATTGAGTGTTGATCATGATATCAGATTTCATAATCTTAAGCAAAGTGCAATTAAAAATTAGTGTTGGATCCAAGAAATGGAATCATGGATATCTCGCTCCCCACACCACAACAACTAAAGGAAAAAATAAAATAAAATAAAAGACATATGTTAAACTGAAACACCTGAAATTCATATTGAAACAATTAATTAACATTTTAAATGCATTCGTTTTATTTTAAGTAATTATCTGCCTTAGTTCAACAAATATCAGCAATAAAACTATTTCCCGTTTTTTTTTTTTTTTTTTTTTCTGTAAATTTACATAGACAATGGGGTTTTTTTCATTTTCACGTGCACGAGCAAAAAATTGAGAGTGCTTTTTTTTTTAATTAATCGCCAAATAAGTCTATTAATTAGTGCATTGGATATCGATAAAGGTATGAAATTATATGTAATGAATAAAAAATTTGTTCAAATACATCATTAATAGAAAAAAGAAAAAGAAAAAATAAACCTTTCAACAATTGTTTTGGGTCGAAATAGTACGGTCCTTCATCAGGTTAAAAAAAAAAAAAGAATGAGGCGCAACTTATTATTTTGGCCAGAAACAATTGTTGCATATATTTTTTTTTCTTTCTTTGCTATTCATATAGTCTTTTTATACAATATATTTTACATATTATTTTTCAATACCAATTCTCAAGCACATTTTTTACTTAATTTTTAAAATTATATTGATGCAAGAAAAGCATCGTATTAAAAATAAAATTTCATTATGAGATTTTGATGTATCAATACGTTTTAGACTTTTTGAGTTCATTTTTCTATTTTTACGGTGAGAAACGTATGTGTATATATATGTATGTGTATATAAAAATGAATGCAATAGTGTCTGAATAATGTCTAGGAATTGTGTATTGAAATTGTTGAGAGTTTTTCATTTCTTCAACCTCGGCTTGGGAACTCTGTACAGTATTTCTGAAGAACTTAAAAAATGTGCTGTCAACTTTGCAGAGAAATATTCTGATGACGTAAGTTCTGACATCGTATGCCGGATAGAAACATTCAGATATGAAGCAAAAGATGATGTAAATAATAGATACAGAGAAAATATTCACCAAGTTTCATGTTTTTGTTCTGGAAAATTATTATCCCACCTCTTTTTCAGATTTATTCACAGCAGGTTTAATTTCCTAGCGTTAATTGTCACAATAACTTCAGATGAATTGTCATTTTCAAAATTGAAATTGATAAAAAATTATTTGAGGAATAATATTTCCCAATAAAGATTAACAATCACTTTTCTCCTAAACATTGAAAGCAAGAAGTCGGACCATTTGAATATTGAGCATATAGTAAAATATTTTGCTGATAACAAAGCTCGCAAACGGAAATGTTAGACCTAGTACATAAAAATTATCTGTGATTAATTGTTGTTATTATTCGTTATATGTTTCTTTCATCTTGTTATTTATAATATATAAAATTTAGCTTTTACAAAACTTATATATGGAAATAAACATTCACAATTTTTGTATAATAAATGTTTTATATAAATATAATTGTCAGCCAAAAATAATAGAATACTAGATTTTAAACTATTTTCCAAATCAGGGGCCAATCCATGATTTCAAAATTAATACCTATTTTTGTGAAAAATCTTAACTATATTTTATTTTTGTGAAAAATTGCAGCACACTCTTTTTCTGTGTGTGTGTGTGGGGGGGGGGAGTTCAAACTAAGTAAAATAATAAAAATAACACTTAACTGTTGGTGTGAGGCTTATAGCAGAACAGGAATCAAAACTCGTTGGTGTGAGGCTTATAGCAGAACAGGAATCAAAACTCACTTCTCTCTGAAGTAAACAGTTCAGTAGAGAGAATGTAAGTAGGAGTTGTTTTTATTTGTGCTATTATCACTGCACTACACATGAATTGTACAAGGGAGGATAGACACATCACCATACAGTCATCAAAGCGTCAAACCACCTGACAAATCAGCAAACAGTACACTATGGCCACAACTCCAAAGCGTGTCTGTACAGATACATGCAAGGATCGTTTTGTTTACTTACGCTACACCATTTCTCGCCCGTAGAAAACACTTGTTGTAGATTAAAACAAACATTGTGTATGATTCTTGCTTTGTGAATCGCATCAACGGAAATGCACAAATAAGTTACTCTTCTTTGAAAATGGGATCATTTAAGATGCCGGATTTTGCTGGGATGACTAAGATTTTTGTGAAGGTACCGATTTTAGCTGAATTATTTTTGTGAAGGTACCTTTTTTGCCAGATTGATTTTTGTGAAGGTACCTTTTTTGCCAGGTTGATTTTTGTGAAGGTACCTTTTTTGCCAGGTTGATTTTTGTGAAGGTACCTTTTAAGCCAGGTTTTGTGAAGGTACCCATAAAAGGTAGTAAACTCGACCTGTATTAATCCCTGCAAATATACTTTGTCACTGTAATATTGTAATCAATTATTAAAGTAATGTAAGTAATTGCATAAAAATTTTAATATTGCTTATAAAGTAATAAAGCAAAGAGAGGGAGATTAGAAATAGAAATTCATCTTTAGTAGATGGGGCCCATAAATTCATCCCTCGCACCGGGGCCCCCAGATTATTTGTTACGGCACTGATCTTGAACAGTCATATGTAATAAATATAGATATTTTCCAAAAGTTGAAATTTCTTAAGGGGTTTTTCACATGTTGCGTAGTTAATTTTAAGATCCAATTAATTCAGCCACACTCCAAATGTACTTTTTTTATGAAAAATCCCTTATAAGCTTGTAAGTCTAACATATTTTTGTTTATTTACTATGATTTGTAGGATCATAAGGGGTTTTTCCCAAAAAACAACCTTTGGAAAGTGGTTAAAATAATTAGATCTACAAATTAATTAAACGTCATGTGAAAAACCCCTTAAGAAATTTCAACTTTTGGAAAATATCTAAAATCTAGTTCATTCTTTTTTATACAATTTACTTAATTTTTATTCTATTCAAATGCACTTTTGATAAAAGTTGCTCAATACATCTAGCTTTCAACCTATGCAATAAAAAATGTTTTACCTTTCACACATGCACAGTAAAAACGTTTTTTATAAAAATGTTCATATTTCATGAGATATTTAAGATAAGTGTTTTCCTACTTATCTGAAAGTGGGAATAATTTTTGTTAAAAAGTCTGTATATTATAAATAAAAAACGTGTAGATTTTTTTTTTTTTTTTTTTGAGTTTTAAAATAAATGCTTATATCTCCCTTATTTAACATGCTATCATCACACAAATTCATCCACAAGTTGAACTTGGTCTATGTTAACATATCCTAAAGTTACAGCTCATTTTGTTTACTTAAAGATACAGGGTGATCATAAACATTATCATACTTGCCAACTTTTCCGGTTTTCCCGGAAGACTTCCGGTTTTTTAACGTATCTTCCGGTCTTCCGGACAGATGATGAAATCTTCCGTTTTTAAAAAAGTCGCGGACATCGTTCGTTTTAAAAATAAACCCAAATGTTCTACGAAAACTCCTGATTCCCAATCTTTTTCCATCCATAACATAAATGTCAATATTCATTTCAATCTTGCTTTATGAGATTCTAGAAAATGTAAAGAAATAGAATTAGTAAATATTTCTTGCTGATATAATTATTTTTTGCCCCCCCCCCTTTATTTATCTCCAACTAGCGATCAGCAATCAAATGTTCTGCAGAAGTCTTTTGTTTCCTAATCTTTATCCATCTGCAACATAAAAGATAATATTAATTTTAAAGTTCTTACATTAGATTCTAGAAGTAGAGTTGAAAGAGTTTAAATATTTCTTACTCTAATTATTTTTGTATTCCCCCCCCCCCCCCCATCCTTTCCCCGGATTGTGATCAATTCTAGAAACAATAAAGCAATGGAAGTGCTCAATATTTCTCACATATGTAATTATTTTTAGATCTTTATTGCTGAATTTAATGAATCTGTTTATTTTTCCTCAATTAAATTAAATATTTGTATGTCATATTTATACCAAATGTGTAAACATGGGGAAAAAATGAAGAATAATTTTTTCAGGTAGGAAAATTTTTCACAAATCAATTTAAGAAAATTAATACTCAGTTGGTTTTATGCACGTTTGAAACTGATAATTAGCTACTGCTACTTTTTTTTATTTATATGTATGATTAATTTTTATGTATGATTATATTTTTATGTATGATTAATGCACATAGATAAAAATCATATTCTATATTTATTTAAAAAATTAGTTATACTTTAACATAACTAAATTTTTTTTGTCTATTGTTAAATAAATTTCTTACAGATTCTGTTTTGTAGATATTTATATGTTGAAGAGGAATAACTTCATTTAAAACTTTTATATATTTAGTATAATCAATCTATAGTAAAAGGTTTTTATAGATTGCTTCTAAATATTAAAATTGTAAAACTGTATTGTTTAATACATCAAATAGGAAAAAAAAAAAAAATCTTCCCTTTTTTTATGAAATCTTCTGGCTTTTCAACAAAAATCTTCCCTTTTTTTATTAACATTGGTTGGCAAGTATGCATTATTAATTTTGCTCAAATTTTTACCAGCCCCCTAATTGTTTTGTTAAACCAATCTTTTAAAATATTTAAAAATCATTATGTCTCGTAGTAAAATTATATTTTAATCACATTAAAACTGAGACAGATAATACATATTAAAAATATACATTTTAAAATATTAAAAACACAAAAACATAAATTTAAACGTTTCGAGCCTATTACAGGCTCCTCATCAGTATAAACATCAAGTGCAAATGATGAGATGAACAACAGACTTTATGTGAGTACAACGTATTCATCAGGAACTGTGCATGCCTCATTAAGTGGAGAAAAATGTTGATTTGTGTACCAGCCCTCCAGGAAAATTCTTGAGTGATAATTTAAACAATTAGATACGATTATTTTAGTATTGTTAAAATCAGGTAAATGGCCATAGAAACTGACCATTTACCTGATTTTAACAATACTAAAATAATCATATCTAATTGTTTAAATTATCACTCAAGAATTTTCCTGGAGGGCTGGTACACAAATCAACATTTTTCTCCACTTAATGAGGCATGCGCAGTTCCTGATGAATACGTTGTACTCACATAAAGTCTGTTGTTCATCTCATCATTTGCACTTGATGTTTATACTGATGAGGAGCCTGTAATAGGCTCGAAACGTTTAAATTTATGTTTTTGTGTTTTTAATATTTTAAAATGTATATTTTTAATATGTATTATCTGTCTCAGTTTTAATGTGATTAAAATATAAACCAATCTTCACTAAAAAATATGAGAAAGACCCAGTTCTTTAAATACCCAATGTTTGAAAACATTTCATTGAGAGATAAGTTTTTAATTTGAAAAAAACTGATTGTTTGCAAATTTTGCTAAACTTTTAAACAGGGGTGTAGTACAAGGGCTACACAAGATTATTTAAACTATTTGGAAATCTTTGCCACATCAGAATGGGAAATATTTCCAATATCTAACTTATCCGCAATTTTATAAGATTGTTTACATTTTTATCACTTAACACGTTCACACCAGTGTGACCCACCTGTGGGTCACAGCTACAGTCGGCAGCAAAAGTATCCGAGCACTAGCAATAATCCCTGTCCAAAAAAAGTACACTTAATACTGCTTTGTTAAATAAATCCTTGTCGAGTCATGTTCTTAGTCAGTTTAAGTACATGATTCGACAAGGATTTATTGAACAAAAGAGTTTTAAGTGTACTTTTTTGATATCAGAATTATTGGCTAGTGCTCGGATACTTTTGAGAAGACTATGTAAACAAAATGTGTCGGCATGAATGTGTTAATCAATATCAAAATTTATTATCTGTATTTATTCCCAGCGAAGCAAGAAAAACCTTCGTTGATTCACTACCTTCATTGATGTCATGAATTAAAAAATGGTTTCGTTAACAAACTGATCTGTTGGCATGCAGGCAGAATCAGGCCGAGTTTTGTACATTTCGAGCTTGATTTTGAAATTTTTTCCGCATTCGGAATTCGGTTCGTTCCTGAACCAGAGTTTTGCTAGTAGGATTATAATTCACCTACAAATAAATTAGGGTCTCATTTATTTCAGCCATTTGTGGCAGGAAAGTGTTATCGTAGTTAGAATGAATTGAGGTCAAAAGAGAAATAATTGAAAGACAGAGGTCTATTCAGTCTTTTTATGCAGGATTCTGTTTATGTGAAATAAATATATCATTTTTAAAGAAAAAAAGAGAAATTAAATGCATATTTCTGTAATAAATTTTTTATTATATATAAATGTATTTATACATACATAAACAGAGGTGCCAAATTACTACAGCTTGTCTGTGACTTTTATGCCATAAAATTTTTATTGTATTTTTAATAATTATCTGCAATTAAATAAGACAAGTTTTACTATTTTTTATACTGGTGTGAAATTGAATTTTCAGTGGTAGTAATTTAACACCTCTGTATATATATGTATATTATTTTGTAAAACTTTAACCTTTTCATTGTGAGCTCTTGATATATTATGATACAATAGTGTTGTTTTTTATGTATTTTTTTGCTGTCGAACCTCATTAACATGAATGCACATCACGGGGAATAGAAAATTTGTTTATGTTATTAGTAGTTCATGATATCGCAGGGTTCGCGCTAGAGCGTGGGATTGCGGGAATCGCACAATATTAAAAAAAAATCCCACTTAAAAAATTTTCATATGCACGATTTTCCTGCACTTATTTTCCCGAGATTTTCCACGACATATATATATGTGTATGTATTTTATCTAATTCATTGAACTCCGCGAATTTATTTTTTCCGTTTTTAAAAAAATCGCAGATACCGTTCGTTGAAAAATAAATAAATAAATAAAAATGGAACAATCGGCGATCAAATGTTCTACAAAAGCTTCCGATTCCTAATCTTTCTCCATCCACAACATAAATGTCAATATCCATTTCAAACTTACTTTATGAGATTCTAGAACCTGTAAAGAAATAGAATTGTTAAATATTTCTTGCTCATATAATTATTTTTTGCCCAGCTCCCCCTTTATTTACCTCCATCTAGCGATCAGCAATCAAATGTTCTGCAAAAGTGTTGTTTCCCAATCTTTACCCATCTGCAACATAAATTATATTTATAATATTCATTTTAAACTTGCTTTATTAGATTCTAGAAGTAGAATTGAAAGAGTTTAATATTTCTTACTCTGTAATTAATTTTTTAATCCCCCCCCCCCTCTTTCCCCATCTCCGGAATCTGGATTGTGATCGATGATCAATTCTAGAAACAATAAAGCAATAATTGTTGCAATGTGCTCAATATTTCTGAGATATGTAGTTATTTTTAGACCTTTAGTGCTGAAATTAATGAATCTATTTATTTTTTCTCAATTAAATTAAATCTTTATGGAGTGTCATATTTATACCAAATTTGTAAGCATGGGGGAAATGAAGAATAGATTTTTCAGGTAAGAAAATTAATACTCAGTTGGTTTTATGCACGTTTGAAACTAATAATTAGCTAATGCTGCTTTTATATGAATGATTAATGTACAGTCGGTCAAAAAAAAAACGAAACACCCCCACCTAACTCATCAGTAAATTGTTGCAGAAAGACACCGAAGGTACCATTCGTCAAGGAATTTTGTTCTCTTTTAAGCTAATTGGAAAAAAATAGCTTAAGGGGTCGTCTCCATATTGAAATCGTGTCAAACTTTAATTTTTTCAATGGTAACATATAATTTTGATTTCGGATATCGATTCTACAGTCAATTTCATCCCCAGATATAAATTTGGAAGTCATATGGTGTATAAGTTTAGGAGTTATACACGTCTAAACTTTCGAGCTTCTAATGTTAAAGTCTGATTACACATTTTTATTCATATCTCCTACATTTTTATTTTTTTTTACCTGGTTTTTTTTATGATGTTAATAACAGGTTTTCCAAACATATTTATGAGTTTCATTAAGATTTTAATGTTTTTTATCTATAGAATAAAAAATATTAAATTAATATTTTAAAAAATTATGTATCGTGACCTATAATTTTTCTGACAGATATCGATTTCTAGCACATTAAAATACGCATATGCAAATTTGCAGCTCATTGGGCCAAATAGTTCTCGAGATATTCCAGAAAAACGATCGAAGATCAAGTTTGGGGGCCATATAACGATTACAAACTGTATTTACAAGTAGCATTCACAACAATCAGTTTTGAATTTTATTGCAGACGATATTAAGAAAAAAAAAAGTTTTAATTCACTTTCATATATTTTTAATTATTTCAACAATGTCTTTTTTTTTTTTTTTTTTTTTCCAGCTGAAATAAATTGGAATTTAATTCTGAAATAAATTGTATTATAATATTAGACATGCGATTTAAAAATGTAGTTTAACATTTATTTATTTTTTTTTATTTATCTCTTTCCTTACTATATTATATAATGTTTTCGTAATTTTCTTTAGAAGAATTGTGATTTCTAATTTATATATTCGCTATTATTAATAGTGTTCTAAATATAAATTAACCAATTAAAATAATATAATATTATTACAGAATAAATTATTTCTTTGAGTTGGACAGAACTTCATAGCTGAGAGATCAGATTTTTATTTTCCGAACTTACGTATGTAAAGGAAGTATTGTAATCGTGACAAAAAACCCGACCTTTGAGATTATGAGCTTTCTATACTTTTGAATTACACTGAATTCATTTTTACTAGTTTTCGATTATGAATGGGTGTATGTGTGTGAGTGAATACGACAGCGCCTAAATCCTTTGTTCAAATAAGTTGAAATATAGTAAGTTATTGTATGGCACCATAGTACGATCACTGTTGATTTTGGTGAATCTAGCACTTAAAAGTACTTTTTACAGGCACAAAAAAGAAATATTCTTTATCGTTATAGCCTATAGGGCCAGGTTTTTCAAACTGCGATAGCGTCTAGATACCATTTTCTTTTGAGCTAATACGCGTGTTATAAATGTCCGTCGCACAAAGTGTATAGATTTTGATGTATCTAACATTAATAGTTTTTCACAGGGACACAACAAAACATTATTTATCATTATTGTCTATGGATCCAAATAAAATAAAATGCGACAGCATTTAAAAGCCTTATTCGTTTGAGTTAAAAAACTTTTATACATGTTCATAATCACTCTCGCACAAAGTGCATAGATTTTGATAAATCTAGCATGTATAGTTTTTTTTTTCCTTTTTACAAGGACAGAAAGAAAAATTGTCATTATGGTCTATGGGCCCAATCGTTTTAAAATGCGATAGTATCTAAACACCTTATTCGATTAAACTGAAAATTTATGCACATGTTATACATTACCGTCGAACAAATTGTATAGATTTTGGTAAAGATAGCCTTTATAGATTTTTACAGGAACACGACAAAAAATTATATATCATTACGATTTATAGTTTAAAATTATATGAAGTGCAACAGCGTAAAATTAAGCAGGGGGAGAAAATACTTGAACTCCCTGTAATATTTTACCATATTACCATGTTTTTATTAACTTTGATTCTTGTTTGATTGTTTGTTTATTTGTATGTTTTTTTTTTTTTTTTTTTTTGTCCAGTACAAATCTTGCAATTGATTTTTAACTAACTTCCCGACTAGCTAGATATTTTAAATTTTCAGGACAGCTCACAACACGGTGACAATACATTTTTCTAATAATTTTAGTCAACTATTTCAGGTCCCACTGCCTTCGGCAGCGCTTATATGATTCGACAGAAAATTTATTTAACAAAACTTCCCGACTAGCTAGACATTTGAAACTTTCAGAATAGTTCAGAACACGGTAAAAATAAATTTTTTAAAATACCTTTAGCCAATTGTTTAGGGTATCTGCTGCCTTAGGCAGCGTTATCAGTACGAAGCTTCCAATCGATTTTTCACTAACTTTTCGACTAGCTACACATTTGAAACTTTCAGGCTAGCGCAAAACACGGTGACAATACATTTTTTTATCACTTTTAGTCAACTGTTTCAGGTCCCTACTGCCTTCGGAAGCGTTTATATGATTCGACAGAAAATTTATTTAACTAACTTCCTGAAAAGCTACAGATTTGAAAGTTTCAGAATGAATCAGAACACGGGAAAAATGCATTTTTTAATTCTTTTAGCCAACTGTTCCTTGTTCCTGCTGCCTTCGGCAGCGTTACCAGTACAAAACTTGCAATCGCTATTTAACTAAATTAACGACTAGCTAGGCATTTGAAAATATCACCTACTTTTATTTGAATTTAGGCATTTTCATTAAAAAAAATAATCTATAATTTCAATCAAGGACTGGATCCTGCTTCCTTCTTTACCAAATACTTCAACACGCACAAATATCAGCTACCTTTGATTAAATTAAATTGTATTAAAATATATATATATATAAATAGAAAAAGAAAGAAAACAAGATACACAATAAGTATACAGTTATAGACTTGAACCTGCCTCATTATTTACCAAATATTTCGATACACACAAATATTGCTTGAATCGATTACATTCTCTCGTACTAAATTTAAACAAAATAACAAATGAAGTCATGAACTGGAACCCAAATACTTTTTTTACCATATACTATGACAGCGAACGCTAATTTTTCTGTATAAATCCAAACTTTCTGCACCTCCGAAAACACTTAATCCCAAACTTTCATCAAAACCGATACATCCGTTTCCGAGTAACCCGAATTTGGGCGATATGTTGCAATTTGTCGATAAAGGTTTAACTGATCATGCCATTTTTTTCAAAAGATGAGAATAAGTCCAAACATTTTTGCATGCCTAAAAACACTAACCACAAACTTTATTTGAAATCACTATATCCATTTCCGATTAAGCCTATTTCTAAAGCTTGATGCAACTGGTCGATATATGGTAAACTGCGAACAATTTTTTTCTGAAGATAAGGATATGTCCAGTTCTTTAAGCACCCAGAAAGTTTTTAACCCCAAACTATCATCAAAATCCCTATATAAATTTCTAAATAAACCCAACTTCTGCTATAATTTGCAACTGGCCGATAAAATGTTAATTGAGAACGCGATTTTTTCTGAAGATAAGGATAAGTCCAATCATTTTTTCTCATCTAAAAGCCGTAACTCCAAACTTTCATAAAAATTGCTTTGTCCATTTCCGAATATACTCAAATTCGACCGTATGTTGTAATGTGTCGATAAAGAGTTAACAACGAATGCGATTGTTTCTAAATATGAGGATATTTCCAAAAGCTTTTTCTCATCAAAAAGTCCTAACTCCAAGCTTTTATGAAATTCGCTATGTCTATTTTTGTGTAAACCGTATTTCTGGCAAACGTCGCAATGGGCTTTTAAAGGTTTAACAGAGAACAAGAAATTTTCTGAAGAATAAAATAATTCTAATCAATTATGCAACCTCAAATTTTCATCTCCTTATACCTAATTACAAGTAGACCCAATTTTTGTCATATGTTGCAATTGGCCGATAAAGGGTTAATTGAGAACGTTATTTTTTTTTCTGAAGAGGAGGGAATACCATTCGTTTTAGCAGTCCCCGAAAAAACTTAGTCCGAAATATTCATCAAAATCGCTATATCCATTTCCATGTAAACTCAATTTCTGCTATGTGTTGCAGTTGGTCAGTAAAGGGTTAACTGTGACTGCTAATTTGTCTGAAGCAGAGATCCAATCGTCTTTTCTCATCAAAAAGCTCTAACTGTAACCTTTCAGAAAAAACATTTTCTCAATTTCCGTATAAAGATAATTTCTAACATACGTTGCATTTGGCCTTTAAAGGATTAACAACGACATAGAATATTTATGACAGTGAGGATAATTTCTTCATCTAAGAATCCCCGAAAGCACTTAATGCAAAACTTTCATCAAAATCCTTATATCGGTTTCCAAATAAACCCAATTTATTTCATTTGTAGCCATTGGCCGATAAGGGGTTAACAGCCAACGCAAATTTTTCTGAAGATGGTAGTAAGTCTAATATTCCGAAAAAACTTAACCCAAAACTTTCGTCAAAATCCCTAGAATCATTTTCGAGTAAACCCAACTTCTGCTATGTATTGCAGTTGGCCGGTAAAGGGTTAACTGTAAACGCTAATTTACCTGAAAATGAAATCCAATTGTTTTTTTCTCATGAAAAAGCCCTAACATCGAATTTTCATAAAAATCGCTTAGTCCATTTCGGTGTAAAGCCAATTTCTGACATACGTCGCAATTGTCCTTTAAAGGGTTAACAGAGACAACGAATTTTTATGATGATGGGGATAATTCCATTCGTTTAAGCAACCTCAAAATCACTTAACGCAAAACTTTCATGATATCCTTTCATCAGTTTCCGAATAAACCCAATTTCATTTGTTGCCATTGGCCGATAATGGGTTAACATCCAACGCAAATTTTTCTAAAGATGGTGGTAAGTCTAATATTCCGAAAACACTTAACCCCAAACTTTCATCAAAATCCCTAGAATCATTTTCGAGTAAACCGAACTTCTGCTATGTATTGAATTGGCCGGTAAAGGGTTAACTGTAAACGCTAATTTACCTGAAGATGAAATCCAATTGTTTTTTTCTCATGAAAAAGCCCTAACATCGAATTTTCATAAAAATCGCTTAGTCCATTTCGGTGTAAAGCCAATTTCTGACATACGTCGCAATTGTCCTTTAAAGGGTTAACAGAGACAACGAATTTTTATGATGATGGGGATAATTCCATTCGTTTAAGCAACCTCAAAATCACTTAACGCAAAACTTTCATGATATCCTTTCATCAGTTTCCGAATAAACCCAATTTCATTTGTTGCCATTGGCCGATAATGGGTTAACATCCAACGCAAATTTTTCTAAAGATGGTGGTAAGTCTAATATTCTGAAAACACTTAACCCCAAACTTTCATCAAAATCCCTAGAATCATTTTCGAGTAAACCGAACTTCTGCTATGTATTGAATTGGCCGGTAAAGGGTTAACTGTAAACGCTAATTTATCTGAAGATGAAATCCAATTGTTTTTTTCTCACGAAAAAGCCCTAACATCGAACTTTCATAAAATTTGCTTCGTCCATTTCCGTGTAAAGTCCATTTCTGACAAACGTTGCAATTATCCTTTAAAGGGTTAACAGCGACAACGAATTTTTATGACGATGGGGATAAATCCATTCGTTTAAGCATACTCAAAAGCACTTAATGCAAAATTTTCATCAAAATCCTTATATCAGTTTCCGAATAACCCCAATTTATTTCATTTGTTGCAATTGGCCGTTAAGGGGTTAACAGCCAACGCAAATAATTCTGAAGATGATGGTAAGTCTAATATTCCGAAAACACTTAACCCCAAACTTTCATCAAAATCCCTAGAATCATTTTTGAATAAACCCAACTTTTGCTATGTATTGCAGTTGGCCGGTAAAGGGTTAAATGTAAACGCTAATTTATCTGAAAATGAAATACAATTGTTTTTTCTCATGAAAAAGCCCTAACTTCAAACTTTCATAAAAATTGCTTAGTCCATATCCGTGTAAAGCCGATTTCTGACATACGTTGCAATTGTCCTTTAAAGGGTTAACAGCGACAACGAATTTTTATGACGATGGGGATAATTCCATTCGTTTAAGCATACTCAAAAGCACTTAACGCAAAACTTTCATCAAAATCCTTATATCAGTTTCCGAATAAACCCAATTTATTTCATTTGTTGCCATTGGCCGATAAGGGGTTAACAGCCAACGCAAAATTTTCTGAAGATGGTGGTAAGTCTAGTATCCCGAAAACACTTAACCCCAAACTTTCATCAAAATCCCTATAATCATTTTCGAAAAAGCATAACAGAAATCTAATTTCAATTAAAATCTTTTGAAAATGCGATAATAAAACATCAATTTTGAATGCCGGTGCCCCTCCTCCTCCCCTTCACACATACAGGTGTTAATAGACCCTCCTATGTTATTTTGTTTGGACAGAATATTTCTTATAGTTCGAAATTTCCACATTAACATGCTCATTGAAATTATATTCCTTTTGATGTATTTAGAAATTTGTAGATGAATGAAACGCATTGAATAATAGAAGAGAGCTCTAATAAATTCGTTGAATCTGACCTAAATGATAAAAAAATAAACTTGGAGATAACCCCCTAAAGAAAAACCTTAAATATCTCAGGAACCAATGTTGATATCTTCGTGCAAATTTATATCTAGGCTATTTTGACGCTCTAGAATCGTTTTCTGTCGTGAAATTAGTGGGTTAACATTCGAATTTTCAAAGTCTGACCCATTTTTAATATGTAGACGACCCCCAATGTCATTTTTTCCTACATACAAAAAAAGTAGACATAATTTCCTGACGATTGGTGCCTACTGCATGTTTCTGCGATAATTAGGTAATGAGATAGGTGGGGGTGTTTCGTTTTTTGTTTGACCGACTGTACATACATAAAAATCATATTCTATATTTGTTTGAAAAATTTGTTTTTCTTGGTGTGAAATTTTAATAAGATTTTATGTGGATATAAAAGTTATTGCAGGTATATTGAAATTTTTTTTTTTAACGCAAATGAAAAAAATCTGAAAATGCTTAATGTAGATAAAAACTATATATACATATAAATGCTTATGTCATCAGTTTATTGAAAGTGACATTATCAATATTTAACTAATCATCCAATCAATCATATTAGCAAAAAATTTTCAGCTAATTTCTAATTTCAGCAATCACATGTCTGTAATTTGCATATTTCTTGAAAATGCTTTTTTTCAGAAAAATGTAATTACTGACAAATTTCAAAAATCTCACTTAAATTTTGAAAATCGCACTCATTTTTTTAGTTAGAGTGGGATAATCCCATTCATTTTTTTTCTTTAGTGCAAACCCTGTATCAATAACTCAGAAACGAATCTTCATTTTGATGAGTTTTGTGAAAACAGTTCATGTTAAAAATAGTTCACGTTAAGTGTGTTCATGTTAACATGGTTCAACTGTAACAATAAAAATGCTTTTTCAAAGTTTTCAAAATTACACAATTACTCAATAAATCAACAAAATTTTCCTTTTTTTTCTTTTTTTCGTTTGTGTGTGTATGTGTCTAATATTTTAAATACATCATGTTTATGTGCGTGATTATCAAATTGCTGGATAATTTCACCACTGACATATGAAATTTATATTTAATTTGCAGCTAATTGCTCAAATGCATAAATTTTTTGTTACTGATTGTAAAGCAGACAATTATTTTCTGTTAATTGAATCATTTCAGATTTTGTATACTTTTTTAAAACTGATTCTATAATAAATGAATCAACAAAATTCTTGCTTTTTTATCTTATTGCTGAAATATACTGTACAGTACTATACAAATTATTATATATATATGGATATTCAATTATTTAACTCAGAAAGAAAAAAAAATTAAACATGTTATTAACATTTTTGTACACAAACCTTAACGGGGGTAGCTTTTCTAGTTTTTCGTCTCTCTCTCTCTCCTTTTTTTTTTTTTTTTTTTTTCATTTATCATTTCTAATCTCTATTTTTTCTAATTGGTCTCATTTTCCAGCTTTTTCAATACCTTTTCAGTTGATATATATATATATATATTTACCCATTATCCTTGAAGGATTCAATTTTAATTCACTGGATTTTTAATTCTTAAATGTGAAGAGGGATGCCATAAGCATAATATAGCATGAAAAACAAAAATGAGGTTCAATAAAAAGTTATTGTGCATCCTCTGGGACTTTTAGTTCTCATTGGGCAAAGTATCTGAAATATTACAATATTTTTTCAAAATTGTCAGTACATGTGCACCAGAGAGGTATTTCATAATAAATTCAAACTAGAGAAAATAACAAATTATTTTTTTTCTATTGAACAAAAGTGATACAAGAATCACCATGTAAATAAATAATCCTCTATGGGATTATTTATTTACATGGGGATACTTATGATATGACATATTATATCATTATTTACATATTTTATACCTTATTATATTTTTAACATAAATTGTCATATTATATTGAAATCAGCAGATTGTGTAAAAAGGAGGTGCCTGTTTACTTTATCTGACATTCTATGATTAGAATCGAAACTTGAAAGAGAGAGAGTAAAAGGTGAAATATTTTTCTTAGTGGAAAAATATAAAATTTTGTAGAGTCGTTTGATTATTTCATTGTAGGTTCTGACCTAATATATATATTTTTTTTTTTTTTTTTTTTTTTTTTTTAGTACTATATGATAAATATTGTCTTTTTCTTTTTAGACAATCAGTAAAACTTGCTTTCTCTTTTCAAGTTAACTATACATGTTGTGTTTTTCAGCCAATTACCAAAATAAGTGATCATTTTGCCATTAATTGAGAAGTTTTTTTCCCTTTTTTTTTAAACGCATTTACAAAATTTACTGTTATGTTAATATATTTGCTATTTTACCATCTGATTTCACAAATATTAAATATTTTTGCTGCTGACTGCCGAAATGTGGAATTGTTTAGCTGGTAATTGACAAAATTTAGATTAATTAATTGCTCAAATACATGTTTTTCTTTTACCATCATTTATTAAAATTGGTAATTATTTCACTACTAATTGACAAAGTTCAAGTTTTTTTAAAAGATGTTTCTTAAAAGTATTATTATTTAGCCATAAATCAGAAAAATTATTGCTCTTTTTTATTGTCTTTGTTTCAAAAATATGTCCTATTGTTTTAATTGGTAAGGGAAATATGTAATTTTTTCAAGCAACTTTTAAAAAGCTTTTGATTTTTATGAAGAGTTCATTTTAAGTTGAGCAGTTTTTGTGAAAAATCTGTATAAAATTTGCTGATTTTTTACGAAAAGTCTGTTTTGGGCGCCAAAATTTTTTCAAGATAGATGCTGGTTTTGATTTTTATTTGAATAATATTATTGAAGGTTCAATTATTTTTATGCTGAATATAGTTTTGAAAACAAAGCTTTTTGAAGTATTTACTTTTGTCAATTTATTGATATAATAAGTTACAGACCTAAAGCTAGTTAAACATTAATTCACAGATTAGAGAAAGGAAAATATTTTCTGAGACTGTTGTGGCAGTAATTCAATACATGAAATCTCAGTTTTTACAGCATTTGGGTCTAGATAAGAAAATTTCAGATCCAAAAACAGACCTTTCACAAAAATCAGTGAAACTGAAACTGTCCCTTAAACTTAAAAAATTGAATAACAAAGTTACATATATTGAGACTAAGCCACAAAAATTTGGTATACATCAGCAACCAGATACCAAAAAGAAAGAATCTGGCTGTATTATCACTATTTTTAGAATCAGCTTTCAAAGAAAATTGTAATTTTTTTTATGATTAGCAGTAAAATAATTGTTTATTTCAGTAGTTGGTTGAGGAATAAAGAAATATGTAGTTGTGATTAAACATAATATTTGCGAAAATCAATCGCAAAACAATTCTGCTTTTTGGTTTACCCACGAAAATAGCACATATTTTGACAGTCAGTCACCAAGAAACAGTTTTTCTTTTAAGTGTATTTTCCGGAAAGCAGTACCACCCTGAAACAAATTTGTTCCCTTTCCAGTGACAATCAACCTTGTGTTAATCTAAAGTAGTTTGAACTAATAAATATTCAAATTTATATGCATTCTAAAATCGGTTTTTCTGTATGCATATTTAAAGAATTAAGTGAATTCATGTAATTCAGTGCAATTATCTATTCGCTGAAAACATCAGTTTTTTGAATGACTTCTGAAGAAAAAAATCTGTTTCACTCACTAAATGAAAATTTGCTTACTTTTTCTGCATACATCTTTCTGAATTTCAATGATGTTTGACAATGCTTGTGCCACATTTAACTATAAACTTATCCAAGAAAAAAAAAAATAAAGAGGTTTGCATATGTTTAGTCAAAAACTTTTCATAAAAATGCTCATATTTAATGTATTTCTATTCTTATTCAGTATAATATTTCAAAAGTGTTTTTTTTTTTATTTTTATTTTTTAACTTATCTAAAAGTGATGATAATTCTCATGGAAAACTCTGCATATAATAAACTTTCTGATGACAAAATGATAATGTTGAGAACATTTCAATTTTTAAATTGAAAAAAATCATTTCCTTATAAATCTTGCTTATTTTTTGAGCAGGAATGTAATATAGAAGAATAAATGTGCAAAATTTTTAACATAGATGTGCCAATTTCACGTAAATTTAAGCTGATTTCTGAAAAATGACAGAGTGTACATATTTTTCACAATATTACAATTTTCATACAAAAAAATAAAGAATCTCACATGATCTCACGCTTAGGTGAGAACC
Source organism: Salticus scenicus (assembly GCA_963930645.1). Classification (NCBI taxonomy): domain Eukaryota; kingdom Metazoa; phylum Arthropoda; class Arachnida; order Araneae; family Salticidae; genus Salticus; species Salticus scenicus. The sequence goes on along the minus strand of OZ005651.1, from coordinate 157,613,960 downwards.
CTGTTTATGCAGAAATTCTCAATTTCATTGCCTTAACTTTTTATTACAGAGTGATGTGCAAAAATTTATTTCACAACAAACATTATTTTATTTAATACATTTGCTTTTTTCTACAACATAAAATACAAATTTTTGGTGCAAAAGAAAAGATCTAAAGAGAAGGTTTCTTTTTTAAAAATATGTTTGTGTGTATGAATGAAATAGGGAAAGAACATAACGTTAGATTTATTATTATTATTTTCTGTTTTTTTTAATCAAAGAGTATTGTACTACAATATGTAATCTGTAGTATATAAAACCTTATTATATCAGTCTTAGGTAATTATAGATGAAATATACTATCTGTATATATTACTTTTTTATCACAAGATTATATTAATAAAAATAAAATTTTCAGAACCATGTCAATAGAGAATGATCAACCATAGAATAACCAGGACTTTTTTTAAATGTAAGTTTATTGCTTATCATTAATAGCATTGCTACAGTGATATACATCTTAAAAGCATTAAACAACATTATATAAATAAATTAAACTTTAGCTATGTACAAGTTTTTTTTTTTTTTTTTTTTTTTACATTTCTATTGAAGACTTGTCATTAATATTGTTTAATACGATTCTTTAAATGTTAAATTGAACAACTTTTCAGTTATTTGTGTAATTGCTGAAAAACTGTATAAAATACTTTATAACTGTATCTTTATTAATTCTTTGTAACATCAAATATCTGAAATTAACATATTTGATATGTATAGATCTTTGATTATAAATATTAAAAACTGATAAAAATATTTATCAAGAAGTAAGTTAAGAGAGGCAAAACTTTAATGGTAAAATTACTCTTTGACAGTAGTGGCACCAGAAATTCCCCGGCCGGGGGTGGGGGTGAGGGGGGGTGGGGGGGGAGGGGGAGACACCACCTCCTCGACTGGGGGGCACTATAGAGAGATTGTTTATTATATAAATATTTATCAAAAACTGCAATATTGTTAATAATATTACTGTTAATATTTGTACCATTCCATTTTTTAGTACTCCTCGTGGTTTTGAAGATCATCTTGCCATTCTCTAAGCAGTGGTGGATTTAAGGGGGGGGGGCTAGGGGGCTGTAGCCCCTCCCCCCCAAAACACTGACATTCACAATTGAATATTGCAATTGTAAATTTTTTATTGGTCTAGAGTAACACTTTGAAAAATCTTAGCCCCCCCCCCCCCCCCCCCAAAAGTCAAGTTCTGGATCCGCCACTGTCTCTGAGTGTATAATATTTTCATTCCACAGAAAAAAGAAAACATGTGTATGGTGCCTGAAGGAAAATTCTTAAGAAAAAATTATTCTTCGTATCCCGTTTATCACAGGTATATATACAGGCGAATTTCCTTAAGGAGACTATCCATCGTGCCACAGAAAATTGGCTGTCCTGAGAGGCTGCCTTTCAATAGAAGTTGCCTTCCTATTCATGGAGTAAATTACAGAACAGCAGCACCACCTATCAGCTCATATGCACCTAAATTGAATCAGCATATTGTTTTAAAATGGCCCTCTCATATACCAAGTTTTATGTAATTGTATACGATAGAATCTGATATATAGCCTTATCGTTCACGGGAAAAATTAAAGCACAGGAGCATCACCTATCTAGTTATATGTGCTGAAACTGATTCCACATAATGTATTATAATGGACCTGTCATATACAAAGTTATTTGCAGTAATATACAATAGAAACTAAGATATAGCTTTCCTCTTCTCTGGGAAAATAGCAGCAAAGTAGCACAACTTATTGGCCAATATGCACCTAAATTAAACCAACCTGATGTTTCATAATGGCCCTCTCACATATCAAGTTTTGTTCGATTATAAATCTGTTAAATAAAAGAAATTGTAGAGCAGTGCCACCTATTGGACAATTTGGAAAAAATGCAGGGCTCACAACTAGTCTATAAAAGTCTATATTTTCAAAAATTAGTCTGTAAAGTCTATATTTTTAAGAACTTCCATATTAAAGAATATTTTTCCAGCAGATACGCATATAAAATTGAAGGAAATACACATATAAAATTTTCAGGTATCATTTTTATATCTCCCCTCTTTATATGACTTCACTTATATCATGCTGTGCCCCCCAGCCCCCTAGCTGGCACCACCCCTGCTCTTTGATTAATTCTTCTCCTTCAATATGTATTTTTCTATATTTTATCCTGTTAAAGATATTCATGAAATATCTAATTAAGGATATAGTTATTTCAATATCTAGAATATCTGATATATTCTAGGTCACAAGAATTTAAATGCTCTGAATGTGGTTCCATCAAAGATATTTTTTTAAAGAAGAACTCATTTGTGAAAGAAGCAGAGGCTACTGCTTGTACTGAATCAGCATTTGGCAATGTGGTAATTATTTTATTTTTCCACATTATACCTCTAATAAGTAATGATTATAAGTCTTGTTATTTACTTAAATAAAAATTTTCTCTAGTTTTATCTGTTTAGACTAAGTGGTTCATAAAATTTCCAAATATTTATTTTCTGTTTGGATGAAATGGGGTAAGGTGTAACAACAGGATTAGTGTAACATTGCTTTATCACTCAATTGATAAGCTGAACTTAGACCTAATAGTCATCATATCTGATTATTTGGACCTATCTCTGTTTATATTTAACCTCGGGAAAACAAATAAAACATAAAATAGTGATAGTTTTAGAAATTTGAAAAGTTGTTTACATTTCACTTTCCCATAGACTGCTAATATCAAACTTCGGAAATTTGTCATTGCTGTATATCTAAGGTAACTGTGCAGTTTTTAGTATATACATCAAGTTTTATATGTTGTTGTATTTCTTCAGCTTTTGATTATCTACCTGTGGTTATACTTACCCCAGGAATTTCGTAAGTGGGGCAAGTATAACTTTTGTAGAGAAAGTGTTACTAGTATAGTTACAAAGTTGCTTAAAGCATCCCAGTTGGATCATTTTTGTTCTTTTGCTTTACTTTTTCAGTTTTGTCTTTTAATTTCCATTCAAACATGATATCCTGTTGTTTTTTAAATTTTCTATGAGTGTTAAAAATTTTAGTTCTTATATTGGCTGGAAAATGTGTAAGGGAAACAAATTGTGATAGTATATACAGTAAAAAAAAAAAAAAAAAAAAAAAATGCCACAAAATTTAAAATTTTACAAACGTTTAAACTTTAATCTGTCACAATTCTCTCTAAATCTAAATTATGCATAATTTTTTCAATATATATATATATATATATGCCAAAGTAATATTCCCTGCTGTAGTTATGTATTTTTTGCAAATATGGTGAAGGTGTTCAGAAAAATTTGCAATTCTATGTGTTGAGATATTTGAAAAATTCAATAAGTCCCAGATTTGTGAAAATTTTCATTATCTGGACTACAGGTCGGCACAGGCTTATATTTCAAGGCACGGAAATGTCCAGGTACGGCAACTAAAAGTTTTGGCTGAGCCCAGTCCAGCCCAATTAGTTTTTTGGAATGTATATCCCAGCCTAGCTAGAACAAAACCTGATAAAGTCAGGCCCAGTCTAATCAATGAATAAAATACAAACATTTATATGCAAGAATTTTTTAGTATTGTACCTTTTAGTTAGTCAGGTAATAAAATATCAGTTAACAAAACACTGCTGATCACTTTGAACTCAAATAATTACAATCAAACAGAAAACCTTTATTGATTGATGTAAAAAAACTATAAAAAATTTTACCAATAAATTTCTGTAATTAAAAATGTAAAAATTTTATTTACTTGTAATTTATAAAAAAATAAATTTAAATATAGTGCATACAATTTCTTAAACATAAAGCAAGTTACATACATTATGATAAATTATCTAATATTTTTACATTAAAAAATATTTTTATTATAATTTACATACCTTACAATTTTTAATAGAGAAATAGTACCTATGGAAATGAAATTGACCTATGGAATTTACACAAGGTTGCTGTAAACAAACCCATAAATGCTAAAATGTGATTTTCAATAGGAAATTTGGTATAGTAAATTACTAAAATCTTTTTTTTTTTTTTTCAATTCATATTTACAAAGTTAAAGCAGTTGATGGACAAGCACACAGTCAGATAAAAATTTAAAATAAAAACACAAGTACCTCTTAAACAATGTTCTTAGAAAGCATTTAAAATGTTAACAGTACTTAAAATTTACTTTCAGCCATTTCCATTTATCCCGTAATGTATCTGACTCCTTTTCTGTAACCTTATAAATGATTCATTAATGCTAAATTTACCATTTTCAATAGAAACATGTTTTTGCATATATAAAAAATGTATGTTAATTTCATTACATAAAGTGTCTTATAAAGTAGTTAAGGGGATGTCCATTAATTACGTTAGATGTTCAGGGGGGGGGGGGGGTCGAGCCGAATCTCACTCAGTCTCACATGGGGAGGGGGGGGTCTCAGCAAATATCACATAATTTTTTCCCCGCAAAAAAACAGTGTGAAATTGAGTTACATTCAAGTAAAACATGTTTCTTGACTTAGATATGGCAAAATTTGACACGATAATATTTATTGTGGCTATCCGAACGCCACGAAGTAGCACAGTAGCCTTTCAATTGTTTTATGGTGCCACTGGCCAGCCACACACAACTCGACGAATGTTGCAGCGTACGAGCCGAGTAACAGTGACGCACGGACAGGTTACAACCTGCTTTGTTTATGCCCATAAATATTTTGTTACACAACAACTCAGATTAGTTTCTATTTAAGTATTTTATGGTTCAATTTTATTACTATGATTCTAGACTATGATCTAGGCAATTTTAAAAAGTAGTCTTAACTAGTCTTCAATAAAAATAATAAATTAAATTGTGTGTGTTTTTTTTTTATAAATCCATTGCATTTACAGTAAAAGTATGAATTTTGAAAAATCTCATGTGAGATTAGGGGAGGGGGGAGGGGGTCGATCGAAATCTCACCAGGAGGGAGGAGGTGTCAAAAAATCGTCAAAACCACCTCACGTAATTAATGGACACCCCCCTAAGATGTGATTAAAAATAGTCCTCATAAACTTTGATAGACCATACCATAAGCCCTCATACAGACTATAACATATCTGAATTTCTTCGCTTCTGTGACACATGTGTATAAACTAGTGGTATAACCATGTACACCATTTTGATTTGGAAACATGCTACTAAGACCTTCAATAACATATATCAATCAAGTAAATCAGAGCATGAACAGATAATCATTTGGACAGACAATCAAGTCAATGTTATAAACATTTTTTAATAAAATAAAATTTTATCTAATATGCCAGTATATAAAATTATGTAAATAAATGAAATGTTTATCATATATTTTTTTCACTAATTAATGAGGAACGTAAAAACAGCTCAGATAAAATGTAATCCAGGCCTGACCTGGTTGGAGTACACAGAAGAAAATTCCCATGCAGATATCTAATTGGGACACTCACACCATATATCTCTTGATGTACTGTATATGTGTGTAGTAAGTTGAGATTACACTTGCCTAAAACAATTATCAATTGGAACCATGGAACATAAAATTTTTATTACATTTTTTATTTTTTTTTTTTTTTATGACACATTATTAAATTATAAAGAGCTGATATTTTTTAAAAGCCAATTAATTGTCTTTATGCATAAAAAATGTCAAAGCTTTAATTATAATAACAACTGAGCAAAATGAGGTCAATGTCAAAATATGGCTATACTTATCTTACTTCACCCTACATGAAGATAAAAATATAAAGGATGTTTGGAAGTGATGTTCATCAACCATGAATATTTATTTATAGGTGGTGTGTGTAAGGTTGAATTTAATTTTTAACTCATCTGTTATACCTGTGTTTGCAAATAAGGTGACTTTGCCAATGTTGAGTAGGTAATTAGCCATAATAGGTAATTAGCCCATTAGAAATGTTGAGTAGGTAATTAGCCATGATGGCTCAGTGGTAGAGCATTCACATGATAAGCAGAGTGCCCAGGTCCGATTCCCAGCTCTGGTATTTTTTAAATAATTGGTATAAAAATTCAAACTTAAACTATATACTCCACCTCTAAATAAATAAAGGATGTTTAAACTGGAATTTTATATAGTATTGTTAAGTTGTGATTGCTCATCTAAAATTTGTTGCAATGCATGATGTTTTCTCCCCTTCATTTATTTATTTATTTTATTTTTTTAATACTACATATGATTATACTAAAGTTCATCACTGATGCAGAATTCTTCACCAGTAAGTATATAGTCTGATGTAATGAATTGATATTTTGATACTGAGTCCAGGTAATCTTTGTTAACTAAAAAAGTATCTTTAATTATTTCAGTAGTGGCACCAGAAATTCCCCGATGGGGGGACACCACCTCCCCGACAGGGGGGGCACTATATAGAGAGAGTTTATTATATGGATATCTATCAAAAACTGCAATATTGTTAATAATATTACTGTTAATATTTGTACCATTCCATTTGTTAGTACTCCTCATGGTTTTGGATGTCATCGTGCCATTCTCTACGTGTATAATATTTTTTTTACACAGAAAAAAATATGTACAGAGTGCCTGAAGGAAAATTCTTAAGAAAAAATTAATCTTCGTATCTGTTGATCACAGGTATATATACAGTCTAATTTCCTTAAGGGGGCCACCTATCGTGCGACAGAAAATTGGCTCTTCAGATAGGTGGCCTTTCAATAGATGTTGTCTTCCTATTCCCGGAGTAATTACAGAACAGAAGTGCCACCTATCAGCTCATATGCACCTAAATTGATTCAGTACATTGTTTTAAAATGACCCTCCCATATACCAAGTTTTATGTAATTATATACGATAGAATCTGATATATAGCCTTTCCATTCACAGAAAAAATTGAAGCACAGGAGCGTCACCTATCTGGCTATGTGCACTGAAACTGATTCCACATAATGTTTCATAATGGCCCTGCCATATACAAAGTTATTTGCAATAATATAGAATAGAAACTGAGATATAGCCTTCATCTTCTCGGTGAAAATAGCAGCAAAGCAGCACAACTTATCAGCCAATATGCACCTAAATTAAATCAAACAGATGTTTCATAATGGCGCTCTTGCATATCAAGTTTTGTTCCATTAAGCAAAATAGAACCTGAGATATAGCCTTCTATTAAATGAAAGAAATTGCAGTACAGCAGCGCCACCTATAAGGCGATTTGGACAAAAAGTTAATATACACTAATTTATGTCATGATGCAACTACATACAAATTTATATGTAGTTCTGTGCAGTAGTTCTTGAGATGCAGTTAGAACAAAATTTTTGTCACACATAGACAGACAGACATTTTCTAAAAATATCATAGTCAAAATGTGTTTGGACCTCTCAAAACATGTATATTTGTGGAAAACCAGAAGCTGAAAATTTTTAGGAATCCAATACTATCTTCTATTGAATATAGAATGCAAAAACTGGAAAGCTCCAAGTTTGTAAAAGGAAAGGAAAATGCTGCTAAAAGGAGAAAAGCTGAAAATTTTGTATTTTTTCTCCCCGACAGATTTTAGGAGTATGTCCCGATGGGGGGTCACGGACTCCCCCCCAGGCCCCCTAGCTGGTGCCACCCCTGAATTATTTCTGTGAAGTTAATCTTTGATAATAATGCTTTATTGTTAACTAATTAGAGGGAAAAAACTTAAAACTGAATTTAATTTTTGAAACATTTAAAATAAAAATTTCTGAAAAATAAGGTTGGATTTTCTTACTATAATGAGAATTTCATGGAGGAATTTTGAAATGTAATTTGTTTTAAATTATTTAAAGTTTGTTTTAAAAATGAATTTTGAAATCATGCAATTTCATTCTCTGGTTTAAATGCTAATTTTGCATGTCACTATTAAGAAATTCTAAATTTTATGTCTTTAGACATTTAAGATACATATAGGTCTGAAGTGATGAAATGACAGATTAGTATATTTAAATAGAGAAATATGGTTTTAAAATTGTATTTTTTCTTCAAAATAAGAATCAATTTGAAATTGTATTCCTTTGTACTTATAAAATTAACAAAAAACTGCATGAAAGTATTGATATTATGTTTTTCATGTATAAAACACTGCTGCTTAGAAGAACATAAAAAATTAAAAATTAAATAAAAAATCCATGAGAGTGGGAAGGGGGGGGAGGGGGATGCACTGTGAGACCACAATGAAATTTTACTTCAAATTAGGATAGAATTTACTGGCAGTTAATCAGCAGATGGGGCATTTTAATTTCCATTTGGGTTTTGCCTATGTAATTTAATATTTTAAGAAAAATATTGCCTCTAACTGAATAAGCTGACTATCAGATGTAAATGTTATCTTAGCGTTTTCAAAAATATTTCCATATCTTATTGGAGAGTGTTTTGATTTTGTTATGTGCGTAAAAACTAAAACATTTTTCAATCTGTATTTTGATAACCTATCAAAGTACAGTAGACTCCCGATTATCGGCGGTCTGATTATCCGCTTTGCGGATTATCTGTGGTCCTCAAGGGCTTGAATTTAAAAGGGAATTTAAAAATACAGAACAAACTTATTACAAAAAAAGATCGAAGAGAGTAATAACCTTCAAGGCTTTTGGAGATATTACACGATTCTTGACAGCATTTATGGCATACACACTGCTTGGGAGGCAGTTAGGCAGTCTACATTGGTAAGGTCTTGGAGAAAAATTTTGCCAATATGTGGAAAATACTTTGGTAGAGTTTATAGAGGAGGAAGAAATTTCTGCTCATGATTTGGCAAATTTAGATAAATCTGTTACTGGAGGAGAAAAGTCAATGAAGGAAACATTGAAGAGTAGATTAATTGTGACGCCAATGATCCAGGTATTGAACACTTTACAGATGAACAAATTGTGGTCCAAGCATTAGACCCAGTTTCAGAAGATAGTGAAGAAGAAGAGGAAGAAGGAGATAAAGGGATGAGACACGACGCAGCCCTAGCACTTGCAGATGGACTTATAAAATATCTCAAGGAACAAGAGCATGTATCACTTTGGGACAAAATGCTGATAAGGAACTGCAATCGCAAATTAAGAAAAAGTGTTTTAGTACAAAAAATAAAAAATGCTTGACCGATTTTTTTGTTAAAAAATAGAGCAAAATGTAAGTAGAAATTTTTATTAGTATGTTAAATTATATATGTAGGCCTTGCTTAACTGTTAATTAAACAGTATTGCTCAAAAGACTTTATGTGTTGATTTATATCCCCTTTTTGACCATTTTGCGGATTATCCGCTGATTCGATTGTCCACGGTTGTCTATTCCCCATTCACCGCAACTAATCGGGAGTTTACTGTAGTATGCATATTATATATAATCTTGTAAATATAACTGTAAACAGTTCAGTATCCCAATTTTTCAAGTTTTTAGTCAAGTTTTTTCTTGTAACCTATCATAATGTAATTACAATGTAACCATATATACTATTATCAGTTTTGTATTTTCCTTGTTAAGAAGGATAACCTAAATTTTGATGGGGTTTTTTTTAATGTTCACTTTCTTTTTTCGTTGATTTATTTTAAACAAATATATTTAAGCGGGAAAATAGTTAATTATGTTGAAATATCATGAACAAGATTTGGCAAAATCAAATTAGTACAGTGCCTGCAAAAAAAAAACGTTTACATTTGCGCGGCAAGGAAAAAACTTTACATGTTCAATTGTCGTTACCGCCATAAAACTGTGTCGAACCCCAGTGATGATAGTGTTGATAGGATAGGGAGAGGTCGTTTGTGATCGACAACACCACATGTCATTGCTTGGGTTCGACACATTTTTGTGGCAGGAACAGCAATTGACATGTAAAGTTTTTTTGTCGCTGAAGTGTAAACCTCTTTTTTTTTTTTTTTTTTTTTTTTGCTGGCACTGTACAGTTAAATCATTAACACAAAAGAGAATATTTTTTTTAAACCACCTTTTTTTATCTTCTTCACTTTAGTATTTTTTCCCCCTGATTTTCAGAATGAAGAAAGAAGTTCACTTATTATGCCATCTAAAGAAATGCCTAGAGAAAATGGAGCTGTTCATTCAAAGAGTGATACTTACGATAGTGATGAGGGAAATTTGCTTATCCATCGTCATAAATCTTCTGAATCTTCAGTGGTTGAGGAAACTTCTCATATTGAAAAGATTTCTGATACTACAGAAGAAATAAATGAAGCACCTCAAAATAGAGAAAGTTTATTGACTCGGTTTTTTATGATTTTTATTATTTGTATGTTGCTGTTTTTAATCGCACGACGTATATTTTCTATGTGATATATTAAAATGACTAAAAGTTATTTTAAGCATATATTCAGTGTCTGAGAAGTTCTAGTACTGATATTGCATGAATTTATTATACAAAAACAATAAATATTATCCATTCCTTTCTTGAAGCAAAGCTAAAATTTTGCATATTTTTAAAAACATATTTCTAAATATTAGAAATAACCTTTCATATTTTATAGTCATTTTCAAATTATCTAAATTTGTTAATTATCTTAAAAAAAATATCTTCTCTATATATAAATTTTCTTATTTAAAAATAAAGTAAAGGATGTTCAAAACAGAAGAACAAGGTGGCCAAATGTTGCTTAAGGTAAGTAAAATGGAAAAAAAAAAAAAAAGAAAGTTAGAATTTTGTTTAGGATTTCATTATTTATATGGCATTTTTATTATCATGTTTATAAAAGGAATCTTGATCATTCAGTTTTAATGATACAACAATTATCTGGACAATTTAACTGTACATAGTACTATCCTCAATTGATTGAAAAAACATAGTTTCAGTGAGCATTTTGCATGATATTGGCACACTGTATAGTATTTTTTTTAATACAATAAATTTCAGCAAATGTCTAATGGAAGTATGAAAGTATTGTTATATTCTTTGTTGAGTTTTTTGCTCAAACTCCGGTAGTAATAACTTACAGTCTACCACATAACTTGTCTTACAAAATAGTCAAATGTGTTCATATAACTGGCCTATATTTACTTGGTATTTGCATCATCTGGATATTTTCGTTGCTGAAATTCTTTAAATTTTCCATATAAACTGCATTCAAAATAATTTTTTTTAAATATAACTTTCAGAATATGTGATAAACTCATTTTACAATGAACAAAATGACATACACAATTAAAGTCTGTGTAAATTCAAATGATAAAAATTAAATTATTAATACACTCATGTTTGTGAAAACTGCAACACCATAAAAGATTTGTCAGAAATTAATGAAATTTATTCTGCATATTACTGATAGTGGTACAAATAAACGATCAAATGAATGTCAACAAAACAAAAAGAACGTCTGAAATCAGTACTTTGTGTGTCCACCAAGCTGAGCAACAAGAGCCTGTACACGTCGTGGCATTGAATCATACAGGTTCTGAATGTAATCCTGGGGAATGGCAAAAAAGTTTATGAGCTTAAGAAGGATACTGATGAGGACTTAAACTGTCAATCTTTGCATATTGGGGGAATTGATAAATGTTGATAGTAAAAATGTCTGTCTGGTTTACCACAGTAAAATTTAATGATGACTTTCAAGTTAAATTTAAACTTGATACAGGTGCGGAAAGTAATGTGATAACTAAAGATGTTGTGAATAAATTATCACTACCTATTTCAAAAACGTCAGTACAACGTTTAAAGTCATTTAATAATCAATATACACCTGTACTAGGAGAAGTAAAATCTGTGTGTTCTGTAGATGGTAAATCAGTTAGTCTAAAATTCTGAGTAGTTGATGGTAATTATAACTGTATATTAGGATGTAAAACTTGTGATAATTTGTGTTTAATTAAACAAAATATGAATGTTTTACAATTGGATGAATTTAGTGAAGAAATTCCAAAGGAAATATTTAAAGGTATAGGATGTATTAAAGATTTTGAATATGACATTGAATTTGAAAATAATGTTACGTTCTCCATACACCCACCCCGTAGAATACCTTATGCTTTACGAGATGTTGTTAAGAAAGAGATTGATTTAATGGTTAAGATGAATATTTTAAAACCAGTCACTGAACCTACACTTGCTGTTAGCCCATTGGTTATTGTTAAATCTGGTGATCGTATTTGTTTATGTTTGGATCCAACTGATATAAATAAAGTAATTAAGCGAAGACATTTTCCTCTTCAGACTGTTGAAGATATTGCGGCAAGAATAGGAAAAGTTAAATTCTTTACTCTTTTAGATGCCAAGAAGGGATTTTGGCAATTGAGGGTTACTAAGAGAACTTCAGAATATTTAACTGTCAATACACCTTGGGGACGATTTTCCTTTTTAAGGGTTCCATTTGGACTTGCTTCAGCCCCCGAAATTTTTCAACAGGTGATGCAAAGTATTTTGAAAGATTTTCAAAATGTAGAATGTTCCATGGATGACATATTATTATGGGCTAACACTGAAGATGATATGAAAATTGTGACCCACAAAGTTATTAAAAGACTCTTGGATTGTGGTGTGCATTTAAATAAAGAAAAATGCCATTTTGGGAAAACTAAAGTTAAGTTCTTAGGCCATTTATTTACTTCTGATGGTATTGAAATTGATCCTTCAAAGGTTACAGCTATTAAACTGTTAAAAACCCCCACTTGTTTATCAGAGTTGTAGAGATTCATTGGTATGGTTAACTATGTTTCAAAGTTTGTTCCAAACTATTCTACAATCTCTGAGCCTTTGCAAAGATTACTTCAGAAGAATGTATTATGGGACTGGTCTAAAGATCAAGAAGATGCTTTTGTTAAATTAAAAGAAGCACTCCAAAATGCACCGAAATTAGCTTATTATGACGTCAACAAGCCTGTGGTGGTCTCTGTTGATGCTAGTTTTCATGCTATGGGAGCGGTTCTCTTACAAGAAGGTAGACCTGTAGCCTATTCAACTAAAGCCTTGACACCTACTCAAAAACGTTATCCACAAATAGAAAAGGAAGCTTTAGTTATTTGTCATGGTTGTAAAAAGTTTCATGATTATATCTATGGTAAATCTGTTGTGATAGAAACAGATCACAAACCTTTGGCATCTATTTTTAAAAAGGAGTTGCAGTCAGCACCACCTCATTTACAACGTTTGCTTTTAGATGTGTTGCAATATTCTCCGGTTATTGTTTATAAATGTGGCAAAGATATTCCAATACCAGATGCTCTCAGTCGTGACTGTGAAATCGATTCTATTGAAGAGTGTTTAGATGAAGAAACTTTTGAAGTAACTGTTGATGTTCCTTTTCCAGTATCATTATATCCAGAAATGTTGTCTGCAGTGAATGAAGATGAAAAATTACAACAATTAATGTCTTTAATCCTTAATGGATGGCCAGCTACTGTTTAAGAAGTTCCCCAAGAGCTTCGTAAATATTGGAACTATCGAGATGAGTTGTCAGCTTATGAAAATCTTTTATTCAAATCTGAGTGACTTATTATCCCTAAGAGTCTCCAAAATCAGTATTTAAAACTTATCCATCAGGGACACTTGGGAACTAAACTTTCACTGCGTAGGGCACGTGAAATTGTATTTTGGCATGGTATGTCACAAGATGTCATAACTTATGTACAACAATGTGCTATTTGCCAACAAACATCAAGAGCACCCAACACCGAGCCTTTGTTGATGAAACCTGTACCATGTTTTCCATGGCAAAGAGTTGCTTCTGACTTGTTTGAATTTAAAGGAAAAACCTATTGTCTTGTTGCTGATAGTTATTCTGGTTATCTTGAGTTTAAGGAATTGCATCATCCAACATCACATGCTGTAATTGAATTCTTAAAAGATTGTTTCGCAATTCATGGTATACCAAATGTTTTGGAGTCTGATAATGCACCTACTTACCATTCAGAAGCTTTTCGACAATTTACACTTTCCTGGAAAATCAAACATATAACATCAAGCCCACATTATCCAAAATCTAATGGCTTAGCAGAACGTTATGTGCAAGAAGCTGAATTGCTACTTAAAAGATCTTATATTGAAAAAATTGATTACAGATTGTCATTATTAAATTGGAGAAATACTCCTCGTAATAACTTGACCTCACCTGCAGAAAGAGTTTTTGGACGTCCTACTAGAACTTTAATTCCCATACACTCATCTCTACGTTTGCAACGAGAATCATCATCTGTACCCCTTCAGTTAGTCAGGGAGAAACAGCGACTTAGCTCAACGACTGCGAATCTTCACTCTTCAGTATTTGTGGAAGGAGAAAAGGTAAAACTTAGAGTATTCCCACAAAATTGGATTCATGCTGCTATTACTGGTACTACAGATGCTCCTAGATCCTATTTGGTTACTACTGCAGATGGTAGCACATTTAGAATGAATTCAGGAGTGATACAGAAAACAAAAGCAGACATTCCTCCAAATAGAGAAATTGTGGTTCACCCATCAACGCAGCATAAAACTTCTAAAGATCCAAGTCCTTTGACTCAATTAGATCCAAAACCTATAAGAACTTTTAACAATTCAGACTTTAATAATTCTTATAAGACTAATAAACTTTCTCGAACTGTGACCACCCGTTCTGGCCGAGTTGTTAGACCACCAGAATGTCTTGATTTGTAAATTTTGTATATAATTTTTATTTCATCATTATTTTAAAATTTTTATTTCCTTTAAAGGGAAGATGTCATAATATTTGTATGGTTGATTGGCAACACCATGTTTTTATGTTATAGATTTGGCAATCATCCAGAATTGTTCTCTTCTCAGTTATGTTGTAAGTACAGTTGTTTTTGACATTCTAATAAATATGTGCTGCGAAATAGTTTCGCTTTATGAATTAGTTTATAGTGTTCATCCTAAGTAATTGTGCAAAGTATATATAGGAACGTTACAGTAATATCATAAGCAGATGATAAAATTAAATAATCTGTTAAAAAAAAGAGAGAGAGAATTTTGTTAATGTTTGGAATAGGGGAATATTTTATAAGATATCTTCGTATCATTTTGAAATAAGTTTCTAAAAATATCTGCAAATGATTTCAGCTTTGCTTCCATAGGAAAGGCAGGCATTTTGAACTTGTAAATTATTTTATATGAGCATATAAACATAAGTTCAAAATCTTTTCCTGTATTATATTAAGCATCTCAACTTTAGTATAGAAATAATCTTTTAAAGGTTTGTTGTTTATTTATGAATTATATAATAAATTCACAAATCAGTTCAGGAACTTTTAAGACATTGCATACATTATGTGTGAAAGTTTGAACATGGCTATTTTTACATTTTATTGACCATATACAACCAACTGATTTGTTTATTTTATTGAATAAAATGATTTATCTACATGTTGTTCTCTTTTTCACTTATTTCTTTTATCCCTATTTATCTTTCTGCCTATATGTCTATCTACATATAGACAAATAAATAGGCAGATTTAGTAGTGAGTAACACAAGAGATTTTCTTGAAATATTTCTGGATTTTCTTAAATTAGGATGACTAGTGACCTGTAAAACCTGGAAATCAAGGAAAAGCCGGGACATGTTTCTTCATTGGAAATATGAGTTAATTTTAATTGAAATCTTTTTAAATCAGAAGGAATTTCAATTAAATCTTGAAAAATATGAAACTTCAATACAAATTGCTTATGTAAAACTTGAATATGACTAATTTAAAATGTTATTGACCATATACAGTCAACAAATATGTTTATTTTATTGAATAACATACTTTATTTTCTTTTATCTGTATTTATCTTTCTAAATATTTAGATATAGATAGATGGGCATATTTGGTAGAAAAAGCACAAAACATTTTCTTCGAATATCTGGAAATTTTGAAGTGATATTTACTTAATATAGAATTGCTAGTGATTTGGAAATCAGGGGAAATATTTGCACCATTGGAAATGTCAAGGAATTTTAATTGAAATTTATATAAATAAGAGAATTTTAACTAATCTTTGAAAAATATCATTAAACTTTGACTGAACCCAGCAAATCCCATAGCAAAGATGTTGATTTATAAAATGGCATTGACTAAATTACTTGAAAATGATTTGACTTTCTGTAAAATTTACTTGGGAGAGTCATAGCTAATCAGCACATTCAAATCCTAGCATTCTTGTAATATGAGTATATTTAATAAAATTATTATTAAATCAATTAAATTTTTTATCACTTCATGTAATTTAATCCTGGCCACCTCTGATATTTAAACGTTTTTCATTGCTAATAACTAAAAAAAAATCACGAATGCAACATTATTATTATATTTTTAATATTTAAATTTTAATTATCTTTTCAATGTGAATTTTTTTTTTTTTTCTTTCAATGTACCATATTTTCCTGTGTATAGTCCGCAAGTCAGATAAATCAGTTTTACACCAGAAAACTTAATGTACAGGCAAGAGTATATTTGATCGAGCCAAACTACTGTTTAAAAATAGCTTTTTGTGTTAATTAAAATGTTTGGTGTGAAACTGATTCACTAGACCTGTGGATTATATGGAGGAAAATATGGTAATTATAAAAACATGGTAATAAATTTCAAGGTTTACTTTTTTTCCCCCTTCTGATAGTATATTTTAGGTTGCAACTAACTGCAACTTATTTTTTTATGTGGCTTTCATGCAATTAAAAAATTATTTGAAAAATCTACAAAGCTTTCTAAATCTGAAAAAATTAATTTTTTTTTTTTTTTTTTAATCTTGCTTTTGCCTGCAAGGTAGTAACACATGTTTTTAGCACCTGAAGAAGAAAGGACATGTCCTTTTGAAACCAATAATGCTTACGTTAATTTTATGGTGCGAAGAAGTTTTTAAGTTTAAATATTTATGATACATCAGTTTTTTAATTCATTGTCAATTTAGAATTTTCAAAAATTCTGTTATATGAATAAATAAATGTAAATAGTTACATTTAAAAAGTTTTAAAAAGGATTGAGTTCAATATACTTATTAAATTAAAAATACCTTATTAAAATCCTTATAAAAAGGCTCAAATTTTATAAGGTTTTTAATAAGGTATTTTTAATTTAATAAGTATATTGTAAATAGTTATTTTGTCATTTATACTATGCATAAGGGAAAAAAAAAGAGTTTGATATTAAGAGCACACTAAAGCTTTTTAGGAGGATATATAATAAGTATCTCACATTTCAATTTAATAGGATAGAGATGACACAAACATCATTTCCCTTACTGACCATTCCAAACTATAGTTGGTCCTGCCAGCAGTCCTTACTATTTAACAAATTCAAGCCACTGTCACCAGTCAGCAAGATTACCCACATGTTATGAGAGACCTGTAGAGAAAACTGTGTTCAAAACCTTTACCCAACATGCACACAAATGATATACACAATATAACTAATCTCCATGTATTAAAAAATGTTACTGTCACTGGCGTCAAATTTTTTTGTCTGTGACCACATCTTCTTGCAGAGGGCGGAGTCCTTCGCATCATGAGAGGTTTTAGTGTGTTCCGAATACTCCAAGGAAAACATTTCAGCTGCTTAGAAATTTCTATCATTTTAATTAAAGAAGTTATTGCCAAAAAATGACAGGTTTATGCAGGGTTATCAGATTTGCTGCCCGGGTAGATACCCATTTTCCCCGCTGGGCTGGATTTTTTATCCTAAAAAGCCAGTGAGTTTTTTGGAGAAAATGGGTTTTTTAAAAAAATAAAAGAATTTTTATAATATTTAAGCTCTTTTAAAGTAATAATCCTCAGTAAAATACTTCTTCATATGAAAACTTTACATACAGGAATATCAATGAATATTTACTTTATTATTCTAAATTTCCTTAAATCAGAATTGAATATACTAAGAAATAATTTGAAGTTATATAATAATAAAGAGAAAATAACAATTGCAAGTTAATAGTAAAAAATAAGTTTACATTCGCAATTTAAAAGCAAAAGTTTTATCTTTTTTATTAAATAATGTAGAAATGGCAGGAAGATAAAAAATGGAGCAAAATAAAAATACTTTAATGAAGATTTATTTTCCATACAAGATATTTTCAGACAAAATTTCAAACAAATATATAATTTCTAGCAGTCTTCTTCACATTTACTTTTCAATAATTGGTGGCATTGTACTAATTTTTTAGTTTTGTTGTTCCCTAACCTGTTACAAACTTTGTTTTGGGCAAACCGAAATGTTGGAAAAAGTCAATCAACTTATGTTGAGCTAGCAGGCAATAAATTTAGTAATGCCATATAGTTACAAAATTTTTGATTCAAAAGAGTTGTGGCATTTTCCCCTTTATTGACCATTATCTTCCACCATTTAGATGAGCTCAATACTTCAGTGACATTTGCAAGAAACATTGATTAGATAAGTCACCATGTGTGCTAGTATGATACATTAATTGTATCTTTTTTGTATGACGTTTTCATAATTAAGAAGTACATCAACTACTTAGCTACATCACTCTTATTTCTAGACACATGATGGAATCTCTGACAGATACTTTCTTTTGATTATTCTTGTCTTAATCATCTAATGATAACACACTGGAGAAAAGTTTAGGTTTAAACTTTACAGACAGGAACAATTTTGGTTTAGTTTTTTTTTTTTTTTTAGATAATAAAACTGTTGATTTAGATCAAATCAAAACTTCTGTAGCAAAAAGAAAAACAGCTTTGATTTAGATTGGAAAAAATTAAAGCTCTAATGTTGGATTAAAAATGGATGTATTTATTTTATGTGAAAAATCACTTAAAAACATCACACATCCTATTTGAAAATATGTAAATATTACATTATTTCTTTATTTTTTAAAAATAGAAATTTGTGAATTAAATTTCCAACTTGTAAAATTCCCTCTATAACCATTATATATTCTCTAATTAAAATAATGCTTAGATTTGTTAAGTACAATATATTGTGATAATTAGAAGATGAAAAATATGTAGTATATGTGAAATGAATAGAAGAGAAATCTTGAAATAAAAATAATCCTGTGCAAGCAACAAAATTTCCTTATAATTCTGAACAATTTTGCCTTTTTAAAATCGTATTTTAAAATGATTACTTAAAATTTACATTAAATGCTACAAAAAGCCATTTTTTAAATCTCCTTCTGCTTCACCTTAAGCATAAGATGATTTTAAAAATGATTTTTAGAAGTTTTTAATGTAAGTTTTGCCTTTGATCAATAACTCTATATTTTATCAAACAAATTACATATTTGAAAATAATTTTACATCAAATAATACATGTATTTTATTCTTTTTCAAAAAAGAAAAAAAAAATTACTTTAAAATTGTGTAGTTTGAAACTGTAATTCGGGGGAAATACAAATAAAATAGCTTAAAGCCATTAAGTAGCTTATCCAAGATGCTCTGATAATGAGTGTATCAATCAATTGGGAGCATGTTTAGAGCAAATATTATTTAATTTTTGTTTGTCACCTATATTGATAACTGAATTTAAAAAAGTATATGTATATATATATTATATGATTGTGAAACTGGATGCAACATGTGGGTATAAGATAATAAAAGGAAGAACTACTTTTGTTTTAATAAAAGTAACATCAGGCAAACTTACTGCACATTCTTACACATTGCAAATTTTGTTCATGAGTTTTTACATAGAATCAAAATTTAATAAAAAAAAACAAAAAATGCATACTTTAGTTTTGAACTTTGTATTTTTATACAATTAAAATTCAGATATAACTGCTTTCTGATGATTATATATAAACATGTTAAAACAAAACATATACAGTATTATCAGTTTTATTGATCAAAAATGCTTGTTTATTGTTTACTAAAATATGTATGTTCTATTATAAAACAAAATAACACATATACTATACATTATTAGCTTGTTGGGAAAAGAAATTTCATTTTGCCCAAAAAACCCGGGGGTTTTAATAAAACCCACCTGGGCTGGGTTTTTTACAAAAACTCCAGGTATTTTACAACCCTGGGTTTATGAAGGTACTCTGTTTGCCACCTTGAAAAAAGTTTCTCCCAGTGACGTTGTTCTTCTGACATGAAGTCATTTTACACGGGAAAATTAAAATGTGATCTATGGTTGTAGGTAGGTAGGTATGTTGGGTTTAACGTCGCACCAGTACTGCGCTATGGGTAATTGGCGACATTCTGGGACGCACCCCTAGGGATGTTCCGGATGATGAAAAAAATTATTAGTTTATTGATTCTCATCGCCTCCTAACTTTCCCTCATGTTTATAGACATTACTACTTGATCATATTACATCATCTGTTTTGAAAGTTCATGTCATGTTTAGTCATTTTATCATTTTTTATTAAATAACTTATTTAAATTAATTAATAGATTATAAATTAAAACATACTTACTTCAGTTCCGTAGTTTGCAGTTGTTTAAACTTTATTCTTATACTGTTAATTATCAATTACCGTTTTGTTTACATTATAAATGATCTTTTCCATGCAACACCTTTGTTTACCAATTCTGGACTGTTTCAATTTTCATAACAGTGTTTTTCCCACTAGGTAGTGACATCGTAGCTAAATCGATCGTCATTGTGTAAATCATAATAATTTCCTTTTACATCTGCCAGATGTTCGTTTGTGATTGGTCTGTTTGATCGATGACGAGCTAAACGTCCTTCTTTCATGTATATAAATGCCAGAGCTTTTTATACTCTGTTTCCTTTGGATAGTTGCATCAAGGTTATAAATCTCCCCCACCATCTGAGAGGAGAATCAGGGACTGTCCAGTTTCTCCCTTTTTTTAATCACACTTTACTTAGGGAGGAAATATTCAGGGTAGAGTTTTTCAAAACCAGGTGGAAGTAACGTGCAGAAAAGGAGAGGAAAGTTTTGTATCTCTTGTAACCAAGTAACCTAGAGGGGAAAAGGGGAAAACAGATGACCTCAAACCACCTCTCTTGAGGAAAATGACTATAGTTCTGATTTTGTGTTGGTGATTAGCATGGCTTTCTCCTTTATGTTATAGCAATGCAAGAGTTGACCGACTGGTCCAGATCAATTGATAGTATGTTAAGTTTGTTTTTAAATTAAGTTTTTCAAAATATATCTGTTAAGTTTGTGAGTACTTTTTTAATGATTCAAGTTGTTTTATAATTAACTGCTTTTATTAAGAAGAAATAAAGTGTTGGTAATGATAACCTTAAAGTTCAAGTTATGTTTATAATTAACTGTCTCCATTAAGAAGAAATAAAAGTGATTTACTATTTATTTGTTAAATAGGAGCAAAGAATTCACTTAAAATTTCTAATATTAGCCTACTTTTTTGCTCCTTGGTCCATTCGACCGACAGCCCGGTCATCTTCAGGGAACTGTCGTGTTTTGCCTCTTCCTTCTTTTACTTTCCTTCAACATTGTGTGCCATCTGTCATCTAGGTTTTCATTGGCTTGTTTATCATTGTAGTTCTTTTCGTTGGTCACTATCTCTATTGTTTCACACATCATTGTGTAGTTCTAATTATTAAAATTAGCAAGTTTTTTAACATTTTGGAAGTCTATTTTTATGTTTTGTTCTTGATTGGCTTTAGTTAATTCAATTGAAATTGGAATCAATTGAAACCACTGTTTACAGAAAACCAAATAATAGTAATGAAATAATAAACAATAGAAGCAAAACTCCATCTAAATACAAAATAAGCGCCACATACAATCCTATATCAACTGTGCAATAACAATTTGTTCTAATGAAACCTTACTGAAAAATGAAATGAATGAAACTTATAAAATAGTGGAAAGGACAGGTTATAATAGAAAATTAATATATAAAAACTACAAAAAACGACTTAAAAACCTGAATAAAATAAACAATGCTCAAAAAACCAATAAAAAATTTACCACAGTGATTCCATATAACAAAGGTACCTCAATTGAAATAAAAAACTAAGCAGCCAACCTAAATATAAATATACCAATTAAACCAAATAAAAATATTTTTCAACAAATCCACAATGATAAAGACCAAATCAATCCACTAGAAATGGCAGGTATCTATCAAATAGAATTTAAAACTGAAAATAATACTTCTGGCTACTATACATACGCTTGACCAAAAGAAAAATCAAAAAGAGAATAAATGAACACAAAAATGATTTTAAGTAGAAAAAACAACTACTGCACTAACTAAAGCCAATTAAGAGCAAAACATAAAAATAGACTTCCAAAATGTTAAAAAACTTGCTAATTTTAATAATTACAACTACACAATGATACACGAAACTATAGAGATAATGGCCAACGAAAAGAACTGCAATGATAAACAAGCCAATGAAAACCTAGATGACAGATGGCACGCATTATTGAAGGAAAGTAAAAAAAGGATGAGGCAAAACACAACAGTTCCCGGAAGATGACCAAGCTGCCGGTCGAATGGACCAAGGAGCAAAAAAATAGGCTATTTTTAGGGATTTTAAAAGTGATTTAATTTTATATGAGACTGTGTTTATTTTCAAGTAGCAAGTTTTAAGATAAGTTATCTTCTGGTATGGTTTATCAGTAACACTTCTACTATAGGACTGCTCTGTTTTAAAATTATCTTTGACATATGCATATGGCTCCCCTGCTTTGGTGATCCCCAGAGGTATAGTTTTAATGGGAACATGGAAGACTTTGGGGCCACAACGAATTTTATGCATACCAGCCACCATTAGTGTACACGATGGTCTTTGGCCGGCTCAAGTATCGAACTTGCAATCTTCCAGTTACAAGCTCGGCACTTTACTGACTGGGGTACCACGGCCTGGATCCATGGTTGTAAAAAAGAAATAAAAAAGGTCATATACTAAATCTGTGATGCAAAATGGTCCAGATATTATGAATTTCTTTCTATTCACAAAAAAAAAAAAAAACTGATTTTTAGCATAATTTTTTAAAAAATAAATAAAAGTAAATAATGTGATACTAAATATTATGTATTCAGGGTTGCTACGGTACCTGGAAAACAGGAAAAACTTGGGGAATTTCAAATTTTATTGCAAAAACAGGGAAAATTCAGGGAATTAAAAATTTATTTGAAAAAACATTCAAAATTTTTTTCATAATCAAATATTTTTTTTTATTTAGCACTTTATAATGAATCATTTATGTTTTTTTCCCCAACTATAGTGAGTTAATAAAATTAATTTGCCCTAAATATGTTCAATTGACTTGTAAACATGTTGGATTCTAATGCAGTTAACGATAATAAGGCAGTTAACGATGCCAAAAAAAGTATTAATTTTTGAATCAAAATCAAAACATATTTTAATACATGAGATGGCAAAATAATTAAATGTTAACGAAATATTGGTAAAAGGGTTTTTAGCAAGATATAAAATTTTTTGGCCGTTCAAACTGAAAATTTCGTATTAGGCGGCCATTTTGCTCATCCAAGTGAATTAAACATTAAAAACATTTCTTAAGCAAGTTTCTATTTATACATTATATTAATTACTTAAGATAAACAAATAGTTAAAATGTTGATCAAAATTACTCTGTTGACTGTTGTTCTTAAATAATTAAAATTGTAAGATACAGATTCATAATATTTGATAACATTAGCTTGATGTGTAGAATAATACTAGCAGGTTTTGCCCCCTTTTTCATATTTAAATAAAATATGAAAAACTCTATATCATTATCAATAATTAAAAAAAAAAAAAAAAAAAAAAAAAAAAAAGACGACTTTGAAATCATTAGAAATCGCAGTTAACGTTCCCGCTGTCTTCTGTAATAGCTTTCTGTCCCGCAATATGATGCAGAGGTGAAACTTTTCAGAGCCTACCCCTGAATTCAGGTTTTTTTAAATATTTGCTGTTTCTGATTTTTATGCAAATTATTTTGTTTTTTCAAAAGTTTCTTATTTTGAATGTTTAATTTGCCTTATAATGTATTAAGAACTCTCCAAATATCATTTAATACAGGTAGCCATATGATATTTCATTATTAAATCTTCCCTATTTGAATGCAAATATCAGTTTTCAGGGTTTTTGCATGCTAGGTAGTTTCACCCCTTATGATGGTTGGCTTCTACTGCTTTCGCCATAGACTTAACTGCTTTTTATCCCCCCCCCCCCTCTCCCACGGGTAAATTTAGAAGTTTAGCAAAATCCCATCAAATTACATATTGCATACTCTTAACCAACACCCACACATCAAAACTCGCCTTTTTGAGTTAATTTCGAGTGAAGCTGAGGTTAAAAACATGTTTTTGGTCTTCCGCCAGAGGGAAGAGAGGAGGGGTAATATTGCAAAATAGCCTTATAATGCATTTTGGGTACACACAACCAACAACACATAAAAAAAATCCCCTCCCTAATATAATTTGCAGCAGAGTTAAGTTGAAAACGTACTTTTTTTTTTTTTTTTTTTTGCCACTCACACATAGACGAAAGATTTTTGCAAAATCTAATTATATTAGGTGTTGGATACATATAGTCCAAGCGGCGGCTGCAAAAAATTGACTTGAGAAGGTATGAAGCTAATTTTTTTTCTATAGATAGAATTCATTGTTACAATGAAAATCTGATAGGGTTGCCTGGTCAAAGCCGTCAAGTTTAAGAGAAACAACCTCACTTCCGGTCACAATTTAAACGATTTTCGGACCCCAAAAGGTATGAAGATGAAACCGGTGCTAAAATGTAGAGATTAATATGCTCTTTAAAATGGCATAGGGTTGCCTGGTCAAAACCGTCAAGTTTCAGAGGTTGCCTGGATAATAGGGGTCAAATTTAAGCGATTTTCGGACCCCAAAAGGTATGAAGATGAAACCGGTGCTAAAATGTAGAGATTAATATGCTCTTTAAAATGGCATAGGGTTGCCTGGTCAAAGCCGTCAAGTTTCAGAGGTTGCCACGAAAATAGGGGACGTATTTTACGATTTATTTACCCAAGTAAAAAATGATTTACCCAAATGTAAAGATGAAACCGGTGCTAAAATGTAGAGATTAATATGCTCTTTAAAATGGCATAGGGTTGCCTGGACAAAGCCGTCAATTTTCAGAGGTTGCCACGAACATAGGGGACATATTTTACGATTTATTTACCCAAGTAAAAAATGATTTACCCAAATGTAAAGATAAAACCGGTGCTAAAATGTAGAGAATAATATGGTCTTTAAAATGGCATAGGGTTGCCTGGTCAAAACCGTCAAGTTTCAGAGGTTGCCTTGATAATAGGGGTCAAATTTAAACGATTTTCGAACACCAAAAGGTATGAAGATGAAACCGGTGCTAAAATGTAGAGATTTATATGCTCTTTAAAATGGCATAGGGTTGCCTGGTCAAAACCGTCAAGTTTCAGAGGTTGCCTCGATAATAGGGTTCAAATTTAAACGATTTTCGAACCCCACAAGTGTAAAGATGAAATCGGTGCTAAAATATAGGTATTAATATGCTCTCTAAAATGGCGTAGGGTTGCATGGTCAAAGCCGTCAAGAAACAGAGTTTGCCAAGTAAATAGGGGAAGTATTTTACGATTTATTTACCCAAGTAAAAAGTGATTTACCCAACTGTAAAGATGAAAACGGTGCTAAAATATAGAGATTAATATGTTCTTTAAAATGGCATAAGGTTGCCTGGTCAAAACCGTCAAGACCCGGAGGTTGCCTCGAAAATAGGTCAAATCTGTCAAGGAAAGCAGTCAACCACAAAAAAATTGACGAGTTTTGAAGATTTCTTAACGAAGTGTAAAAAAATACGAATAGCATTAACAAATAAAATGAATAAGGATGAAATTATATGAATATTTGAAAGGTGTAGCTGGTTCCAGAATGTACAGCGTAGGAGTTATTTTAAAATGGCATATATTTGCCAGGTAAAATTCGTAAAGAAATAGCGGTCAGTCTCCAAAAAGCTAACGGATATTAAAGGTGTTTAACACAAAGTGAAACACACATGAAGACTATTTAAAAAAGGTTAAATACGAAATGATTAATATTTAAAAGATGAAATTGCGAGCTAAATGTATGAATATACAACACTTTTCAATTTGCTTACGATTGTGCTTCAAACCTGTCAAGGTAGAGCGGACAGCTTAGAAAAGGAAGCGAATTCCAGTATTCGTTTATTTTATTTGTTTAATGATATAAGAGATTTTAAAGTATAAAGAAAATTAAATTATTATGCGTGACCATTCTTTTTCTAATCTGTATAAAACTAATTTCAGCTCACGAGCTCGTTTTTTCCGCATTTTTCAATACTTAAAATATTCAAATTGTGTCAAAATATTGAGAAGATAAATTCCCTGAAGAAATGTATGCGGCTGCTTTTTAGAATTTTATACGAATATTTTGGTTTGTGCCGATTTTTTTATATTAAAAATTTGTCAATTTTAGAAAATTTTCTCAATAATTTTTTTTATATCGAATTAAAAATAATCAATAATGCCTTCTGAAAATTAATTATGGGTACAAATAAAGCGAAAAACATTTTTAAAAAATTGATAAATTTTTCGCGTTTCTTAATAACCATGAATTAATTTATGAAATTGAAATTTGTAAATCTTGCTGCAAATCTAAAATAAGAGGTTTTTTTTTTTTCATATTGTTTAATTATTTATTGTGTATACTAACACAATTTTTTATTATGAGTTTCTTGGGCATTATTATCTTAATTTCTGTTAACTTTTGCGGGCGTATTTTCTTATCTGTATCGCATGCTTCATTTTTAATTTTTACTATTAATTCGTTGTTTTTATGGGAAATTTTAGAACAGTTTCATTACAGCTTATTTATTTTATTTTTTTCTTTTTTTAAATACTTTTTATATTTTTTCTTCACATTCGATAAAAAACCCTTCAAAATTAGCTTTTTTATTTATTTATTTATTTATTTTTTTTTTTTTTTTCGAGACAACCACTATTTCTCGAGATTTTTACCTGGCAACCCTATGATACTCTAAAGAGAATATTATTCTCTATATTTTATAAACGGTTTCATTTTTAAATATGTTAGGGTAAAAAGACCGCTAAAATTTGCCCTCACCACACACACACTTTTCGTGGCAACCTCTTTTCTTGGCAGTTTTGACCAGGCAACCCTATGCCATTTTAAAGAGCATATTAATCTCTACATTTTAGCACCGGTTTCATCTTTACATTTGGGTAAATCATTTTTTACTTGGGTAAATAAATCGTAAAATACGTCCCCTATTTTCGTGGCAACCTCTGAAACTTGACGGCTTTGACCAGGCAGCCCTATGCCATTTTAAAGAGCATATTAATCTCTACATTTTAGCACCGGTTTCATCTTCATACCTTTTGGGGTCCGAAAATCGCTTAAATTTGACCCCTATTATCCAGGCAACCTCTGAAACTTGACGGTTTTGACCAGGCAACCCTATGCCATTTTAAAGAGCATATTAATCTCTACATTTTAGCACCGGTTTCATCTTCATACCTTTTGGGGTCCGAAAATCGTTTAAATTGTGACCGGAAGTGAGGTTGTTTCTCTTAAACTTGACGGCTTTGACCAGGCAACCCTATCAGATTTTCATTGTAACAATGAATTCTATCTATAGAAAAAAAAATTAGCTTCATACCTTCTCAAGTCAATTTTTTGCAGCCGCCGCTTGGACTAATATGACCAACTCACACATCAAAAATCGCCTTTGTAAGATAATTTTGATTACAGTTATGCATGGAAATATGTTTTTGCTTCCCTTCCTCAAAATTTGGTCAGAAAGAATTACGAAAACTCCCTTTATAGTATGTATTGGGTACGCATAACCAATCAACACATCAAAAAATTGCTTTCCTGACATAATTTGGAGCAGAATTACTCTTGAAAGCAAATTTTTGCATCCACCCCACACTTAATGAGAAAAGAGAAGTGAAAGATTTCACAAAATTCCTTTATAGTGTGTGTTAGGTACGCATAATCAACCCATACATTTAAAAAAATAATTGCAAGATAAAAAGAACTTTTTATATACCATATTTTTAGAATTTCTGTTGAATCGTATAAACGCTATCGAAGGCAGCGAGGACCCAAAACAATTGCCTAAAAGTATTTTTAAAAATGCATTGTCACCGTATTCTGAGGTATTCAGAAAATTTCAAAAATCTAGCTAGTCGGGAAGGTTGATGATTTGGATGAGTATATGATTGCTGAATCATATAAACGCTACCAAAGGCAGCGAGAATCCGAAACAATTGGCTAAAAGTATTAAAAAATGTATTTGTTTTGTGTTCTGAGCTATTTTAAAAGTTTCAAATGTCTAGCTAGTCGAGAAGATAGTTAAATACTTTTTCTATTGAATCATATAAACACTACCAAAGGCAGCAGGGACCCGAAACAGTTGGCTAAAATTGTTAAAAAAGTATATTGTCACCGTGTTCTGAGCTATTCTGAAAGTTTCAAATGTCTAGGTAGTCGGGAAGTTAGTTAAAAATCAATTGCAAGATTTGTACTGGACAAACAAACAAACAAGAATACCAGTTAATAAAAACATGGTAAAATCAATCTTACTGCTTTAATTTAGAGCAAAGTCACGCTTGGAAACAAGTTTATTACCCCCATCCCCTGCTACTTACCCTCTGCTTTTAGTAAAGATTTTTTGAGGACGAATAAAATTTGAGAACTTTTTTTTAAAGAAAACATTTTTCAAATTATTTTGCGTATGAATTTATTTTATACGTAATATTTTGAATTTTACCATCTAATGTTTTGTGTTTTAAACCCTAAGAATGGATTTAGGTACTAAATATGTGCCAAAGATATTTTGTTTCATTAAATTTTGTAAAAGTGCAATTAAAATCAAACTATTCAGCAAAGTGTTGCGTTTTATTTACATGACGACCACTGGTGCAAACACCTGACGACTACTGGTGAAACTCATTTTTCAAGTGACGAGCACAGGTGCATTTTTATAGGTTCAATTTTTATTTATTTTTTTTTTTAATTGGCTTAATGTATTGAAAAATTGAAAGTGTCTAACAACAGCTAGAAGAATCAGTGTATAAAATAGACTAAAGTATAATACTGATACATGAATACCACGCGAAAAAAACAAACATTTTAAAAATAAGGCCCTAAGAGTGATGAGCACTGGTGTCGTTAACTTATGTTGTGGATGGAAAAAGATTAGAAACTGCAAAGCTATCATGAGATGTTTGATTGCCGATCGTTAAAGTCCATTTTGAGTTTGCTGATTTTTTTAAGAGTCTCTTTTAAAAATGCTGACTTTTGTGAAGGGCCTGTTTTAATATCGCTGAATTTTATTGAGTCTGTTTCCAGACTCAAATTTTTCCTAGATGAACCCCTGAAATTAAAAGTGCCAAATTATATTATATCAGGCAAAATTAGACTAAACAAATGCTTATAATAACTTAAAACTGATTTTTTGGAGTTAAACTCTGATGTCAATGTTAATCAAATTATTCGTTGGATAGCTATTTTACCATCTTCATTTAATTAATGGATTACAAAGAAATGTGTTTCAGAATTATTTTATGTTAGATGTTTATTGTTAAAAATCTATTTTTGATTGGTAAGCCTTCATCATAATGGTTAAATTTCTACACTGGTTGATACTAGTATCAGGGATGAGATTTTTCAGCTTTTCAGCTGATTTCAGCTTTTTTGTAAATTTTGCTTTACAGCTTTTTTTCAGTTTTCTCAACTTTTTTATTGTGATTTTGATGTGCATTTGTTACATCAGCTAATCTAATGAAACTTGAATGAATACTAAATGAAAATTTAAAAACATATTTATAGATTTTGTCATAAAAGTTCTAGTATTTCATTTCCTTTGTGCACAGTTTCAGCTTTTTTGTCTTTTTGCTAATCCCATCCCTGTAGTATTTAAGTATATATCTAAGTGATGTAATATTTTTCATTAAATTAGAATTTTAGAAATATGTTTGATTATCTTATATATTCTAAATATTTTATTAATATAACAAATATTTATATATATAAATGTCTATTTTGTATTTATTTAAAATCTACAATGCAAAATATGCAGAATAAGTACAAACCAACACAAACTTGAGTATGAGTGATCTAAACAAAACCCGTCATTTTTACATCTCTGTTCATCCTTTTGCCAGAGACTCTCTTGTTCTGGACTTTTTATAACTCATTTTATGAAAATTTGTAAAATAAATAAATATGACAGCACCTAATCCATTTCCTTTTTCACAGCCCATCTCTCAGAGGCTGCTGTATTGAGCTTGCTTTTAAGGAAAACTTGGCTTGGATCAAATTCTAAACAGATTCAAAGATTATTTTAGGAGTATTACTGCAGCTACAAGCACTCACACTTTATAAATGTTGCCATCTGAATTTGTAAACAATTTGTCTCATGGACCAAATAAAATTATCTCGGAAGTTTATACCCATCAGGTTATATCTTCTTTCATCTCCTTGTCAGGTTATTGTAGGTTGCTGTAGGCCCAAAGTGTGTTAGAACATGTAATTTGTAATGAAAAAATCTGATAAAATTCTTGAACACACTTGAATACTTCTACTTTAAGGACAGACCATGAATGTTGTAAAATGTTTTTTTTTTTTTGTTGTTGTTGTTGTTCTTGTTGTCATAAACACATCCACCTTCTAAAAATGCAGACATTGACTAAAAAATTCATAACTTGGGAAGAAACTGAGATATTTCAAAAATTTAAATTGCGTAATAAAGTTTAAGAATGGTTTTCTATGGGAAAAAGCCGCCTAACTTTTTTTTCCGGTGGGTTTAGGTATTTCCTCTATGCGTGGATTCTGAGAAATGAGACAAAAGAAAAATGGCTCAGGTCTCCAATGACCCACGATAACTTGATCAGGTTAACAGATGACGCGAGTGGAAATTCTATTTAATATATCCATTTCTCATCGCACCACATTCTATTAAAATTATTCTTTTAAAAGAGAATACAGTACCCTCCGCTTATTAAAATCACATTCGTTCTGAGTAAAAGTGATTTTATTAAGCAGCTGATTTTTATATCCGGCAAACGTTCCAGCACTGAAGAAAAAGGTATTATTTACCTGAATTTGGAAAAGAAATTTCAAAAGGTACCAAATAATGGAACTAATAAACAATATTAATTAATTTTTAACAGATAATTATTTGATTGTTCCTTCAAAATAAGTGAATTAAACACATACCAAGTTCCAATGTGCTCTCCTTTGAGGAAAATCATCAGTACTTTGCCGAATGTTTATGATTATCTTTTAAATTTAAAATCTTTCCTTTAAAGCTTCTTGCCTTTTAGTTATTTCAGAATAAGAACTAAAAATTGTCTTTTAATTAAACATTATATATATTAATAAAAAAATTTTAAAAATCACTTGCGAATCAAATCAAATTTTTAACTTATTACCTTATTACTTATTAGCTTTGAATAATACATTCCTTGAAATTATTACTAAGACAAGTAATGGGACGTGTTTAATTCCTGTAAATATAAAATTTTCAACAAAGATAACAGAGGGATTGCTGTATTTTATTTTTTATTTCAAAAATAAAATATCACAGCGTAAATAAAAATTTATTTAGTGTGCATAAATGACATTTTTACTGCTGAAGAGATTTTTTTTTTAGTTTATCAACTGGCGATGTTGATTTTATTAAGTGGTGGTTTTAAAATTAGTCTGCATTGATTTGATTCCGGTCCTGGCAATTTGATCAGATTAAGCGGCTGATTTTATTAACCAGTGAATTTATTAAGTGGCGGTTACTGTATATGAGATTTCAGTGAGGTTGTTGAAAGAGCCCAACCAATTCAAGAGATAGAGAATTCAGCCACTGACATCCAATTCATCTGTTAATCGAATAAACACGCTAAATGATGAAATTAATTCACTAAAACAAATGAATACTATTACTCATCAAAAACTAGATCATAATAAAAGTAAACATGAATCTGAGACTCGGAGACAAACATAACAAAATGTGTTTTCCTCTTAATCACTATGATAAAAATCGCTATAATCAAAGCAAAGCTATCAAAAGATAAAAATTTAATAGTTTCAATAGAACAATACATTGTGTATTTTGTGGAAAAGACAACCATATCAGGAAAAACTATAGAGAATTTTTTTTTCTCTTATAATATAACCTGAATAAAATCTGCATTATTACCCCAAACAAAAACGAACATTTGGTAACAATAATTATAAACCTGATAGAAGACCTAACAATGA
This sequence comes from Salticus scenicus, assembly GCA_963930645.1. Classification (NCBI taxonomy): domain Eukaryota; kingdom Metazoa; phylum Arthropoda; class Arachnida; order Araneae; family Salticidae; genus Salticus; species Salticus scenicus. The sequence goes on along the minus strand of OZ005651.1, from coordinate 157,581,891 downwards.
AAAACTTCCCCATGTTCATACTAAACCATTCGATCCAGATACTTTAAGCTAATATATAATTTAAATCAAGCTAATGCATTTGAATCTGAGAAAAATGTTAAGACATCAGCATCAGTTTTACAAAATGTTTCGTCTGAAACTCACTTGTCACATAATAAAAGGGAAGACTGGGGTTACTTGATCCTCCATTTATATCTTGCAAATTTGTAAAAATTGAATCCTGAGTGGTTGCCATGTTGAATAATTGTCAGCTTTCATTTACTGTGTGAAAATCAAAGTATGCAGAAGTAAATTTGAGTAGACAATTTCTTTTCACTTCAAACTATTTTTTCAACTAGTGTTTAAAGATTAATATCTGTATTTTGGATATAGGTAACTGAATGTTTTTTATTTTATTATTATTTTTTAATTACTAGTTCATATAATTGTGAGTGTGAGTTAATGACAAATAATGAATAAGTGATTCCAGTTATGGTGTAGGCACTAAATATAAGAAATTGGCATTATTACCCCTGGGGATACATGATCCCTCTCACTCTGGGAGAATAAATCCCAAGAATCAAATCTTCCGTTGTGATTATAATTAAGTGATGCAACCTATATTCATAAAGAATGTCAGCAAATAAAATATTAATTATTATTGTTATTATTATTTTAATGGAAAATGCCACATAACTACAAAGCAAAGGAAGGTGTTAAAATAAGAGTGCCGGTAGATAGCTAGAAACCTTGACAAGAAAACAGTGCATAATAATAGGCTCAACATTCTGATGAAAATAGCATTCAGTCAATGTTTCAGCCATAATTTAATCAGCCAAAACTCTCCTACCTCAAAAAGGATCAGGGGCCCTACAACGAACACTTCGTAATCTTTTCACTGCTGAGTTCTTGCCGAGAATTCTGTGCTGTGACGTCATTTTTCGACAATCACGAAAAAGTGCTACAACGAACTGATCGGAAGCTTCTCACTGCCGGTATCTATCTTCGTTATCTACCTCTAAAATCTCACCTACTGAAAGCTAGTGAAATCGCGAATACGAAGTGAGAACTTCGTCAGCCATTTTTAGTACAAAAACCCAATGAATTAAAAAATGAAAAATATGTACGTATGTCATACTTTTTGAAAAGAACTTTCAAAACTATTAATTTTTTGTGTGAATACTGTATACGTTTAATAATTTGTTTTAAAGATATTTGATTAGAAAGATTACGAGTGACAATAAGTCTGTTGCTTTTACCTTAAAACAATAAAACAAAAATAACCCTAAAAATTAAAGACTAAAGAATAAATTTCTGAAAATAATCATTTTTGACATCCTCAGAACTATAAATTCTAAGTTAAATCATATGAATTCATCATTCATAATAAAATAATTGTAAAAAATGCTCATTTAAGGATTGTATAATAAATAACTTAAGAAAAACGTCGTATGCTTCTAGTGGTTTGTACACAGAGCATTCACTTACAAATCAACAGTACCCGAGTTCAAATCCCGTTAACTCCATTTCAGATTTTATTTTATTTTTTTCAATTATTATTTATATATATATATATATATATATATGAAGAAAAATAAATTAATTTAAAATGAATAATTTGGCAGTTGTAAGTTTTAATTTAGCAATTATTTTCTACTTCATTATTAATTGAATTTAACTTTTGTTTCAGTATAAATTCAAATAAATATTTCAAAAGTAACCATTAAAAGTAATCCGTTCTGTAACAAGAAATTAAATAAATAAATTATTTTTAAAGAAAAAATATTTCAGTTTAAAGTTTAATTTTTGTTTAATGATTTTTCAAAAGCAGAAAAGGGATCAAACATTTTACTTTTAAACTATTTAATTTATTTGAACTGAAAAAAAAAAAAAAAAAAAAAAAAAATATGTTAAATTAAATTAATAATTTAAAAAAATTATATATTATCAAATTAACTTAATCATTTTTATTTATTTATTTTGTTACTTGTATACATACTCTAACAAAATATTTGAAAGGATAACTTATGGGGGATAATTATATTAGTTACAATTTTAACTTCTGTCAAATAATAAGTGAAATTAAATGTAAAAAAAAAAAGTCGAAATATAAGCATTTTTAAAAATTATTTTATTTCAATGAGAAAAAAAAGAAAAAAAAAAAAAGAAAGATTTTCTTTCTTTATTTTTTCTCTCCCCTAACTATTAAATTAAATATTCGTATATTCCTTATTAGTAATAAAATAAATTAAGGAATTGTTAATATGTGAAATATTGTGCATAAAATACACACACACACACACATATATATATATATATAAATAATAGATATCGTAATAAGATTAAATCATAAAATTCAGCTATTAATAGAACTAAGACAATAACAGCACACTAAAATATAGAACTGAATTTAACACAGAGGAAAGAATTACACAAAAAGTTGCTATATATATATATATATATGTAACTTTTTTTTTAAATGCAGTAAAATATATTCATGTATATAAACTATTATCGCCAGGGGATGAATCTGGGAACTCTCGGTTAAAAGTTTTAAGGTCTCACTAAGGAAAAAGAATATTAGGAAAGTCGGTAGGTAGGTAAGTTGGGTTTAACGTCGCACTAGTGTTGTGCTATTGGGCAATTAGTGACTGTCTAGGACTTACCCCTAAGGATGATCCGGAGACATATACTGTCACAATCTCGATCCTCCACAGAGGGGATGGCTCTCCCGCTTTGATGATTAGAAAAGTCGGAAAATGAGCTCTAGATTGTTAACTGATACTCTAGAAAAATTAGCTATCAAATTAGAATTTATTGACAAATAAAAGAAAAAAGAAAAAGAACTTAAAGTAGAGATTAAAAAAAAAAAAAAAAAAGCAAAACAATTTAAAAACTAAGAAAATCCTAACAAAATTTGAGAAATCATCAAGTTTATCTGAAGATGATGATGTTCTCATATTGCCTGATTTTGAATATAACATACAAGACGATACTGAGACGGAAGATGTGACAGAGTGTTAATATGAGGCCAATAAAGAATTCAAGTTATCAGAAAGAGATTGGTTTGTTGTAAGTTTTGTCTGAGAAAAAGAAACTTCGTTATCATGTGCTTTATTTCACGTAATAAGATAAATATTATTATTATTGCATCGTAACCTATTTGGAATGTAACATATTACTAAAAATATTCTATTAAATAAATAATTCTGTCAACTTTACCTTTTCACGAGAAACAGGTGAGAAACTTCTGGTGATTCGCCAAAAGAATACCGATAGGTAACTGGAATATTTATCCAGAGTGAAAAATATTTCATTCGGTGAATATGATGTATTTAATGATATTATCAATAGGTAATATTTCTTCAACATTCAACATGTTAAAAAAGAATACTCCACTCACATAATACACTCAAATAGTACTTTCGATTGCCATACAGCTGAGCTCTCTAGTATTTTCTTGAATGTATTAATTAATCTTGAATGTATTAACCAAATATTATTGGAGCAATATTAATCTAAATAATTTTAATAACCAAGTGAATTTTAATGTCAGACATAAATTGTATTACTTGGATAATATTAAAACCACCGATATTAGCTTAGAAATGTTTATTTGGTGCTAATTATTTTTCATGGATGAATAAAATCGTTTGGGTAATGTTTTTTTGAGTTTCACTTGTTTGACAGGAATACTTAGAAGAGGGGAGAAATGGTTAGGAGTATTTATGTTTATGGGTTAGGAAGATTTCTAATTAAAGCCGTGCAGATCTGCATGGTAGGATATTTATGTTTATATTTGAAATTGATGATAGCATCTGAGATTAAAATTGCGTAGTTGCATGCGACGTATGCTTGGGAATATTTTATATTTTCATGTGTTTTTATGTGCCGACAAGCTTGATAAGAGGATGGTATTTGTATTTCGCTTTATATTTTCTTAGTTTCTTTATCTGATTTTTTTACAGAGACAATTTTATGATGAGTAAAAGAATAAAAACTAGTTACACTGATGGAAAAAAAAAAATCCCAACACCAGGAAGGAGCTGTGCTAGATAAACGAAATTTGGTAGGCGTGTTTATACATCTGAAAGATGACGTCGATTCAAATTTCGAGCTACGCGCATAAGTGTGGCGCTAGTAGCGACACTATGAACATGCAAATGAGGTTTGCTTTAAATAAGCGCTGTAAGGTTCGTGATCGTTATTTACAGTTGAGATTTGACGTAGTGGGCTAATGTTAGTCAAGATGCCTCTAAGAAGACGAAGAAGCCATTATCAACAGCTCACTGAGTTTGAACGAGGTCGTGTAGTAGGGCTACGAGAAGGTGGGTTTTCTTTCTGCGATATTGCAGAAAGACTTCGCAGGAATGTATCCGCTGTGCATGAGTGTTGGCAGCAGTGGTCAAGGGAAGGTACTGCCTCAAGAAGACCGGGTTCCGGGCGGCCACGTGGCACTACTGAGAGGGAAGACCGCCGTGTTCGGCGTATGGCTGTGGCTAATCGTACTGCGTCTGCAGCTGAAATTCGAGCTGCAGTTGGCACCACAGTGACACAACGAACTGTTACAAATCGGTTACTTAAAGGACAGCTCCGAGCCAGACGCCCTGTAGCGTGCATGCCACTGACTCCAAACCACTGCCGTTTGCGACGTGAGTGGTGTCAAGCTAGAGCTCATTGGAGGACGGAGTGGAGATCTGCTGTGTTTTCTGATGAAAGCCGGTTCTGCCTTGGCCGCAGTGATAGCCGTGTGTTGTTTAGAAGGAGGCCAGGTGTACGCCTGCTAGCGACCTGTCTGCGGCCTAGACACACAGGGCCTACTCCTGGAGTTATGGTTTGTGGAGCAATTTCGTATGACAGCAGGAGCCCTCTCGTGGTTATCCCACGCACCCTGACTGCAAATTTGTTCGTCAGTCTAGTGATACAACCTGTTGTGCTGCCATTCATGAACAGCATTCAAGGGGGTGTTTTCCAACAGGATAACGCTCACCCTCATACCGCTGTTGTAACCCAACATGCTCTACAGAGTGTCGACATGTTGCCTTGGCCTGCTAGATCACCAGATCTTTCTCCAATCGAGCACGTATGGGACATCATTGGACGACAACTCCAGCGTCATCCACAACCAGCATTAACCGTCCCTGCATTGACCGCCCAAGTGCAACAGGCATGGAACTCCATCCCACAAACTGATATCCGACACCTGTACGACACAATGCATGCACGTTTGCATGCTTGCATTCAAAATTCTGGCGGTTACACCGGTTACTAATGTACCAACATTTCACATTTGAAATGGCTCTACCTGTGATCTTGAAACTTTAATCAATTAAATATGTTACCTAGACAAATGTATTGCTGAAATTTCATTACTGTACAATAATTTCTTCTTGGTGTTGGGATTTTTTTTTTTTCCATCAGTGTATTTATGGTCGTATATGACCGTTAAAGATCGGTTGGAAAAATTAAATGCGATCTTTGCGGACAAAATTTAAATTTTCAAAGAACGGCTTTGTATAAAAAAAAAAAAAAAAAAAAATCTTCAAAGACGTCATCCCACGGTGCATTTGTCAATAGACGACTAGAACTTCCACTGTTTGTTGGGCAAAACTGCGCTATAATTGGCTATGTTCCATTATTTGTGGGCTAAATTAAAACTTTTATAGGTTAAATTTAAGAAAATCGTTATTGTGACGTCGAGTGGCGTCAGATAGTCAAGTCGTCAATTGAATAGCTGATTGCAGAAACAAGACATGTCACAAAAACCTAATTTTACAGTCGACATAAAAAACTTTTTTACCAATTTTATCTGAACATAAAATTCTGAAAAAATTACACAGCATTCATATTTCAATCTCTATCACAAATACCACATTTTAATTAAAATTCAATAATTCAAAAATGGTCGCCATGGACGTATGTCCATGAACTGTCCATTTGTGAACTGTGAACATATCCTTTTTCAGAAATCAGTGGTTCAATTACGAAGGTGAGAAGAAAAAAAAAAAAAAGAAAAGAAAAGAAAGACAAGGATAATGCGGTTATTAATTTATAATGTTTTCTTCTGAAAATAACGAAAGACACTTTTCTATGTCTTTGACAGATCAAGATAAAAGTAGTGAAATAACTAATTCTTCATCAAAAGTTAATTCTAGCGCATGTGTGAATTTGAACCAGTCAAGTATGAATTCCTTTTTACCCCAATCCAAAGAACTAAATGTTTCAATGAAAAAGAAACCCGGTATACATTACATATATCATATAAGTTTACATCATTAAATTATGTGTTTTAAATGCGTTAAATTTTCTTTTTTAAAATAGTGCATTTAACAGCATTAATAACATTACTTGCTATGAAGGCATTTCTACACTGTAGTTGTAGTTTTCTTTCTTTCTTTTTCTTTTCTTTTCTTTTTTTTCATATACTTAATTATTTGGCAGTTTGAGATTTGGAGTGATACTGTTTTTTATTTTTTTTTAATATTGAATAATATAGTTTATATATTCTTTGTTACAGGAAACGTACCTGTGTTACTCAATAACTCAATATTATTTGCAATATTCTAATTTTGCATGTGCGTATTCTGTCAGGGTGAACGTTTTGTGTACAATATTTAATCTTTACTATCCCAAATAGTATTTCTGTTTTTAAATCAAAGAAAGTAGGGTTACATTAAGTGAAGAATACTATTTGAAAGTGTTGATATTCAAAAACTAATATCATATGCACTATATACGACATGTGTAATTGTATGTCTCGAAGTCACATTTGAATTAAACAGTAATAGATTACAAAAATAATAGGATATTGGAATATATTACCAAAGGTACAGAGAAAATAATTATTTTCTCCAATCACAGAGAGTTTCTTGCAGCCGGTAATAGTTATTTTTTACAGTGTAACTGTTTATCCCATCTCTAGTAAAATGTGCAAAGAAAAAAGAAGGATGATAAAAACCTTTAAATGACCCGAGAAGGAGGACATAGATGAAAAAAGACAGTCACAAACTGTGTAAAAAAAAACTACCTAAGCCAAACTTCAAATCTTGTAGCAAACATGTTGAATGTCATGCTTTCCCAAAATCTCTTTGAAACTTGAAAGTTGAATAGTTCAACTTTAATCGTTTTATTTATTTTATTTTTATTTATTTATTTATTTATTTTTTTTTTACATGAAAACATGTATAATTGAGGTCACTTGTACAAGAATTTTGTTAATTATAAGCATACTGTAATACCAGGTAAATAATGTAACCAAACAAATGCCATTTACCTTCAAACCTTGGCATATTATTTATAAAAACTAAGCATGTGGGAAACTTGGTCATGAGGTATCAAGTCTCCCATGTCCAAATCTCCCATAATTGGGGACTTTTTCCACTTTTCACATTTAAAACTATTTTTTAAAATATCTTCAATTTTTTGCAACATTAACAAATTATGTGAATGAGATTTGAAAGACAAATAATTTTGGAATCTATTGTGGTTTGAATGGACATTGTAAATTTAAAATTAACTATATCTGAAGAGAAAAACAGAATCTAATCTTCTCCCTTACATATCAAAATGACTTCAATGAAAATTATTCTAAGGATAAAATTTCAAAATATTCACAACATCAGACTTTAATGAGAGTTTTTTCAACAAACAGACCCAAAGTTGTTTCCTGATTAAAATTGGGAAATAGTGGCAAAATTTTATTCACACTATATTAAACTTGAAATAAACTTGCTTGTTAACACTTTCGCGACCGCTGCCATAGATTCACGTCATTTGAAAGTCTGTAACTCCACTAGTGGGCGTTTCTAACGCAATTTGTATGTTATTTATATCTTAAGTATACATCCAATATTCATATTTTTACAACGAAATATACTATGGGTACAAATAATTTGATTAGAAAGAATATAATTATAATATATATCCATTTATAAAAACTTTGTAAAAACAGAAAACTTTGTTCTGAAATATTGTAATGTGGGAGAATAACGCCCACAGGCGGACCTTACTATCAAAAATTCAAAATCATGCGGTCGCGAAAATGTTAACTATTGTAATTTAAAGCCAATCTGCCTTTTTATTAGATTCAGGTTTATCATTCTCTGTCATATTAAATGACTTATTTCAAAATCTAAAATATAATAATAAAAACATTTTCTGAAAGGTATCAATTAAAATTATTAACTCAACAGTCTCATTTACAGCACGCATAGGAATCATAAGTGTAGCGCCGGGGGAAGAGGTTTGGCGGAGGGGGGACTTTTTTGGCATAGATATATATTAAAGACAATTAATAAATAATACGTAGAATTAAAAGGGAAAATTATGCAAATAAATAAATACTTTTAGTTTCAGTTCTCTCTCTCTCTCTCTCTCTCTTTTTTTTTTTTTTAAATTATTTATAGGATCAATTAATAAAATGGATAGTATGTGTACTAAAAAAAAAAAAAGAAAAAGAAAAGAAAAGAAAGCTTGATTTGGTGTTTGAGATTTTTAGTTTAAATCTGTGCAGCCGGAGCAGGTTTAATGCGTTGTGTTCAAACTTTACCTTGCTTAGTAACAAGAATCATTTACATTAGAAATTCTTATCTAAAATATTGAAATTTCTTTCTTTCTTTTTTTTTTTACAATATAATCAAAATATATCCTTTACTTAGTAGAATCCGTGCCTCCAAGCACTAATTTAGGCCAGTGCACTCTCTTACCACTATCTTTTAATTGTAAATTTTATTTTATTGCAGGCATTCTCTATTTAAATAAGATTATTGTTATTATTATTATTATTATTATTTTAAGAGTGGTAGCTTAGAAAATTAATATTACAATTTTTTTTTTATAACAATCATTTAATTCTTTAAATGGAGAATTTCTGTCTAAAGTATTCCATCATAATTAAATTCTGTCTGTGTTTTCCAATCCCTAAAAGACATTTAATTAACATCAAAATTTTGATTGTTAGTTAATATTTTTAATTTTAATACTTGACTTCAATATTTTTCTGCAATGCAAAAAAGTCTGAATTTTATTTCACAATATATTTCTTAAAAATCTTTGTGTTTCAACTTCAGTTTTGGTATTTAGTTCGGTATTTTTGGTATTTAGCATTGGATGGATGGTTGGGTTTTACGTCGCACTAGTGCTGCGCAGATGGGCAATTGGCGACGGTCTGGGACACCCCCCCCCCTAGAGGTGGTCCGGAGACATGCCATCACAATTTTGATCCTCCACGGAAGGGATGGCTCTCCTGCTTCGGTGACCCCCAGAGGTATAATTTTTTATGGGAACATGGAGGACATTGCGGCCATGATAGATTTTACGTGCACCAGCCACCATTAGTGTACACGACGGTCTTTGGTCGGCTCGAGTACCGAACCCGCAATCGTCCAATTACGAGGCCGGCGCTCTACCGACTGGGCTACCGCGGCCCTTTTGGTATTTAGCTTTGAGACCTATAGTTACAATGACTTTCGACTTGAATGATCCATACTACATTAATTCACTTCTTGTAAATATATGAGGCCTTCACAAGCCTTCTATGACTTGCCCGGGATTTAAACATGGGCCCTTTTGGTTCCGGCGTCAGTGCCCCGTCCGGTCGATCGCATAGTTGCCAACATTTTAATTTATTCCGGAGCATTTTTAGCCTCGCCTCTAATTCGTACCACTTTATTTTTAGAGTTTTTTTTCTCCAGTATGTAATTAGAATAAAATAAGAAAATTTTCTCTTAAAAAAAGTGGTATGGAATAAAAGCGGGGCTAAAAATGCTCCGGAATAAATTAAAATATTGGCATCTCTGCGATCGTAGGAGTGGGAGCTTTAATTCTTTTGTTTATCAATATATAGTGAATGAATATAGTTGGAAAATGTTTATAATGTACTCGAACCACATGAATATAATATATCTTTTCATTCCAAGAGTCCTTAAGACTTCCTCTTTGACAAAATTTAAATAGTAGCTACACTTCAAAAAGAAAAAGCTAGTTCGCTTAAATGGATTCCGCTCAATATTCCATGGTATATCTGTTCTCAGAATTTCCTACTATTCGAATCACTATTTGAAAGGACTTTCAGCTTAAAAAAAAAAAAAAAATTGCATGTATAGTACATACAAGAATGCATTTTATTTTTTTTTACATGGCATAGTTGCCAATATTTTAATTTATTCAGGAGCATTTTTAGCCTCGCCTCTAATTCGTACCACTTTATTTTTAGAGTATTTTTCTCCAGTATATAATTAGAATAAAATAAGAAAAATTTTCTCTTAAAAAAAAGTGGTATGGAATAAAGGCGGGGCTAAAAGTGCTCCGGAATTAAAATGTTGGCATCTCTGACAGTCTCATTTCATTGGTATTTATTGTATCAGAAATTCAAGAACATATCTTTCCTCTTCTTCTTCTTCTTTTTTTTTTTTTTTTTTTTTTTCGAGAAAAAAGAAGTTGCAAGTGTCAGATCTGTAGATTAGAGTATATGAGGAAGCAATTCGTAATTCGTAAAATTTAAATAGTAGCTACACTTCAAAAAGAAAAAGCTAGTTCGCTTAAATGGATTCCGCTAATTATTCCATGGTATATCTGTTCTCAGAATTTCCTACTATTCGAATCACTATTTTAAAGGACTTTCAGCTTAAAAAAAAAAAAAAAAAAAAAAAAAAAAATACATGTATAGTACATACCAGAATGCATTTTATTTTTTTTACATGGCATAGTTGCCAACATTTTAATTTATTCAGGAGCATTTTTAGCCTCATCTCTAATTCGTACCACTTTATTTTTAGAGTATTTTTCTCCAGTATATAATTGGAATAAAATAAGAAAAATTTTCTCTTAAAAAAAAGTGGTATGGAATAAAGGCGGGGTTAAAAGTGCTCCGGAATTAAAATGTTGGTATCTCTGGCAGTCTCATTTCATTGGTATTTATTGTATCAGAAATTCAAGAACATATCTATTCCTCTTCTTCTTCTTTTTTTTTTTTTTTTTTTTTTTTTTTTTTTTTCGAGAAAAAAGAAGTTTCAAGTGTCAGATCTGTAGATTAGAGTATATGAGGAAGCAATTCGTACTTCAATTTCCCCAAAGTAGTCGTTGTGAAATGAAACAGTGCTTTTTATCTTAAACAAATAAGGCCATTTTTTATTAAATTTTACTTTAAAACGATATCATAGACCAGCATATTACTGTCTAGTTCAGGGCACATTCACCAAGAGACATTGTTTAAGCTGCTCTTTCTTTCCTGGGATGTAGTATGTGTTACCTTTAAGTTTAAGAAACCTTTTAGATTGTCTACAATATCGCTGTAATCGAAACCTCGAGAAGGATTACAGAAAGCTTAGACGAATTGCAAGATATTGTTTATATTGTGGCATTTTTGATTTTGCTATTACTGTGCCAAAGCATCGATAATTTTGAAATCAATAAAAGAACTAAGCAAAGAAGATGTAAAATGGAAAGTGTGCACACCTATCGTATGCAGCCCCCATGGCGACTTCAAATATTTTTTGACGTTTTGGCGATAAATTGAAATGGCTATCGCAATTGCGTAAGTAAAGACCTTCGTGAGAAACGTCTGAGCTACTTCGGGGCAAAAATATAAAATTTTGCCAAAGGGGTCCGATACTGAAGCTGTTCCATACAAATAGAAAGAAAGAAAGAAAAAAAATATATACAGTTTTATGCTATTCACAAAAATAAATAAATAATAATAATAATATCCAAATTATAACTGTTTAATAATTACAAGATAAAAAGAACTTTTTATAAACCATGTTTTTAAATTTTCTGTTGAATCATATAAACTTGACAATTCTAAGTATTAATAAATACTTAAAAAAAAAAAAAAAAAAAAAAAAAAAAAAATTGATGAATTATTCCATCAACTTGAAAGAAAATGATCAAATGCGTAATAAAGAGAGCAATTATAAGAAATTTTCAAACATTTATTAATTATGAATTCAACTCTGCTTAAAGATGGTTAAAAGTATTAAAATAATGCATTGTCATCGTGTTCTGAGCTATTCTAAAAGTTTCAAATGTCTAGCTAGTCGGGAAGTCAGTTAAAAATCGATTGCAAGATTTGTACTGGACAAACAAATAAACAAGTAAGCGAGTTAATAAAAACATGGTAAAATTAAGGTGAGCTACATGTAAAGTACACTGAGGGGGAAAAAATGTATATATATATATATATATATATATATATATATATATATATACCGCTTTCATCTAGAACGAATAAGAGGTCATTTTCTAAGTCCATAAACTAGAAATATAGATTTCCGAGCTATGCGTATAAGGCACGCCAATAAGCTGAATAGACGAAATGATCGAGAATTTCTAGTCTATACATTTCTGGATGTGAAACAATATTCTGAATCCTTTGTATTACGAGAAATTCTCGCTTGATTTTCTAGAATTGGGTCATACACCAAGATTATAGTTGCTAAAACTCGTCTCTTGTACTCTCATTCATTTGCAGATATTTTTAAATAAGTTTGACCTCGATAATATAGGCAAACGTTCTAGAACTCTAATAAGGGTTTCTAGAACTCGCTTTCAAAGGGGACTAGAATTTATAAGGATGACATGGAACTATTTTTTCTAGAGCCACAATTTAGATTCTAGATGTCAGAATTTTTTTTCAGTGTATCAATAAAAACAAAAAAAAATTACTTTACTGTCGAAAAGAAAAGTACTTAATTAAATAAAAATTTCATGCTAATACCAAATATCCATATGAAAATATTTATTTACACACGAATTCCTGATTAATAAGTGTACCAATTTCCGTAGCGTAGCTTTCATTTTAATTTTTTTTTTTTTTTATTCACTCGAAATTAAAAATATTTTATGTCGGAAAAAAATAAACGTGTTTTTAGTGTTGCCAGATGATTTTTTTTTTTTTTTTTTTAACACCCACTTTTAAATTTTAATTGTAACAGTTGCCTAATCACTTCGAAGATTAATCATTTATTATGTATATCAAATATAATTTCTGGCAACAGTGCTTGTTGCTTGCATTTTATTTATTTATTTTGGTGTCAAATATTTATTTCTTTTTAACTATTTTAAAGTTAAAATGAGGTTTTCATTTAATATCTTTTGAACTAATTGTCTGATTGAACTAAAAAAAATACAGCTTTAGCTAGATCTTGTCCTCATTAATAAGTGTATCATGTACCACTTTTCCTAGCGATTGGTTCAACGGTGTAGCTTTGTATAGTGAACTAAAAATTTAGACATACAGACTTTCAGCTCTCTCTGTATATATAGATAACTGAATAATGCCGTGATTTATGATCTTAAAAAAGAGTTATTTAACTCTTATTGGCAGATTTTTTGATTGAAAAGCTTTTTTAAAAGTTAAAAAGAATCTACTTTAATTCAGCTACTGTGTTGGTGCCCCGCGCCGCTTCTTTACTATTCTAGTGCCCTTAAGTGGTCATCTAATTTTTAAAATCAGATTTGATTCTGTGTATTTTCAAAAGAATTCAAATTTTTAATTTCTGTGAAATAACTTTTATTGGGAAATATAATATTAAATGAACTAATGGAGGTAAATTATTCCTCTGTCTACGTGAATGAACCATAAACGACAGGCGAAAATGTGTGATGGCGCCATCTGTTTCTCCCAAGCAGAATTCTAAGCTGCCTTTAAACCAAAATCAAATCACGTAATTGTACGGGGGGGGGATGTTTTAATAAAATGTATTTATGGTATATCATATAATTTTAAATTTTAATAAAATTATCTGGTGTGTCACTGTCACACACTATAGATTGCATATTAAGTCGTAAGATCAATAAGATAATAATTAATCTAGATAAGATAATATTTAATCTAGAAAATATAGATAAGATAATATTTAATAAGATAGGATAGATAATAGATAAGATAATATTTAATAAGATAATATTTAATCTAGATAAAAAATAATTTAAAATAGGTTTAGGAACAGTTTTATTAGGCATATAATTCCGTGTGAGGGGGTGTCTAGAGCCCCCTCAACCCCCCATCCCCCGCCCCCGTTTGAAAGGCTGTTATCAATTTTCTTTGAAATTGCTAATCGTGATAAAATTTTTGTAGTGGAAATCTAATACGAACTTTAAAATACCAAATTTGAATTTCCTGCAGTTATTTGTTTTTAAGTTATACTGATAACAAAGATTCATACAGATCATCCGCTAGAAATTTGACTTTCATTTCAGGGAATCTCAAAACGTGATATTATACAAAAAAAAAAAAAAAAAAAAACACAGTTGTAAATAGAACTTCAAAAAAATACTTTGTTTCAGTATGGGTACGAAAAATTAATTTTCCTTCCTGAGAAGTGATCATCGACATTCTAAAATGTAGCAAAGGACTTCCATCAATTACATTCAATAGAAAAGAACGTTTAGCTTGAATTTGGGTTTTAGCCCTGTATATTTTCTATAAACTATATGCACATCACATTGTGTAAACACTATAATTTTCAGCGTATAATCCTCAGGTAAGACATGCCATTTCTCCACCAGACATTTTATTTAACAGAAAAATCTGCATTCTTTCGAAGAAACGCCCCGAACAGATATAATTCCATCTGTCAAATATAATTTCTGGTGCAAAACTGACTTGTCGGATATGCGGATTATATGCCGAAAACTGCGGTAAATTTACTCTTATATAAATAATAGTATAGTTTTAAAAAATTAAAGAACACGCTTTTATAGAAATGTGAACTAAAAAACACAAAATATCTATCTTAGTATTAAAATGCAGGGTAAGAAAAAATCGTCTGAGTGACACACTATAATATTTACATACATTTAAATCTTTAATTAAATAATTTAGAATTAAACAAAAACCATTTTTAAAAAAATCTCCCCTGACTGGGATCGAACGCTAGACCTTTAGGTTCGTAGCGCGGAGCTATACCTCAAAGCCACGGTGTTCACGTAAGAAAAGTCTTTTTTTACAGTATAAATTTTTTGTTTGCTCCCAGAGCGGTTACAAACATACATATATACAGGTGAAGCTAATAAAAGCGTGTTAAAAACACCTAATATAAAATGAAATACACTTTCAGCTTCCAGCAATTTCCAAGTATGACCCAAATATATCGAAATACTTTAGGTAGCCCTGTAAATGAGTGACGAATGATATTCATACCATAATCTAAAAAAAAAAAAAAAAAAAAAAAAAAAAATTAATTAAAATTTTTTTATGCATGTAAAGAAAATTATGATCATTTTATTTTGTTTAGGACAGCTTATAAATGTTACACTGTACTTACCAGAAATTTCTACCATAGACGTAACCTATTTGAATTCTCTTGGATGGTCTTCTGTACACGAACCATTCACTTGATCTCATCGAAAAGTTTATACATTATACATACATTTGTAGGTCTTTTAACAAACCATTATTCAAAGAATGGATAGTTTCTTTTTTAGCTAAATTCTCTATGGGCGTTGGGCGATAAATAATTTTCATATCGTACATTATAATTGATGAATTTAAAAACAAATAGAATTTAAAGTACCACTGTGGCATATTTATACTAAGGGTATTTATTTTTAACTTTAGAAGTTGGGCCTTTCTTTTCATACCATGCAGGAAAAAATTACGAAAGTTGGGAATTCTTTTAATGTTTTTATATGTTTTTAGAATTACGTTTTTAGAGCGAAGAGGTGTGGCCTAGTATGTGATTTGTTTTGATTAATCATCTCTTTCTTTGGTGATTATGATATGCATAAACCACACTTGCCAACATCCTAATTAATATTCCGTATTGTTCTTAGTCCCGCCCTTGTTTTCACACCATTAAATTTTTAGAGTAATATACTACAAATGCAATTACAATTAAATAAAAAGAAAAATATTCTAAAAAAATACTGGTGTGAAAAAGAAGGCGGGGTTAACAATACTGCAGAGTATTAATTAGTATGTTGGCAAGAATGATAAACATACTGAGTAAAATAAATAAATAAAAATCACTGGATCCGGCTAATTCCATGTACTTATATCTGTAAGACATATAAAATTCTTATGTTTTTTTTTTTTTTTTTTTTTTTTATAATTTTTAATAATATTTATTTATTTTCAGACTTATAAATGTATTTAAATTATTCCATCTCAATTTATTAAAATAAAATTTAGAAGTAATTCATCTTGCTGTAAATCGATTATAATGTGCTGGCGAGGGAGGAGTTTTTCTATGAGCTAGGTGGTGAAATATGTACAATTAAGAGCTGATAGTACTTAGTAACTCGTATTTTTATGGAAAAGATCATTGTAGAAATGTAGAATATATAAATAATTAGGGGGGTACAATGGAAACCAAAACTACTTCTGACTGAAACAGTTAACAGTAAATGCTATAAAATTTAGCAATATTTAAACTTATTTTATACTCATATTTGGATTAAATGATTATTTAAAAAAAACCTTCTCTGATTTTTAGTATTGAGTATGATGTACTGAACTTAAATTTAATGTTTGCGAAATGTGTCAATTCTCTCTTTCTTTAATTATTTTTTATGCTTGTTTTACAATTTAATGTCGTTGAAAAGAAAAAAAAAATCAATTAAAGATTTTTGTTGAACTATTTTTGCTTATAATTATTAATCAATAGCTAATTTAAAATGTACCTTAGATATAAAAAAACAAAAGAAATCTGTGCAATGTGTATAATTTAAAAGATATTATCCTTTTTTATGCGTTCAATTTAGAATGGTAAAGTATGTAAATATATTAAACGTTGAACATATGATATTTAATGATTTATTTCTGAATTTAAAAAAAAAAAAATAATAATATAATAAAAGTTTCAATTTTTAAAGCACAACATGGCAGAGTTTAGTGTTGTTTCTACAAAACTAGAAATATTACATAAATTAATTTTATTTATATGAAAATTCTGCAAATTAATCATTATTATTATTATTGTTATAAGTCTCATTAATGACGAATTACGATATATGGATCGAAGATTATTTTTATTTTTTAATTTAAATTTTTTTTAATTTAATCTCTGTACTTACAGGGGTCCATACCTGCCAACATTCTAATTAATATTCTGTAGTACTGTTAGCACCCACCTTTTTTTCACGCCAGTCGGAAGAAGGGGTGCGTCAAATAATGCTACGGAATATTAAATAGAATGTTGGCAGGTATCGGGGTGCAGCGCCCTACTTCTTTCACACCATTTTTTTATAATATTTCTTTCTTTGTTTAATTGTAGATGTTTGGTATAGTGTTGTGATTAAATAAAGAGAAAAATATTATAAATGAGTAGTGGAATGAAAAATGTAGGACGCTATGACCCCTATACTTATATAAACCGCAAAGTTACATAGCTCCAAACTTTTTCATTTTTAAATCAGATTTAACACCACTATGCTTTAAAAGGAATATATCACATATATTTTCGACGATTAAGTAAGCTGAAAATAATTATAAAAACTTTTAGGTAATACACTCCTTCTCATGTTTATGAGGACACTTTATATTCTGAAATAACTAATGCAAAAATAATGTGAACAAGATTATACTAAGTGCACTTAAAATATCTAGTATTCCAAAAACTAAAACTGCTATAATTTTTTTTTAATATGAAACAAAATCAATAAAAAATAATGCAAAATATTTTTTTCTCCACGTTTTTAGATGTTCATAATTATAGGGTTAATTTAAGATTTTTTAGTTTTATTTAACTTACTACCGGATAAATTACAGTTGACATGTGAATTCGTTAACTACTGGACTAGATAAATTCATATATAAGCCTTCAATTTTTCTTGGGCGGACATTACTGATAATTCCTCGAAAAAAATAAAGAACGTTCATGTAGTGAAGTATGAGAAATGTGTTTTTTAAGTGGAAGGATAATTTCAATCTGCCGAATTTCTAATGAAATTCGAAGATCTAAAATTGCTGAAGGAAATATGATCAAACGTTGAACTGCTGGTTTGATAAGCGAGAGATCTGATGCAAAATCATAGTTGTTTTACAGAGATAGAAGACTCATAATTCCTCTTACTGTTCTACTCAAAATGACTGTTGCTGAATTTGCGCGTAACTTTTAACGAAAGATTGGGATCCACATTTATGTATGTTTAAAATAATTAATATACTGTAATATGCTACCATGTCCAGGAAAGCTGCTCAGGAATTGAAAATGAATTCCTCATAGACATACGGTAAATAATGTATGTTTTAAAGTTAAATATTCATCGTTTGTGTTTTGCATATTTACACGTTTTGAGGCTTCCTGATTACCGAAGTCAAGTTTTTTAGCGTTTGATCTTTGTCTGTGTCTGTTAGAGTAAATTAAAAACAAATAATTTCAGGCGATTCAAATGTTGTATTTTGAAGTTAATACTTTTGTTACTAGAAAAGTTTGATCAAGATTGATAAGTTTCAAATAATGTCGCGTGTGAAAGTTGTCTGAATAGTTTTAAATGAACTTTTGAATTTAATAACAGATTTGAATTCTACACTGCTCAAAAAAATTATGGGAGCACATCGTTTTAACGAAATTACGGAAATACTTATGTTGATAACTAATATCAAATGAAACATTCATAATTTAAAGTGCGTCAGAAAACAGAAGAAGAAAACTTTATATGCAAAACAGCGTTCATGTCAAAAACCAGAAAAAGAATATAAGTGCCGAGATCGTGATTTCGCAGTAGCTTCTTTTCCTCACTGTCTCAGTGTTGAAATTCAACCGTTCGGCTTTTGTTTTGAAAAAAAGTGAGTTAAAAATGTCACCATAACGTGGTTTACCGGAATGCATGGCTTAGCGTAATTATCAGAGTTCTGTACATCTGGCAACACTACTCTACTAAAACGACAGCGCTCGACCTGCAGTGCAGGGGGCACTGGCTTTATTAACAGTCTTTTAATCAATCTGCTTGTGCACTTCAGCACCTGAGAAATATTTTTTATTTACATTTTACATGTCGCATTTACTGGTGTGAGTCTTTTTTCAATTTTCACTTGTTTGAGAGCTAACTTTAGTGCATTTTTAGTCATGTAATTGCGTATTATTTACTAGTAAATAAATAAATAATAATAAATTTACGCTGTCATCGGTGTTTAGCATCTGTTTTACATGTAGAAAATAAGAAAAGTGTCATATTTTAATTTTAAATTTTTATCTAACTAAATAATCCCTACGACAGGAACCCTAACAGGAATTTTTAAGAAATCTCCCCTTACGCCAAAATCACATCTGAATAGAGCAGGCGCATGTTTATAAACAAACGACGCTATTCTGCAACTTTTGCGCATGTAGGCAAAATATCTGCCTTTCCATTGGTGCTTTATCCCACCTTTTGCCTACGTTCTAAAGTACGTGCGGAATCATCTGTCGCAGTGACGTCACGTGCGCCTGCTCTATACCCCTACTGAAGGGTGAAGTTCTTTACATATGGCAACACTACTCTACAGTGTTGCCATATAAAAATTTAAATTCTCCCTACTAAATGAAGAAAAAATCCCTACATTCCCCACTTTAAAATATTTTTACCCTACAAAATACCTTACGATTCAAAATAATTAATAGAAATTATATAAAGTCATATTATTATTATTATTTTAATATTTTCTAGCATTAAAAAATAAATAATTAAATAAAAAAAGATCGGTTCTTATTAATATACACATAAGTTGATTGTTGAAACAAACGAATAAATAAAAACAAGTACCTAATTTATGTACAGTCACCCAAAAAAAAAACGCCACCCCCCCACCTAACTTTGCCGTAAATTATCGTAGAAACATGCGACTGGTACCAATCAGTGTGTAATAACGTCTAGTTTATAATGTTATAGTTAGATTTTACTTAGGGGGGCGTCTACATATTAAAACTGACATCAACTTCATTTTTTTCAATGGTAACCCCCATTTTTTATAATTTATTTGAATTCTTTGGATCAAATCATCACGGAAAATGGTATAGTTTATATATTTCGCTCAATTTTTCATAGAGTTATAAGCTGTCAAAGTTTGGGGGTGCTAATGTTAAATGAATGTGACAAACATTAAATCATATCTTCCGAAATAATTATGATATTTAAATTCTGTTTTTTTTATTCGTTAGAATGAAGTAACCCAAACATATTCCATGCAAATTTTTGCTAAAAAAACATTTTTTGAATTATGAAAATTATTAATAAATTCATATTTGAAAAAATTATGAATTATGACCTATGTTAATTTTTGCACGAATAGAACGGGCATCATCAAAAACATAGGTTTCCAAAGGGTATTGCAGGATAAGCATATGAAAACTGCACCAGCGTCGAATGAAGAGTTCTTGCCTGCTATTTATTGTTCTTTATCTGAAACATCTTTTGCACACAATTTTAGACTTCTACCCTCAACGATTAGGGAGTAATGGGGGTGGCAACCTAAAACGTCAAATTTAATTTTAAAAAAAACTATTCAAGATATCTTAACGAGGTTGAAACTATTTATAAATGTTTATGAAGTACATAATATATATTTTTATCAGAATTTTCACTCGAATTTAAACGGTAGAAAATGATAAGTATATTTTTGATGGGCGATTTTTTATACTTTCCACCAAAGTGACACCTACCAAAAAAATACAGTTTATTTGTTTATTAGTTAGCTATTACATATAAAAATTACAGAAGGGTCAAATTGGTAGAAAGTAGTGAAAAAAATAATAATCACTTAATAATAATACCAATGATATTATATTTATTTTTAAAAACTACTTAATATCAATAAATAAACAATGAAAGCAAATATAAAAATGCTCTATTAACATTCGTTATTAAAACGTAACAATTAGCAATTATAATAAAAAAAATTATATTTATTTATTATCAGGGATCTTACATCTCGCCCTTTTTTCAAGACACTTTTAAGGATGAGAAATTTCCGTAATTTTTGCTACCTTTATTTTTACACAATAGTCTCTATCCTGTTTAATCACGTCACAACACTTCAAAAATACTGATATAAAAATTCCTATATGAAAATAGCATAGATGGCAAAATTTTATTTATTCCGGAGTATTTTTTAGCCCCGCCTTTTTTACCTACCACTTATTTTTTAAGGATAAAATTGCCTGATTTTATGGAAGTTCAGAGCTGCCAACCTAATCCGGCAAATTGTTAGTACCGCCCCTTTTTCTACACCACTCATATTTTAGAGTATTTTTCTACTTAATTCATCATAGATACATTTGAAGAGAATTGCTCTAAAAATTAAGTGGTGTAGAAAAAAGGGCGTTTTTCAATGGGCGTTAACAATTTGCCGGATTAGATTGGCAGCTCTGGAAGTTATATATTCCCTAAAATTTTTCTATAAATAAAGGCGGGGCTAAAAGTACTCCGGAATAAATCAAAATATTGGCATCTATGAAAATAGCAGTAGCAAAAAAAAAAAAAAAAAAAAAGGCGGGTGTTTTCCCCATCTCCGAACGTGTAAAAGGAGGCATGGAATATGAGCCATTTTATTAGCTGTAAATATAGCTGCCAACATTTTTATTTTAATTCGTAACATTGTTACGTAATTACTGATATAGTTACAGAATGAATTAGAAGTCTCTCAGTTTTTAAATCCTTTTGCGCTTACTTCAATATATAAGTTGTAACAACTTTGCTAGAGAATGAACCCCTTGACATACAAGACAGAATTTTATACTTCTGAAAAGTACTATTTAATTTAGCTAAAGTATATTTATAAGTTTTTCCGTACTTTTAAATAATAATACTTTTATAAAGGTCTACCAATTCATTTATTCTACATGCATAATGTTTTATTCATTTATTTATTTATTTACGAGTGTGATTTTTATAAATCATCTACTATTGTTAAACGTAATCAGGTACAACTGACCTAACATCCTTTATAAATCTTTCACATAGCTCCGCCCATCAAAAATGACATAGTTCGTACAGTCCTTGAAACTTCTTAATTTTCTGCACCACTATTAATATTTAGCAATTTTTTATATTTAAAATGTCTTAAAATTTAAAAGGAAATCTATTCCATAAAAAAACTTGTGGTAGAATTCTTGAAAAAAGGCGTGGCCATTATGAACTATGAATGGAGAAACAGCTCTTGACAGATGCATGAAAAAAGGCGGCGCTAAAAATACCCAGGAATAAATTAAAATGTTGGCATCTATGCTATTTTCATACAGAAATCTTTATATCAGTATTTTCATAGTAATATGTCGTGATTAAAGGGGATAGAGACTAGTGTATAAAATAAAGGTAGCAAAAAGTAGAAAAATTTCTCATCCGTAAAAGTGTCTTGAAAAGAAAGTTTAGATGATCCCTGATAACAATTAAATAGAATATTTTTTTTTATTATTATTATTGCTAATTGGTACATTTTAATAACAAATGTTAAAAGAGCATTTTTATATTTGCTTGCCTTGTTTATTTATTATTACAAAATAGTTTTAAAAATAAATATTATATCATTGGTATTACTACAAGGGTGCAAGAGTTTCCGTCTGAACACGGAAAACCTATACCAGCGTACTTTTATCAATAATTTATATCATACATGTGATTTAATTTATTGCGATTGATAATGATAAAAGTTATTGATAACGAGTGCTGGTGTCAGTCTTTTATTTTGAACGTGAAACACTTGCACACAAGTATTATTGTTATGTGATTATTATTTTTTTTTTTCACTACGTTCTACCAATTTGACCCTTCTGTAATTTTTATATATAATAGCTAACTAATAAACAAATAAACTGTATTTTTTTGGTAGGTGTCACTTTGGTGGAAAGTATAAAAAATCGTCCATCAAAAATATACTTATCATTTTCTACCGTTGAAAATCGAGTGAAAATTCTGAAAAAAATATATATTATGTACTTTATAAATATTTATAAATAGTTCCAACCTCGTTAAGATATCTTGAATAGTTTTCTTTTAAATTAAATTTAACGTTTTAGATTGCCACCCCCATTACTCCCTAATCGTTGAGGGTAGAAGTCTAAAATTGTGTGCAAAAGATGTTTCAGAAAAAGAACAATAAATAGAAGGCAAGAACTCTTCATTCGACGCTGGTGCAGTTTTCATATGCTTATCCTGCAATACCCTTTACAGCTTGTTCCTAACATTATTTTTTGAGTTACAGTGATATTTCACTTTTTATTCCTGTTAGGGGGCCGTCACTTGTTATAATCTATATCCTCTATAAGTAAATGTTTGTATATAATTTGACGGAAAACTATTTTAATTTACCTTTATGTTATTTTTATTGTTTCCTAAGCAATATTTCGATGTTTATTATACAAATTGGCATATTTTTGTAAAGTTATCACAATGTAGGCGAGGGATTGTGAAAGAATTTCAAAAGAAAAGAAGCCCCGCCTCTGATTCGCTGAAACACTATTTAAAAAAAAAGACAAATTTGCATATTCCTATTTGACTCTATATGTGACGCTAGTATGCATAAATCACAATGGTATTTACTACATCGATTATTGAAGACAAAACTTAAATGATTTAATTACAAATATGCAAAATTATTTTGCTTTATATTATAAAGTTTTAGAAAATTTGTGAAAAGGCGTGGCTATTTACATTTAGCCTTGATATGGAAGATATGTTGCTGTTTCTCGATGCTGCGAACTTTACAAAATATATTTGTGTTAATATACTATACAGATAGAAGAATAATTATATAATATCAACAAATCTTCTTTAATCAATATGTTTATATACATTACTGTATGGAAATGTTTATATATGAATATTGTATTTATTTTTAATGTGAGATATAAACACAAAATACTAAAAAAAAAAGAAGAAAATGTGTTATAAATTTTTATAAATCAAGCAAAATATATATGCATACTTGCCAACCTAACCCGTAACATTGTTAGTTCCCGCCCTTGTGTGTACACAATTTAATTTTTAGAGTAATTAACTTCAAATACATTTACGATTAACTCATTGAGCGCCAAGCGAATTCTTATGGAAATCCCATTCAGGCGACACGTGCTGCTTAGAAGCGTGTTATGTTTATCGAGTTTCAATAAACCCCATTAAACCTTAACGATATAATCCTATAAAAATCCTATTAAAAAAAAAAAAAAAAAAAAAAAAAAAAAAAAACATGAAGTAAATTTTAAATAAATTGTCAGTAATTACTTAAAACTATGTAAGTTCTGTAGTTTTATATCATATTTTACACTGCCGGCTGACTTAGCCAAATGGAAAGATCAGTGTCAGCCACCGATGGCTGACATGGCTCTAAAAAGACTGATGTGAAAAAAATGTACGGAAAGGGGCGGGACCAGTAATTTTCCGGGATAGGTTGACAAGAATGTATAGACATAGAGCAATGCCAGAAAATGTTCTTTATTTTTCATGAACCAGATGAATGGTATTTTTTTTTCTGAATAGTCTATGTATTAAATATAATGCTGCTTTAAATACCCTTTAAATGAAAAGTTTTATTACATAAAGTAATTTTCTGGCACTCTACAGCTCCCAAATGACACACAATACAAAACCCCGCCTTTTTCCAGTGTTTAAAGGGTATTAACGTTTAATATGCTTTATATTCGTTTTGATCTTTCTTTCTCCTACTTATCTTCTTCTTTTTTCCTTAAAAAAAAAAAAAAAAAAAAAGAGTTATGTAACATTTTGACCTTTTCAAGTGAAGATTTAGATTAAGGGTAGTCAGCCTTTCTACACCCACCGTCCACTTCGGTATCTGTGTTAAAGTGTAGAATTTTAGAACATCCCATTAAGTAGTAGGATTTATTATTTTACATATTAATTTGTTACACATTATAAAATATAAAAGCAAAAGAATATCGTGGCGATTTATGTAAACGTTTTTAATAATGTCATGAAAAAAAAATAATAATAATTAATTAAAAAAATAAATAAATATAAATAAAAAAATCTGTTTTAATATTTTAAAAAAGTCAATTAAAGAAAATGAAAGTACTGCAGTATCAGAACAAACTCCCATTGTCACTGTGAAACGGCCGTGGGAACCAGGTTGAGTGCCGCCGTTTCAGACAATTATACGGCAGCTTGAGTTAAAATAATTTTGAATTTTCAAACAAATTTAAAACCATTCATCTTTTTTTTTTTTCTTTTGATTCAAGCTATTTAATTTTCTTCGTATGAAGTGAACTATCTGATGGTTTAATCAATAGAAACCAATAAAAATCTTTTAATTCATAAACTAACTCAGAAAGTTCTGTGAATTAGTCATTTTTTTTATTTTATAATTAACATTTCTGAAATTTTTTTCCGGTGTGAAACTTAATAAATAATGTATACTGGGTGGTAGATCGTGATTTATATTTTCTAAATGTATAGACGGACCCCTAATACATTTTCACGTGTAACTCTATTTAAAATTAATTTAAGGTATATAAATAGGTATGTTTTTCGAACTGCCTTGATCTCAGAAATCTGAATATGAAGTCAAAAATAGGGGTTGCCATTGAAGAAAATGAAGTTAATGCCAGTTTTAATATGTAGACGACCCCTTAGGCAAAATTTAACTATACCGTTATAAACTAGACATTATTACAAATCGATTGGTACCAGTTAAATGTTTCTACAATAATTTACGGCGAAATTAGGTGCGGGGGTGGCGTTTTTTTTTTGGGTGACTGTACATTCGTGAAAACACAGTAAATAAAATGGACTATGTTTCTATAATTTGTCTAAATTTAATACTGTTAGATCTGTATCATGGGCGTAGCCAGCATCCGATTTAGGGGGGTGCAAAAATTTTCAGGCCCAAAGTTGTATGTAAAAAAACTTTTTTGTCGACAATAGAGAAATAGTTGTTATTGGTAATGGTAATCATTATGTTATGGCGTGTGTATAAGTTTGGGTTTGACAGAAGGTTTTTCTAAAAATACCCATTTTTTAACATCCCTGACCCCTCCTCCTCCCCAAAAAAGCAGATGTTTTAAGTTTGCAGCTTGTGTTTGTCTGTCTGAGCCACAGTAGCTTCCAAATGAATAGACCGATTTCAATATATACAGTAGGTGCCGCTTAATGTGATCGCGGATAATGTTATCATTCGTTTAATGTTATCAGAATCGCGCAGTCCCGAACGCTTGCATATTAACACATGATAAAAAAATCGGTTTTTGTAATCAGCGTCGTTTATTGTTATCACTTTCAAGTACCATTTTCGATTTTTTTTTTTTTTTTTTTTTTTTCATTCAGTCAACAAAAATTGCAAACTATAAAATTAAAGGGAGAATCCCCAAAATAATAGCAGTCCTCTCTGAATTTGTTCTCTCTGCCCATTTGCACTTATAATCCAAGCATTTTAGCTATGGAAAGAAAATGCATTAATTTAACTCTTAACGATAAAATTGACATTTTGAAACTCTTTGATGATTTACCCAAGATGAGTCAGAGAAATACTGCTGCTGTACTAAAAATCTCTCAGCTATTACTCTGTAAAATGTTAAAGAATCGCGACGAGATGAACGCAGTAAAGCGAAGATGAACGCAAATTCGAACTGTAAAAGAAGACGTACTGGAAAAGATAGAAAAGACGAACCTGCTTTGAAACTGTGGCTTGCCAATGTTAGGCTAAATGGTGCGTGCATAAACGGTCCTTTAATGTGGGAGAAAGCTGAAGATCTTGCTTCTAAAATGGGCAAAGGAAATTTCGTCGCAACAGACGGGCGGTTTATTCGCTGGTTGGAAAGAGAGAATATTGTGTTCAAACGCACCCATGGAGAAGGGAAAGATGCTGATTTTTCAGCTGCAGAAAAATAGATTTCCGTGGAATGGGCGAAAATAATCGCTCATTATTCATGCAACAGCATCTACAATGCTGATGAAACAGCACTTTATTTTCGTGACTTGCCAGAACACATGTATCTGTTCAATGTCGTGGGATAGAGTGCCCGAGGAAACAATTAAGAACTGTTAAGAATCGTTAAAGCTGATGAAGTTATGAACATACCAGAATTTGACGAAACAGTACTCATACTATCAAACATGACTAAAAATGACTTGGCAGAATAGATGTCTATAGATGAGAACGCCCAAGTGATTACAACGGTGACTCATGAAGATGTATGCCGAGCTGCATCTTGTTCTATAAAAAAAAAAGACGATGAAGAAGCATCAGATGAAGATTATGACGATGATGAAAATATTTTTGAGAATCCTCTAAATGCTGCTGAAATAAGACAGGTTCTCCATGTCTTAGGACTCGGAGTGCAACAAAAAGGCACTGCTGGAGATTCTCGTGAACGTTACAATTATTAAAGTTTTATCAATAATTTACTGACACAAAAAACAAGACAGACAACATTGGAAGACTTTTTTTAATTGACCTATTTTAACAATTTGTTCAATATAACGTTTAAATGGATAATTGTCTTTTAATTTTGTAGTTCCAAAAATAAATGTTACTTAGTACGTGATAAAATTAAAATTTTGTATTCCTTGTACTTTTCGTTTATTGTTATCAAATAGCATATGTCCCAAAGTGATCACATTAAGCGGCACCTACTGTATATATATATTTTTTATAACGCTGATTTAATAGGAGTTGTTTTTAGATAAGTGATAAAAATATGTTTGATACACACTTTTAATTAATTGAAATGCGATTTTTTTTTTCTTCTCACGTAAAATTTGCTTTAACATTTTAAAATGTTATAGTT
The DNA here is from genome assembly GCA_963930645.1 of Salticus scenicus. Lineage (NCBI taxonomy): Eukaryota > Metazoa > Arthropoda > Arachnida > Araneae > Salticidae > Salticus > Salticus scenicus. The sequence continues at coordinate 157,554,256 of OZ005651.1, read as the reverse complement.
TACAAGCATTCAATTCCACTTTCAAGATTTAAAATAAATCGCATGGTTTATTAGACTAGAGTATAAAAACTTTTGAAAAATTAGTTTTTTTTTTTTTTTTTAATGAATTTCACATTTTAGTCCGATTGTAACAATAATAATAAAAAAAAAAAAAATAGAAATAAGTTCAGAGTCCAAAAATATTTAAATTCGACTGAAAATTGGGGGATTTTCCAGAGAATTTTCAAAATGAATTAAAATTTTATTATCATATTTATTTTCTAGGCAATTTGCACATATATTTTAAAATTTGCAAGCCCATAGAGGTAGAGTTTTCCAAATTATTGGAGGTGCTCAGGTCGAACATGTGAAAATTTTGGACTTTATAAATCTTCATTGCATATTATTGTCTTAGAATTTCATAAAAAATTGCACACGTGTATATTAAAATAAGCAATATTAAATGTATTAAAATTTCCTGAAAATTATTTGAATTAAATTTTAAAAAATTTAATTTAATTAATGTTTCTTAATAATGTCTGATAATTTATTTTTTCTCTGGATTTTACATTGTTATAGTTTAACTATATAGTCTAAACATATTTGGTTATTATTTTGTGTTAAGTTAATTTTTTACTTTCCCTTACTTATATATGATAGAGAAAGTATTGTTTTTGTGCCTAATTTTTGACATTGGATTTTTGGTATATTTATAAGTTTTGAGGTCCTTTTAAACAGAAAAACATATTTTTTAGAAATTGATGTGGCTAAAATATGTGTCTCTCTGTGTCTGAATCATGTAAGCATAACACAAGAACAAATATCAGCAGAAATTGTAAATCCGGTATTCTAAATCTGTATCATGCAGCTATGTTACTTTGAACTTTTTTTAAAAAATCGAACAACTGGTTGGTGTCCTGAATCTATTATTTTCCCACAGATTTATGGGATAAATATTTGGTGATTTATTGGTACATGCTATATAGCATCCAGTTTGACAACTAATGGACCCGGACAAAATAAGGGATATTTTGAAAATATAAGGATTGCTTTCATCATAAACAAGTCGGTTCAGTTTTAAAATTTCACTGGTGATACTGGTATGAGAGGCCTAGGACACATCAGGAGTCAATCGGCCTTAAATCCTACAACCAACCAACCAACTGGTATGAGTATTATTGAATATCAACATTCTATTTTAAAAACTGGCGATGAAAAGAACAGGGTAATGTACCGCATAAACTTACATTACCTAGATGGAAACTAATGAAAACTAAAGTATGAAACCGCATCAGTAAAATTATGAAGAAAATTAAGATAAAGGAAATCTATTGAAAGGAAGGGAAAGGTAGCCTAGTGGGTGAGGCATTTCAGTTTCCAGCCAAGCCTGACCATCGGATGAGTTTATTGCTCTTATCATAAGTGTGTCATGATCTATTGTAGAAATTTATGGGAACAAATATGGGATAAGTGTCTGACTAAAGTCCACCAATACGAAGTACAGTTATTTATTTAAGATTTATTTCATGGTCAGAATTTCTCTGTAATATAACAATTCCACATACAAACATTTGCCCTCTCACTGAAGGTGGAAAATACTTGTTTAAGGCAATTTTAAGAATGCGATGAAAACAATTATTGTAATACTGCAGAGTTTACATCAGTTTTTTTTTTTTATTTCTACTACCCATAGGCTATTTTTCTTGGATTCATTTAATTTTATGAAAGAAAAAAATAGCTTAAGTTATAATGAAATTAGAACATTGTAATATAATATTACACTCAAATCAATAAAAATTAAACAATTTTAAGGTCATATATTACTCGTATAAGAAATAAATAACATATAAGTAAGAGCAATGACATATTCATTTAAAATATATATATATACAGTGTGTTGCATGAATATAAACGCACCATTTCCAATAACCAGAAATAAAATTTTTAAAATTTTAAAAGAAGAAATGTGACTTACAGTTATTTCATAGGACTAACTACTGAATATGCTGCTTTGAGCACGTATGTTTAGGCTCATGCAAGCTTATGTAGATGAGTGTTTAAGCATTTCCTTGTTTTTCACTGTTTTTCGTTTGTTGCGCGAAATTAAACGCACTCTGTATTTTGCGTTTAAAATTTAACAGAGCCACCGGAATTAAATTAAAACACAAATAGTCGTGTTGCTAAAGTTCTCTTAAAAACAGTTTTAATGCTTGAGTACAATATTTTGCGGAGTTTGTTCAGGATGGCAAGGGGGAAAACTTTGACAGTAATTGTCTAGACGAAAGGATGAAAATTGACTTTATGCGTGGTAGGCTTTAGCAATCGTGAAATTGGGTGCTGAATCGGAAGAAGTGAGAGTGTTGTGCGAAATTATATAAAGAATAAGGAGCAAATTATGGGGAAAAAGCGTATAAGAAGCGAACAGGAAAGCTCACTAGTTACGACAAACGTCGAATATGCAACGCTGCAAAGAATAAGAATATTTCCTGTGCGAAGATAAAGGCTCAATACAAGCTGGGTGTTCATCGGATAACCATATGGAGAACTATCAAATCTGCAACATTCATTAAATTTAAGAAAATGAAGGCGAAACCACCCCTCACTCTAAAGCACAAAGATATGCGGTTGGAATGGGCAAGAAAATGGATTCTAGATCGACTAGACTGGGAAAAAGTCATCTTCTCATATGAAAAAAAGTTTAATCTCGATGGCCCGGATGGATTTCATAGCTACTGTCACCATTTGAAAATGGAAGAAATGTACTGTTCAAAACGTCAATCTGGAGGTGGGTCTGTTATGGTGTGGGCAGCCATAGGTTTTAAAGGAACTTTCGAATTAGAGTTCGTGGAGAACACTATGAACTCTGTAGATTATGTCAAGATGCTCACAAGGAAGCTAAGTCGTCAAGCAGTCAAGAAAGCTGGAAGAAATTATATTTTTCAGCAAGATCGTGCATCTCTACATACAGCACATATCGTGAGAAAATGGTTCTGTAACAATAAAATTAAAGTTCTGAATTAGCCTTCAAACAATCCACGATTTAAACATAATGGAGAACGTATGGGGTATTATGATTCGCCGTGTTTACGTAAACGGAAAGCAGTTTAACACGACAAATGAACTAAAATCGACCATTCTAATAGCTTGGAAGACAATAAACTTGGATGACCTCATGCTACTATATCAGTCAATGCCAAGGCGTTTACTAGCTGTTCTAGAAGCCCATAGTGGCTTTACAAAGTATTAGATACAGTATTTGTAACTCAATTATTTATTTTTTACATGTGTGTTTAAATTCATGCAACATGTATTTTTGTCATAAGTTCAATAAAATTATTTTCTAAAAAATCATATTGGTCTTCCATTGTTTTGACTCGTATTTTCATTTCTTGAATCATACACATACAGTTTGCATCAAGTGTCACCTATTCATATTTTTTTATTGCACTTCTATATCATTCTAATTCTTAAAGCTAAGGTGCGTTTATATTCATGCAACGCACTGTATGTATATATCTAAGAATATAACTCATACATATTGCTCGTTGTTCCTTTGGAATTTAATTCATTGTTAAACTTAAATAAAATATGATCAATTTAAACTTCACACCAACAAAGTTAATAAGAGTGTTTGGAGCTTCAGTCAGTCTGTCTGTTGATTCGTTCATAAGTGATGCGTTCTAATTTCACTAAATATCTTTCGAATGCATTTAAAAACTGATAGATAAGAATCATGTTTATTATAGCATTCCCTATTGGAAATGGAATAAATAGAACTGCTGTACTGCTTTGTCTGCAAGAACTGATAAAAGAAATCTATTACATTATAATTTATGAGAGGTATCTCTTTAATGACTAATTTAATTCTTTAAAGTGCACAAAAGCACTGTATGGTGCTACACTTTGAAAAATTTTCACAAGTTGATGTTGATGGCTTGACAAGTGAAAAATTTTAATTAAATATTTGCATATATTGATAAAAAATTATGCACATTTAACTTTAAACTTAACGACAGTCTTTCTGAAGCTAATTCTTTCTGGTGCCTGATATAATCTGATCTCTATTCAATGGTCATTGTCATTTCTGTAACAAAAATAATAAAAAAATAATAAAAAATAATATGTCAAAAATAATATGTCAAAAATACTAAAAAAAATTAAAATTTATAGAACTTTGATTTCCATTCTTTCTTTCTCCATACATTTCTAATTTTTCTCATTAAACTCTCTAACTCTCTTTATTAATAAAACCTAATGATATTTTTGTGATTAAACGCCCACCCTTTCATTAACAAATTTACATAAATTCAAATTTATTTCTCATAAACTTAAATAATTTTATACTGTAATCTTAGCCATAACAATTTTTTTTCTGTATTATATAAATAAAAACAGTCAAATATGCACTGTACGGTGCTACACTTTGAAAAATTGTCACAAGTTGATGTTGATGGCTTGACAAGTGAGAAATTTTAATTAAATATTTGCATACATTGATAAAAAAATTATGCACGTTTAACTTTAAACTTAACGACTGTCTTTCTCAAGCTAATTCTTTCTAGTGCCTGATATAATCTGATCACTATTCAATGGTCATTGTCATTTCCGTAACAAAGTGCAACATTTTGAAGATCTTTTTCATTCACACTGACCCACTCAAATTTGTAGAAAAAGACATCTTTTGCTCATCGGTAATCAGTCAAGGAAGGACCCCTGCTACGAGATTTGTCTATTTTTCCTTTAAAATGTTGCAATCTGATACTTGATCATTTCAGGATATACTGTACACTCTCCATGCCATCACTCCCGTAGACGTCATTTATTGCTGTTTTGTTGTGATAAAGAAATAATGGCCTTTTTTTTTTTTTTTTTTTTTTAATCTATGTGTGTATCTTCATCGCTTATTTTTCATGAAAAATAGCAGAGGAAACAACTTTTCTTAGTTTGTTTACAAAACAGAATCTTAAAACGCCAAATTTACAGGAAAAATAACTAACCGAAGGGGAAGAAAAAAAAAATGCGTTAAAAATGCTATTTTTAACACTTTCCAACAAGGTTGAAAAGTGTTTATGACTTGGGTTTGTCTATCTGTCTGTCTGTCTGTCTGTCTGTCCGTCTGTCTGTCCGTCCGCGCTCTAACTCCCGTAAATATTTATGGAATTTCTTGAAACTGATATATGTTATTCAAGTTCACTATCGGATGTTCCCTATTGAAAATGGAGTTTATACCTCTACTGGTTTGTGTACAGGGGCACCCAAAAATATTTCAAAGCATTGTGTTCTATGAGAGGCATTTCTATAAACCATATTTCCATACCCTTACTGTACACATATCTTAATGAAATTGAAATATGTTATTTAAGTTCACTATGGGATGTTTCCTGTATAAAATGGAGTAAATACCACCACTGATTTGTGTACAGGGACACACAGAAGTATTTCAAAGCATTGTGTTCTATGAGAGGCATTTCTAAAAACCATATTTCCATACCCTTACTGTACACATATCTTAATGAAATTGAAATATGTTATTCAAGTTCACTATGGGATGTTTCCTGTATAAAATGGAGTAAATACCACCACTGATTTGTGTACAGGGACACACAAAAGTATTTCAAAGCATTGTGTTCTATGAGAGGCATTTCTATAAATCATATTTCCATACCCTTACTGTACACAAATCTTAATGAAATTGAAATATGTTATTCAAGTTTATTATTGGATATTTCCTGTATAAAATAGAGCAAATACTACCACTGATTTGTGTACAGGGACACACAAAATTATTCCAAAGCATTGCGTTTTATGGAGATATTTCTATAAACTAAATTTTAATATTTTTACTTTGCACGAAGATTTATGAAATTGAAATGTGTTATTTATAAGCATAAAAGAAAATGCTTTGCATAGAATATCGCATGATTAGCATTAGATTTACAGGGTGACACAAATTGCTGTAATTCTACTTTCGTTTACATTATGTGTTTTTAACACTTCCTAACATTTTTTTAAGTGTGAATAGGATATCAGTTTGTGTATCTGTCCGTCTGTCTGTCTGCCCGCGCTCTAACTACTGTAAATATTTATGGACTTTTTTGAAACTGATATATGTTATTCAAGTTCACTATCGGATGTTTCCTATTGAAAATGGAGTTTATACCTCTAATGGTTTGTGTACTGGGGCACCCGAAATTATTTCAAAGAATTGTGTTCTATGAGAGGTATTTCTATAAACCATATTTTCATACCATTAATGTACAATATCTTCATGAAATTGAAATATGTTATTCAAGTTCAGTATTGGATGTTTCCTATATAAAATAGATTACATATCAACTCTGTTTTATATACAGGGATACTCAAAAGTACTCCAAAGCATGCGTTCATTGTGAGATATTTCTATAAATCAAATTTTAATAACTTTACTTTCCACGAAGTTTTAGGAAATAGAAAGATGTTATTTATATGCACAAAAGAATGCTTTGCATAGAATATAGCATGGTTACCATTACATTTACAGGGTGACACAAAAATATTCAGTTATATTAAGAGCTATTAATAAAAAAATTGTTAGAATTGTACTTTCGTTTACATTAAGCGTTTTTGACAATTTCTAGCATTTTTTTAGTCTGAATATAATTTCAATTTGTGTATCTGTCTGACTGTTCTTCTGTCCGTCTGTCTGTCTGTTTTTCTGCGCTCTAATTCCCGTAAATATTTATGGAATTTCTTTAATCCGATATATTTTATTGAAGTTTACTATCGGATGTTCCCTATTAAAAATGGAATGAATACCTCTTCTGGTTTGTGTACAGGGACACCCAAAAGTATTCGAAAGCACTGTGTTCTATGAGAGGAGTTTCTACAAATCATATTTTAATACCTTTAATGTATAGAAAATTTTATGAAATTGTTATATGTTATTCAATTCCCTATCGGATGTTTCCTATGTAAAATAGAGTACATTTCTAACTGGTTTGTGTACAGGGGCACTTGAAAGTACTCCAAAGGATTGTATTTTATGAGAGTTATTTTTATAAACCAAATTTTAATAATTTTATTTTCTACAAAGCTTAATGCAATTGAAATATATTATTCGTATGCACAAAAGAGTGTGCGTTCTATGTAATATAGTATGGTTAGCATTAAATTTACAGGGCCACACAAAAATAATCTGTTACATTAAGTGGTATTAATAAAAATTTGATGAAATTGCACTTCTGTTTACATGAGCGTTTTAACACTTATAATTTTAGTGGCAATATGATTTCAATTTGTGCATCTGTCTGTCCGATTTTCCACCTTTCTATCTGTTTGTCTCCTGCTCCTGTCATTCGTGAATATTTTGACAATTTTTTAAAAATGATACACTCAAGTTCCCTATGAAATGTTCCCTATTTAAAATGTCATTAATAGGTCCTGTACAACTAGTTTGTCTACAGGAACAACAACAACAACAACAATTTAAAAAAAAAAAGCCAATGTATTACGTTTTAGGACAGAATTTTTTAAAGTTATATTTAAAAAACTTTCTGCTACAAAAATCTTAAAAACATTCACATGTATTATTAATATTCTGAAATATATTTTTGTATAGAATATGATATGATTAACTTTCTGATTTACAGGGCTACAGTAAAATATTCAGAGCGTTTAAAAGCTGTAATTATAATCTGACGGCTGCATTTTCTTTTGCGTTAAGCCTTTTTAACACTTTCCAAAATGCCTAAGAGAATTTAAAAATGAATTAATCTATCTGTATGTTTTTCAGTCCTTCTGTCTGTTGTGCGATAACGTAGGCAAAGAATATTAATAGTTATTCAATACAACAATTGCGTACAGTTGGAAAGTGTTACTAATCAATGCGTACTGCATGATTTTTCTTTCTTGTTTGTTATTAACTAGCAAGCTTTGCCCGCTTCGCTAGTCACTATATTTAAATGAATTAAAAAAGGAATCAATATTTTTTATACTGTTCCACAAATTAAAACGAAAAAAGAAAACATATTGAGATTGCTTAAAAACTTCGCTTCGGGCCCTCGCTGACTTCGGTAGAGTCTTCTTCACCCCAAAGTCTTGGTACTGGATAATTTAATTTAATTTATAGAAATGTCAATAATATACGAAAAACTGCATTAGTCATTTTCTTTTTGATAATAAACAGAACGGAAAATGCATAATATTTTACATGGAGATATTTTGTATAATTAGACCAATTAAAAAAATAAATGCTTTTTTCCCCCCACTCGCATTACAAAAACATCCAAATTAAAATTGAGAAAAACTGAGCAAAAACATTGAAAGAGTTTGGGCCTCTTGGCGGAATTTGAAATTTGGTACTGAAGTAACTCGGACGTTTCTCGCCAAAATGTTTGCTTATGCATTTGCGATACCTATATAAACTCATTGCCAAAATGACAACAAATTATAAATAATTATAAGATTTAAAAAAAAATATATATATATATCATGTTTTTAAATTTTCTGTTGAATCTTATAGCTATAGAGCTACATTAGCACTTTATCAATGTGTAGAAAATTTTAAAGTGACAATGACATCAATTTTTGTGAGATGCATAATTTAATTTTTTAATGTTCACATTTAATTAAATGTATTTATTTTTATATTGGGGGGGGGGGGGGAGTAATTTTTTTTTTTTTTTTTTTTTTTTTTTTTTGGCAACTATAAAATTATAACTAATTTTTATTTTCGTATTTTAATTAATTAAAAGAAAACATTGCAACGTAATATCTTTAATAACTTGATATAAATAGTGTCCACACAAAAAATGAACAATTTTTAGAGCTCTTTTAAAAAGTGTAACATCTGTGCAGTATCTTTTTAAAAAAAAATCATCAATTTTTACTTAAAAAAAAAAATATGACCGACTTTCTTCACTAAAGTAGTTAAATCTAGACCAATCAAAAATAGGAATGATCCACCCGGATGTGTTCCCGACAAACTCTTTTCTTTATTTATATAGACAACTAATTAGTTGTAGCGCGACTAAGGCGCCCGTTGAAAAATAATCATTTCATTTTATTTATTTCTCACTTCAAATGATTCATTTTCTAGCAAGCCCGTGCGAATTTTTCGCAATTTATCTCTTCGTTACCTTTAAAATTTAAAATTATTATTATTATTTTATAGACGTCATTTTTTAGATCATCACCACGGAAAATTAACATTATATGTGTATATATACATGTATATATATATATATATATATATATATATATGAGGAGCAAACATTCAAACCGTGTTTTCTCCTTCAAATGCAATTTTTCAGAAAACACAAAAAACTGATAAATTAAAAAATAACCCTTCTTAGACCCTAATTATCATTTGTTTAGTTGTATTATTGGTTACTAGGAAGATCTGTAGGCCTACTTTACCTAATAAACTTAGAGTTAATTAGAAAAATGTATTTGAAATTTGGAGAAAGCATGTTTTGACCGAAACACAGAGGAGAAAACATGTTTTGAATGTTTCCAATGTGGAGAAAGCATGTTTTGACCGAAACACAGAGGAGAAAACATGTTTCCAATGTGGACAAAACATTTTTTGAATGAAAAAGTATGTAGCTCGAATATTGATGAAATAACATTCTTAATGTAATTAACAGAACAGATTTTGTTATGTAATTATAAAGTTAAATTAAATATTTACGCGTGAAAAATCATCATGGAAATTGTAGGGAAGAACTAAAATTTTTAAGCCAATTTGAAATTTAAATTTTTAAACCAATATCTTCACTTAAGCAATTTCATGCTTCCTCTGTTTCTTTATATTCTACATGAAAGTTATTAGTAATGATATCTTTATACCATTTAAAAACAGGCTGATTTTTTCACTCTTCACCATATATCAATTGTAAAAGTTTGTCTATGTCATTCTGATGCCTTTAAGTTTAAGATGAATTCTCTTACCTTTTTTTTTTTTTTTTTTTTTTTTTTAAATTAATGCTTAAGTGGCTTTTTCTATCCCCTGCTCTCTTTTCCTCAGTAGGTTCACCAGCATGTACCTTAGTAACAATATTGGCTAACATTGTACGACCTATTTTAGTTATAGCCATGAAATTGTTTTTACACACAGGAATTCTCCTACCACTGCTACTAGTAATAAAATAAGAAGCAGAAAATGCATGCTGTAAGCCAGATGATTGCGATTTTTTTTTTTTTTTTTTTTTTGGGCGGGGGGTTGGGTTATTAGGTCTACGTCGAGTTACATTTTTTGTAACAACCAATGAGGCTATAATACAATCTTGTCGCTGTTTGTCCGGAATTTCGCAAAGTCTATCCCGAAACTTCTTAACGTCATTAGGTCTAACATCAGTGCATGAAAAAGTATTTATTGATAGAATGTTCGCATGGAGCATAAATGTTGTTATCTAAAGGTGCTGAATATCGTTTCTTTTTCGCTTCTTTTCTTTTTCCACCAATTCTCTGTATTTTTCTAGTTCCATAATTAGAAGTACTCACTAATACACCATCTATTAATTCTTCCATTTGAAAAAAAAAATAATAAATCATAATAATAATAAAGTACACTCCTCTAAAATGAAGAAAACAAGATAGAACTAACGAAAAAACAAACATAAAAAGCTGGTACATGTACGAGTCACGCGACCAGAAAGAGCAGTACTGACTGGTTGGCTGGAGAAATCACAGTTTGACTGAAAACAGGCTCTGGAGGAAACACTGTTTGATTGAAACCCTAACTTTCTAAGCGCATTTATAATGTGATACAAATTATTTTGGTTTAAAATAATAGTATAATTTTGTGCTATTTAATGTTGAGTTCACAGAAAAATCGCTAACTCATTTTTTTTTATTTTTGGAGAAAACACGGTTTGAATGTTTGCTCCTCATATATATTTTTTTTTTTTTTCTTTTTTTGCGTGAAAGCATACTTTATTTTATGCTGAAGAAAAAAAAAAAAAAAAAAAAAAAAAAGGCAACATTTAAAAGATTAAATTTCTTTTTTAAAACTGTTGTTTACATATTTTAACTAATTTTAAAAAATCTAATAAAAAATTCGTTAAAATAAGGGACCGAATGAAACAGACAATTTTTCTGAATCCGTCGGATTAAACAGCTCATCGATCGGACAATTAGATTTTTTAAAATTAACTAAAGTATGAATATTAGGTGTGAACTTGTGTTCACACACAGAGTCCAAGGAAATCTCTTTAGCCTAAAGCGTGACAGAGTTAGGCACTGATGAGCGTAACTATATATGCTGATTTGAAGTTTTAAATTATGCTTCATTTAGAGAAAAAGAGGGGAGCACCAACTTAGAAATTATTGGAGGGGGACTCCAATATAACTCTAGGCATATGCTTCTGACGTTAGTTTTTTTTTTTTTTTTTTTTTTTTTAATAGTCATAATTAGCCTATTTTGACAAAAATATGAGTTCGCATTTTGTTAAGCTTTAAAGAGGGACAAATTACTATTTTACATTATTAAGAAATTTTTTTAAATAAAATGTTAGGACGGAAAAACATACCATTTCAAAACTTTTGCCAGACACTGTATGTAATGCAAAGTTTCATTTTTATGTCTGTGATCTAGGGGGGTGCAAGTGCACCCCCCTCGCTACGCCCATGATCTGTATTCTATTAAATTATTAAATCAAACAACTAATCTCTTTTGACATGTTTTCACATCAAATTTGCCTAATAAATTTAATTTTGTAATGAATAATCAATATTAAACCAGCAAGTATCGGCTTGATAGGTACGCTGACTGCTTAGGGGGTGTGGCTACACGAAATGGGTGGAGTGAGCACATCAAAGAGAAATAAAAAGGTTAATTTACAGAAAGGAAAACTAAAGACAACGCATTCTGACGTAAAACTGAAGAACACGGTTTCATAAGAAAATCTTGTTTAATATATATAGAAAGTTGAAACATATTTAAGCATAAAATAAATGAAAAAACTTATCTTGAATCATAACGTGCACATGCCAACAAACTACATCTTAACAACTGCCGGTTTCCGGTTACCGTTTTTTATACAGTTACATAATCTTACAAGTTGAGATGTTTCACGAAATAAATGATTAAAAATATCTATCAATTCCCCCCTATATTTTTATCATTTACAGTTGGTCATTTAAACATCAGTTATAACAGTTCCTCATCAGTTATTAAAAAGTTAATCAGAGTTTATTATCACTGGTTCTAGTCCAACTTTATTCATATGACTATTTAAAATGTCATTTGCCAAATGCTTTGTCAATGCATCTGCTTCTAAATCATTTCTACTCTGATGAATGAACTGTATAGCACCTCGTTCTTTATCATCTTTAATGAAATAGAACTTTTTATTTATATGTCTAGTACGACAACTTACCTTCTGGTTGTTAATCCAATCTATTAAAGCCTTGCTATCAGTCCTGATATCTATGGGTGTAATTATTCGGTTATTCTCTTCCAATTCATCTAATAAAATACTAGTCCATCTAACCGCACAAACACAATCACAAGCAGCAATTAATTCTGCTTCCATTGTAGATAATGCCACTAGTTTTTGCTTGCCACTTTTCCAACCAACAAGTGATTCTCCTATCTTTAGCAAGTATCCACTATATGACTTTGCATCCGGTGTTGTACTCCAGCTAGCATCTGTACATGCATTAAGTTTTCCACTTGTTGTCCCGAACTTTAGGCAATAGTCCATAGTTCCTTTCAGGTATCGAAAAAGTCGTTTGATTGCTGTCCAATGCACTTCTCTTGGATCTCTATTATATTGTGATAATCTGCTCACAGTATAGGCAATGTCTTGTCGAGTTCCAGTTGCCAAATACATTACAGACCCAACTGCTTCTTGATATATTTTCTGTGGAAAAGACTGTGACTTTTCATAGTCGTCCAGTTGTTTATCTCCTGCCATACCTGGAGTTCTCAGTGGGTTGCAATCTTGCATATTAAATTTTTCCAAGATTCTCATCACATAATTTCTTTGGGACAAAATTATTTCTTCATCTGTCTTATTTATCTGTAATCCCAAAAACATATTTGTATCTGTTGTTTCTTTAATTTCAATATTTTTCTTTACATTTCCTATTAATTTATCAATAATTTCGTTTGTACTTGCTACAACCAGGAAATCATCCACATATATTCCAACATGAATATAATCATCCCCTTCTTTCCTAGTATATACTGAAGGATCCGATTTGAGCCTCATTAATCCTGCTTCTTCTAATATTTTGCTGAATCTATCATACCAACATCTTCCTGATTGTGGTAAGCCATAGATGCTGCCCTTGATTAAGTAAACTTTGTCATCAGGTAACTCATAACCTTGTGGCGGTTCCATGAAAATTTCTTTATTTAGTATTCCATTTAGTTAGGCTGTTTTAACATCATAGAATTTCATAATGGAATTCTTTGTCGCTGCAAGTGCCAGAAGGACTCTTAATGAATCCCACTTCATGACTGGACTAAAGCTTTCCTCAAAGTCTATGCCTTGTTTTTGGCCACAACCAACTGCAACAAGTCTTGCCTTGTAATACTTCTAATCTTCCAATTTCTTAATCTTGTATACCCAACGACTTTTAATTACTTTCTTATTCTTAGGTCTTTCCACTGACTCCCATACGTGATGCATTTCTAAGGAATTAATTTCATCGTTCATTGCACATACCCATTGATCCTTTTCATCAGATGTTATGGCATTTTCATATTTTTCAGGTGTGAAATCTGTTACTGCATATACTTCATATTCATTGTATCTTGTAGGCATTTTTCTGTTTCTGACAGGTCTTCGAGGTTCATTTTGATCTTCTTCACTTTCTTCGTCTGAGTTGCTCATAATTTGTTCAACACTATTTATTGATGTGTCCATTTGTTCCTCTGGATCTGATACTTCAATTGATAAATCATCCTTCTTAGAATCTTCTTTATCACCTATGCAATAATGAATTTTCATATAATTCATTTGTTTATTCGGTGATTCGTCCGCAACATATCCATTTGTTAGTTCATCAAATATTACATCAGATGTTTCGTATACTTTTCTCTCTTCTATGTCAAATATTCTATATGCATTCCTCTCTCTTGAGTATCCAATGAACACACCCTTTTTGGCCTTAACTTCTAACTTATGTCTTTTGTTGTTATGAATTTTATAATATGCTGTACATCCAAATGGCTTGAGATGTCGAACAGAAGGCTTTTTAGTACTCTAAAGTTCCATTGGTGTTTTGTCTTTGCGACTCTTAGTAGGAGTTATATTGTGCATGTATTCTGCAGTTGCAACTGCTTCGGCCCAAAAGTACAATGGTAGATTACTATCAATCAGAAGAGTTCTTGCTTTATCAAGTAAAGTTCTGTTTGCCCTCTCTGCAGCTCCATTACTCTTCGGGGAGTAGTATGTTGTTTTTTCATGCTTTATACCTTTCTGGTTAAAATATTGATTAAGTTCTTCATTAATAAACTCTAGGCCATTATCAGATCGGATTCTTTTAACCTTAGCATTAAGTTCATTTTCTCTCCTTCTTATAAGGTTTTGCAAAGCTCTACTTGCTTCATTTTTGGTTTTCAAAAACTCAACAAAATACCTTCTTGAAAATTGATCAACAACCGTCATCATGTACCTCTTATCATTCAAGGAGGCTATTCTGAATGGGCCACATAAATCCACATGTAAAACTTCAAGAGGTTCTTTTGATGTTTCAGAGAAGGTGTTTTCATGCGAACAGCTTGTCATCTTCCCTCTTATACATGAATCACAGATTTTTATTTCACCTTCCAATTTTCCTAGTCCTCGAACCATATTCTTTGTCAACATCATTTTCAAATATTCTGGATTAACATGGCCAAGTCGCTTGTGCCATAATTCATACGAGTTTTCTTTTATTTTGAAACACGCTTCATCTTCTTCTTCAACCTTCTGGGCCATTAATTTCACAATGAACATGTTTTCTTTTAATTTCCCTTCACATATCAATTCTCCATCTTCATCATAAATGTAAGCTCCTTGCTTGTCGAGCACAACTTCATTTCCATTTTTCACAATACTTGGTACAGACATCAAATTACATCTCAGCTTTGGGACGCATAAAACATTCTTTAACCTGATATTGTTCACGTCTCCTTCAGCTGTAGTGGCTCTTATTTCACCTCTGTATGTTGATTCAATATTTCTGCCTTCTTCAGCCACACTAATGATTTTGTTTTCTTCTTTAATGTTTTCCATCCAGGTTTCATTAGGAGTCATGTGTGATGTGCAAGCAGAGTCCAGATGCCATTCACTCATGTCTTCTTTAATAATCAGTGCTTCATTAGTTGTTAAAGCTGATTCTTTCCCTGATGTTGATCTCTCTCTTGAAATTCTTGCATGTTCATTTTTGTAATTTGAATTCCGCATACCTGTGTTTGGTTTTCCAGGGTTTCTCCTTTTATTATTCTTTGCAAACCAACAATCTTTTTGTAGATGTCCTGGCTTGGAGCAGACAAAACAGGATTTTGGTTTTGGCTTACTTTTATCTTGAATTCTGTAGGCTCTAAATTCATTTTTTCTGTCTTGTTCTTTTTTCTCAAAATTTAATAACGTTTGTCTTAAGTCCACAAACTTTATTCCTCGATTAGCTGATAAAGCCAACATAATGCTTTCATACTTCTCTGGTAAACCTTCTACTATATACCTTACTAATTCTCTTTCTGGCACTTGTTTTCCCAATTCATTTATTTGTTGTGAGGGGCCTTGCGATCTTGTAATGTATTCATCAATGCTTTCATTTTCCATCTTTTTCAATCTTGTTAAGTCCAACAACAAATCAGTTCTTCTATCTTCTACTGCACCTTCAAAACGTATTTTTATTGCTTCCCAAATCTGTCTTGCCTGTTTTATTCCTTTATATATTATGGCTTGCTCCGCTGTTAGGCTAAGAACAATTATTCCCAATGCTTCCTTATTTTTCTTCGACCACGTTTTATGATCGCGTACGCTATCTGCATTACCTTCGTCTTTCACCGGTTCTTCTTTTAGTATTACTTCCTCAAATAATTCTCTGGCATCCAATAATGCTTCAATCTTCATGCTCCAGATTGCATAATTATTTTCATTCAGTTGCTCAATTCTGGCTGAATTCAGATTATCCATTTCGTAAATAATAAGCAGGAAAAAAAAACTTTAACGTACGTTACTATACTGTTAGCTGTTAAGCCTAACACGCGTATCTTGGATTCGCTGCTTATTTTAAACTTTCCAGCAACTGTTCAAACCACGCTCTGCTACCAATTTGAAGAACACGGTTTCATAAGAAAATCTTGTTTAATATATATAGAAAGGTGAAGCATATTTAAGCATAAAATAAATGAAAACACTTATCTTGAATCATAACATGCACATGCCAACAAACTACATCTTAACAACTGCCGGTTTCCGGTTACCGTTTTTTATACAGTTACATAATCATACAAGTTGAGATGTTTCACAAAATAAATGATTAAAAATATCTATCAAAAACAAAATAAAATACACTTTTAGATCAGTATAATACATTTACGATTAAGGTTTTGTACTGCGCAATATATTTTATTTGAGAGGTGGGTGTATACAAATAACTTGACAATTGCTGATGAAAACAATTGCAATTTCAAGGAAATTTCATTTTAAAATGTACATGGCTTATTGTCCAATTTATTTTAAAACTTTGATGTTAATGATATCCAAATATTAAATAAATGTTATATTTTTTATTAAAATTATATAATAAATTTACCATTTCGGAATAATAATAGTAGTAATAATAGAAGGGAGAACATATTAAAAATATGCAAATTTTCCAACTATTATAATTTATGCCGGAACAATCATAGTAATGTAATATTTTCTCCCTTGCTTATTTTCTTGAGTAATTTTCCCCAGTATGTAACTAAGATTAAATAGGAAGAAAACTACACTTATAAAAAAATAGTAGTAGTAGAGGGTGGTACTAACATACTTGCCAACATACTAATTAATATTCCGTAGTATTGTTAACCCCGCCTTCTTTTTCACACCAGTATCTTTTTAGAATATTTTTCTTTTTATTTAATTGTAATTGCATTTGTAGAATATTACTCTAAAAATTTAATGGTGTAGAAAATAGGGCGGGACTAAGAACAATACGGAATATTAATTAGTATGTTGGCAAGTATGTACTAATAATACACTGTAATAAATTATAGATGTTGGCAACTCTGAGCTATGAGATGTTTCACTTCGCATCAATCTGTAATAAAATAATGTATCAGAAACAAGGTACAGTAAGCAACTTTTTTACAGATAAGTTTAAAACCTTTTGCGTTTTTAAAGAGAACTTTATAACTTTCATTAGATAATAGAAAAATCCCTACAAAACAGAATTAAAAATAAAAATAAAAAAATCCCTCGCTACGGCAAAAAAAGAGATGATATTCCCTACTGTAGGGTGAAATTCCTGCATCTGGCAACACTGTTACTCTACTAAAGCGACAGCGCTCGACCTGCAGTGCAGGGGACACTAGCTTTATAACAATTCTTTAATAAATTTCACTTACGCACTTAAGCACATCAGAAATATTTTCTATTTACATTTGACGTATCACATATACTGGTGTAAGTCTTTTTTTAATTTTAACACGTGTGAGATATAACTTTAGTGCATTTTTAGTCGTGTAATTACGTATTTACGAAAACAAAAAAAAATAAATAAATAAATAAAAAATTTACGCTGTCGTCGGTGTTTAGCATGTGTTTTAGGCGTAGAAAATAAGAAAACTGTCCTTTTCGAGCGATTTTTATAATTGCTACTTGTAAAATACACGCGTGCTTGTAAAACCTTTTGGAGGTTAAGGTGCAGAGAAAGATAAAAAAAATAATGTTAAATATATCATGAAGTACACACACACACACACAGACAAAAAAAAAAAAAACTGAGCTGCCGCGGTCAGTATGCTCGTTTCGCGAACATTAAAGCAAATGTTCTGTCTTTGACAGGATTTAATTTAGTACGACAGGATTAATATTGCAATCTTGTGACTGAAAAAAAAAAAAAATCTGAAAACACTAGTCTAAATAATCAGGAAATACTCAACCAAGATTCGTTATCTCTGTAGTCAGAGTACACAACTACGAACCCGAAGGTTGTGAGTTCGTATTGTTTTTTTAACCGATGGGAAGTGAAAAAAAATAATAATAATAAAATATCTTAAAACACTAGTCTAAATAATCAAGAAATATTCAGAGTACACAAATACGAACCCGAATGCTGTGAGTTCGATCCCAATCGATGCGAAGTGGAATATATATATATATATATATAAGTTTTTACGTATTGCATAAAATATTTTAAGATGGAGTAAGAAATTAAATGGTAAAATTGAATATTGGCAGGCATTTTCGAAGTGGAATACTATAAATTGGTAACGGCTCAAAATGGCAGATTGAAAGAAATAATCCTGTCGTACTAGAAAAAAGAAATTTACACATATATCATACCTGCCAACATTCTAATTTATATTACGTAGCACTGTTAGTACCCACCTTTTTTTACCACCTGTCTTTATTTAGAGTATTTTTCTTCTTATACAATCATAATAATATTTGGAGAAGATATAAGAAAAGGGGCATGTGCTAACAATGCCACGGAGAGTATTTTCATCAACCAAATTTCGTACATGAAAAAGATATTATTTTCGAAATTTTTGAAAACTGTTCACTTTTATTAAGGAAAATTCCTTAAACGAAATGATTGTTAAACCGTTTATACAAATTATTTTGTTTTTTAAAATATTTGTAAATAATCTAACGTTATTATACTCTGCAAAAAACTTAAAATGAACAATATTTGTATTCATTAAACACATCACAAAAATAAAATAAAATAAAGATTTTTACAAGCAGTTTTGTTTAAAAAAATACTAAACTGAAAATAAAATGATAAATCTAGCATATTTGAATGTTTTAATTTATCTTTTAATTTTTCTTGCTTACAAAAAAAAAAAAGACTATATTAAGCCTTCTTTCTTTCTTTCTTTTTTTTTTTTTTTTGGTAAATTTTCCGATGACAAAACAAATCATATAAAAATTTCATAGATCATAAAATTTAGTCAATCATGTGACGTCCATTATACATACCTTTGTAGGTCTTTTAACAAACCATTATTCAAAGAATGGATAGTTTATTTTTTAGCTAAATTCTCTATGGGCTTTGGAGGATAAACAATTTTTATATCGTACATTATAACTGATAAATTTAAAAACAAATAGAATTTAAAGTACTACTGTAGCATATTTATACTAACGGTATTTATTTATTTATTTTTAACTTTAGAAGTTGGGTCTTTCTTTTCATACCACGCAGGAAAAAATTACGAAAGTGGAGAATTCTCTTAATGTTTTTATATATTTTTAAAATTACTTTTTCACAGGGAAGAGGTGTGGCCTAGTATATGATTTGTTTTGATTAATCATCTCTTTCTTTGGTGATTATGATATGCATAAACCATACTTGCCAACATCCTAATTAATACTGCGTATTGTTCTTAATCCCACCCTATTTTTCACACCATTAAATTTTTAGAGTAATATTCTACAAATACAATTACAATTAAATAAAAAGAAAAATATTCTAAAAAGATACTGGTGTGAAAAAGAAGGCGGGATTAACAATACTACGGAATATTAATTAGTATGTTGGCAAGTATGATAAACATACTGAGTAAAATAAATAAATAAAAATCACTGGATCAGGCTAATTCCATGTGCTTAAATCTGTAAGACATATGAAATTCTTATGTTTATTTTTATAATTTTCAATAATTTTTATTTATTTTCTGATTTATAAAGTGTATTTAAATTATTCCACCTGAGAAATAATCAACTAAGGAATTTTTTAATTTGCATTATGAAACTCATGTATCTTTTAATACTTTAAAGACAGCAAGTTTTCATACTTTGTTTACTAAGCTCCGATTTTGGGCATACCCTATAAACAATACATTTACCAGGGGTCGTAGTCTTCGCCTTTTTTCAGGACACTTTCATAATTGAGAAAATTATGCGCTTTTTTCTACAACTAATTTTCTACAATAATTTCTATCCTGTTTAATTACGACACATTACTTTAAAAATACGATAAATATTTCTCTAAGCAAAAAGTCTTGGGACTTCGAGCACTGCATTAATTAACAAAATTTACGTATTCGTGTTTAAATCATTTAAATTTTATAACCATAAACTTAATGAAGCAGAATTCATACGATAATAATCTAAATTTATTAAAATAAAATTTAGAAGTAATTCATCTTGCTGTAAATCGATTATAGTGCTGGAGAGGGAGGAGTTTTTCTATGAGCTAGGTGGTGAAAAATGTACGAACAAGTGCTGATAGTGCTTAGTAAGTCGTATTTTTGTGGAAAAAATCATTGTAGGAATGTAGAATATATAAATAATTAGGAGGGTACTATGGAAACCAAAACTACTTCTGACTGAAACAGTTAACAGTAAATGCTATAAAATTTAGCAACATTTAAACTTCTTTTATACTCATATTTGGATTAAATGATTATTAAAAAAAAACCTCCTCTGATTTTTAGTATTGAGTATGATGTACTGAACTTAAATTTAATGTTTGCGAAATGTGTCAATTCTTCTCTCTTTCTTTAATTATACTTGATACTTGTTTTACAATTTAATGTCGTTGAAAAGAAAAAAAAAATCAATTAAAGATTTTTGTTGGACTATTTTTGCATATAATTATTAATCAATAGCTAATTTAAAATGTACCTTAGATATAAAAAAGAAAAGATATCTGTGGAATGTGTATAATTTAAAAGATAGTATCATTTTTTATGCGTTAAATTTAGAACGGTAAAGTATGTAAATAATTTAAACGTTGAACATATGATATTTAATGGTTTATTTCTCAATCAAAAAAAAAAAAAAAACCATAATATAATAAAACTTTCAATTTTCAAAGCAAAATATGGCAGAGTTTAGTGTTGTTTCTACAAAACTAGAAATATTACTTAAATTAATTTTATTTATATGAAAATTCTGCAAATTAATCATTATTATTATTATTGTTATAAGTCTGATTAATGACGAATTACGATATATGGATCGAAGATTATTTTTATTTTTTAATTTATTTTTTTTTAATTAAATCTTTGTACTTACAGGGGTCCATACCTGTCAACATTCTAATTACTATTCTGTAGTACTGTTAGAACCCGCCTTTTTTTCACGCCAGTCGGAAGAAGGGGTGCATCAAATAATGCTGCGGAATATTAAATAGAATATTGGCAGGTATCGGGGTGCAGCGCCCTACTTCTTTCATTCCACTTTTTTACAATATTACTTTCTTTGTTTAATTGTAGATGTTTGGCATATTGTTGTGATTAAATTAAGATAAAAATATTATAAATCAGTAATGGAATGAAAAATGTAGGACGCTATGACCCCCTATACTTATAAAAACAGCAAAGTTTCATAGCAGCCAACCTTTTTAATTTTTAAATCAGATTTAACACCACTATGTTTTAAAAGGAATATATAACATATATTTTCGACGATTAAGTAAGCTGAAAAGTACTATAAAAACTTTTCGGTATTAAGTCTCCCTTACAAACGGGAGACTTGGCACCTATGGAGTTGCCAACTTTAATAATTTATCAGGGTTTATGTGGCCATGCTTTTTTAAAAGCATACATTCACCATTATTTTAAAAATAAATTTGTCTGAAATTTAAATAAATGCGGGATTAAAAATGCTCCGGAATAAATTATAAAAGCTGGCAATTCTGAAATTTCTTTTAATGCGTTAGATAAATAATCAACATCTTTCAAAGCGCATTTTTGAATTAGGGATTTGGGTAGGGAAATAATTTTTCATTGTAGGGGAAAAGGATTTTTTGTGCACATTTTAAATATAATTCAGATTTTCATTTGGTAGCACTGCTCCACAACAATCCCTGTAAACTGACTTCTCAAAACCTTTATCTGTCTGTATTTAGATTTAAATAACCTTAAAAAGTTTCAAAATGAAATTCTTTTCACTTACAACCAATATTAATTTTATTATTAGGTTTCCAAAAAGAGTTAATTCAAATCTTCCTTTTGAATAAAGGTTCTAGTTTGTTTTTTAGTTTGTTTTTTGATTTTATATACATTTGTATATATGTATACCGGGTGTCCTATAAGTCTGTAGACATTTAAATAATTCATAAAAATTAAGAGAATTGGCAAAATTGAAAGCAGTTTGCAAAAAAGTTTTTTTTTTTTTTTTTTTTTTTGTAAAGGAAAAAAAAAATATATATATATATATATATATATATATATATATATATATATATTAATAATAGTTAAAATTTTCGTTTATAGAGGGCTCTGTACGTAAGCAAATCACATATATCCTTGAAAAACTATATTACAGGCATATAAATCTTATTCTATGAGTCTGCCATCATCAGAAATTAGTGTTTACAAACGAGTTACAACGCTGCTAACTGAAATTCAGTTGGCGGTTCTTAGCTGAAGAAAAACATCTTCACCAATAACGCTTTACTCTCCAAGTCAGTATCGCAATGAAAACTTTGTGTATGCCCAAGTACGAGGCAAGATAAGAAAAAAGTTGTGTTAATTGTAAAACCGTGCACTTTATAAGACTATGATTTGCGACCGTGAAGTGCCCTCTATCGACAAAATTTTTTAACTATTTTTTATTTTGATTTTCTTCTTAAAAAAAAAAAAAAAAAAAAAAAAAAAAAAAAATTTACGAGAATAAGATTTTGCAAACCGCGTTTTCGATTCTACCAACTTCTCCAATTTTTATGAATTTTTATATCTACAGACTTATGGGGCACACGGTATACACACACACTCATACATATATATATATATATATATAGATAGATATAGATAGATAGATAGATAGATACAGTGTTGTTATAATTAAAGTTCGCCTATTCAGGGGGCTCTATAGCCTGTATTATGGTTTCAAACAAAACAAAATTTCATTAGTACGTATTTCAAGTAATGCGCTCTGCGAAAATCGGAAATAAATAAATTAAAATTAAAATTTTCGTCAATAATTGGCGCTGCGCCAACATCCAAGGTGATTTTTGCAGATTTTTTGAAAAAACAGAATAAAGGAAAAAATCTGCAAAAATAACTTTGGATATTGGCGCAGCGGCACCTATTAACGAAAATTTAAATAATTTTTTCGATTTTGCAGAGCACAGCGAAACCTACTGACGAAGATAGTCAGATGGCACTGGGCTCTGCAGAAAAAAAAAAAGAGTTATAATTTTCATCAATAGGTGACGCTGCGCCAATATATAAGGCGATTTTTTGCAGATTTTTAAACAAATTTCGGGTGTTTCGTCTGGATTGTCCGAAATTTATAGACTGAATCTGCAAAAATTACCAACTATGAAATAAATTTTCCTTTATTTTGTTTTTAACAAAAAAAAAAAAAAAAAAAAAAAAAAGCAGAAATCGCCTTAAGTATTAGAGCAATGCCACCTATTGACGAAAATGTAGCCATTTTTTATCGATTTTCGCAGAGCACATCACTTCTATTTCATACTAGTGAAATGTTGTTTCGATTGAAGCCATAGAACCGGCTCTTGATCATTCTGAACAGGCGAACTTTAATTTTAACAACCGTATATATAGATATATATATATGTGCACAAGGTGATTCCTTATTGCACCGATTAACTCAGAGGGTAATAGAAAAGTTTATATGGAACATAAAAATGTATATCAACCCTGTCTTATCTTAAAAAGTTTCAAAGAAACTGGGGGCTGAATGAAAAAGCTAAAAATCTTAAAAATCTCATTTTTGAGGTTATTAAACATGCTGCACAAAAATAAAGCACATATTTAGAAAGAACAGAAAAAAATCCAACAAAACGGCATCATTTGTGTTATTATATCTTGATTTAATGACAAGTTACAAGCGCAGAAACATTAAAAAAAAGAAAAGAAAACTTAATCAGCAATTTTACAAAACCTGTTCTAGCTACAACAGGTAAAATTTACTAAAAATTAGCTCATTTCAATAACTTTCGAATAAGTTTACAATGAACCATATCGATTGACTAGTGCCGGAGAAATTTAGCTGTTTGTTTGTTATATCATAGCCTCCTTAACTAGATGCCTGTCGCGTAGCTCGGAAACTAGGCAACAGTTGAAACGATAGACAGCGCCACCTGGTACTGATTGCGCGGCTTTTTTTTTCAACTTCAACAGCCACCGAAAATTTTTAAAAGTGGGATATGACATACATAAAAGGCGAACAGAATCGAAGAAGCGTCGATTATATGTATAATGTATCACTTCGTTAAATTATTAGTGGCATTTGAATAAAAAAGTCAAATAATCTGTACTAGGTGGCGCTGTCTACCGCTTAAACTAGTGCCTAGTTTCCGAGCTACGCGACAGGCATGTACTAAGGAGGCTCTTGTTATACACCATTCGTTTTCATATTTTCTAAAAGCAGAGACTCATCCCAACGCGTTTTGAAACTCCCCTTACCAACAACTATTAGTTTCCACTTTTGATCATACTTATATGCGTAAATCTGCTGTTTATTTATTATACAGACAATAATTTATGCTTATCTGTATCGTAATATTACTATTGCAATCATTTGTATTTGGGCTAAAAAAATATATATAAATTTAAAAAATGTTAATACAGAAATTATTATAATTAACAAAGGTTGCATTCTCCACTTTTTTTTGGGGGGGTGGGGCGGGGTAGGGGGAATCGGGGCACTTTCAAGGATGAAGAATCTCGGACTATTTTGCTACCACTATTTTTATAGAGAAAAATTTATGGAAGTTTTATAGTAATATGTCGTGATTATAAAGGGTAGGGATATTTATATAATATAGTTGCCAACATTTTAATTTATCCCGGAGCATTTTTAGCCCGCCTCTATTTCACACCACTTTATTTTTTTAATATTTTTCTTCAATATATAACTATGCAAAATAAGAAAATTTACTGTATAAAAAGAAGTAGTTTGGGATGAAGGCGGGACTAAAAATGCTCCAGAATAAATTAAAATGTTGGTAACTCTGCTATAAAAATAGTGGTAGAAAAGATTCGGAATTTTTTTTTATCTCTGAAAGTGCCCTTAAGGAAAAAAAAAAAAAAAAAAAAAAAAAGGCGGAGGATGCGACCCCTGAATTAAACGTAGAAAGAGTTTATTTATCCAAATGCCTAAAACACCCGTATAAAATGTGTTTATTTTACAAAACAATGTAAAAAAAAAAAAAAAAATGTATGAACATATGACAGGCATGTACTGTATACCTAGGATTAAAGTATGTATGCATAAGAAAGCCTACCCCGCTTTTTTTCCGTTGTTTTTTAAAATTAACACATTTTATTAGAATAATTTACATATTTTGAAAGATAAACTCCTCCTATGTTTACCTACAATAATTTCTGTATTATTATTATATATATTTTTTTAAATCAAAATACAAATGAATGAATACCATAATGTTATGATATAGACAAACATAAATTATTGTGTACACGTTTTGAGGCTTCCTGATTACCGAAGTCAAGTTTTTTAACGTTTGATCTTTGACTGTGTCTGTTAGAGTAAATTAAAATCAAATAATTTCAGGCGATTCAAATGTTGTATTTTGAAGTTAATACTTTTGTTACCAGAAAAGTTTGATCAAGATTCGTAAGTTTCAAGGAATGTTGCGTGTGAAAATTGTCTGAATAATTTTAAATGAACTTCTGAATTTAATAGCAGATTTGAATTCTACACTGCTCAAAAAATTTTAGGGGAGCACATCGTTTTAACGAAATTACGAAAATACTTATTTTGATAACTAATATCAAATGAAGCATTCATAATTTAAAGTGTGGCAGAAAACAGAAGAAGAAAACTTTATCTGCAAAACAGCGTTCATGTCAAAAACCAGAAAAAGAATATAAGTGCCGAGATCATGATTTCGCAGTAGCTTCTTTTCCTCAGTGTTGAAATTCAACCGTTCGGGTTTTGTTTTGAGAAAAGGTGAGTTAAAAATATCACCATAACGTGGTTTACCGGAATGCGTGGCTTAGCGTAATTATCAGGAGAGTTGAATCCGGCAAAACGCAAAGAAGTGAAGCGGATGCTGTTGGAGTGGCGAGAAATGTCATTTCAAGGATGTGGAATCGATTCCAAGAAACAGGGAATATTAGACGTCGACCAGGACGGATGAAGGATAAATAAAACAAATACAATTAATTCAGATTTATCTTCCACTGCCATAAACCACGATTTGTGAGAGCAGAATCGGAACTAAGAGAGAATAAAAATTATTAAACAGTTGCTGTTAAATTAGCCTTTAAACTGATACTTATGTACTGTTCTTAAAAATTGATTAAAATTTTCTTTTTAAAATATGTCTTTTTATTTATATTATAACTTTACAATTTTTGTTAGATAACTAAACGAAACGAAACAGGAATTTTTAAGAAACCTCCCCTTCCGCCAAAATCACATCTGAATACCCCTACTGAACTGTGAAGTTCTTTACATCTGGCAAAATTACTTTATTAAAGCGACAGAATTAAAGCGACTCCAAATTTAAAATTTTTTAGTTCAGACCATGATTTTTTGAGATAAAGCCTCATGGGGGGTAAGAGGGATAAGACCGTCCCCCTCTTTTAGTGATGCAGATTGATGCTTCACATTAACTAAGATGTCGTACATCGGTAACACATTGTCGCAGGCGAAAAATGTCCGTAAATTGCAGACAAAGACTGTCTGAAAGTTGTGGGCAATTTTTTTTATTAGAGCAGACAAAGACTGTCCGAAAGTTGTGGACAAATTTTTTTATTAGTGCAGACAAAAACTGTCTGCAAGCCGTTTTTCTGTGTCCGCGACGTTACCACTGGGACATGTCTATGGATATTATATGGGAAATGCCGATTGATAATCAGCCAGTATAGCTAAATGGTTTTAGAGCATCTGCATAAAAAGATATTTATAGTTCACATAATTGCTTATCAAAATATCTTTTACTTGTTAAAAACCTCAGTTTTCTGCTAGAAAGGCCTCCATAAATGACACTCCACTGAGGGATACAACTCTCATTTGTTAATCAGTCTTTTTCCAAAGCACCAATATATCCGCTTTTTCATCTACTGTCTAGAGCTCCTTATGCATGAACAACACCTGACCTTCCCAGAAGCCAAACTCGTATTATTCTATAGGGAAATGTGTTTCAACAATTATCCATTGTTTAATGTGTATTTTACTTTCAATAGAAGAAAGTATTGGATTCCTTAAAATTTTCGACCTTGGGTTTTTTATGGATTTACACGTTTTGAGAGCTGTAGAACACGATTTGACCATTTTTAGAAAATGTCTGTCTGTCTGTGTGTGTGTGAGAGAGACAAAATTTTGTGGCAACTGTATCTCAGGCACTACTGCACAGAATTTCATACAAGTTGGTATGTAGTTGCACCTTGACATAAATTAGTGCCTATCAACCTTTTGGTAAAAATTGTCTTACAAGTTGCGTTGCCATCCCGCTTTTTCTAAATTTTTAACATGGTGATATAGGACAAAATTTTGCATAAATGTGCATAAAGAGAATTAATTTTTAATAATCATTATTAAATTTAAAATAATTATTTGTAATAGAGATAGTCAACTGGGGGAAAAAAATGTGTATGTAGGAGCCTCGCCTCCCCCCTGGGGGGAAGTCCCCCCTCAAGGGGAGTAAATTTTCATAATGGGTATCTTTTAAAAGAGCTTGCCAGTACCTTTAAAATGAATGGTTGAACCATCCATTATAACTTAATCAAAATAACTTAATCAATTATAACTTGATCAAAAGATTATAGAAAATCTTAATTTTCATTTACTTTTATACATTTTAATTTATAGCTTGTATTCAAAATAGACTAAACATACATACAGTATATATGTGTATTTCTGATAGATTGGAGTGGAAGCGGAAAACCTGTGGGAAAAATAACAGACCCGTTAAACGAACCTGGGCCTTCTGCTTAACGTGCAGATGCTCTAACTATTGAGCTATCCTGGCTGATAACCAGCTCAGCATTTTTCACATAATATACGTTGGCAAGGTCACCGAGTCAGCAAACACGCAGCTATTTCAAGTGACAAATTGATCATGGCACAACTCCAATAGGCCACAAAATTTTAATTTAGTTATTTTATACATCAACCTTGAAAATTCATTTCTAATAGATTGGAGTAAAAGGCAGATTATTTATACTATCTGAGTGAAAAATACCAGAGCCGGAAACTGAACCCAGGCCTTCTGCTTGTTTGGTGATATACATTAGTTTATTTAAGCAGAAGGCTAGGTTCTATTACCGGCTCTGGTATTTTTCACATAATTCGTATTAAAAATCAGCCTTTCATTCTGATCTACTAGAAATTAATTTTCAAGGTTGATGTATAAAATCTATATATATAAAAATGAATGTTTGTCTGTATGTTATTTATAAAATCGTAAACGGCTTGACCGATTTCGATCATTCTTTTTTTGTTTTTTTCCTTATAGGTCAGGGATGGTTTAGGGAAAAAAAAAAAAAAATGAAAAAATCTTTAAAATTAATTAAAATATGATAATAATAAACTTATTGACTTAAAAGCCATTTAAATTTTTAATTGTTGCCAAAAAAAGTTCACGAGATATATTTATTTATTATTTTCAGCATAAAATGAAATATGCTTTCATGCGAAAAATAAGAAATTACTACATGTTAAATTGGTCGATGAGAAAATGACACATTATAATTTTAAAATAAAATAGTAATCCGCGATTGTAATGAAATGCTCGCCCTCTGGTGGGCTAAGGTGAAATTACAATAAACATGGTTTAATTCGAATTCCATACAGCCGCCATTGCTTGCCGATATTTAGTTTCACATATATTTATTGAATAAAAATGAATAAATACGGTAAAAAAGATAACACATACTGTTGTGTGCTACAATCTAACTCCAAAGGATCAAGAAATCCAGAATTGAGCTTCCATTTATTTCCAAATGACGAATTTAAAATTTCAGTTGCTTCGGCTAATGGAAGTAAAGAATTAATCAGATGATTTGAAATTAATATTTGTTCAACTTCAGTTAAAAATCTACTTCCGATCGAACTTTGAATAAACTGAAGTATTTTTTCCAAAAGCAATCAATTTTCCATAATGTAATGGCGGAGAAATTATAGTACGAATATTAAGTAGAATAACAAAAAGAACACTAATGGAACACACGTGGCTATAATGTTTACTAACAACTGCAGTGTTGAGAAAGCGCCATCTATCGATTATTACAATCGCGGATATTACAAATTTTTTTTGCAGTTTTTTTTATATACCTCAACTTCATATATTTTTTTTTTTTTTTTAGTATGGCGGATGAAACACGCTTGGCATAAAAGTTAATTCAGCATTATGGTAAAGGTATTTTCTTATTGATAATTCTTGACAATTTTTTATAATTTTGATGCTGAAGTAGATCGGACATTTTTCACCAAGGAAAAGATAGAAAAAAATACGCAAGCGAAGTGATGACGCCACTGGCCGTTCGTGGATGCAAGAAAAATATTTCCTATGTTAAACGCCCATTGGATTTTTTGTAAAAAATTATTAAAAACCGAGGAAATATATTTCCCGATTTTAATCCGCATATTTAGGTATAGATATGTATTAGTTATCATGTCCATGCATTAGGTTCAGTTATTTTTTTTTTGTAAAATTGACAAAATTTGAATTTTTAATTTCAAAACTCTAGAAAAAAAAAATGGCAAACTTCCATATTCGATTGTAAACACAAACATTTAATTTCAAAGGATGATATTAACACAATAAATATCCAACTAATATACTGATTAAATGGGAAATGATAAATATTCTATCATAATTTGAAGTCAAATTTGTTTTCAAATGTCTAAATAAAGTATCTGATATAAGATACTAATATGTTGTAGCGGAATAGATTTGATATCGGTCATCCTTGGTAGAAAAATAAAATATCGCCAAATTATTTGGCGAACATAATTTAATTCCTTTCAAAAATCATGGTTATTTTAACAACTTATTTTAAGACAGTAATGAATAATATGAAACAATATTTCGTACAATGCATATTACGAAAATATACATCTGGCATGTATATTTTCGTATTATGTTTTTGATCACCAAATACAATAAGCGCCAAGAACGACAGAGTTTTGAAATTTAAAATTAAAATTTTGTCAATATGACAGCAAAATAACTCAATCTAACACATGCACATGATAACTAATACATATGTGTACCCAAATATGGGGATTAAAATCGGGAAATAATTTTCTTCGAATTTTAATCATTTTTTACAAAAAATCCAATGGGCGATTGACATAGGAAATCATTTTCTTGCATCCACGGACGGTCAATGACGTCACACTTCGCTTGCATATAGGAACAATAATCGCATAAATTATATTTTGGTCTAAAACGGCAACAAATATTTAAAAGTCCCCAAGGGCATTAAGGCTGTACCATGATCAAGTTTACATACTAATTTATTTATTTTTCTATATACCAACTACTATTAACTAAGCATGAAGTATATATAACCACAAAATAATAATTGTCTCATGCGATAGAAGTTGCCGATCATAGCATATTGTAATATTATATGTCGCTTGAAATTGCTGTCATTCTATGGTTGATTGATTAAATCAAATAAATATAGGAAATAACTTGAGAGCAAATATTATGTACATCACATATAATGTTGTTCATATGTAACTGGGATTCAGATATAAAAGAGCTACTTCAAATTTTTCGATACTGTCCGTATCGAAACTGTTATGTATGATAAGCAACCAAATAGAAGCCCACGGGTAAGCCATTGTCGCAGGCAATAGGGACAGGCACCGGAGATTGCAAGGACGAACAAGGCGCTGCCTAAGGCAGCGGAAGCCCAAAGCAAGCTTTTGACCGATTTCAGTTTTTTTTTTTTTTTCCATAAAGCATATAGAAAAGAGTTTGCCAGCGAAGCAGGCAAAGCCGTCCAAAATTGTTTAAGAACTAAAATATTATTCAACAATTCGCCGGGAAATGAAAAAAAAAAAAAAAAATCATTTATTTGTAAAAAAAAAAAAAAAAATTGAAACTCATAAATATTATATGAATTTCACCACATAGTTAAAATTTTAATTAACCAGTCACCAAATTATTATTAGAACCAGATTAATATCGTGCAATAGTGAACTAAAATCATACAAAGAAAGGTTTCGAAATAAAATTCATAATTGACGACCCAGTTTTTATACTTCCACAACGCAGTACTGTTTTAGTACAGAATCCCTATGGACGAATTTTAAATTTTTATCGCCATGTTGGCGATAAATTTTTATTTATTTATTTTGGCATTTTATTTTGGCTTTCAATGAGTTACAAATTTTTTTGAGTGTACTTTATCAGACTCTGTTTTGCACAGCACCACAATGATAAGGTTTCATTTCATTACATGTTATGATCAAACCGTCAGTTCCCACACATACACATCAAAATTTCCACGTGAACGAATGGGATGAGCTCTGGTATTTTTCACATAATTCGTATTAAAAATCAGCCTTTCATTCTGATCTACTAGAAATTAATTTCCAAGGTTGATGTATAAAATTTCTAAATAAAAATGTATGTATCTATGAAATAGCTTCAAAACATTTTAAGGCATAGTTCATAAAATTTTGTTTTATTCAGAATCACTCTTATGCTATTGTGCATAAATAGCAAATAATGAGGAATTAAGAAGATATCAAAAGGTATTGATACAGCAAAATCTAACTTCAGTTTTTTTCATGATTACAATGCCAATGCATATTCTAGAAGCAAAAAGTGGCTCATTAAAGGACCACTTCACTCACCGTCGCCATATAAGCCGAAGCTAATATTATTCTGTGGTAAATTTTCTTTATTTATTACTAATTAGCTAATACATATTTTTAAATTCTGTTTTCACATTCAGAAAATTCCAAACTGCTAAATTGATGCTCTTTTTTTGAAAACATATTTTTTTCATTTTTACTATTCTATTTCGAAGCTGTAAAATACAAATTTTTAATATGTAAAATTTTTCATTTTGCAATTTCAAAATAAAAAATGAAAAAAATTCGTTTTTAAAAAATGAGTGTCAATTTAACAGTTGGGAATTTTCTGAATGTAAAAACAGAATTTAAAAATATATATTAGTTAATTAGTTATAAGTAAAGAAAATTTCCCATAGAATAACATTGCCTCGGGCTTCCGACGAGGGTAAGTGAAGAGGGCTGTTAAGGTTGCACATCAAATTCCCTGTTTCTTCCTTCCTATGTTATCCTATGGGATTTTGTTGCTTAGTTGTATATAACAATCTGTCATTGAAATATGAAGTGTTTTGAAAGTTATTCTTTGAACTTTTTTTTTTTTTTTAGCTTAATGAGCTAAAAAAATTAAATCAATTGATAAAAAAAAATGCTCATTGATTATGTTCAAAGAGTAATATTTGTTAGTTATAGAATATTACTCAATTCAATAATTATTGAATATTAAACAGAATACGAAAAGCTTCATTTTTGAATGAGAGATCATCATCAAACTAAGCAACAAAAGTTCCATTGAATAATATGTAGAAGAATAGTTGAAACTGACTGACATACTGCCATTAATTCTGATGTTCTGAAATGTTAGAGAAAAAAAAAAAAATAATAATAAAAAAAAATCCTTTCTCTGAATATATATTTAGATTTCCCAATATTGATATACTTTTTTTGGTGATATACAGTCGGCAGCAAAAGTTTCCGAGCATTAGCCAATAATTCTGATATTGAAAAAGTACACTTAATACTGTTTTGTTAAGTAAATCCTTGTCGGGTCATGTTCTTTGACTGACTAAGAACATAACTCGACATTGGTTTATTTAAGAAGGCAGTATGAATTGTACTTCTTTTGTACTTGCTGCCGACTTTTTATCACCAAAATATATATATAAATACTGGGAAACAATATTCACGAATCTAAGAAATTGATATTGAAAAGTATCAAAAAATGTTATTCAGAAATATTTGAAAAAAATATTTTAGAATATCATGAAGTAATATTCAAAGACCTCAAAAATAGATATAGCTATATATCTAAAAATATTATTCAGAAATATTAGAAAAAAATATTTCTAAATATCCAGAAGCAATATTGGAAAATCTCAAAAATTAATAAAGCCAAATATATAAATAGTTTATTCAGAAATATTAGAAAAAGATATTGGGAAATATCTTGAAACAATATTCAAAAATCTATAAAATAGATATTGCTAAATATTTAAAAATATTATTCAGGAATAACAAAATATAATATCAAGCAATATCTGAAAATGTTATTTAATAATGTCAAAATACAATATTTACAGATGTCTGTAAATATTGGCCAACATTAATAAATGTCAAAAAATAATATTCCTGGATATCTTTTAGGGGGGGGGGGGGGGTTCATTATACGTTGGCCAATATCAAATTTTTATATTGGCCGATATTTTTGTGCTACCTGGGATAATGCTTAGTTCAGTAGTTTTTATACTGAATAATTAGTTCAAGATGTTGAATAAAAACTCCATTTTAACCTTAAAATTATAAAAAAGGTAAAACAAGTTAATGCAATATATATTAGTAATGTGCTGAATATTCGGTTTGGCCAAATCTAAAACTATTCAGCTAGTTGAACATATAAAAATTCAATTTTTAAAAATTTTAAATCATTTGAAAAAAAAAAAAAAATTATTTTTAATTATCATTAAGATTTTTCAGAGTAATTAAGAAATAGATAATACTTAAATGAAGACAACTGTTTTATCTAGTTTCAAGTAACATTAAAGAAAATTAAGTATTAGTTGCATTAATAATAATATCAGACAAAAAAAAATTTCTCTTTTTCAATAACAGTATAACGATGCATGTTTCTAAAGTTGAGTTAAGAAAGAGCGTACATAATTCACATGATGTTGCCATTTAGGAAACTTCAAGAGATGAAACAAAGATCACATTCAAATCTGGCAAGAAAAATGACACAAGTCATAAAATAGCAATTTTGAGTTTGTCATTGAAAAATGCATATGAAATACCCCAACATGCACAAAAAACATCACATCTCTATTTCACAATTTATTCATATGAGAGTAAGAAGCATTTTTGGAGTGGCATACAAGAGGTGGGGCGGAGGGGGTGTTCTGCCCCGGGCCTCAAGTCATAAGACAGCCTTCGGAAAAACTTAACCTTTAAGTATATATATTTGGTGAAGTTGCCGTGCCATTATTTTAACTAGAAAAATTCCCTGGAGTTCTTTAAACCGTAGATTTCTGTCTAAAACAGCCTTAATGTACAAAATGTGACCATTGAGCGACGACTCAAAAAAAAAAAATATATATATATATACATGTAAAGCCTAATTAAAGCAGTACAAATGGTACCAGTGCCTTCTTGTTGTGTGTTTGGCTTTTGAATCAATCTTAAAATTTATTTCAGTGCCTTTTTATAGTAATAAATTTAAGTGAAGAAGTGTGAGGGGGCCCTCTAAATAGTAGGGGCTCCAGTCAGAGGTCCCCCAGTGAAAATTTTGCCCTGGGCCTCGAGAGTTGTAAGTCCGCTAATGCATTTGTGTCAGTTTTAATAAAGGTTAGACAATAGATTGTTACTTTTAAATTGATTTTTTTAAATGCTGCATTTCTGGATTATGTTATTATCATTTCATGTGGAGATGACAAGATATTGCTTTTTAAGAAATTTCATGCGTTTGTTAAGAAACCTTACAATTATTAATTTTTTTTTTTTTTACTGTGAGTTCAGCATTACACCACTACTTATGTATAGTAATATTTCCTAATATTTTTCTACATTTATGTAAACCACTGTTTCTGAATAGTTTTTTTATAATTAAAAAAAATAAAATATTACTAAATGTAAATGGTATTGCTGAAAGAGTTTGCAAAGAATTAGGCTGATTGACACGATAAAAATAAGAACTTAATATAAGAATAAATCAGCCAGCCAAATAGTTCCTACTCCGGTTTGAAGGATATTCGGCCAAAACTGCTAAAAAAAACTTATTTAAATTGATATACATTTTTTTTTTTTTTTATGCTTTTTGTATATTTAGACCAATTTTTTTTTTTTTTCCTTTTTCCCTCACATTAAGTTAAAAAATATATTTAAAATGAAATTTAAGGCAGACAGATGATTAACCCCTTGGGTACATTTGACGTCTGAGACACGTCATTCACTTTTTTTTGTTTTTTATTTTTGTTTTACAATTCTAATTACTTGAGGACATCTTAATACTACATATGTCACCAATATTTTAGAAATAAATAAATTCTTACGTAAAATGTACTGCTTTTACATACTACTCCAAGCAACCAAAAATTATATCCGTTCCACATGTAAATATTTTCTCAAATAAATCCGTACCCAAGGGGTTAACCATTAATATTATAAAAAGGCACCTCACAACTGGTGTTTAAAAGTAATAACTACAAAACTTTGAATAAACGCCATAAAATGCAAGAACTTGCAACAATTGCTTTAGGTCAAAACAAAACATGATCTTTTTTCAGGCGAACAAAGTAGATAGATTGCCACTTTATTTGTAACACTCCTGCCTATTTAGTTCACCTTACGAAAGCCCTTCAACCTAAAATTATTGTGTGCATTACCTCTGTTTGCAACATTCGTGCCTACTTTGCTCGCCTGACAAAGGGTTGTGTTTTCTCTCAACACTAAACAACTGTTGCGAGTTCTTGCATTTTATGGTGTTTATTCAAAGTTTTGTACTTTGTAATCACTAAAATGCAGAACCACACAAAAATATTCAAATAAATAATAGAATATAAGTGAAAATTGCTCAAAGTATGATTTTAGTTGTATTCTGCTTTTTCTTTTAACTATACTCTCATTTCATGGCATATAGTAAATATAAAAATATGCGATGTCATGGTTTTGCCTGTTTACTTTTTTGTATGTAAGATTAACATTTGTATATAATTACTTGTTGTGTATAAGATCCATAGCTGGATCTCATTTTTTCCAGAAACAATATAACTGATACTTTTCAGCTACAGATAATAACGTATTCAGGCTTTTGCAATTAAATGCAATAACTTTTATGCTTAGCAGCCATTTTGAATTTTTTTAACTAAGAAAAAGAATGACATCAGCAAAATTTGGGTTAAAAGATAAACCACAGGTATTTATTATATAATTTTATATACTAAATGTAATATTTAAGAGGACAAATATATAGCATTGTTTTAAGGAAACAAAAATGCTTTAATATTCTACAAATATATAAATAATAAATAAGATAGGACAAAATACTTACAATTAGGCTTAATAAAGAAGGTGGGGGGGAAAAAAAAAACTTGAAAACAGAAATTATCTTATTATTAAATTTAGATTTTAGGATATGTTAATTGTAAATTAACTAGTATGATAATTAATACACATAATAGTAACATTAAACTTGCAGTGCTTTTTAAAAATATCTAGCATAAAATGTGCTTCACCTTTAAAATACTTTTCATACAACTTAAAGTACTTATATTCTATAATTCAATGCATAATACTACATATTCTTTAGGATGTATTAAAATACAGACATGCCATAGTATAAATAATATTTCCCATGGAAAATTTCTTGCTTAAGTACTTAATTTATTTCCATGTACTGTTTAAAAACATAGACAAAATGACATGTGCAGATATTTACCCTGCTCATGTGTTCATTAAGTGAAAGCAATAAAGAAAATATCTTAGAAAGAATAATTAAATATTTTAAAGCTTACTTTTAAAATATTTTTCTAAATTTTACAATTTATCTGCAATATTAAATGTTTTTATACGGTCTCATTCCTTTGCAAAATAATACTAAGTGCATGCGATCTACATTTCGACTACAAATAATCTGAATTATTTTTATGACTACATAAAAATCTTTGTAAACATTTTTTTCACAGGTTTTATGGATTTTTGCAAAGTAAAATATTCATTGCCACAAATGTGATTTGCTCTTTTAAAATTGAACTGAGAATTCCTACTGAAAATGTTAAAAACAATGAGTCAAAATAACATTTTATAATTTATTGAGTAGCCTACTGTAATGTGTAAATCTATACTTTTTTTTTTCTTTGCTCAACATCTTTAAATATTAAGTACTTTCATTTTCATCAACAAAAACAAGTTTAAAAAAAAATAGCATTTATAAGATAATAATAACAAGTTTAACACCTTTAGAGACAGACGTATTGAAGGACTAAATAAAGTTACATATTTAAACACAAATATTTTGCACTCAATTCAGTCATCAAAGATCAACAATCTAAAATCACATCAGTATTTTGTATTTTATTTTACATGTGAACGTAATTGATAAGGACTTGAAACAACACATCTTAATAATAAAAATATGATTATTATTTAACAAATGCTAAACTAATTATATTTTCTAAATTGTTCTAAATTGATACTAAAATATTTCGAGACAAGTAAACAATTGTACTTCTAATGACAATAAATGAATTCAACAACTTTTTAAAAATTATTTCTTATTTGATTGAAATGATATTAATTAAAAGATTACATAAAAATACAAAATATTCTCTTTTGCATATTTTCCATCTCCAAGGAAAATATTTTCTGCTAAACTATCGTAAACAAGTGAGCAAATATCAAAGCTGAAGCTGATTGGTTCCGTGGTGTAAACATTCCATGACGTACGCAAACCACAGACGAGATGCGCAGAACAAATGTCAAGAAGATTTCTCGATCTTTGAGGCTCCAAGGTCTTGTACAGCGCTCGACCTGCAGTGCAGGGGGCACTGGTTATATTAACAGATATTTAATTAAGATGATTGAGCACTTCAGCCTCTCAGAAATATTTTCTATTTACATTTTACGTATCACATTTACTGGTGTGAGTCTTTTTTAATTTTAAGATGTGTGAGATATAGCTTTAATGCATTGTTAGTCATGTAATTGCGTATTATTTACGAGTAAATAAATAAATAATAATAAATTTACGCTGTCATCGGTGTTTAGCATGTAGAAAATAAGAAAAGTGTTATATTTTAAATTTTTGTTAGCTAACTAAATAATCCCTACGACAGGAACCCTAACAGGAATTTTTAAGATATCTCCCCTTACGCCAAAATCACATTATCTGAATGCCCCTACTAAAGGGCGAAGTTCTCTACACTTGGCAATACTTCTCTACTAAACAACAGCGCTCGACCTGCATTGCAGGGAGCACTGGCTTTGTAACAATTTTCTAATCAATCTGCTTGCGCACTGTAGCATCTAAGAAATATTTTTCATTTACATCGTACGTATCACATTTACTGGTGTAAGTCTTTTTTAATTTTAACACATGTGACATACCATTAGTGCATTTTTAGTCGTGTAACTACGTATTATTTACGAAAAAATAAATAGATAATAAAAAATTTACTCTGTCGTCGGTGTTTAGCGTGTGTTTTACATGTAGAAAATAAGAAAAGTGCCCTTTCCCAGCGCTTTTTATAATTGCTACCTTCAAAATATACGTGTGTTTCCAAAACTTTTCGGAGGTTAAGGTGCAGAGAAAGATAAAAAATAATGTTAAATATATCAAGATGCACACACACACACACACACACACACACACACACAAAAAAAAAAAAAAAAAAAAAAAAACTGAGCTGCTGCGGTTAGTATGCTCGCTTCGCGAGCATTAAAACAAATGTTCCGTCTTTGACAGGATTTAATTTAGTACGACAGGATTAATATTGCAATCTTGTGACTGAAAGAAAAAAAATAAAATCTGAAAACACTAGTCTAAATAATCAGGAAATATTCAGCCAAGATTCGTTGGCTCTGTGGTCAGAGTACACAACTACGAATCCGAAGGTTGTGAGTTTGATCCTCACTGATGGGAAGTGAAGAAAAAAAAATAATAAAATATCTTAAAACACTAGTCTAAATAATTAAGAGATATTCAGAGTACACAACTACGAACCCGATGGCTGTGAGTTCTATCCCAATCGATGCGAAGTGGAAATAAATAAATATATATGTATATATAAAAGTTTTTACGGATTTCATAAAATATTTTAAGATAAGAGTAAGAAATTAAATGGTGAAATTGGATATTGGCAGGCATTTTCGAAGTGGAATACTATAAATTGGTAACGACACAAAATGGCAGATTAAAAGAAATAATCCTGTCGTACTAGAAAAAAGAAGTTTAAACATACATTATACCTGCCAACATTCTAATTTATATTCCGTAGCACTGTTAGTACCCACCTTTTTTTCCCACCTGTCTTTATTTAGAGTATTTTTCTTCTTATACATTCATAATAATATTTGGAGAAGTTGTAAGAAAAGGGGCATGTGCTAACAATGCCACGGAATATTAATTAGAATGTTAACAGGTATGCATACATGCATAAAAAAAAATCGATTTAAGCAGTACAATTTAATATTTTCATCAAACAAATTTCGTACATGAAAAATATATTATTTTCGAAATTTTTGAAAACTGTTCACTTTTATTAAGAAAAATTCCTTAAACGAAATGATTGTTAAACCACTCATACAAATTATTTTCTTTTTTAAAATATTTGTAAATAATCTAACGTTATTATACTCTGCAAACAACTTAAAATGAAGTAAACAATATTTGTATTCTTTAAACACATCACAAAAATAAAATAAAATAAAGATTTTTACATGCAGTTTTGTTTAAAAAAATACTAAACTGAAAATAAAATGATGAATCTAGCAATGTAGCATATTTGAATGTTTTAATTTATCTTTTCATTTTTCATGCTTACAAAAAAAAAAAAAAAAAAAAAAACGACTATATTAAGCCTTCTATTTTTTTTGGTAAATTTTCCGATGACAAAATAAATTATAAAAATTTCATAGATCATAAAATTTAGTCAATCATGTGACGTCCATTATAGATACATTTGTAGGTCTTTTAACAAATCATTATTCAAAGAATGGATAGTTTCTTTTTTAGCTAAATTCTCTATGGGCGTTGGGCGATAAACAATTTTTATATCGTACATTATAATTGATGAATTTAAAAACAAATAGAATTTAAAGTACCACCGTGGCATATTTATACTAACGGTATTTATTTTTAACTTTAGAAGTTGGGTCTTTCTTTTCATACCACGCTGGAAAAAATTACGAAAGTTAGGAATTCCTTTAAAGTTTTTATATATTTTTAAAATTACGTTTTCAAAAGGGTGAGGTTTGACCTGGTATGTGATTTGTTTTGAATAATCATCTCTTTCTTTGGTGATTATGATATGCATAAACCATACTTGCCAACATCCTAATCATACTTGCCAACCATCTCATTATGAACCGTACAATTTTTAGTACCCGCCTTTTTTTACGCACCAATAATTTTTTAGAATAATTTTAGTCTTATGTAATCGTAACAACATTTGGAGAGAATTTCTCTAAAAATATAGTGGTGTGAGTAAAGGGGTGTTTTTTCAGGGGGCGTAACAATTGTACGGTTATTAATGAGATGGTTGGCAAGTATGCCTA
This sequence comes from Salticus scenicus, assembly GCA_963930645.1. Classification (NCBI taxonomy): domain Eukaryota; kingdom Metazoa; phylum Arthropoda; class Arachnida; order Araneae; family Salticidae; genus Salticus; species Salticus scenicus. Next base: position 157,513,679 of record OZ005651.1, on the reverse strand, counting down.
ATTAATATTCCGTATTGTTCTTAGTCCCGCCCTATTTTTCACACCATTAAATTTTTTGTGTAATATTCTACAAATGCAATTACAATTAAATAAAAAGAAAAATATTGTAAAAAGATACTGGTGTGAAAAAGAAGGCGGGGTTAACAATACTACGGAATATTATTTAGTATGTTGGCAAGTATGATAAACATACTGAGTAATATAAATAAATAAAAATCACTGGTTCAGGCTAATTCCATGTACTTAAATCTGTTAGACATATGAAATTCTTATGTTTATTTTTATAATTTTTATTTATTTTCAGATTTATAAAGTGTATTTAAATTATTCCATCTGAGAAGTAATCAACTAAGGAATTTTTTAATTTGCATTATGAAACGCATGTATCTTTTAATACTTTAAAGACAGCAAGTTTTCATACTTTGTTTACTAAGCTCCGATTTTGGGCATACCCTATAAACAATACATTTACCAGGGGTCGTAGTCTTCGCTTTTTTTCAGGACACTTTTATAATTGAGAAAATTATGCGCTTTTTTCTACAACTAATTTTCTACAATAATTTCTATCCTGTTTAATTACGACACAATACTTTAAAAATATAATAAATATTTCTCTAAGCAAAAAGTCTTGGGACTTCGAGCTCTGCATTTATTAACAAAATTTACGTATTCGTGTTTAAATCATTTAAATTTTATAACCATAAACTTAATGAAGCAGAATTCATACGATAATAATCTCAAATTATTAAAATAAAATTTAGAAGTAATTCATCTTGCTGTAAAACAATTATAATGTGCTAGAGAGGGAGGAGTTTTTTTATGAGCTGGGTGGTGAAAAATGTACAAATAAGTGCTGATAGTGCTCAGTAACACGTATTTTTTTTGGAAAAATTTATTGTAGGAATGTAGAATATATAAATAATTAGGATGGAAACCAAAACTACTTCTGACTGAAACAGTTAACAGTAAATGCTATAAAATTTAGCAACATTTAAACTTCTTTTATACTCATATTTGGATTAAATGATTGTTAAAAAAAAAAACCTCCCTGATTTTTAGTATTGAGTATGATGTACTGAAATGTGTCAGTTCTCTCTTTCTTTAATTATACTTGATGCTTGTTTTACAATTTAATGTCGTTGAAAAGAAAAATAAAATCAATTAAAGATTTTTGTTGGACTATTTTTGCATATAATTATTATTAATCAATAGCTAATTTAAAATGTACCTTAGATATAAAAAAGAAAAGAAATCTGTGCAATGTGTATAATTTAAAAGATAATATCATTTTTTATGCGTTAAATTTAGAACGGTAAAGTATATAAATAATTTAAACGTTGAACATATGATATTTAATGATTTATTTTTCAATCAAAAAAGAAAAAAAAAAAACATAATATAATAAAAGTTTTAATTTTCAAAGCACAATATGGCAGAGTTTAGTGTTGTTTCTACAAAACTAGAAATATTACTTAAATTAATTTTATTTATATGAAAATTCTGCAAATTAATCATTATTATTATTATTGTTATAAGTCTGATTAATGACGAATTACGATATATGGATCGAAGATTATTTTTATTTTTTAATTTATTTTTTTTTAATTAAATCTTTGTACTTACAGGGGTCCATACCTGCCAACATTCTAATTACTATTCTGTAGTACTGTTTGCAACCGCCTTTTTTTCACGCCAGTCGGAAGAAGGGGTGCGTCAAATAATGCTACGGAATATTAAATAGAATGTTGGCAGGTATCGGGGTGCAGCGCCCTACTTCTTTCATACCACTTTTTTACAATATTACTTTCTTTGTTTAATTGTAGATGTTTGGCATAGTATTGTGATTAAATAAACAGAAAAATATTATAAATCAGTAGTGGAATGAAAAATGTAGGACGCTATGACCCCTATACTTTATATAAACAGCAAAGTTCCATAGCAGCCAACCCTTTTAATTTTTAAATCAGATTTAACACCACTATGTTTTAAAAGGAATATATCACATATATTTTCGATGATTAGGTAAGCTGAAAACGTCTCCCTTGAAAAACGGGAGACTTGGCATCTATGGAGTTGCCAACTTTAATAATTTATCAGGGTTTCCGTGGCCATGCTTTTTTAAAAGCATACATTCACCATTATTATCTCAAAATCATATTATTCTTAAATGCAAAGTTTATATTAAGAAGAAATGTATTTTAAAATAGTAGTGGTGGAAGATTGCTTATAAAAATTTTGGTCGTGGGAACCCTGTTTATTCCGGAGCATTTGTTAGTCCTGCCTTTTTTTTTTTTTTTCCATACCTTTTTTTTTTTTTTTTTTTTTTTTTTTTCTGTAAGTGTAATTATTTTATCTTAGTTTTGTGATGGAAAAAATTATTTTAAAAATAAAGTTGTCTGAAATTTAAATAAATGCGGGATTAAAAATGCTCCGGAATAAATTATAAAAGCTGGCAATTCTGAAATTTCTTTTAATGCGTTAAATAAATAATCAACATCTCTCAAAGCGCACTTTTGAATTAGGGATTTGCGTAGGGAAATAGTTTTTCATTGTAGGGGAAAAGGAATTTTTGTGCACATTTTAAATATAATTCAGATTTTCATTTGGTAACACTGCTCCACAACAATCCCTGTAAACTGACTTCTCAAAACCTTTATCTGTCTGTATTTAGATTTAAATAACCTTAAATAGTTTAAAAATGAAATTCTTTTCACTTACAACCAATATTAATTGTATTATTAGGTTTGCAAAAAGAGTTAATTAAAATCTTCCTTTTGAATAAAGGTTCTAGTTTGTTTTTTAGGTTGTTTTTTTATTTTATATACATTTGTATATATGTATACCGGGTGTCCCATAAGTCTGTAGACATTTAAATAATTCATAAAAATTAAAAGAATTGGGAAAATTAAAAGCAGTTTGCAAAAAAGTTTTTTTTTTTTTTTTTTTTTTTTGTAAAGGAAAAAAAAAAAATGTATATATATATATATATATTAATAATAGTTAAAATTTTCGTTTATAGAGGGCTCTGTACGTAAGCAAATCACATATTTCCTTGAAAAACTATATTACAGGCATATAAATCTTATTCTATGAGTCTGCCATCATCAGAAATTAGTGTTTACAAACGAGTTGCAACACTGCTAACTGCAAATTCAGTTGGCGGTTCTTAGCCGAAGAAAAACATCTTCACCAATAACGCTTTACTCTCCAAGTCAGTATCGCAATGAAAACTTTGTGTATGCCCAAGTACGAAGCAAGATAAGAAAAAAGTTGCGTTAATTGTAAAACCGTGCACTTTATAAGACTATGATTTGCGACCGTGCAAGTGCCCTCTATCGACAAAATTTTTTAACTATTTTTTATTTTTATTTTCTTCTTTACAAAAAAAAAAAAAAAAACTTTACGAGAATAAGATTTTGCAAACCGCGTTTTCGATTCTGCCCACTTCTCCAATTTTTATGAATTTTTTAAATGTCTACATACTTATCGGGCACACGGTATATACACACACACATACATATACATATACAGGTTTGTTATAATTAAAGTTCGCCTATTCAGAGGGCTCTACAGCCTGTTTTATGGTTCCAAACAAAACAAAATTTCATTAATACGTATTTCAAGTGATGCGCTCTGCGAAAATCGGAAATAAATAAATTACAATTAAAATTTTCGTCAATAATTGGCGCTGCGCCAACATCCAATGTGATTTTTGCAGATTTTTTGAAAAAATCGAATAAAGGAAAAAATCTGCAAAAATAACTCTGGATATTGGCGCAGCGGCACCTATCAACGAAATTTTAAATAATTTTTTCGATTTTGCAGAGCACAGCGCCACCTACTGACGAAGATAGTCAGATGGCACTGGGCTCTGCAGAAAAAGAAAAAAAAAATGAGTTATAATTTTCATCAATAGGTGACGCTGCGCCAATATATATGGCGATTTTTTGCAGATTTTTAAACAAATTTCGTGTGTTTCGTCTGGATTGTTCGAAATTTATAGACTGAATCTGCAAAAATTACCAACTATGAAATAAATTTTCCTTTATTTTGTTTTTACAAAAAAAAAAAAAAAAAAAAAAAAAAAAAAAAATTGCAGAAATCCCCTTAAGTATTAGAGCAATGCCACCTATTGACAAAAATATAGCTATTTTTCATCGATTTTCGCAGAGCACATCACTTCTACTACATACTAGTGAAATGTTGTTTCGATTGAAGCCATAGAACCAGCTCTTGATCATTCTGAACAGGCGAACTTTAATTATAACAACCGTGTATATATATATATATATATATATATATGTACAGTCGGTAACAAAAGTGTCCGAACACCAGCAAAAATTCCTATGTAAAGAAAGTACACTTCATACGGTTTTGTTACATAAATCCTTGTCGAATCCTGTTCTTAGTCAGTGTAAGAACATGATTCGATAAGGATTTATTTAACAAAACCTTATGAAGTGTACTATTTTTACATAGGAATTTTTGCTAGCGTTCGGACACTTTTGTTACCGACTGTATGTGTGCACAAGGTGATTCCTTATTACACCGATTAACTCAGGGGTTAAAAGAAAAGTTTATATGGAACATACAAATGTGTATCAACCCTGTTTTATCTTAAAAAGTTTCAAAGATACTGGGGGCAGAATGAAAAAGCTAAAAATCTTACAAAATCTCATTTTTGAGGTTATTAAACATGCTGCACAAAAATAAAGTACATATTTAGAACGAGCCGAAAAAAATCCAGCAAAACGGCATCATTTGTGTTAATATATCTTGATTTAATGACAAGTTACAAGCGCTGAAATATTTAAAAAAAAAAAAAAAAAACTTAATCAGCAATTTTACAAAACCCGTTCTAGCTACAACAGGTAAAATTCACTAAAAGTTAGCTCATTTCAATAACTTTCGAATAAGTTTACAATGAACCATATCGATTGACTAGTGCCGGAAAAATTTAGCTGTTTGTTTGTTATACCATAGCCTCCTTAACTAGATGCCTGTCGCGTAGCTCGGAAACTAGGCAACAGTTGAAACGATAGACAGCGCCACCTGGTACTGATTGCGCGGCTTTTTTTTTTCAACTTCAACAGCCACCGAAAATTTTTAAAAGTGGGATATGATATACATAAAAGGCGAACAAAATCGAAGAAACGTCGATTATGTGTATAGTGTATCACTTCGTTAAATTATTGGTGGCATTTAAATAAAAAAGTCAAATAATCTATACTAGGTGGCGCTGTCTACCGCTTAAACTGTTGCCTAGTTTCCGAGCTACGCGACAGGCATGTACTTAAGGAGGCTCTGGTTATACTCCATTCGTTTTCATATTTTCTAAAAGCAGAGATTCATCCCAACACGTTTTGAAACTCCCCTTACCAACAACTATTAGTTTCCACTTTTGATCATACTTATATGCATAAATCTGCTGTTTATTTATTATACAGACAATAATTTATGCTTATCTGTATCGTAATATTACTATTGCAATCATTTGTATTTGGGCTAAAAAAATATATATAAATTTAAAAAATGTTAATACAGAAATTATTATAATTAACAAAGGTTGCATTCTCCACTTTTTTTTTTTTTTTTTTTTTTTTTTTGGGGGGGGGGGGGGGGCACTTTCAAGGATGAAAAATCTCGGACTATTTTGCTACCCCTATTTTTATAGAGAAAAATTTATGGTAGTTTTATAGTAATGTGTCGTGATTATAAAGGGTAGGGATATTTATATAATGTAGTTGCCAACATTTTAATTTATCCCGGAGCATTTTTAGCCCGTCTCTATTTCACACCACTTTATTTTTTGAATATTTTTCTTCAATATATAACTATGCAAAATAAGAAAAATTTACTCTATAAAAAGAAGTAGTTTGGGATGAAGGCGGGAGTAACAATGCTCCGGAATAAATTAAAATGTTGGTAACTCTGCTATAAAATAGTGGTAGAAATAAATTCGGAATTTTTTTTATCTCTGAAAGTGCCCTTAAAAAAAAAAAAAAAAAGGCAGAGGATGCGATCCCTGAATTAAACGTAGAAAGAGTTTATTTAGTCAAATGCCTAAAACACCCGTATAAAATGTGTTTATTTTACAAAACAATGTAAAAAAAAAAAAAAAAAAAAAAATGTATCAACATATGACAGGCATGTACTGTATGCCTAGGATTAAAGTATGTATGCATAAGAACGCCTACCCAGCTTTTTTTAACACGCTTATATTAGCTTCACCTGTATGTATGTATGTATGTTTGTTTGTAACTTCTCTGGGAGCAAAACGTGATTGCACAAAATCCTTCATATCTCAAACAAAAAAACAGATATCCGTGAAATTTTTGCTTTGAAATATAGCTAATACAAATGTCTCAAAATCGGTTTCTGGAATTTTTGAAATTTGGTCCCCAAGGGGGGCGGGGGGAGGGGGGGTAAAACGTGATTTCACATGCGTAAAACGTGATTTCGCATAATCCTATATATCCCAAACAAAAAAAAAAAAAAAATAGATATACGTGAAATTTTTGCTCTAAAATATAGCTAAGGCAACTATCTAAAAACCAATTTCTGGAATTTTAGAAATTCAGCCCCCAGGTGGGGCAGCAAGGGGTGGGGGGGCTATGGAGCAAAAACAAATAGAAATACACTTAGGCCGTTGAAAATTGGTACGGATAGGTTTTAAAGTTCTGCAAGTCGAATGGGGATATTTTCGATTGTGTAAAGTTATTAGGAGGGGCAACAGGGGGGGGGAAGGGAGGGGGGGGCAAAAAAAATAAAAATAGTGTCAGATCGTTCAAAATTGGTACATAGAGGTTTTCGATACTTACAAATCGATTGCGGATATTTTTGAATTTGTAAAATTATTAGGAGGTGCGGGTAGGGGGTGAGGGGGGTAAGGGGGGGCTATGGGGCATAAACAAATAGAAATACAGTTAGGTCGTTCAAAATTGGTACAGATAGATTTAAGAGGCCTGCAAGTCGAATGGGGATATTTTCGATTGTGTAAAGTTATTAGGAGGGGCAAGAAGTGGGGGAGGGGAGGGGGGGGGGGGCAAAAAAATAAAAATAGTGTCAGATCGTTCAAAATTGGTACATAGAGGTTTTCGATACTTACAAATCGATTGCGGATATTTTTGAATTTGTAAAATTATTAGGAGGGGCAAGAAGGGGGAAAAAATGAAAATAGTGTCAGATCGTTCAAAATTGGTACATAGAGGTTTTCGATACTTACAAATCGATTGCGGATATTTTTGAATTTGTAAAATTATTAGGAGGGGCGGGTAGAGGGATGAGGGGGTAAGGGGGGCTATGGGCCAAAAACAAATAGAAATACAGTTAGGCCGTTCAAAATTGGTACAGATAGATTTAAGAGGCCTGCAAGTCGAATGGGGATATTTTCGATTGTGTAAAGTTATTAGGAGGGGCAAGAAGTGGGGGAGGGGAGGGGGAGGCATAAAAATAAAAATAGTGTCAGATCGTTCAAAATTGGTACATAGAGGTTTTCGATACTTACAAATCGATTGCGGATATTTTTGAATTTGTAAAATTATTCGGAGGGGCGGGTAGGGGGGTGGGGCGGTAAGGGGGGGGCTATGGAGCAAAAACAAATAGAAATACCGTTAGGCCATTGAAAATTGGTACAGATAGGTTTTAAAGGTCTGCAAGTCGAATGGGGATATTTTCGATTGTGTAAAGTTATTAGGAGGGGGAAGAGAGGGGGGGGGCAAAAAAATAAAAATAGTGTCAGATCGTTCAAAATTGGTACATAGAGGTTTTCGATACTTACAAATCGATTGCGGATATTTTTGAATTTGTAAAATTATTCGGAGGGGCGGGTAGGGGGGTGGGGCGGTAAGGGGGGGGCTATGGAGCAAAAACAAATAGAAATACCGTTAGGCCATTGAAAATTGGTACAGATAGGTTTTAAAGGTCTGCAAGTCGAATGGGGATATTTTCGATTGTGTAAAGTTATTAGGAGGGGCAAGAAGGGGGGGAAGAGAGGGGGGGGGGCAAAAAAATAAAAATAGTGTCAGATCGTTCAAAATTGGTACATAGAGGTTTTCGATACTTACAAATCGATTGCGGATATTTTTGAATTTGTAAAATTATTAGGAGGGGCGGGTAGGGGGTGAGGGGGTAAGGGGGGGGCTATAGGGCAAAAACAAATAGAAATACAGTTAGGCCGTTCAAAATTGGTACAGATAGATTTAAGAGGCCTGTAAGTCGAATGGGGATATTTTCGATTGTGTGTAAATATTTTAACCAAAAACTTACTGTAGCTATTTATGTGAAAAATAATAAAATAATAAATATAGTTTAAAATATAGTTTAAAAAGCATGCTTTCATAGCACATCGAACTAAAAAGTGAAAAATAAATATAGTTTAAAAAAACTAAAAAACACGCTTTTAAAGCACATCAAACTAAAAAGTGAAAAATAATTCTTAATATAAGCTGAAAACAATAATGAACGAAAAATACTAGTATAATTGTGAAAAAAGCGTGGGTTGCTCGATATAAGAAAAATATGGCACAAAGCACCCCACGCTTTTTTCACAATTATACTAGTATTTTTCGTTCATTATTGTTTTCAGCTTATATTAAGAATTATTTTTCACTTTTTAGTTTGATGTGCTTTAAAAGCGTGTTTTTTAGTTTTTTTAAACTATATTTATTTTTTCCGTTGTTTTTTAAAATTAACACATTTTATTAGAATAATTTCCATATTTTGAAGGATAAACTCCTCTTACGTTTACCTACAATAATTTCTGTATTATTATTATTATTATTTTAAATTAAAACACAAATGAATGCATATCTTAATATTATGATATAGACTAACATAAATTATTGTCTATGTAATAAATAAACCGTAAATTAATGCATATAAGTATGATCAAAAGAGAATTACTAATGGGAATTTATAAGGGGAGTTTTAAAACGTGATGGGAGGAGTCTCGCTTTTTGAAAACGGGAAAATGAATAATCTACTACAAAAAAAAAAAAAAAAAAAAACAGCTAAATTTCTCCGACACTAGTCAACCAATATGGTTAATTGTAAAGCTTATTCGAAAGCTCTTGGAATGAACTAAATTTACGTTAATTTTACCTATTGCAGCCTATTGCTTATTTTACCTATTGCGGAATTTTTGATTAAATTTTTGGGCCGATATTTGTTTTCATTCTAAGCACTGTTTCAGCGCTTGTAACTCATCATTAAATATAGATATTCTATCTAACACAATTGAAGACTTGACTTTCTGATGCCATTCGACGTCATGATGACGATTTTCTTTTATTTAACTTATAGAAGTTTTAATTTAGCCACAAATAACGGAATATAGTGCAGATTTTCCCTACAAACAGCGGAAGCTCCGCCTCGTTCTAGTCGTCCATACATGTCGTTTTGTAGGCTGTTTTTTTGCGCGTTCTAAATATGTGCCTGAGTTTTGAGTAGCATGCTTAGAAACTTCAAAAAATGACGGATATTGTAAGATTTTTAGCTTTTTCATTCTATTTACAGTAGCTTGAAAACGGTTTAAGATAGGACGGAGTTGATATGCAATTTTATGTTCCATATGAGCTTTTCTATTACCTCCCTGAGTTTGTCCTCGCAATAAGGAATCTCTCTTTCTCTTTCTCTCTCTCTGTATATATATATATATATATATATATATATGGGGGGAGGCACAAATTGCTGCTTCATCAATTTACATATTTTTATTTGTTTTATTTTTTAATTCATGCACAACAAAATTGGGGTATCTTTTTTTTTTTTTTTTTTTTTTTTTTTTCCTAATACTTTTTTTATTCCTTCTTTTTTGAAAGAAGTTTACAAAATGCATATACTGATTTCTGTATTATCGATTTTTATTTTATTTTATTTTATTTTATTTTAAATATGTCTGCATTGAATTTCATTGATTTTATTAATATTATTACTACTACTTGCGTTTAATTTTGTGTACTTTGCGATATAATCTTTAAATTGTGTTTTATCGCAAGCAGCATACAATTCGGAAATTCTTTCATATAAAAAAAACATCTCTTGGAAATGTCATCTCGAACACAGAAAAGTGTAGATTTTGACTATTCCATGCAATTGAAATTTAACCTCATCTGTAACTATTTATTCGCTGGTTAACGAATAATTACGCTGTAAAACCATCGAAAAACCAAATCTTTTCTTACGCCCATTTTTGCGTCGTAGTAAATATACTTCCAGAGCTCGAGATTAGTCTCCAACCGTTTTCTCTGGACATTTTCGAAGAAATTTTCAGATTTTTTGCTACCACTATGCAGAAATACTTATCATACCTTAAATAGGTTGATTAAATAGGAAAGCGATCATTATTTAAATACAGTGGGTGCAAAAAAGGTGGAAATTTCTCATTGTGTCTAGAAGAAAGGGTGGAGACTTCGAGATTTGATAATTCCCACAAAATCAGAGTTGCCAAATTACTTAATTTATTCCACAGCACGTTTAGCTCCGCCTTTATTTTACACTACTTAATTTACAGAACAATTTACTTTAATATATAACTACAGTAAAATAAGAAAAAATATTCTTATCAAAAAGTGGTATTTAAAAATAAAAAAAATAATAAAAAAGGCGGGGTTAAAAGAACGGGATAAATAAACTAACTTGGCACCTCTTCAAAATTCATCAATTTTCAAATGGGAAAGGTGTGCTAAAATATTTTAAACATGCGTACTGTTTTTATTTTAATAAAGTGCATGATAACAGAAACAGATTATTTGCACTAGCTTATTATGTGTTGAACCTTGTTTCCTAAAGTTCTCTTTTTGAGGCTGTGAAAAGCATACTTACCGTAAAAAAAGAAGAGGGGTCAGAAAACAAAGAGTAGGCGTAGAAAAACAGCTTGCCACGCTTTTAATTATTTCAGAATTGATTAATTTGGTTGTAAGTGTATTTCCCATTGCTTTATTAAGGTTTAAAAAATCAAATTAATTTCAAATAATAAGTGAAATAATATATATATGTATATGTATATATATTTCACTCTTAATCTCAAAAGCATTTTAATGTATCATTACTAGGAAAAAAAAAGAGCTCTCTTTAAAGTGTTTAAAGAAACCAGCTTTAAGTTAACCAGCTTAATGGTTTTATAGACTTATTTAAAAGCAAACAATACAATTTTTAAGGTTGGTATACACTATCTACCAATAAGTATTTGGACACTTCGAAATTCAGACGTTTTGTCAAACATCTAGAAAAATTCTTTAGGAATCATCTTGAAACTTTGGGGGTATAAAAAGCATGTTACACCTCATATATTTCAGCAAAAGTTTTGTCCTAAAGAGGAAAAGGAGACCAGTAAAAAATTAAGCAAAAATAAAAATGTTTTGGATCACGGTGTATGGTAAAGAGAGGGATGATGATATCTAATGCAAACTTTTATGAAAATTTCATTATTCTTATAAGTAACTTTATTAAGAACGTGATGCATAATTCATTGTCTTATAAAATACTTTCTACGAAAGCAATAATGATAGACAGCTTTTGGAAGAGTTGAGAACAGAGTTTACTTTTTTTTTTTTTTTTTTAATTGACTTGACGATACTAAACAGAAAAGAAACCATTTCGATTAATTAAGAATTTTGAGGATTTGGCATACACATGTTGTAAGAGTTTAAAAAAAAAAAAAAAAAAAAAAAAAAAAAATCTTCCTGAACTTATTTCACCAAATCTGCTTGGCATCAAAAACCAATTTGGCTGAAACCATTTTTAAGTTTTCTGTATGGTAAACCCAAAGGAGAGATGAAAGATTGGATTATATTTAAATTACGTCATATATCATTAAATTTTGTCAGGTTACTAAGAAATAGGCTAACTTCGCGATTTTACAGCTTATAATATTAAAAAAAAAAAAAAAAAAAAAAAAAAAAAACAGCTATTTCATCATTCTGACGGAAAAGTTTCCTCCGTTTGCAGACCGGAAATGCAATAGATAAATAATAATAAAATAAATAAAAATAAATGGATTTTTCTTCCTTTTACATATTTTTTTCTTAAATGATTCATTGGTGAATGTAGTAAGAAAAAGTTGTGGTTTGGAATACTGGAAACAATAAATTATATGCAATTACAGATTAATGATAAAGGAAGAAATAAATGAGCTTGCTTTTAAAATGCATTAAATAAATTGAACAAAAATATATTAAATTCATTTAGAATACACGATATCTAGCGTTTGTTTGCATTTTAAATAAATAACATGCAATTTTCATTATTATTCTTTCTTTCTTTTCTTTCTTTCTTTCTTTTCTTTCTTTTTCTTTTTTTTTTAATAAACGATATGTGATGTTTTCAACATCACGCCCTGTAAAAAGTAATACTTGAAATGCGTTTTGGCTGTAGCACGTGATTATAAGAATATTTCTAATTATCAGTGTAAATTTTTATGAGGCTACCACATACATTCAAGGAGATATAACGGTTTCTTTAACCCCTTCCCTATCGGATTTATTTTATTTATTTATTTTTTAATTTCCGACCCAAAAAAAGATTTTTATTTTATTTTTTTTTATATTATTATTGCTGAAAATTAATATATGACCTGTTCTGAATACCAAAATGCAAAATATTTTTGTCAGTAAGCAGTTTTTACTTGTCCTAGTGGTTGTCATAGGTGTGATACCCCGTTCACTGACTTCCAGTTTTTCCTGCAATGCACCCAGATTTTAAATTAATACAAAATACTCTTTTTGTTATTATACTTATCAAATCTATTGCTTTTAGACATTTAAGATAAATATCTGCATAAAAAGAATTATTAATTATATGCAAAAAAATGTTTTGTAAAGTGCCCTTACCATAAAAACAGCTTTACAATCTTTCTTGACCATCAGATAATAAAAACCACACTGAAACCATTTGTTGCTGAATATTTTATTGCTTACTTTTTCAAACAAACTCTTGATAATGAATATCAAAAATATTCAATATATTTTTAGTATAAGTTCTAACAGACATCGCGCTGTGTGTGAAAAATTACAAAACATGGCACAGCACAAAGTCCTAAATCCAGTGATGCCAGATGGTCGAAAATTATTTCCCCAAATAGGTCTTCAAATTTCTCCAAATCAGGATTTTTTTTCGAGAAAATCCCCAACTTGATTTCTACTAAAAAAGAAAAATAAAAAAATTTTCAAAATATATATATATATATATATATATATATATATATATATATATATATATATATATCAAGCAGATTTGAAGAGCTTGTTTCCAAAAGGCGTTAAGTCAAAAATTTCAAAAAATGACTTTTCGATGCAAATGGTCTCAGCACACGTCTAACAATGTATTTTCGATAAGTAGAAGCTCAAAAAAATTAGGGGAGCACATCGTTTTAACGAAATTACGGAAATACTTATGTTGATAACTAATATCAAATGAAACATCCATAATTTAAAGCGTGGCAGAAAACAGAAGAAGAAAACTTTATATGCAAAACAGCGTTCATGTCAAAAACCAGTAAAAGAATATAAGTGCCGAGATCGTGATTTCGCGGAAGCTTCTTTTCCTCCCAGTTTCAGTGTTGAAATTCAACCGTTCGGGTTTTGTTTTGAGAAAAGGTGAGTTAAAAATGTCACCATAACGTGGTTTACCAGAATGCATGGCTTAGCGTAATTATCAGGAGAGTTGAATCCAGCCAGACTCAAAGAAGTGAAGCGGATGCTATTGGAGTGGCAAGAAATGTCATTCTAAGGGTGTGGAATCGATTCCAAGAAACAGGGAATATTAGTCAAGTCAACGATGTGCTTCGGAGTACCTGCATTTGGTCGCAACCAATGCTTACCTCCAACGAAAAATGAGAAAAACATAAAAATAATTTTCCATAAGGGAATATTAGACGTCGACCAGGACTGATGAAGGATAAATAAAACAAATACAATTAATTCAGATTTATCTTCCACTGCCATAAACCACGATTTGTGAGAGCAGAATCGGAACTAAGAGACAATAAAAATTATTAAACAGTTGCTGTTAAATTAGCCTTTGAACTGTTCTTAAAAATCGATTACAATTTCCTTTTAAACCCTTTCACGCCCAAGGGAAATATTTTTTCCTTCTACAAAAATCGTTATCGATTGTTCAATTATTATTGAATCGATATTTTTTTTACTGAATGTCAAAATAAAACGTATGTCTAAGGCAGCAAATGTGTTTCTGAACGAATAATAATAAAAAAAAAACGTATAGAAAATAGGACACATAATAAATGTGTTATGTGCAATGTCCACTTGTGCTTCACAAGTAAACGAAATTGTTTCGTAGAATATCATAACTAGCCATTTATTTGACTTTTCTGATAATTTTTATATTACAAAGCAATAAATTTGTATTACAAAGCAATAAATAAAATACCGATATAATAAACCTAACTCTTCGTTTATTTACTTTTATGGTCCACAGGGAAAATTTTCCCCATGAAATTATAGGAAACCTATACACCCTGCTATGTTTTTTTGGTGATATTCTCTTACTTTACACCCACAATAGCTAAAATATTGTGTTGTATTGGCATATTTAGTCTTGGAAATCTTATGGTCCTGAAAGGGTTAAAATATGTCTTTTTATTTATATTATAACTTTACAATTTTTGCTAGCTAACTAAATCTGTATTGATAAGTATAAAGGATTTAAGTCCAAAAATGTTGATTTTGAGTTAAGTATATAGTCAGACTCAGAAAAAAATTCTCTATCGATTGGTATAAAGGATTTAAATCCATGTCATTTAGTCTTTGAGAAAATCCATTGGTAAAAAAAGATTCAAGTAAGAAATTTAGCATTAATCTGTAGTATAAAATATTTAATTAAATTTTTTCCCTGTATTAAATGAAGATTGACAATCACTGAACGGTATAAAGCGTATAAACCAACATAATTCCTTTTTCCTAATCGATTCTGCTGATTAGTTTTTAGTTAGCTTAACTTTATTTTTCGTCTCCTGAAAAATCAAGAATATGGACTTAAATCCTTTATACTTATCAGTACAGAAATAATCCCTACGAAAAAGGAATTTTTAAGAAATCTCCCCCTACGCCATAATCACATCTGAATACCCCTACTGAAGAGTGAAGTTCTTTACTCCTGGATCTGGCAACTCTACTCTACTAAAACAACAGCGCTCGACCTGCAGTGCAGGGGGCACTGACTTTATTAACAGTTTTCTAATCAATTTGCTTGCGCCCTTCAGCATCCCAGAAATATTTTCTATTTACATTTCACATATCACATTTACTGGTGTGAGTCTTTTTAATTTTTCCACTTGTGAGATATAACTTTAGTACATTTTTAGTCGTGTAATTACGTATTATTTACGAAAAAATACATAAAAAATAAAAAATTTACGCTGTCGTCGGTATTTAGCATGTGTTTTACATGTAAAAAATAAGAAAAGTGCCCTTTTCCCGCGGTTTTTATAACTGCTACTTGCAAAATACACGTGTGCTTGCAAAACCTTTTGGAGGTTAAGGTGAAGAGAAAGATAAAAAATAATGTTAAATATATCATGAAGTACACACACACACACACAATCTGAACTGCCGCGGTCAGTATGCTTGCTTCGCGAGCATTAAAACAAATGTTCTGTCTTTGACAGGATTTAATTTAGTACGGCAAGACTAATATTGCAATCTTCTGACTGATAAAAAAAAAAAAAAAAAAAAAAATCTGAAAACACTAATCTAAATAATCAGGAAATATTCAGCAAAGGCTCGTTGGCCCTGTGGTCAGAGTACACAACTAGGAACCCGAAGGTGTTAACGGGGTACCTCAGTCACCTACAATGTCATTATCCCATCCCAAAGGCACATGTGTTGCCAACAGAGGGGCGTATCTTATTCAGAATGATTGACTTTACGAAATGCCTATCCTGTCTCTTTTCAGCTTGTGAAAGGCGCGAGCCCTTTTAAGTGTCAGGTGACAGCTTGACCTAAGGTCAAACATCCCCATAGACCCCCCTTAATGGTGTTAGAATTTAACTACCTGTAGAGAAAAAGCAATTAAATCTTCATACACAGTTTTCCCGTGAAAATGTCCAAAGGCTCATTTTCACAATGAAGATAGGGGTTTTTATAATTTCAAGAGCTATCGTTTCACAGCCATGAAAAAATTGATATATTACGAATTGTAAAAAGTGGATTAAACAACGTCTTTACATAATGCTTATGAGTAATTTATTGAATAGCAAAAATCTGTTGAGATTTTATTTTTATTTATTTATTTTTCTAAGAAAATGAAATGAGAATATACTTGTAAAATAGAAAAACAGCTAGCAGCACATTTTGCAATGAATTTACTCACTGCACAATATATAAAAAAGGATAAGAATATATTATTATTATTATTATTATCTATATAATATTTCTCTAACGTGGACCAGTTACAATTATTTTTTGTCGAAACGATACGATAGTGGTGAAATTAATAAAATACGCGAGGATAAAAAATAATATTTAAAAATGAACAATATTTAAGCACGCGGACTCAGCTCAATGAACTAATAAAGAAAAAAAAATGACGACATTTGCATGATGACATTATTTTATGAAAAAATATATTTTTAAAAGTTACTTCTTCAGAATTTTTGTAAGCGTCATTCAAAACGTAGCAATATTTTAAAGATACAGTTCCCGCCGCTTATTAAAATCGCATTCGTTCTGAGCCAAAGTGATTTTATTAAGCGGCTGATTTTTATATCCGGCGAACTTTCCTGCCCTTATGGAAAAGGTATTACTTCCCTTAATTTCGAAAGAAACTTCAAAAGGTAACTAATAATATAATTAGTAAACAATATTAATTAAGTTTTGGTAGAAAATTAACTAATTTTTTATTCGATATAAGTAAATTAAACGCATTCCAAGTTCCCATGTACTTTCGTTAGAGGAAAATCATCATTACTTTACCAAAAGTTCACGTTGTTCTTATAAATTTAAAATCTTTCCGTTTAAAGCTCATGAATTGTAGTAATTTCTAAATAAGAACTAGAAATTGCCTTCTAATAAAAAAAAAAAAAAAAAAAAAAAATCCTTTGAAATCGAATTTGTATTTTTTTACTGCGCTTTGAAAAATACGTTTCTTGAAATTGTTATAGAGATAAGTTGCAGGGTGTGTTTAATTTGTAACTGAGCTGCAAGTATAAAATATTGAACAATGCGCGATAACGGAGGGTTTGTTGTGCTTTAATTTCTTTTTCTATTAAAGAAAAAAAAAAAAATCACAAATGTAAATAAAAACATTTTTTAGTGTGCATAAATTATATTTTTGGCTGCTGAGAAGATTTTTTTTTGAGTTTATTAACCGGCGATGCTGATTTTATAAAGCGGCGGCTTTAAAAGTAGTTTGTTTTGATTTGATTCTGGTCCTGGCGATTTGATCAGATTAAGCGGCTGATTTTATTAACCAGTGATTTTATTAAGCGGCGGTTACTGTATATATAGAATAGGAATTATTATCTCAAATTGACTAAGAAACGCAATCAGAAAAAGTATAATCAAAATAGGCATTTTTTTTTCCTTTTTTTTTTTTTTTTTTAACAAAAAATTATGCCAAAATAAATAAAATGTCATCACACTTTTGGCGATAAAAATTTAAAAGGTGTCATGAGGGTTCTTTACTAAAACTGTACTGCCTGCGAAAGTATGAAAACTGACTTGTCAACCAAGGATTTTTATTTCGAAACTTTTCCTTCAATGATTCTCGTTTTACTATTGCACAATATTTATTCGGTTATAATAATAATTTGGCTTCTGTTAAATTAAAATTTTAATTAAGTAGTGAAATTGGTATGATATTTATGAGTTCAAATTTTAAGGATAAATAAGAAAAGAAATAAAATGCGAAAATTTCGCACGAGTTTGCTAGTTGTTTATAAAAAAAAAAAAAAAAAAAATAAAAATAAAAGTCACTAGCAAAAATGAAGGTTTTAAATTCTAAAGTTTTCTCTTATAACTCCTTCTGAATGTTTTTTTTTTTTTTTTTTTTTTTTTTTTAAGGGAGGGGGGGATGCTGCATCCCATAAATGACCTCAACTTATGCTCATCGCAATCGATTTCTTTCCTCTCTTTTTACTTCCATTACCTTGCTACCGTAGGTAATGGAAGTATTGTATTCGGTCCAAAAATAACATCGATTTTTCAACTGATTTACATGTTTTAAATGTAACTGATTTACATGTTTTGATGTTTTACATCTCCTGAGTCCAAAAAAGTTTTTTTTTTTTTTTTTTTTTTTTTTTTTTTTTTTTTTTTTATGGTCAGTACGCGTGTGTGTTTGTGTGTGTGTGTGTGGGGGGGGGGGGGTTCTATATCCAAAAATAATAAGTTAGATCGACAGAACTTCAAGATTGGGTTAGGTCTGGTAGGCAAAGGATTTTTCTTTTAACTTTTGGTGAAAATTGGAAAGCCGGAAGTAGGATGTATCTCAAAAGTCCGTTTCTCAAAAACGTCTCTAACATTTTTTTTTTTATTTTTACTTCCACTACCCTACTACAGTAGGTAATGGAAGTATTGTATTCGGTCCAAAAATTCAATATCGAGATTTCACCTGATTTACACGTTTTAAGGTCCCAAGAGTCCAAAAAAGTGGTTTTTGGCAATTGGCCTGTGTGTGTGTATGTATGTATGTATGTATTTATGATTGAATGCGTGTATGTGTGAAATCTTCTGTCTATCATATCTCCGAAACTAATAAAGGTAGAACTACAAAACTTCAGAGTTGAGACAGGTCTGGTGTACAGATTAATTTTCGAAATTTTGGTGAAAATTAAAAAACTGGAAATGGGACCGCAAGTTTGTATGTCAAAAACGACTCTAACGATTTTCTTTAAATTTGATACATAAACACTCTATTAGATGTCCTTTCAAATGATATAGTTTGTTAGTTCAGGAAAATTGATAGGCGTCCTGTATAAATAGCTCAAGTTCAGGTCTCGCAAGCGCGTCCTTTAAAAACGGCTGTACGGATGTTCTCAAACTCGCCATATTAATTCACTTTTAAATATCCTTTTGTAATTATTTTTTTACGGTCAATAATTGAGTTTTGGTAAAAGTTGGTATCTCAAAAACAGCTCTAACGATTTTCTTAAAAATTGTTACATAATTTTTAAGAAAAGTATATAACAATTCAAGATATTAATTTAAAAAACAGAAAAACTCCATTTTAGATATCCTTTCTCATGTATTACGTAGTTATTAGAAGAAAATTAACAGTTATTCTGCTTGGGTATGGGTAGGTCAGTTTTAGATCTCAGAAATTGGTGTTTCAAAAAATAACTCTACATTTTATTTTATTTTTTCTCGCTATGTAAACTCTGTTTTACATATCTACTTATGTCAGCTCTCATATATATACATATCAGCTTTAAAATATAGATTAGCTTTCTCATAAAGTTTTTTTTTTTTTTTTTAACCTCTCTATTATGTACGCTTTTTTTTTTTTTTTTTGTATGTCTTTATATGTGTATATAAAGTTTCTCTTACCGGAGAAATTTTAGATTTTTAGATTTCTACTTCTTTAATTCACTTTTATGCCTTTTGATTACATTATCACAAAAAAATGCATATAATACGTGTAATCGTGGATAATGGAAGTCATGTGGTTGTTTCACACCAGATTTATTTTATCTTATTTTATTTTTATTTATTTATTTTTAAGGAAAAGTAATGGAGGTTCGTTTATTTTATCACATTGAGCTAACTCATATTCATTCTCATAATAATAGTAATTTCTTTTTGATATATTTAACATTCTGGGTTCTTTTTTTTTTTTTTTTTTTCTGTTTTTTGTCTAGAAAACCTTTTCTTCTCTTTGATGTCCCAACTAAAAAGCGTATGCTATAAAAAAGAAAGAAAAAAGAAAAATTATTCTTCATTTGGAAAAATTTAAAGTAATGGGAAATTGATAATTAAGTTTGACATCAAAATTGCAATAAAATACATTCAGAAAAAATAAATTTTACCCAGGATGTATATGTATAAACACATTATATATATGTTGTTTACTTTTTCACAACTGCCTTTTTAATTTTTTAGTTTTAATACATATTATTACTGTCAATTTTTTGAAATTTTGCAAATGTTTATAAAAAATTTACGCATGATATGGTTAACGAGAGATAATAAATTATAGAAAGAGGAAATAGTAAAAAAATTAAGTATAGCAATTTTAAACCAATATTTCATGCTATTGCAGAAGAAACAAAGAAACAAAGAATTTTTTTAATTTTTTTTATGACTTTGCTACTTTTTATGGTGAGAGAATATTTATAATTCACTGCCATTGACAATGAAATCACTGCAACAACTGAACGCATGTTCATATGTCATTGAGTAATTAATCAAATCATTTGAAATTCTAATAGTCGAAATGTTAATAAAATCGCTGGCATTTATTTTTTAAGCTGCACCTAAATTCTGTTATTTGAATTCTGCTCATCAGAATTAAAATAATTTGTGAGAAACGTTAAAGTTTTAAAATAAATATTTCTTTTCTGGCAGTATATGCGCTATTTAGACAAAAAGGCATACAAATAGAGAATAAAGCTCGAAGACTGACTATAAAAGTTTCAGACTATTTTCTATACAAATTATTATCTATACAAAATATTATCTATACAAAATATTATCTATACAAATTCACAGTGGCCGAGAAGTTCTATTGTAAAAGCTGGTAGACGTGAGTGCCGGTCAAAGTCACGCTCGTCGGCCGAACCGTTCGGAGTTTTCCATGGTTTTCTCCGAAACAAGTGCAAATGCAGGCTATTTTATATATAGGAAGACCACCCACGGAGCCCTCTCTCAATCCCAGACCTAGGAACCTAGAGTAGCCAATCGGACTTACTTTAAAACCAAAATCTTTACAAGCACATTTTATCGTTTTTAATTTGTTGTCGATCTTTATGAGTAGTTGTTGGTTAAATTTTCTGTTGAAAGTATGTGTCAAACTATGATGATTACATTGTCGAAGCTAAAAAATATTATACTTGAAGTATATTTTTAAATAATCAAATAAATGTCAAAAATCTAAGGAGTTCACATTATTTTATCCCTCACCCGTATGTAATTTCAATCAAATTTTTTAAAAAATATGCTTTTAAAACCATACGTCAAAGAGATAAATGTCTAATTTCTATTATAATATTTCAAATAATGTGTCATAAGAATTAAAAAATTAAATTTATAAAACATTAATATTAATTTCTCATTGGTTTAAGGGCAATAAATAAATATAAATAAATAAAAACTTAAAAGAATATAGTATAATAAAGATAGTATAAATTTAGAACAAATTTTATAAATTATAATCTTTTTAATGATGTGCATGATGTATAAAAAAAATTCGTGCTGATGTAAGGTTGTTAGAGAAAACGCTAAATATACATGCAACTAAATATTTATTAATATTATGCAAGTAAATATATTTTATATAATAATAATGTAATGAAAGGTTTTCGTTAAATACATAGAAATAACAAAATGATTACTTAAAAGAATCAAGTGTATTAATCATGATATACATTACATACATACACACACACACACACACATATATATATATATATATGAAAAATTGTATAAAGTACATAAAGTAAGATCTTTCAAATGATATATCGTAATTTATTTAAAAATTATTAATGCATTATACAAAAATTGATACGTTTTATAAAATAGATCCTAATTTATCAATGTTAGTTAATAAAATAA
The DNA here is from genome assembly GCA_963930645.1 of Salticus scenicus. Taxonomy (NCBI): domain Eukaryota; kingdom Metazoa; phylum Arthropoda; class Arachnida; order Araneae; family Salticidae; genus Salticus; species Salticus scenicus. The sequence continues at coordinate 157,491,951 of OZ005651.1, read as the reverse complement.
TAGTAATATTTTCTCATTGAGTATATACGAAAAAGCGAAGACAAATACTTCAAACAGTGTAGAATAATAAGAAGAAATAATGCAAATGTAGAAAAAATGCATAAATTATTGTCTTCAAAATGTTATAAATAATTTTCTAAAAACAGTCAAAGTGTTCAGGACATCCCAAAACGTGTAAATCCATCGAAAACTAGAGTTCGAAAATTTTCACGAAACTAATACTTTCTTCTATATATACATATAGAAGAAAGTAAAAATTAATGTATAATTTTTTGTTTGCTTTACAAGCATAGTATATTACAAAATAAATAAAGTAAAATAAAAAATAAATAAAAATAACTTACGTTCTGCGTTTTAGTATAGTGAATGAGAAAATTTGCAAAAGATTTTAACCATCTTGACATATGGTAAATTTTATGTTTAAGCAAAATTTAAACTGAAATGGATAATAGGAAGTGAGTTAAAATACGAAATTAAAATTTTCGAAATCTTATTTTATTAATTTAAATACTATCTTCTGCTACTCTTCGATTGTTCATGTTATACAAAATTAATATATTCCTGCAAAATAGAAATTGAACAATAGGTTTTATGACTTTAAAATAACATTACATGTTATATTGGTGAAAGACTTGACATGAAATGATAAACAAGGCAAATAACAATGTCGAGAACGTCAAAAATAAATAACAGGAAAGCAGACAGCTGTTTCGGTAGCCTTTAGCGTACCGTATTGAGTGCAGGATAATAATAAGGGATGGTATAATAATAATAATAATAATAATAATAATGGATAATATAATATAATGTTACATGTAAAATGATATATCTTGTTCAAATACCGGGAAAAGGGCACACGAAGAGAAGCACTTTTGTGATTTGCTAATTGCAATACTGAATAAATACCAAACAATGATTTTCATATTACTAAAAGAAAGAAAAAAAAAAAAAAATGAGATGATTAAAGAATTATTTTCCTATTACATTAGCCTGGCCGGTAGAGCGCCGAGCTCGTTACTGAAAAATTGCGATATCGATATTCAAATCAACCAAAGACCGTTATGTACATTGAATGGTGCATGTAAAATGCGTCGTGACAGACATGACTTCCATGTTCCCATCCCAAATTATACCTGTGAGGGTCACACAAGCGTTGAAGCCATACCATCCATGGAGTACCAAAATTGTGGTGTCTTCGAACCGCCCCTAAGGTATGGTGACCTGATAAGAGCATCTTTATGATAGAGTCAAATTAAAAAATATTACAAATGCCCAATTATATACAAATATATATATATTTACTCTAAATAAATGCGAACCAGAAGGATAATAATTATGATAAGTACATAGCTTTCGTAGTACAATTTTTCACAATTCAGACTTTTTTCTTCAAATTTGGGACTATCCCCCAAAAATGAGGACAGCTAGTCACTTTATCCTTGGGGTGAGTCCCAGATTGTCGCCAACTGCCCATACTGCAACAGTAGTGCGACGTTTCAATCAGATTGGTTCAACATTCACTTAGTATTAGAAAAATAAGCAGTCGAACTATATATTCTGTGTGTGGGGGGGGGGGCTGACAGGGAAAGAAAAATAATTGTTTTTACGTCTCCTTGTTAGCAATTTCAGTGAAAATTTGAATACTTATCACTTAGTGTTTATAAAAAATTACAGTGAGTGGTGCGCAAACCTTAGGGGGCTAGGGATTACCAGAAGGAAGTAAACTGTTTTTTTTTTTCATCACCATTTTAATAAAACTTTCTATAACTATGAGAATTACATTGAGTATTAGATATAACTTTGGGGGGGGGGGGGGTATATTCGGACGGCTTATAACTTGTTCAGATCATTTTGTTTACTATGATATTTACAATATTTGCAGAAGTATTAAGAGATTTTTCTTTTCTAAAATTATTATTATTTTCATATTTTGTGCTTATATAAAGAATGAATTTCAACGTAATTTATAATGCTTGCAAAAAAATATGTGTAATATAAACAATAAATATGGAGAAAATATTTGGCTGTTTTAGAGAAAAACGCAACAAAATAGTTAAAATGCTTAAAAAAAATTAACAAAAAGTTTAATAATATTAAAAATAATATAAATGATAATAAATCCAAACAGAAAAAATTACATATATACTTTTCTTTTATCGAGATCAGATTCAGGTAGAGTGAAAATAATAATAATAATTTTTGGTTATTTATGCGTTATATCTCTTCCAAAAAAAAAAAAAAAAAAAAAAAAAAAGTCATTCGCCGAAGGTTCCCTTCAAAAAACTGCATCAGCTGCGCTGTATATGAATTAGAATATGCGAAAGTTGGGTAAACTTGTCCCGTAAAATAACTATCTACCCAAAAACCCGACACGAACTTGCATCACGAACTTGCCCGACACGAACTAGAAAATTTGTCTCATAGAAAATTTAAAATATTAAGTATTAATAATTACGCAACTGCAATTAAGTTCATGTCATGAGTCATGTTACTTAGAAATGTCATCCAATTTCTGCATTTAAAAGGTTCTTATATTCATCAGGAAAAAAAAAAAAAAAAAAAAAAAAAAAACAATAGAAATTCTTCTGAAAATAATACATACATACATATATATAATATATATATTGCGCGTAAAAAAATTAATGCAAATTCGAGCCGTGCCAGATAGGATTACCCGACCCGATGTAATACTATAATAGAAATTCCTGTTTCATTTGCATACATATACGTACACAATAAAATTACATATATCACGGAAGGAAAAAATATATAGATATAAAATTATGTCACTCTACAAAAATCTAAAAAGTCGGACTACAATGTTGCAATATTTTCGTTGCACAGTATATGTTTTGAAAGAAACATAAAATTACTTATAGATAAGGTTTAGGTGTGTGTGTTGGGGGGGGGGGGGGACTCCATACAAAACTAGTTTACCCTGGAGGTTCACTCTGAACGGTCCTGAAAGAATTCTCACCCCACCAAAGATAATCAATCACCTGTAATTACTTCCTTCCAGTTGTTCGGGATGAGAGGCGTGGTTTTACACAAAAATGCAAAATTTTTAGAAAATTTTCATACTTTGGAACTGCTTTATTAATACGCATTTAAACGTAATTTTATTTCTTAAGAATTAATAATAAGCTTGATCATTTAGAAAGAGCTGCCAATTTTAAGCTATTCGATACAGTAATTTGTTAATTTCTTAAGACCAATGAACAAAATCAAGTGAAATTTCCAATATTTCAGCTAAAAAATAAAATATTAAAAATAAAAATAATCATTTTTTAAAAACAGATTTCTCATGTAACAGTTGTGAATTTTCTGAATGTGAAAACGGAATTTAAAAATATTCATTTGTTAATGAGTTATAAGGGGGCAAATTTTACTATAGGATTACACTGGCTTTGATTTCCGGCGACGGTGACTGAAGTAGCCTCTTAAGTTCGATCCTCACGGGGTACTTCAGTCACCTACAATGTCATTATCCCATCCCAAAGGCACATGTGTTGCCAACAGAGGGGCGTATCTTGTTCAGAATGATTGACTTTACGAAATGCCTATCCTGTCTCTTTTCAGCTTGTGAAAGGCGCGAGCCCTTTTAAGTGTCAGGTGACAGCTTGACCTAAGGTCAAACATCCCCATAGACCCCCCTTAATGGTGTTAGAATTTAACTACCTGTAGAGAAAAAGCAATTAAATCTTCATACACAGTTTTCCCGTGAAAATGTCCAAAGGCTCATTTTCACAATGAAGATAGGGGTTTTTATAATTTCAAGAGCTATCGTTTCACAGCCATGAAAAAATTGATATATTACGAATTGTAAAAAGTGGATTAAACAACGTCTTTACATAATGCTTATGAGTAATTTATTGAATAGCAAAAATCTGTTGAGATTTTATTTTTATTTATTTATTTTTCTAAGAAAATGAAATGAGAATATACTTGTAAAATAGAAAAACAGCTAGCAGCACATTTTGCAATGAATTTACTCACTGCACAATATATAAAAAAGGATAAGAATATATTATTATTATTATTATTATCTATATAATATTTCTCTAACGTGGACCAGTTACAATTATTTTTTGTCGAAACGATACGATAGTGGTGAAATTAATAAAATACGCGAGGATAAAAAATAATATTTAAAAATGAACAATATTTAAGCACGCGGACTCAGCTCAATGAACTAATAAAGAAAAAAAAATGACGACATTTGCATGATGACATTATTTTATGAAAAAATATATTTTTAAAAGTTACTTCTTCAGAATTTTTGTAAGCGTCATTCAAAACGTAGCAATATTTTAAAGATACAGTTCCCGCCGCTTATTAAAATCGCATTCGTTCTGAGCCAAAGTGATTTTATTAAGCGGCTGATTTTTATATCCGGCGAACTTTCCTGCCCTTATGGAAAAGGTATTACTTCCCTTAATTTCGAAAGAAACTTCAAAAGGTAACTAATAATATAATTAGTAAACAATATTAATTAAGTTTTGGTAGAAAATTAACTAATTGTTTATTCGATATAAGTAAATTAAACGCATTCCAAGTTCCCATGTACTTTCGTTAGAGGAAAATCATCATTACTTTACCAAAAGTTCACGTTGTTCTTATAAATTTAAAATCTTTCCGTTTAAAGCTCATGAATTGTAGTAATTTCTAAATAAGAACTAGAAATTGCCTTCTAATAAAAAAAAAAAAAAAAAAAAAAAAATCCTTTGAAATCGAATTTGTATTTTTTTACTGCGCTTTGAAAAATACGTTTCTTGAAATTGTTATAGAGATAAGTTGCAGGGTGTGTTTAATTTGTAACTGAGCTGCAAGTATAAAATATTGAACAATGCGCGATAACGGAGGGTTTGTTGTGCTTTAATTTCTTTTTCTATTAAAGAAAAAAAAAAATCACAAATGTAAATAAAAACATTTTTTAGTGTGCATAAATTATATTTTTGGCTGCTGAGAAGATTTTTTTTTGAGTTTATTAACCGGCGATGCTGATTTTATAAAGCGGCGGCTTTAAAAGTAGTTTGTTTTGATTTGATTCTGGTCCTGGCGATTTGATCAGATTAAGCGGCTGATTTTATTAAGCGGCGGTTACTGTATATATAGAATAGGAATTATTATCTCAAATTGACTAAGAAACGCAATCAGAAAAAGTATAATCAAAATAGGCATTTTTTTTTCCTTTTTTTTTTTTTTTTTTAACAAAAAATTATGCCAAAATAAATAAAATGTCATCACACTTTTGGCGATAAAAATTTAAAAGGTGTCATGAGGGTTCTTTACTAAAACTGTACTGCCTGCGAAAGTATGAAAACTGACTTGTCAACCAAGGATTTTTATTTCGAAACTTTTCCTTCAATGATTCTCGTTTTACTATTGCACAATATTTATTCGGTTATAATAATAATTTGGCTTCTGTTAAATTAAAATTTTAATTAAGTAGTGAAATTGGTATGATATTTATGAGTTCAAATTTTAAGGATAAATAAGAAAAGAAATAAAATGCGAAAATTTCGCACGAGTTTGCTAGTTGTTTATAAAAAAAAAAAAAAAAAATAAAAAAAAAAATAAAAGTCACTAGCAAAAATGAAGGTTTTAAATTCTAAAGTTTTCTCTTATAACTCCTTCTGAATGTTTTTTTTTTTTTTTTTTAAGGGAGGGGGGGATGCTGCATCCCATAAATGACCTCAACTTATGCTCATCGCAATCGATTTCTTTCCTCTCTTTTTACTTCCATTACCTTGCTACCGTAGGTAATGGAAGTATTGTATTCGGTCCAAAAATAACATCGATTTTTCAACTGATTTACATGTTTTAAATGTAACTGATTTACATGTTTTGATGTTTTACATCTCCTGAGTCCAAAAAAGTTTTTTTTTTTTTTTTTTTTTTTTTTTTTTTTTTTTTTTATGGTCAGTACGCGTGTGTGTTTGTGTGTGTGTGTGTGTGGGGGGGGGTTCTATATCCAAAAATAATAAGTTAGATCGACAGAACTTCAAGATTGGGTTAGGTCTGGTAGGCAAAGGATTTTTCTTTTAACTTTTGGTGAAAATTGGAAAGCCGGAAGTAGGATGTATCTCAAAAGTCCGTTTCTCAAAAACGTCTCTAACATTTTTTTTTTATTTTTACTTCCACTACCCTACTACAGTAGGTAATGGAAGTATTGTATTCGGTCCAAAAATTCAATATCGAGATTTCACCTGATTTACACGTTTTAAGGTCCCAAGAGTCCAAAAAAGTGGTTTTTGGCAATTGGCCTGTGTGTGTGTATGTATGTATGTATGTATTTATGATTGAATGCGTGTATGTGTGAAATCTTCTGTCTATCATATCTCCGAAACTAATAAAGGTAGAACTACAAAACTTCAGAGTTGAGACAGGTCTGGTGTACAGATTAATTTTCGAAATTTTGGTGAAAATTAAAAAACTGGAAATGGGACCGCAAGTTTGTATGTCAAAAACGACTCTAACGATTTTCTTTAAATTTGATACATAAACACTCTATTAGATGTCCTTTCAAATGATATAGTTTGTTAGTTCAGGAAAATTGATAGGCGTCCTGTATAAATAGCTCAAGTTCAGGTCTCGCAAGCGCGTCCTTTAAAAACGGCTGTACGGATGTTCTCAAACTCGCCATATTAATTCACTTTTAAATATCCTTTTGTAATTATTTTTTTACGGTCAATAATTGAGTTTTGGTAAAAGTTGGTATCTCAAAAACAGCTCTAACGATTTTCTTAAAAATTGTTACATAATTTTTAAGAAAAGTATATAACAATTCAAGATATTAATTTAAAAAACAGAAAAACTCCATTTTAGATATCCTTTCTCATGTATTACGTAGTTATTAGAAGAAAATTAACAGTTATTCTGCTTGGGTATGGGTAGGTCAGTTTTAGATCTCAGAAATTGGTGTTTCAAAAAATAACTCTACATTTTATTTTATTTTTTCTCGCTATGTAAACTCTGTTTTACATATCTACTTATATCAGCTCTCATATATATACATATCAGCTTTAAAATATAGATTAGCTTTCTCATAAAGTTTTTTTTTTTTTTTTTTAACCTCTCTATTATGTACGCTTTTTTTTTTTTTTTTTTGTATGTCTTTATATGTGTATATAAAGTTTCTCTTACCGGAGAAATTTTAGATTTTTAGATTTCTACTTCTTTAATTCACTTTTATGCCTTTTGATTACATTATCACAAAAAAATGCATATAATACGTGTAATCGTGGATAATGGAAGTCATGTGGTTGTTTCACACCAGATTTATTTTATCTTATTTTATTTTTATTTATTTATTTTTAAGGAAAAGTAATGGAGGTTCGTTTATTTTATCACATTGAGCTAACTCATATTCATTCTCATAATAATAGTAATTTCTTTTTGATATATTTAACATTCTGGGTTCTTTTTTTTTTTTTTTTTTCTGTTTTTTGTCTAGAAAACCTTTTCTTCTCTTTGATGTCCCAACTAAAAAGCGTATGCTATAAAAAAGAAAGAAAAAAGAAAAATTATTCTTCATTTGGAAAAATTTAAAGTAATGGGAAATTGATAATTAAGTTTGACATCAAAATTGCAATAAAATACATTCAGAAAAAATAAATTTTACCCAGGATGTATATGTATAAACACATTATATATATGTTGTTTACTTTTTCACAACTGCCTTTTTAATTTTTTAGTTTTAATACATATTATTACTGTCAATTTTTTGAAATTTTGCAAATGTTTATAAAAAATTTACGCATGATATGGTTAACGAGAGATAATAAATTATAGAAAGAGGAAATAGTAAAAAAATTAAGTATAGCAATTTTAAACCAATATTTCATGCTATTGCAGAAGAAACAAAGAAACAAAGAATTTTTTTAATTTTTTTTATGACTTTGCTACTTTTTATGGTGAGAGAATATTTATAATTCACTGCCATTGACAATGAAATCACTGCAACAACTGAACGCATGTTCATATGTCATTGAGTAATTAATCAAATCATTTGAAATTCTAATAGTCGAAATGTTAATAAAATCGCTGGCATTTATTTTTTAAGCTGCACCTAAATTCTGTTATTTGAATTCTGCTCATCAGAATTAAAATAATTTGTGAGAAACGTTAAAATTTTAAAATAAATATTTCTTTTCTGGCAGTATATGCGCTATTTAGACAAAAAGGCATACAAATAGAGAATAAAGCTCGAAGACTGACTATAAAAGTTTCAGACTATTTTCTATACAAATTATTATCTATACAAAATATTATCTATACAAAATATTATCTATACAAATTCACAGTGGCCGAGAAGTTCTATTGTAAAAGCTGGTAGACGTGAGTGCCGGTCAAAGTCACGCTCGTCGGCCGAACCGTTCGGAGTTTTCCATGGTTTTCTCCGAAACAAGTGCAAATGCAGGCTATTTTATATATAGGAAGACCACCCACGGAGCCCTCTCTCAATCCCAGACCTAGGAACCTAGAGTAGCCAATCGGACTTACTTTAAAACCAAAATCTTTACAAGCACATTTTATCGTTTTTAATTTGTTGTCGATCTTTATGAGTAGTTGTTGGTTAAATTTTCTGTTGAAAGTATGTGTCAAACTATGATGATTACATTGTCGAAGCTAAAAAATATTATACTTGAAGTATATTTTTAAATAATCAAATAAATGTCAAAAATCTAAGGAGTTCACATTATTTTATCCCTCACCCGTATGTAATTTCAATCAAATTTTTTAAAAAATATGCTTTTAAAACCATACGTCAAAGAGATAAATGTCTAATTTCTATTATAATATTTCAAATAATGTGTCATAAGAATTAAAAAATTAAATTTATAAAACATTAATATTAATTTCTCATTGGTTTAAGGGCAATAAATAAATATAAATAAATAAAAACTTAAAAGAATATAGTATAATAAAGATAGTATAAATTTAGAACAAATTTTATAAATTATAATCTTTTTAATGATGTGCATGATGTATAAAAAAAATTCGTGCTGATGTAAGGTTGTTAGAGAAAACGCTAAATATACATGCAACTAAATATTTATTAATATTATGCAAGTAAATATATTTTATATAATAATAATGTAATGAAAGGTTTTCGTTAAATACATAGAAATAACAAAATGATTACTTAAAAGAATCAAGTGTATTAATCATGATATACATTACATACATACACACACACACACACATATATATATATATGAAAAATTGTATAAAGTACATAAAGTAAGATCTTTCAAATGATATATCGTAATTTATTTAAAAATTATTAATGCATTATACAAAAATTGATACGTTTTATAAAATAGATCCTAATTTATCAATGTTAGTTAATAAAATAATAGTAATATTTTCTCATTGAGTATATACGAAAAAGCGAAGACAAATACTTCAAACAGTGTAGAATAATAAGAAGAAATAATGCAAATGTAGAAAAAATGCATAAATTATTGTCTTCAAAATGTTATAAATAATTTTCTAAAAACAGTCAAAGTGTTCAGGACATCCCAAAACGTGTAAATCCATCGAAAACTAGAGTTCGAAAATTTTCACGAAACTAATACTTTCTTCTATATATACATATAGAAGAAAGTAAAAATTAATGTATAATTTTTTGTTTGCTTTACAAGCATAGTATATTACAAAATAAATAAAGTAAAATAAAAAATAAATAAAAATAACTTACGTTCTGCGTTTTAGTATAGTGAATGAGAAAATTTGCAAAAGATTTTAACCATCTTGACATATGGTAAATTTTATGTTTAAGCAAAATTTAAACTGAAATGGATAATAGGAAGTGAGTTAAAATACGAAATTAAAATTTTCGAAATCTTATTTTATTAATTTAAATACTATCTTCTGCTACTCTTCGATTGTTCATGTTATACAAAATTAATATATTCCTGCAAAATAGAAATTGAACAATAGGTTTTATGACTTTAAAATAACATTACATGTTATATTGGTGAAAGACTTGACATGAAATGATAAACAAGGCAAATAACAATGTCGAGAACGTCAAAAATAAATAACAGGAAAGCAGACAGCTGTTTCGGTAGCCTTTAGCGTACCGTATTGAGTGCAGGATAATAATAAGGGATGGTATAATAATAATAATAATAATAATAATAATGGATAATATAATATAATGTTACATGTAAAATGATATATCTTGTTCAAATACCGGGAAAAGGGCACACGAAGAGAAGCACTTTTGTGATTTGCTAATTGCAATACTGAATAAATACCAAACAATGATTTTCATATTACTAAAAGAAAGAAAAAAAAAAATGAGATGATTAAAGAATTATTTTCCTATTACATTAGCCTGGCCGGTAGAGCGCCGAGCTCGTTACTGAAAAATTGCGATATCGATATTCAAATCAACCAAAGACCGTTATGTACATTGAATGGTGCATGTAAAATGCGTCGTGACAGACATGACTTCCATGTTCCCATCCCAAATTATACCTGTGAGGGTCACACAAGCGTTGAAGCCATACCATCCATGGAGTACCAAAATTGTGGTGTCTTCGAACCGCCCCTAAGGTATGGTGACCTGATAAGAGCATCTTTATGATAGAGTCAAATTAAAAAATATTACAAATGCCCAATTATATACAAATATATATATATTTACTCTAAATAAATGCGAACCAGAAGGATAATAATTATGATAAGTACATAGCTTTCGTAGTACAATTTTTCACAATTCAGACTTTTTTCTTCAAATTTGGGACTATCCCCCAAAAATGAGGACAGCTAGTCACTTTATCCTTGGGGTGAGTCCCAGATTGTCGCCAACTGCCCATACTGCAACAGTAGTGCGACGTTTCAATCAGATTGGTTCAACATTCACTTAGTATTAGAAAAATAAGCAGTCGAACTATATATTCTGTGTGTGTGTGTGGGGGGGGGGGGCTGACAGGGAAAGAAAAATAATTGTTTTTACGTCTCCTTGTTAGCAATTTCAGTGAAAATTTGAATACTTATCACTTAGTGTTTATAAAAAATTACAGTGAGTGGTGCGCAAACCTTAGGGGGCTAGGGATTACCAGAAGTAAGTAAACTGTTTTTTTTTTTTTCATCACCATTTTAATAAAACTTTCTATAACTATGAGAATTACATTGAGTATTAGATATAACTTTGGGGGGGGGGGGTATATTCGGACGGCTTATAACTTGTTCAGATCATTTTGTTTACTATGATATTTACAATATTTGCAGAAGTATTAAGAGATTTTTCTTTTCTAAAATTATTATTATTTTCATATTTTGTGCTTATATAAAGAATGAATTTCAACGTAATTTATAATGCTTGCAAAAAAATATGTGTAATATAAACAATAAATATGGAGAAAATATTTGGCTGTTTTAGAGAAAAACGCAACAAAATAGTTAAAATGCTTAAAAAAAATTAACAAAAAGTTTAATAATATTAAAAATAATATAAATGATAATAAATCCAAACAGAAAAAATTACATATATACTTTTCTTTTATCGAGATCAGATTCAGGTAGAGTGAAAATAATAATAATAATTTTTGGTTATTTATGCGTTATATCTCTTCCAAAAAAAAAAAAAAAAAAAAAAAAAAAAAGTCATTCGCCGAAGGTTCCCTTCAAAAAACTGCATCAGCTGCGCTGTATATGAATTAGAATATGCGAAAGTTGGGTAAACTTGTCCCGTAAAATAACTATCTACCCAAAAACCCGACACGAACTTGCATCACGAACTTGCCCGACACGAACTAGAAAATTTGTCTCATAGAAAATTTAAAATATTAAGTATTAATAATTACGCAACTGCAATTAAGTTCATGTCATGAGTCATGTTACTTAGAAATGTCATCCAATTTCTGCATTTAAAAGGTTCTTATATTCATCAGGAAAAAAAAAAAAAAAAAAAAAACAATAGAAATTCTTCTGAAAATAATACATACATACATATATATAATATATATATTGCGCGTAAAAAAATTAATGCAAATTCGAGCCGTGCCAGATAGGATTACCCGACCCGATGTAATACTATAATAGAAATTCCTGTTTCATTTGCATACATATACGTACACAATAAAATTACATATATCACGGAAGGAAAAAATATATAGATATAAAATTATGTCACTCTACAAAAATCTAAAAAGTCGGACTACAATGTTGCAATATTTTCGTTGCACAGTATATGTTTTGAAAGAAACATAAAATTACTTATAGATAAGGTTTAGGTGTGTGTGTTGGGGGGGGGGGGACTCCATACAAAACTAGTTTCCCCTGGAGGTTCACTCTGAACGGTCCTGAAAGAATTCTCACCCCACCAAAGATAATCAATCACCTGTAATTACTTCCTTCCAGTTGTTCGGGATGAGAGGCGTGGTTTTACACAAAAATGCAAAATTTTTAGAAAATTTTCATACTTTGGAACTGCTTTATTAATACGCATTTAAACGTAATTTTATTTCTTAAGAATTAATAATAAGCTTGATCATTTAGAAAGAGCTGCCAATTTTAAGCTATTCGATACAGTAATTTGTTAATTTCTTAAGACCAATGAACAAAATCAAGTGAAATTTCCAATATTTCAGCTAAAAAATAAAATATTAAAAATAAAAATAATCATTTTTTAAAAACAGATTTCTCATGTAACAGTTGTGAATTTTCTGAATGTGAAAACGGAATTTAAAAATATTCATTTGTTAATGAGTTATAAGGGGGCAAATTTTACTATAGGATTACACTGGCTTTGATTTCCGGCGACGGTGACTGAAGTAGCCTCTTAAGTTCGATCCTCACCGATGGGAAGTGAAAAAAAAAAAAAAATCTGGAGTGACTCCACTCGACTTTCCAAACATTGAGTAATTAACAGTTTTGTAGATAAAGTAAAGAAAGAGGAGTTGTTAAACAAACAAAAGAGAGAAAACCATAATAGAGTGTTTGCGTACTTTTCTCCATACATTACACGATGTTCTATTTAACGCTACTGAACTTTGAGCTCATAGATCATAACGATAAAGACTTTTCGTTGTGTCCCTGTAAAAACCTATAAATGCTAGATTCACCAAAATGCTTATAGTTAGTGCAACAGTGATTTTTAATACTCATATAAATTTTCAGCTCAATTGAATAAGGTGTTTAGATGCTATCGTACTTTTAAAAATTTGGTCCCATAGGCCATAATGATAAAGAATTTTTCTTTATGACCCTGTAAAAAAAACTGTAAGTGCTAGATTCACCAAAATCTATACAGTTGGTACAACTGTGAGCTATAACATGTGTACAAATTTTTTGCTCAGATTAATAAGGCGTTTAGATGCTATCACACTTTTAAAAATTTGGCCCCATAGGCATAATGATAAAGAAATTTTCTTTGTGTCCCTGTAAAAAAACTATAAGTGCTAGATTCACCAAAATCTATAGGGTTCGTCCTATGGTGACTTACAATATACGTACCAACTTTCAGCTTATTCGAATAAAGCGTTTAGACGCGAGCGTGTTTACTCACATACATACACACATACATACATACATCATCGCAAAAATAGTGAAAACGGACTCATTGGACCTCGAAACGTATAGAAACATCAAAATCTCAAATTCGGATTTTTGACATGATTACAATACTTTCCTCACTATAGTGTTCGTAAAGTAAAAATCTTAAAACTCTAGTCTAAATAATCAAGAAATATTCAGAGTACACAACTACGAACCCGAATGCTGTGATTTCGATCCCAATCGATGCGAAGTGAATATATATATATCATTTGAATTAGTTAGTAGCATTGTAACACTCAGCAGACAAAAGATAGATGAAGATACCAACATAAAATAAATTTTAACTATATATATATATATATATTTAAAGGTTTTTATGGATTTCATAAAATATTTTAAGATAGTGTAAGAAATTAAATGGTAAAATTGGATATTAGCAGATATTTTCGAAGTGGACCACTATAAATTGGTAACGAAGCAAAATGGCAGATTGAAAGAAATAGTCCTGTCGTACTAAGAAAAAGAAGTTTAAACATATATCATACCTACCAACATTCTAATTTATATTCCGTAGCACTGTCAGTACTCATCTTATTTTCCCACCAGTCTTTATTTAGAGTATTTTTCTTCTTATACAATCCTTATATAATCATAATTATATTTGGAGAAGATGTAGGAAAAGGGGTATGTGCTAACAATGCTACGGAATATTAATTAGGATGTTAGCAGGTATGCATATATACATTAAAAAAAAAAAAAGAGTTAATTCAAATCTTTCTTTTGAATAAATGTTCTAGTTTGATTTTTAATTTTATATACATTTATATATATGTATACCGGGTGTCCCATAAGTCTGTAGACATTTTAAATAATTCATAAGAATTAAAAGAATTGGCAAAATTGAACGCAGTTTGCAAAAAAAGTTCTTTTTTATTTTTTGTAAAGGAAAAAAATATATTAATAACATTTAAAATTTCCGTTTATAGAGGGCTCTGTACGTAAGCAAATCACATATTTCCTTGAAAAACTATATTACAGGCATATAAATCTTATTCTATGAGTCTGCCATCACCACAAATTAGTGTTTACAAACGAGTTACAACACTGCTAACTGCAAATTCAGTTGGCGGTTCTTAGCTGAAGATAAACATCCTCACCAATAACCTCCAAGTCAGTATCCTCCGAGTCAGTATTGCAATGAAAACTTTGTGTATGCACAAGTACGAGACAAGGCAAGAGAAGAAAAAAGTTGCATTAGTTGTAAATCCGTGCACTTTATAAGACTATTATTTGCGACTATCGATAATCGATCCCTCTATCGACAAGAATTTTTAACAATTTTTTTTTCTTTACAAAAGAAAAAAAAAAAAAAAAACTTTACGATAATAAGATTTTGCAAACCGCGTTTTCGATTCTACCAAATTCTCCAATTTTTATGGATTTTTTAACTGTCTACAGACTTATCGGGCACACGGTATACACACACACACACACATACATATATATATATACAGGGTTGTTATAATTAAATATCGCCTATTCAGAGGGCTCTATAGCCTGTTTTATGGTTCCAAACAAAACAAAATTTCATTAGTACGTATTTCAAGTGATGCGCTCTGCGAAAATCGGAAATAAAATTAAAATTAAAATTTTCGTCAATAATTGGCGCTGCGCCAACATCTAAGGTAATTTTTGCAGATTTTTTGAAAAAACAGAATGAAGGAAAAAATCTGCAAAAATAACTCTGGATATTGGCGCAGCGGCACCTATTAACGAAAATTTAAATGATTTTTTCGATTTTGCAGAGCACAGCGCCACCTACTGACGAAGATAGTCAGATGGCGCTGGGCTCTGCAGAAAAAAAAAAAAAAAAAAAAAGAGTTAAAACTTTCATCAATACGTGACACTGCGCCAATATATAACGCGATTTTTTGCAGATTTTTAAACAAATTTCATGTGTTTCGTCTGGATTGTCCGAAATAGACTGAATCTGCAAAAATTACCAACTATGAAATAAATTTTCCTTTATTTTGTTTTTACAAAAAAAAAAAAAAAAAAAAAAAAAAAAATGCAGAAATCTCCTTAAGTATTAGAGCAATGCCACCTACTGACGAAAATGTAGCTATTTTTTATCGATTTTCGCAGAGCACATCACTTCTACTACATACTAGTGAAATGTTGTTTCGGTAGAAGGCATAGAACCGGCTTTTGATCATTCTGAATAGGCGAACTTTAATTATAACAACCCTATATATATGTGTACAGGGTGATTCATTATTGCACCGATAAACTCAGAGGGTAATAGATGACTTTATATGGAACATAAAAATGTATATCAACCCTGTCTTATCTTAAAACGTTTCAAAGATACTGGGGGCAGAATGAGAAAGCTAAAAATCTTACAAAATCTCATTTTTGAGGTTATTAAACATGCTGCACAAAAGTCAAGCACATATTTAGAAAGAGCAGAAAAAAATCCAACAAGACGGTATCATTTGTGTTAATATATCTTGATTTAATGACAAGTTACAAGCGCTAAAACATTAAAAAAAAAAAAAAAAAAAAAAAAAGTTAATCAACAATTCCATAAAACCCGTTCTAGCTACAACAGGTAAAATTTACTAAAAATTAGCTCATTCCAATAACTTTCGAATAAGTTTACAATGAACCATATCGATTGACTAGTGCCGGAAAAATTTAGCTGTTTGTTTGTTTTACACCATTCGTTTTCACGTTTTCTAAAAGCAGAGACTCTTCCCAACACGTTTTGAAACTCCCCTTACCAACAACTATTAGTTTTCACTTTTGATCATACTTATATGCATAAATCTGCTGTTTATTTATTATATAGACAATAATTTATGCTTATCTGTATCGTAATATAACTATTGCATTCATTTGTATTTTGGCTAACAAAAATTTAAAAAATGCTAATACAGAAATTATTATAATTATTTTTCTTCAATATGTAACTATGCAAAATAAGAAAAATTTACTCTATAAAAAGAAGTAATTTGGGATAAAGACAGGGCTATAAATGCTCCGGAATAAACTAAAATGTTGATAACTCTGCTATAAAAATAGTGGTAGAAAAAAAGTCGGAAATTTTTTCTTCCTGAATGTGCCCTTAAGAAAAAAAAAAAAAAAAAAAGACAGAGGATGCGATTCCTGAATTAACCCTTTGCGGCGCAAGACAATTTGAAACATTTAAATTATACTGCCACCGGAATTCATGAACTAAATTAAACTAAAAGAAATTTTAAATTTTAAGGTTTAAAAAACCGGCCTTTTCTGATATGTTATAAACGTGAATTTTTGCTAAAATATTTCCGGGATGAATTTTTGCAGCTGGATCTTAAATTTTGCGTCCTCGTGGCGAGGACACCGCGCGTTAAGGGGTTAAACGTAGAAAGAGTTTATTTATCCAAATGCCTAAAACACCCGTATAAAATGTGTTTATTTTACAAAACAATGTAAAAAAAAAAAAAAAAAAAAAAAAAAGTATGAACATATGACAGGCATGTACTGTATACCTAGGATTAAAGTATGTATGCATAAGAAAGCCTACCCCGCTTTTTTTCCGTTGTTTTTTAAAATTAACACATTTTATTAGAATAATTTACATATTTTGAAAGAGAAACTCCTCCTACGTTTACCTACAATAATTTCTGTATTATTATTATTATTTTTTTTTAAATCAAAATACAAATGAATGCATATCATAATGTTATGATATAGACAAACATAAATTATTGCCTATGTAATAAATAAACTGTAAATTAATGCATATATGTATGATCAAAAGTGAATTACTAATGGAAGTTGATAAGGGGAGTTTTAAAACGTGATGGGAGGAGTCTTGCTTTTTGAAAACGTGAAAACGAATGATCTATTACAAACAAACAGCTAAATTTCTCCAACACTACTCAACCGATATAGTTAATTATAAAGCTTATTCGGAAGCTCTTGGAATGGGCTAAATTTACGTTAATTTTATCTATTGCGGAATTTCTGATTAAATTTTTGGGCCGATATTTGTTTTCATTCTATCCACTGTTTCAGCGCTTGTAACTCATCATTAAATATAGATATTCTAACACAATTGAAGACTTGACTTTCTGATGCCATTCGACGTCATGATGACGATTTTCTTTTATTTAACCTATAGAAGTCTTAATTTAGCCACAAATAACGGAATAAAGTGCAGATTTTCCCCACAAACAGCGGAAGCTCCACCTCGTTGTAGTCGTCCATTGATGTCGTTTTGTAGGACATGGCTCCCTGCGATTCCCTTCTATTCTACTGAATCGCAGGGAAAAATGATCCTACACATGGCTGAAATTACCTCAAATTACAAGGCTCCTACGGAAATTTCTCATTTCTCAATGTGTCCAGAAGAAAGGGTGGAGACTTCGAGATCTGATAATTCCCACAAAATCAGAGTTGTCAAATAACTTCATTTATTCCAGAGCACCTTTAGCTCCGCCTTTATATCACACTACTTAATTTATAGAACAATTTTCTATAATTTATAGATACAGTAAAATAAGAAAAAAATTTCTTATAAAAAAGTGGTATATATATAAAAAAAAAAAAAGGCGGGGTTAAAAATGCTCCGGAATAAATGAAGGAACTTGGCAACTCTGCAAAATTCATCAATTTTCAAATGGGAAAGGTGTGATAAACTATTTTAAACACGCGTACTGTTTTTATTTTAATAAAGTGCATGATAACAGAAAAAGATTATTTGCACTAGCTTATTATGTGTTGAACCTTGTTTTCTAAAGTTCTCTTTTTGAGGCTGTGAAAAGCATACTTACCGTAAAAAAAGAGGAGGGGTCATAAAACAAAGAGTAGGCGTAGAAAAACAGCTTGCCACGCTTTTAATTATTTCAGAATTGATTAATTTGGTTGTAAGTATATTTCCCATTGCTTTATTAAGGTTTAAAAAATCAAATTAGTTTCAAATAATAAGTGAAATTATCTATCTATATATATATATATATATTTCACTCTTAATCTCAAAAGCATTTTAATATATCATTACTGGGGGGGGGGGGGGAAGATCTGTTTAAAGTGTTTATAGAAACCAGTTTTAAGTAAACGATTTTATAGACTCATTGAAAAGCAAACGATGCAATTTTTAAGGATGGTATACACTATCTATCAATAAGTATTTGGACACTTTCAAATTCAGACGTTTTGTCAAACATCTAGAAAAATTCTTTAGGAATCATCTTGAAACTTTGGGAATATAAAGAATATGTTACACCTCATATATTTCAGCATAAGTTTTATCCTAAAGAGGAAAAAGAGACCAGTAAAAAATTAAACATTTGATGTTAGTTTAAACGATATATCCCTATCCGAGATATCTACTGTGGGTTCTGATCTATCACACTATATTGACTTCCCACGCTACATTCATGCATATCGTAGGGGATGAAAAACCACAGACAAGGCGATATAAAAACAAACGCTCATTATGACGAATGAAAACAATACCTTTTGTTTTAGCTCCTTTCCTGCTATTGGTTCATTGATATCGGTCTATTTCAAAGTGTCGATATTTTCTGGCCAATGACATGCGAGCTTCAACATGTGTTTAACCCCTTAACGCGCGGTGTCCTCGCCACGAGGACGCAAAATTTAAGATCCAGCTGCAAAAATTCATCCCGGAAATATTTTAGCAAAAATTCACGTTTATAACATATCAGAAAAGGCCGGTTTTTTAAACCTTAAAATTTAAAATTTCTTTTAGTTTAATTTAGTTCATGAATTCCGGTGGCAGTATAATTTAAATGTTTCAAATTGTCTTGCGCCGCAAAGGGTTAACAAAGATCATCAAAGCCGAACTGATATCTACTAGAAGAGTTTCTTTGCAAATTTTCTTAGCGTTTAATAAAAAACTTCTGAAAATATAAGCAATTATAGAATGCAATTTTTTTTAAATATTATTTTGTTATTATTAAATATTTCGATAAAATATTTTTTTTATTAAGGCTGTACATCAGTCAGATAGCTCCCTTTCTCCTTTTCCATGTTATCCAATGGGATTTTCGTTGCTTCGTTTTATAAAAATATCTCATTCAAAAATGAAGTTTTTCAAATTCTGTCTTTTGAATATTACTCTTTGAAATAAGCCTTTAAGCTCACTAAGCTCACTAAGCCCAGGGATGGAACACGGGCGCAGAATTCATACCACTATCAATGTAAGAAAATTTTCTACTTCTTAAATCAGCGATATTATAGGTACAGAAATTTCTTCAACGGATTCCGGTATGAATTCTGCGCCCGTGTTCCATCCCTGTAAGCCTTTTAGCTTAGTGAGCAATTTTTCGAAAAAATTAATTTAAATATTTTATTTCAATAAGTAAATTATGGACTCTAAGTGTGGATCTCTAAGTAAAATATTATTATTATTTTTTTTTTTTTCGAAAAATTGCTCACTAAGCTAAAAGGCGACCTGTTGAAAGAGTAATATTCAAAAAACAGAATTCGAAAAAGTTCATTTTTGAATAAAATACTTTTATAAAACAAAGCGACAAAAATCCCATTAGATAACATGGGAAGGGAGAAAGGGTGCTGTCTAAGTAATGTAAAATAAAGTTTTATCTTCAGTAATTTTACAGTGACAGTTTCTTTACAGAATTATATAATATTGAATAGTTTATTACTTTTTTTTTATGTAGCATTTATTTTTTCTCTTTCCATTTATTTATTTATTTATTTTTTAAAGCCGTACATGTTAAATAAAATTGGTTTAAATGCAAAATGAGTTACTTTAAGTAACAAAATGAAACTTTAACATAATTTTGTTTAAATAATATAATTTTTATACTGACAATGTATACATACATACACACACACACACACAAACACACATATATATAATTCAAATTTCAATTATTGTGAAACAATTACGAATGTGAATTGAACATATATATCTAAAAGATATTGTAATGATTTGGTAAGCAGATACAAAAATAAAAATGACAAGTAACTGACATTTAGGATGCATATAAGAGTTTTAAGTAAAAAATATTACTCTCTACGACCAAAAAAGGTGTATTCAATGGCAATTCTGAACTATTTATAATGGCAATTCTGAACTATTTAAAATGATTTTCATTTTTATTTAATACCTACATCTTAAGACAATTTTTCTTAAGCTTTATTTTTAGTAGAATTATGAATTTTGATATACTTGGTACAAATAAATCACAGATCACATATTAGCTGTGTTAAAATATGATTTTAAAATAATTAAAGCTTAAAATGGGAAGAATAGAAGATAAACTATACAGAGGAACACTAAAAAACAATAGTATAAGTTATAAGAAACACAAAACATTAATTCACTTTTTATCCTTTTTTTTTTTTATGATAAAGTTATGGTAGTAATATACCAGAAAATACATGGAAAACACTCTATACTTGTATACTTTAAAATTCGTGTGCATGTATCTTTAAAAAATAACAAATGTCTATTTTTTTCCTGTCTTGAAAGAAATATCACAATATATCACTAATATCGATATTAACTTGGTGATATATCGCGATATTTAATTTCTGATATCGTCCAGCACTAATTGGCAGAAAATTAAACTTCCCAGATTTGTCCCCAAAAAAGTCCCCACAAACATTTGGTCCCCAAAATAGTCTCCAGAAACTTCAAAAATCCCCAAAATGGGAACAAAATCTCCAATATGGCATCACTGCCTACATCACATTGCTCACCTCACAATAGTACCTGAACGTGAAGAAAGTGGGACTCGTTACGCCACCTCTTAGCAATATTCAGAAATACAAAAAATAATAGGGGAATATACTTAAACGTAGAAGTAGCGACGAATTCACATTTAACAAAGCAATTTTTCTTTTCGTCGCAGGACATGCGACGCCGACCGCGAAGACACAGAAAAGCCGAACGTATGACATGCGACGCCGACAGGGAAGGGGTTAAAAAATTGCAAATAAAAATTACAATTTTTAAATTATAACCCAGTTCAAAGGCATTTTTAGTAAACTTGACATTGACTACATTAGACAGAACATGCTGTAATTAGAATGCAAAAGTGTTACGAAATATGAGCATTTTTATTAAATAATTTTTAACTACACATGCGCAAGCATTTAAAAAAATTCATTTGCATAATTTAATAGCCAAATGTATTGAACTATTTATATGAAAACCCCAAATAAATATCGTGTAAATTAAAAAAGTTATGAGAGATAGAATGAGCAGAATTTCAGTTCACTCAAAATAAAAGCTAAACTATAAGGAGTTTTACTCACATTTTTATTTTGATTCAATCGATGATAATACAGTGTTTGTTGATTATAAATAAATATTGATAAAGACACCTATCACCTTTCTTTTATTTGCGAAGAACTGAAATTCTGTTCATTCTATATCTCATAACTTTTTTAATTTAGACGATATTTAAATCGGGTTTTCGTATAAGTACAGAGCTGCCAACCTAATCCGGCAAATTGTTAGGAACGCCCATTTCTCTACACCACTTAATTTTTAGAGTATTTGTTTTTTTAATTCATCCAAAATATATTTGAAGACAATTACTCTAAAAATTAAGTGGTGTAGAAAAATGGGCGGTGCTAACAATTTGCCGGATTAGGTTGGCAGCTCTGTAAGTAGCTCAATACCTTTGGCTATTAAATTATGAAAATGAAATTTTTTAAGAGCTTGCGTATGAGTAGTTAAAAATAATTTGGTAAAAATACTCATATTTCGAAAGGTCTTTAACACTTTTGTATTCTGATTGCAGTGTGCTGCGTCTGTTGGTTAATGTAGTATGCAAGTTACCTAAAAATGACTTTGCACTGGGTCTATTACCATACGCGTTATTATTAAAAGAGAGGTAATTTTGTTTGTAATTTTTTAAAGAAACCGTTATATCTACTTAAATGTATATGTGGTAGCCTCATAAAAATTTATACAGATAATTAGAAGTATCTTCATAATCATATGCTACAGCCAAAACGCATCTCAAGCATTGCTTTCTACAGGGCGATCCAAAACATTTTGATTTTTCTTTAATTTTTTACTGGTCATCTCTTCATCTTCAGGACAAAACTTTGGCTGAAATATATGAGGTATAACATTTTATTTATACTTCCAAAGTTACAATATGATTCCTAAAGAATTTTTCTAATATTTGAAAAAACATCTAAATTTGAAAGTGTCCAATTACTTATTGATAGATAGTGTACTTGCAAAAACTAAAAATCTTTTTTAATTTCTAATTATTTATTTATTTTAATACATTTAGTACAATTTAATTCTTACAGCTACAACAGTAACACATACACAATTTGCCAAATATCAGAAATAGACCAAATATTTCTAATTATAGAGAATCTTGTCCCCGGGGATACCCCAGTGAAAAAGAACCTAAGAATTTCATATTTAAACGTTCCAAACGCTTAAAAACCAAATATCTCAAATTTTAGAGGTTGCGGTTAGGATGTTTCAGACATCTAAAGACAGAATTTCAAATAGAAACATCTAATATTAACTACCTTTTCATAAATGACTGGGCATATTCGATTACGGATGTTTTGTTAAAAATCTCAAAATATTATTAACGAATTATTTTGAAACTTCAGGAGTGTAAAGAACATGTTATATCTTATATATTTCAGAAATTTTTTGACCCGAATGCAAGAAGGGGACCAGTAGAAAATTATTAACAGAATATTTGGGATCATCCTCTGAAAAGTAATGCTTGAAATTCGTTCTGGCTGTAGCATGTGGTTATAAGGCTTCTTCTAATTATCTATATTAGAATTATTACTTTGTGTGGAGCTACCACATATATTCATATAGATGTAAAGGTTTCTTTAAATTAAAAAAAAAAAAAAAAAAAAAAAAAAAATGCGCTTTTTTTATGGTAACATGCAGGGTATTAAAGACAATGCAAAACCATTTTTAGGAAACTTGCCATACAACAATAGACATAACATACTGAAATTACAATGCAATAATATTAAATATCTAGTGAAACAGGAGCATTTTTACTAAATAATTTTTTAACTCCGCATGTGCAATCAATAACGAAATCTCACTTGTATCATTTGTAGCCAAACGTATGGAACTACGAATACGAAAACACCAAGCACATTCCGTGGAAATTCAAAAAGTTATTTTCGATAGAATAAACTGAATTTCAGTTCCTATAAAATTAATTAATTAATTAATTAAAAGAAAATGATAAGGGCTTTTATGAATATTCATTTATAATCAACGAACACTATGTTACTATTCCCTGAATCAACCTAAAAAATTGAGTTAAACCATTTATATCTATATAAGGAATTAAATTATTCAAATTATATATATATATATATATATATATATATATATACATATTTTTTTTTTTTTTTTTTTTTTTTGAGAACTGCCTAATAAAATATGGCAATGAAACCTATTCAGAATGAAATTCTCAATGAGACCTACTCTATAAAAATATTCAGTAAAAATGCCCATATTCTATTAGATATTTAATATTTTTATTTTTATATTCTTATTATATTTTTATATTCTTAATATTTTTATATTCCTAAGCGGCGGCTTTGCATTTGAGCATGTTGTAATAAAAAAAGGGGGAGAGGTGACATTTTAAGAAACCTTTATATCTCCATGAATATATAATTCTTGTATAATACAAATGAATACAGATAATTAGAAGAAGCCTCATGATCACATGATACTGCCAAAACGCATTTCAAAAATAATTTTTTACAGGGTGATCAAAAACATCTTTTAAAATTTATTACTGATCACCTTTTCGTCTTCGGGACATTTTTTTTTCTGAAATAAATGTGGCACAACATGTTCTTTACGCACCCGAAATTCCTGGATAATTCGTCAAGAAAATTTTTAGACATTTGGCAAAACGTCCGAATTTGAAAATGTTCGGTTATCTATGGAAAGGTAGTGCATGACAGGACAGCTCTACTTAAACGGCTTTTCAGAGAATGTTATCTGATCTCATCATGCGTTATCAGTTTCTAAATTCCGGAAAAATCTTTATTCGTACTACAAAATTAATCTAAGAATGGAATAAAAGTAGTTTTTCTTTAGTTTTAGACAAATTTCGGATAAGATAATGATTTAATATCGTAATTACTGTATAAATAAATAAATAGAAATCAATACCTATAATCTCTTTTACTTGTCCTTTTTTTTTTTTTTTTTTTTTTTTTTATCATATTGATAAATTAAAATAAATTCTTACTTATCCAACTCTTTTAGATAATCCACTGAACAATTTTATTTTTATTTATTTATCCATTCTCAAACATATACCACAGGTATAATTTTTAAGATGCGGAGATCTTTCAATACATTATATTGTAAGATCTCCATATCTTATATAGAACTAGCAGACTCTGCCCGCTTCGCTGGACACTATATTTAAAGGCATTCTGAAAATTCCATATTATTATTAATAAAATCTCAAAAATAGAAACATTAAAATCAGTCGAAACTTACAAGGAGAGGTCACGACATGGAAAATTCAGATCGGGACGAAATTGCGCATTATTGTAGTATACTATGAGGGTAACAACATATTAAAGCAGTAGGACCCACTATCTACAAAATTTCGAGAAAAAAGCATTTAAAGTTTCAGTAATATTTAAATACAAGTTATTTCGTAGGCGAGAAAGTGCCTCAGTGGCGTGGTCCTAAAGCGCAAGCCTCCCACTCAGATGACTTGGGTTCGAGGCTATCTGCGGGACTACTTTTTTTTTTTTTTTTTTTTCTCTCTTCTTTAACTTTTTATGTAATCTTAACTTTTTATTTATTTTACTTTATTTTAAAATTCAATTCAAAATTTGAAAATTTTAATAAAAAATTATTTAATTTTCTTGAGTATAAAATAACTTTTTCTATTTTTAATATTTATAACTTAAAAATACAATAAATTTATATAACTTAAAAAATAAATTTTAGTTTTATTTTAGCTTTAAAATAAGGTAAAACTAAAGAAACTGTTTTTAATTAATCTAAATATTTTATTTCATTTTAGGTATATTTCATTTTATTTTTTAAATTACAAAAAAAAAAAAAAAAAAAAAAAAAAAAAAAATAGAAAAAAAAATTACAGAGAAATGATGATTTTAATTGCATATATAATTACTATCCAAATTAAATAATTACTTCTCCAATCAATAGTTTCTTAAAAATTATAGTATAGGATTGCGACGCTATTAAATTATTACAGGTAAAGAAATGTTATCTTTAAATGTAGATTTTAAATGCTAATGAACATCGTTTCTTTTTCGATAACGGCTTCCTTTTTTTTTATCCTTCTGTGCACAAAATAAAATTCCACCTGTCCTTTTATTATTAACAAGCTAGAAGTGTTTGCGTAATTTATACACATTCAAACCAAATCAGGGAGCTCAAACCAAGATTTAAGTACACCTGCTAACTATTTTACACTTTGTTTACAGCTTGTTTATTTTTTAATAATTTAAATATTTGTCTGTTTTTCTTTATGTTTCTTATTCAGGATTTTGCAAAACTAAACTTTATGTCTTAAGTTATAGAAATTTATTGTCTTTTTAAGTCATAAATATTAAAAATAGAAAAAGTTATTTTATACTCAAGAAAATTAAATAGTTTTTTATTAAAATTTTCAAATTTTGAATTGAATTGTAAAATAAAGTAAAATAAATAAAAAGTTAAGATTACATAAAAAGTTAAAGAAAAAAAAAAAAAAAAAAAAGAGTAGTCCCGCAGGTAGCCTCGAACCTAAGTCCTCTGGGCGGCAGACTCACGCTTTAGGATCACACCACTAAGGCGCTTACTCGCCTACGAAATAACTTGTATTTAAAGATTACTGAAACTTTAAATGCTTTTTTCTCGAAATTTTGTGGATAGTGGGTCCTACTGCTTTAATATGTTGTTACCCTCATAATATACTACAATCCTGCGCAATTTCGTCCCGATCTGAATTTTCCATGTCGTGACCTCTCCTTGTTAGTTAAAGTTTCGGTAGAGGTTTTATCGCTTGCAACATGTGGAGTCCGATTTTCCACTGCCTTCGCAACGACTTACCATTCTTCTTTTTTACCTTCTCCCTTCCCAGCGGGTAAGTTAGAAGTTTCGAGAAATCCCACCAGAGTGCATATTGCGTACACTTAATCAACACTCACATGCAAACAATTCGCCAGTCTATGAAAATTTGAAGCATATTCAAACTTGAAACCGTGTTTTTCGCCCCGGAGTGGGGAGTAATTTCGCAAAATCCATTTAGAGTGCGTGTTGCATACACATAGCCAACTGATACATCAAAAAATCGCTAACCTCAGCTAGTTTAGAGCAGAGTTATGCTGAAAACGTGTTTCTGCACCCGACCCGCCCAATCCTAAAGGGTGAAAAGAGAGGAAATTTTGGAAAAATCTCTTCATACTACGTGTTGGATACGTATAACTGACCTACATATCAAAAATCGCTTTTCTAAGATAATTTAGAGCAGACTTAAGCTTGAAAACTTTTTTTTTTGCTCCCTCCCTTCCCATGGGAAAAGGTAGAAAATAATTTCACAAAATCTGTTTGTGGTGTGTGTATTGGGTACGCATAACCAATCGACATCAAATAAATCGTTTTCCTGAGATAATTTGCAGCAGAGTTAGTCTTGAAAACGTATTTCTTTCCAACCTTTAAAGGAGGCATGGGGGAAAATTTCCCCAAATCCCACTATAGTGCATGTTGGGTACGCATAACCAACTCACACATAAAAATTAATCTTACTGAGATAATTTGGAGCAAAGTTACCCTTGGAAACGTGTTTATCCCCCCCCCAACCCCAAGGGAGGGAAAGGGGAGGAATTTCGTAAAACGCCTTACAATAGGTATCGGATACATATAAACAATTTACGCACCATATTTCCCAGGACAAATTTAGTGCTGAAAAGGGGGGTCTCGAATTTGCCTCCTCTTAACGCACCCCCGAAATCGAAAATAACGAAAAACAAAAATGAGTTTTTGGAAATATTCTAAAGAAGACGCATGGCTGGTTTTCAGTATATTGGTACCATTTTCTGTAAAGCTCTACTCAAAAATCCGAATTTTTCCCCTCCCCCTCTTAAAAATGGAAAATTCCAAAATCGCAGAAAATGCTTTCTAGTACTAAAATCTACTCCATATGTGCAAGTTCTTCACCATGAAGTAATTTGGAGTTGAGTTATGCTCACAAACATGTTTTTGCCTCCTGCCCCCAGGGCAAAAAAAGGGGAGGAAATTTCATAAAATTCCGTTACTATTCTACGTTAAAATTCTTAACCACAGTTCCTGTAGATTTCCCCGGACAAATTTAGCGCTAAAAGGGTTGTCTCGAATTTACCCCCTCGTAACGCCCCCGCCCCTCAAAATAAATAAATAAATAACAAATAAATAATAACAAATAAATAAATAAATAAATAAATTTAAATAAAAAAATAGGGTTTTGGAAATATCATAAAGAAGACGCATGGCTGTTTTCAACATCTTTGTACCATTTTTGGTAGAGTTCTACTCAAAAATCCGGAATTTTCGAAATTTCCTGCGAAAAATTGATTCCCCCCCCCCCCTAAAAATGAAAAAATTCAAAATCGTAGATTTTTTTTTTTTTTGTTGTTGTTGTTCTCAAGTTTAGTCTCACCATGTGGAATTTCTTCACCGTGAAATAATTTGGAACCGAGTTATGCTTACAAACATGTTTTTGCCTACTGCCTCCCCCCAACACACACAGGGGGGACGGGGAAATTTTTTTTATAAAAGTTGATACATATAACTTTAAGTTGGGTAAAGACCTAAATTCCTGCAAAGTGTCGTGTAATTCCGTTGAGCCGTCCTCGCGTGATACCCGGACGAAAATAGCATACAGCCACAGTGACACACACGCACACACACAATTTTCTGAAGTCATTTTCGGCTTTCATGGTGTGTGAAACGTGAAGATTTCTCAAAATTTTTTGATTCTGACAAATTTACAGACAAAAGTCTGATTTTATTACAATGGATAATTGTTCAAGCGAAGAAATTAAAGTACTAATTACTTGTACAATGTGACTAGTGTAAAAAAGATCCCGTGTAATACAAGGCGTAGCGCACATAATACAAGTACAGAGCTGCCAAGTTCTATAATTTATTCCGGAGCATTTTTAGCCACACTTTTTTTTTTTTCGCAACGGAATTTTTGTAGAACATTTCTCTAAAATACGTGACAACGATTAAATAAGAAGAAAATCATTCTTAAAAATTACTGGTGTGATAAAAAGGGCGAAGCTAAGAATGTTTTAGAATAAATTATAAAACTTGGCAACCATGCGAATACAACGTACTTTTACGATGGCCTTGCCTTTATTTCTGCTCCTACATGGGGCAGGGCCGTCTTAACACATTCAAGCACCCTGGGCTAACAAGTTCAGGCACCCTTCTCTTGCAGAAACATTATTAGAATCAAAGTTTAACCTAAAATTTAAATGACTAAATTAGTCCAAATTTAAATAGTTATTAAAATTTAAAATCCAAATTTAAATTTAAGTTTTTTTTTTTTTTTTTTTTTAATAATTTTTACATCGAAAGTAATGAAGTAGAAAATTTATAAAATTAATTATAAAACTGTCTTTCAGTTTATTAGAGTATTTTTAATGAGTAAAATAACTTTTTTGTACAATTATTTACAAATTTATTAACTGTAATATTTCATCAATTTATTTTAACCTGTCTGCCAGAATGCTTGTATCATAGCTGCCAAGCTATCGGAAATTTTAAATCGAAATTTTTAATAAGTGTTTTAGCACTTTTCTGTGATTAAGCATATATATATTTTTTTTAATGTTTATTTATTTTATTTTTGTTGAAAACACGACTGTAACTCGTTAGAGGGCGATAAGCTCTGACCAACTTGTACGCAGGATAAAAAGGCACAAGTGACGATGTGAAGCAACATTGCAGATAATGGGTATATTTTGTGCACTTCTTGTTAGCAGTAACATTTTCCATTTGTGATTTGTATTTCAATTATGTTTTATGTGAAATAAAGATTTTTTTTTTTTTTTTTTTTTTTTATATTGTTTGTTATCTTTTCTTTGCGTGATGGTTACGATGCAATTGTACTGTCATGATCGCATTTCTGATACCCAGTTCCTATATAATTCTTACTCCTCATGACGTGACTTTTTGGACATGACATTTTGAACCACCCTTATTATATGATTCTGCATTTAAATAATTTTTATGATAGATAAACTTCATTTGCTTTCTAAAAAATTTTTAAATATAAAATTTACTCATATTTAGTGTTATACTCTCCTTTAATTACTAAAATATTGATGAATTTAATTTGCACTGTTCAACGAAGAATCAAAAATGAAAATGTAATCAATAACAAAATATATGTATTACATTGTTAATGACACTCTTTTCCTGCATTTTCTGAAAATTAATCGGATTTCGTGTCTTGGCGACCACCTGGCAAAAAACGGCACTTTAGTATTCTCGAAATTTCGAAGCTCTATGATGAATAGAAGCTTATGGAACTTTCAATTAGATTCTAGCACGGAATTTGAGAGAACCACACTAAATTACAACAGTCACCAAAGATTACATATATATATATCAGTGGATCCATGACCTAGAGTCAGAATATATGTTTAGAGAGCTATTTTGAGCATAAAATAATATATATATATATATTTATACGATTTAATAAAAAAATGAACAAATATACTTTTTTATAGACTTATTTTCTAAAAACTCATTTTTATAAATTTTAAGATGATTAATCCTATTACATACCATTCCGACGTGCACTGCCTTAATAAAGAATAAAGTATAAAATAATTAAGTTCAATTACACAAAACATTATTATTATTTTATTATGTTTAAAGTACATGTATCTAAATACATATGTGCTCAATATAACGATTTAAAAAAATTATATAAATAAATGAATAGTAATATTTTAACAAAATTAAAAACTTTTACCAAAGTTAAAATTTTTTCTACAAGTACTAAAATTAAGAGACGTAAATTTGCCAATGACATCTTTTCTAAATTTAAAAATTTATCTTTTTTTTTTTTTTTTTTTTTTTTTTTCTGAGAAAGAATATGTTTAATATATTAGAATGATTTAAAAAATATTTTTATGAGCTAAGTAAATTTTTTCTGATTCAGTGTATGAATGAGTATACAGTCATGGGTGCTCTGAGAACAGTATGTGTGATAACGAAACAGCTGTTTACATTTCCCGCTCATTATTACCTTTGACATTCTATATGTTGAAGTCTTCCTATTTTTGTTTATTGACTGCGAAGTCTACTTTTCATACAATGTAAAATTTATGATTTTGACGCTATAAACAATTTAACATTATTAAAATGAAATTCAATAAATTTGAGACCATAGATAGCAATGCATAAAAAATCTATTTCCTATTCCTGTAAAAATTCTAAATTCTACACTCTTAAAAGTTTATATATTTTTTGCGATGTCAACCTACCTAATTTTATCTTAATAGAATTTATACACTAGCGCACTTTAAATATTATGAGTCAATAATTTTTTCCTTATGTGCCTGTAAAATCATACACTGATCAAAATATATACAGGCCATACAACGGGGTGACCTATAACATACCTACCAATTTTTAGTTCTATCGGATGCAGTGCTGATTAGAAGCTGTCGCACTAAAATTAATTTGAGCCCATAAGCCGCAATGAAAAATAATTATTCATTGTGATTCTAATGTGGACTTAAATTTTCATAAAAATGTCCCTTTGAAGGAACTATACAAGCTCTATATTTGTCTCTCTTGTAACTATATTTTTGTCTCTGTAATAGAATTTCAAACTTTACACCTTTCAAAATTTATACATATTGTGTGACAGTGATCCGTAGCATAACTATTAACTTTCAGTTCAATCGAATAAGGTATTTAAACGGCATTGCACTTCAAACACTTTGAGTCTGTAGGTCCAGGATTATAAAGAATTTTCTTTGTGTCCCGTAAAATAAACATAAGTCCTACACTCATCAAGTTATACAGTTTGTGTGACAGTAATCTATAGCATATGTACCAACTTTCAGGTCTCGCTCATCAGCCTAAACTATTCGGAATTTTCTATGTTTTTCTCTGAAACTCGCATCATTATGAGCTAGCATCCTATAAAAAGAACTGTGACGGAGGGCAATCCCCATTCAGGACTAGGTCTCAGCGTAAACATTTGGCTTTTAAAACATCACATATCCGAATTTTTTGGGAGAAAAAAAAAGAAATTTGAAATTCGACCCACATCTCCAAAATTGGATCTTGTATGTGAGAATCAGAATACACTTGTATCTTGAGTGTTTGGAAAAAAAAAAAAAAAAAAAAAAATGAGGGGATACAGTAAATTGAATATATCAAAGTAAAGTTGATCTATTAACTTTGAGTTAAATTAGAAAAAGTCATCTTTATGCTTACGTAAAAGAAAAAGAAAAAAAAAAAACCTATTTTGAAAGCCGCCCTATTACATCTGGCGCCCTTGGGCTGCAGCCCAATTAGCCCTATGGATAAGGTGGGCCTGACATGGGGCCTTTTCGACGCTGGTCATCCTGCATTATAAGTTCCAACCATCTCATTATGAAGCGTAAAATTTTTGGTAACGGTCTTTTTTTTTTCACACCAGTCATTTTTTAAAGTAATTTTATTCTTATTTAATCATAACATCTGCAGAGAATTACTCTAAAAATAAAGTGGTGTGGAAAAAGGGACGTTTTTTCAAGGGGCGTTAACAGTTTTACGCTTATTAATGATATGGTTGGCAGGTATGTACACTGATGTTTGTGAAAATTGCCACACCAAGAAGGAATGCGAATATAAGAATGATATTTATTGGGTACATACATTATAGTAGGAAGAGCAGTTGATTAAATTTTTAGGAAGTTTTGAGTAATATATCCTGAGAAAACAGTATATAAAGCAGCGACTTCTGCTAGTAATAACTACACTTATCTGCCTAGGCATTGAATCAAACAGCGATTCATGAAGCTACAACAGGATGCCACAGTTCATTGTCCGTAGTTACTGGCGAGTGGTGGCGGGTCACTTGCTTTTCAACGATTAAACAGACTTTTTTATTGTTGCGAGATCAGGAGAACGCGCTGGCCGAAGCAACGGTTGAACACATTTTCTGTCAAGGAAGGTCCGGACAATACAGAAAAATTGCGGTCGTGCATTGTCCTGCTTAAATGTTGTTCTACGGAAGCCTAGAATATAGGGCAGAGGGGCGGGCCTTAACTCACCAGAAATTTAATGGCCGCTACTCAGAGTGCCGGGAATGCGAACAAGAAGTAATCGAGACGTGCATCCAATAGGATCCCATACCATCACTGCAGGTGATGGACAGTGTGATGATGTCGAATCCCAGCTGGTAATGTGCATTATTCACAATGCTGTTAAATACAGATGAGGAAATCTTGATGCTGTAAACAGGATTGTGATTTGTCTGAAAAGCGACTTCACGCCATTCCTGCGTCCAGGTTCGTCGTTGATCACACATTAAATGCGCCCATATCAGTGATGCAGTTTTGAGAATAATCAAAATTTTGGTAGCCGCATACTGGGTCACCACCTAGAGTGATGATATGCGGTACCATTAAATACACGTCTCGATCAACTTTGTTTTCATTCCCGCCACTCTGAATACCCGCCTTTACATTTTTGACGAGTTAAGGCCCATCGCTCTGCTCTATATTCAAGGTCTCCGAAGTGCAATATTTAATCAGGACAATGCACGACCGCAAGTTGTCCGTATTCTCCAGACATTCTTTGATGCAGAATATGTTCGACTGTTGCTCTGCCTAGCACGTTCACCTGATCTTGCACCAATGAAAATGACTGTTTAATCATTGAAAAGCGACTGCTCCCCCCCCCCCACCACCACTCACCAGTAACTACAGTCGATGAATTGTGGCATTGTGTTGAAGCTTCATGAAGTGCTCTACCCGTACATGTCATTCAATCGCTGTTTGAGTCAATGTCTAAGCAGGTAAGTGCTGTTACTCTTCACAGAGGTCGCTGCTATATGTACTGTTTTCTCAGTACATATTACTCTAAATTTCCTGAAATTTTAATCAGTTGGTCTTCCTACTATAATGTATGCGCTTAATAAATATCATTCTGACATTCGCATTCTCTTCTTGGTGTTGAAATTTTCACAAACATGTAAACATGAGTGTATAAGTAATCAATGATTCAATTTCTTCCGCTGAAAAATTATCAAAAAAAAAAAAAAAAAAGAATGAAAGAAAAAGAAACACAAGATCAAAAACTACAGCATTCTTTCGTTATCAAGGACCAATTATTGATCTTTATCATTCAAAATAATGGATTAGAAAACGGAAATCATAAATGTAGGTTCTGACATCATCATCTGTAACTGCATTAAATTGTTCCATTTGTATTGAAACTTTCTTGCCAATCGTAAATTTTAGATATGTGATCGTGCGTTTGTCATCGAGCAAGCATTTCAGACTGTATGTGATTCTTAGAATCTATCAAAGGTATTAAACTCATATTTAATGTTAAAAAACATACTTTTTTTAATTGCATATATTTTCTAAATAGTAACAATAGACAGAAATTTTCCAAAATAGAGAATTAAATTAATTAAAAACCATTATGAACTTAAAATTTCATGTATGTTAACCGGTAGATAGTGCTGTTATGTACAATGATACAGAAAACGACTTGTGATTGTCACAATGTTCAAGTAGCATACAAGAGCATTACTCTCAAGCGAAACTTAATAATTATTTAAACAAATATTTGTACTGTGTTGCTCACAAGAAAAGTTTGAATCACTCAGATTACTACTGGAACCAAACCATGCTTAAATTAGAGATCGTATTCGAAGACACAAGATAGAGTGCAAATTTTGTGCTACAATCCTCCGCCTCTCCCGCCCCCCATGTGACAAGGTATGAGCCTAGACGTTTTAAATGTTTCTATCAAAACCAACAAACATAAGACTGATTCTTCCACAATACACTTTCATTGTGTTGTGATAATTTTTTACTTAATAAATTTTCAAAACTTACTATTAAAAATCAGAAAAATGCTGGTGGAAGAATCAGGAAATAAATTTGGCTCAAAATTCGAACTTTACCCTATGTTTTCGACCATACTCTTTAATTGAAGTTTGTTTTGGTTTTAATAGGAATTTTACTGATTCATACTACCCTTGCTAGTATTCAGTGCAGTTGTTCAGACGCAAACCTGGAATAATCCTGAGTGTTGGTTTACGTATGAAATCAAGGTTCCAGAAAAAATGCAGTTATTAGTGCTCATTCGTACTCCTCGCCATTTTTCAGATCACTATAAGAGATGGAAAATTTTCGCTTTTAATGCCACCACTAATTTTATGCAGAAATTTTTATGGTACTTTAATGTATCATGATCAGGGTTGCCAAGTTTTATAATTTATTCCAGAATATTCCTAGCCCCCCCCCCCCCTTTTTTCCCACCAGTAATTTTTAAGTATAATTTTCTTCTTATTTAATCGTTGTCACATATTGTACAGAAATCTTCTACAGAAATTCCGATGCAAAAAAGAAGGCTTGGTTAAAAATGCGTCGGAATATATTATAAAACTGGGCAACTCTGCGTCATTGAATAGGATAGAGATTATTGTATAAAAATAGTAGTAGCAATAAATGCGAAAATTTCTCATTCTTGAAAGTGACTTCGGAAAAGGGCGGGAGTGTGAACCCTGGTTACAGTCGGCTGCAAAATTATTCGAGCACTAGCAATAATCCTTGCCAAAAAAAGTACACTTAATGCAGTTTTGTTAAATAAATCCTTGTCGAGTCATGTTCTTAATCAGTCTAAGAACATGATTCGACAAGGATTTACTTAGCAAAACAGTCTTAAGTGTACTTTTTAAATATAGGAATTATTGGCTAGTGCTCGAATAATTTTGCAGCCGACTGTATATATCAGAAATGGTTTTTACTCCCCGCCCTTTTTTCAAAACAATTTCATGGATGTGGAAGTTCCGCCTTTTTTGCTACCACAATTTTTATATAATAATCTATTTCCGTGTTATTTAACCACGACACGATATAAAAATTTCACAACAATTTCTGTTAAAAAAAAAAAAAAAAAAAAAAAAAAAAAAGGTGGTAGAAGAAAGGGCGGAAAGTTTTCATTTTTGAAAGTGTCCTGACAAAAAAAAAAAAAAAAAAAAAAAGGCGCTGAATACGCTTCCTGATATCAGATGATTCTTTGGGAAAAGTGATAATATAATTTTTTTTTTTTTTTCCATTAATCAAAATATAGCAAAATTAAAAAAAAAAAAAAAAAAAAAAAAAAAAAATCAATAACTGTCAGTTTTATTATTCGCTAATCAAAATATTACTAACAAGAAAACCAAATAAGTTGCGGGAAACCTTTTTTTTTCAAAAAATCACTTTTGTTGTTTCGTAACTCGACCGTCATGTTCCAGAGTTGCCAATATTTTAATATTTTAATTTATTCCGGAGTATTTTTAGCCCCGTCTTTATTTCGTACCAGTTTTTTTTTTTTTTTTTTTTTTTTTTTTTTTTAAGTAATTTTTTCTTATTTTACTGTAGATATAATATATTGGAGAAAAAATATCTATAAATAAAGTGGTACGAAATAAAGGCGGGACTAAAAATGCTGCGGAATAAATTGAAATGTTAGCAACCCTAATGTTCAAAAATTTAGGATTGAGACTTATCTTGCTTAATTTTTATACAGATTATGACTGCAGAAATCATAGCACTCTGAAGAAAACGTTTTTAGCCTTTTTTGTGATATATATTAGCGCTGTCTATATAATGTTTATTTATGAGTATAGTTGACAGGGCCTCATTAACACACAGGCCGACTGGGTCGTGGCACAGGGGCCCTTGACTTTGGGGATGCCCGAAATTCCGTTTGCACTTCAAAAAGAAATTAATTAAAAATATACAAAAATGCTCCTGAAAATAGCACTTCATCTAAAATTTTACTTCCAAAAGGAAAATGAAAATATTTACAACAGCAATATTTTACTCAAATATACATTTTTGGGTAAAATAGGGGGAAAACTTAAGGCTTTCTTCAAAGAGTAGCAAAAATTATGGTGTGTCACTCACACAACTTTACTTTACCCTTCATTTCAATATTATAAAGATAGATTGCATAAGATCAATAAGGTAAGATAATAAAGTTCAATGTACTTTTGAAATAATCCAAATTTGTTAAGAAACAGTTTTATTTGATATATAATTTTGTTTGAGGGGGCAGCTAAAATTGAACGAGGGGTTGAACGTTCAATTATAGTACGTACACTTATTTAAAAAAAAAAAAAAAAAAAAAAAAAAATCATGGCTGTTATTTATATGCCTTTAAACTTGCCAATCTTGATCAAATTTTTAAATGCCAACTTAGTACGAACTTTAAAATACCAAATTTGAATTTCCCGTAGTTATTTGTTTTTAAGTTATGCTGA
The DNA here is from genome assembly GCA_963930645.1 of Salticus scenicus. Classification (NCBI taxonomy): domain Eukaryota; kingdom Metazoa; phylum Arthropoda; class Arachnida; order Araneae; family Salticidae; genus Salticus; species Salticus scenicus. The sequence continues at coordinate 157,454,917 of OZ005651.1, read as the reverse complement.
TTACTGATAAACATACAGATCAACTGCTAAAAATTGGACTTTCGTAATCAAAGAACCTCAAAACGTGATATTATACAAAAAACAAGAGTTGAAAATAGATCTTCAAATGATACTTTGTTTATATTATGGTTATGAAAAATTTCTGAGCATTATTCGTCGACATAGTAAAATGTAACAAAACATTTCCATCAATTACATTCAATAGAAAAGAACGTTTAGCTTAATTTTGGGTAGCCCCGGTACATTGCCTACAAACTATATAGACATTACATTGTGCTCTTAAATTTTGTCATATATGAAAAACACTTAACATATAAGGAAATTGAACGAAATGAAGTGAAACACGCAATTTCCAAGGATAGCCCTAATATATCCAAATACTTTGGATAACCCTGTAAACGAATGATGAATAATTTCCATACCACAATCTATAGAAAACATTCTTCAGTGCAAATAACAAATTTTGTTCATTACGTTTTGTTTAAGTTAGTCTATAGATGTTACACTATATTTACTAGACATTTCGCCCATAGACATAATGTATTCTCTTGGATGGCCCTGTACAACAATTTACTTGATCTCAACGAAAAGTTTGGTGTAGCATCCCTATATGATACACATTTAGAATACCGAAACTGGACTTTCTGCTACTATTTGTACTAGAGATATGCTGATAGCAGACAAACATACACACAAACCAACCGCTAAAAGCATGATTTTCGTATTCCGTTGATCTCAAAACGTGTAACTGTAACAAAAACTCAATTTCGAAAATTTGACCCGAATCAATACTTTCTCTACCATTTATATAGGTAAGAGAAAGTAAAAAGCAAATTTTAATTATGCAAACCCAAGCGTACATACCGTTTTCTTGAACTGTATTTTTTATATATATCAAAATTTAAAAATATTTTATCAAGAGTACAAATTATAGTATACATATATACAGCCAAAATTTTGGACAATCTTGGAAATTTTTATGTTTTTTAACTTTGTATGCTTATAGAAAATGTTATGTTTCGCCAAATGCATACTCGTATACTATATCATTTTAAAGAGAATTTAATGCTAAATTTAGTACAAAAAACAAAATTCAAATATTTACAATATAAAAAAATTTATACGTACTTTATTCTAAAAAACGAACACAGTTATGAAGTGGATTGTAATGTCTAACTTTCCTGGCCATTCACTGTTCTTATTCTGGGAACCAATCAAATGTTAGTAACTGCCAGCAGGAGCTGACATCATGTTTACATTTGGAACAAGTCATTACTGTGCTTTGTTCTGTAGAATGAAAACTGTTTCTTATGCAATGAAATTACAAGTAAGAATTGTTGTAAAAAATTTTAATATTTGGTCAAGAAAAATGACATTAAAAAAAAGAGTAGATTGAACACCTAGAAAGAGATCTAAGATTATTGTTTTACGAGAAAATGATCTTTCCTATGCTGAAATTGTAAGACGAGTGGGTGGTTCAGTGACTACGTCTGGAGTCCGCAAGTTTTGTTTACAATATCAGAAGACAAACTCAATTTAAAAAAAGCAGGAAAAAGTCGAGAAGGGTGCATCACATCTGTCGATGATGAAGAAACAAAAAATTATATCTCCAAGATAGAAAAATGTCATCAGCGGTCATCAGAAGTAATCCGAATGAAGCTGGGGTTTCTGTCAGTCCAAGAACAATCAGGAGAAGATTAATAGATGTTGGACTAACAGGTAGAATTCCTCAAAAAAAGCCTTATCTCAGTTTACAGCAGCGAAAAAAAAAAAGAAATGATTACAGTGGGCAAAGGAAAACATTAATGAAACAGATGATCAATGGTCACAAGTTATATGGAATGATGAAACTAAGATATCGTTATTCGGTAGTGATGGGTGAAAATATGCAAGACGTAGAACTACATCCTGGATGTATTCAGACAACTGTGGAGAATCCATTTAGTGCTATGATTTGGTCATACATGTCAGCAAATGGTATTAGTTGCTTTTGTGCCATCGATGGCACACTGAATGCCAGAAAATACTTTGATACTATTTCAGAACCAAAACTTCTACCTTTCACCAGAGACCTCTTTCCAGGCAATGCTTCATTTAATTTTCAGCAGTATTCTGCTCCCTGCCACAAGGGAAGAATTTAATCATTTGGAGGCCCAGGGCACTCATGTTCAATGGGTCCCTTCTCCTCTTACTTTAATTTTACAACAAACAAAACAAACCGCATATTTTTCATTCACGTGTCTAAAAATTCTCTTCACTTCACTTTACTTCTCATTTTATTGGTAAGACTAAGGCTTAACTAGATTCGATGCTTGTCTATCGGATAAATGTACATCGTGCCTGTGTATCTGCTCTGCGGTATGTGCCTCAGATTTAGTTAGCCTTAGTAAGAGTTTGGAATGTAGTATCGGCAGTATAGAGTTGCAGTATTTGCGTTTACCGAAAATATTGCAATTTTTTCAACGATCTGATAGTCTCCTTGAAAGATCATACCGCCGATTTACAAAACAGCGCAGTAATACCTTGATCCATTGACCAAAAAACAAAAAAACAATGATCATTATAACAAATTTGGAATTTTTTTATTTTAACTATTTTTTTAAATGTATGATAGAATTTCTTGGAGGCCCCCTCAATGTGAGGACCCGGGGAACATACCTCGAATGCCCTGCCTTAAATCAGGCACTGCTGCCACACAGTAAAAATATCGAAAGAGTGGTTTCGTACGAAGAGCAGTGAATTATTGTCATGGCCAGAAAACAGTCCTGACTTCAATCCTATCGAAAACTTGTGGCACCATTTGAAAACTCTTGTCCTAATGAGGCGCCCATCAAATAAAAGGGAACTAATTTGAGGTTATAATTGTTTACTGGCATCACGTAATTAAGAAGGGAGAGCTTAAAACTCTCGTCAGCTTAATGATACATCGATGTAAAGCTGTTAAAAAAAAAAAAAATAGTAATAAAGGCTACCCTATTAAGTACTGAAAACTCCCTGCAATCATCAGTATCTGATGTATATCGATAATTATTGCCGATTAACTTTTCTGTATTGAAAATATTTAAATTTTGTTTCTTGTATTAAATTCAGTGTTAAATTCTCTTTAAAATGATGTATACGAGTTTGCATTTTGTGAAACGTAACATTTTCTATAAGCATACAAAGTTAAAAAACATAAACATTTCCAAAAGTGTTCACAATTTTGGTCGCCACTGTATATATATATACACTACTGGTCATTAAAATTGCTACACCAAGAAGGAATGATAAAAACGAAATGAAATTAGTTGGACACATACATTATAGTAGGAAGAACAATTGATAAAAATTTCAGGAAATTTGGAGTAATATATACTGAGAAAACAGTACATAAAGCAGCGACCTCTGTGAGCAATAACAGCACATATCTGCCTAGGCATTGAATCGAACAGCGATTGGATGACATGTACGGGTAGAACACTTCATAAAGTTTTAGCACGATGCAACAATTCATCGATCGAAGTTCTTGGTGAGTGGTGGGGGGGGGCAGTCGCTTTTCAACGATTAAACAGTCATTTTCATTCTTGCGAGATCAGGAGAACGCGCTGGCCAGAGCAACATTCGAACACATTATGTATCAAAGAAGGTCCGAACAATACAAACAACTTGCGGTCGTGCATTATCTTGCTTAAATTTTGCGCTACGGAGGCCTCGAATACAGGGCAGAGGGGCGGGCCTTAACTCATCAGAAATTTAATGGCCGCTGTTCAGAGTGCCAGGAATACGAACATGAAGTAATCGAGACGTGTATCCAATGGGAATCCATAACATCATTGCCAATGGTGAACGGTATGATGATGTCGAATCCCAGCTGGCAATGTGCATTATTCATAGTGCCGTTAAATACGGATAAGGCAATCTTGATGCTGTAAACAGGATTGTGATGTGTCTGAAAAGTGACTTTACGCCATTCCTGCGTCCAGGTTCATTGTTGATCACACATTAATGACGCCCATATCAGTGATGCAGTTTTGAGGGTAATCAGAATTTTGGTAGCCGCATACTGAGTCACTACCTGGATTGGTGGTATGTGGTACCATTAGATGCACGTCCCGGTCACCTCTTGTTTTCATTCCCGCCACTCTGAATACCAGCCATTACATTTCCGACGATTTAAGGCCCATCGCTCTGCCTTATGTTCAAGGCCTCCGAAGCGCAGCATTTAAGCAGGACAGTGCACGACCGCAAGTTGTTTGTATTGTCCGGACCTCCTTTGATGCAGAATGTGTTCGATTGTTGCTCTGGCTAGCGCGTTCTCCTGATCTCGCACCAATGAAAATGATTGTTTAATCGTTGAAAAGCGACTGGCACCCCCCCCCCCCCCACCACTCACCAGAAACTTCGATCGACGAATTGTGGCATCGTATTAAAACTTCATGAAGTTCTCTACCCGTACATGTCATCCAATCGCTGTTCGATTCAATGCCAAGGCAGATATGTGCTGTTATTGCTCACAGAGGTCGCTGCTTTATGTACTGTTTTTTCAGTACATATTAAACCAGATTTCCTGAAATTTTAATCAATTGTTCTTCCTACTATAATGTATGTGTCCAACAAATTTCATTCCATTATTATCATTCCTTCTTGGTGTAGCAATTTTAATGGCCAGTAGTATATATATATATATATATATACATAAAACTTGGCTAAACATTTGAGCAAGACCAAGCAAATGGACTTGAATTAGAAATAAAAAATTATAAAGTTATTGAAAAACGGCAAATCATTAAGAAAAGAAATCAATATAAGCTTTAAAGGGAAGAGAGTCACAATAAATAAGTAAGGAATTTGTCTTAAGCAACTGACTAGTTTTAAAGTTACATCCTGGTGATTTCAAAGTCGGCTTTATTCGCTTCTCTGGTCCCTATATTTTATTGAACCACTTATACTACTCCGATTCAAAAAATTAGAATGATGAAAGTAAATATGTTCAAGGGAATTACAAATCTAATTTATGAAATAAAAAATCAATGATATTAAATATAAATTATCATGAAATAAATCTACATATTTTGTAGATTATAAGAATGTAAACATTTTACAAAGAAATAAAAAAGTATATTTAAAATAGCAAGCGAAAAAAATTCAAAATATTAGAATACTTTATAGCATAAAAAATTAGAATATGCAACTGTTTTCCTGTTGGTTTAGAGAACAGCTGTAAATTTCATTAACCGAGAGACTAACATGTATTTTGCGAAAAAGTAAAAAGTAGTTTGGCATTTGATTTTAGTTCAGTATTTGCTTAATACAAGACGAAAGAACGACTTATCTGAGGCTGTGAAATTTTCATACTGTGCACTTGTATGTACAAAGAAGGAAAAACACAGCTGTTCATAGTAAAGGAAGTGAAATGGTCTCAAGCAAGTGTGAGTAAAATTTTGAGAGATTATACTAATAATAAGTGTATTCAAAATAAACAGTTTAAAAGTGGTCTAAAGCCAGAAATTTCAGCAAGAGATGAAAGAAAAAAAAAAGATTGTGAATACACATAGCTTTCGAAGTGTGAGATATTTGCAAAGAAAATGGAAAGAAGTAGATACAAATGCCTCTAAATATACAACATTACGACGACTTCACAAATTAGCTTTTAGATCATGTGTGCGCGTGTCTAAGGCAAAGCCACTCTTATCATCTAAGCAAATGGCTGAGGGAGTTAAATGGTGTAAATAATGGCTACTTTTGGGTCAAGATCAAGGCCAAAACTAGGATTTTTTCCATCCGGGGCAAAGAGAGTTTTTGGCGCCCCCCCCTCCCATCTCAAAATTAAATTTTCAAAGTAAATTTTACGAAGTTTATAATACTTATTTTATTTTCGCCTATATTCATAAGAAGAAAATATTGCATATGGTTTACTTTTGACTTCTGATTTTCGATAAATGTACAGATTTTGAAGTGTCCTATAGCTATATTTAATGGATGTGTGTGTGTGTGTGTCTGTGTAAGACATAATGTAGCTAACTTACGAACTGCATGAATGGAATTCCATGAAACCTAGTACGCAAATGAATTCTGACGTAAACTAGAGCTGATTAGTTTTTGACTCATATCACTCGATTTGTGGCACTCTTATGCCACGTTTTTCTTGATAGCTATATTTCAGCATCTTCAAGACGGAGTTAAACAAATGTTTAGCTTATAGGCTTGTTATGAAAAACAGTGTTTGTGAAATGTTTGAGAATATTGCCCAACAGATCATGCTACTAAAAATTTACTTTATATCTGATGTTTGGCATTTAACGAGATGGAATCACATGAAAATTATGTATAACTCATTATGAATTCCTATTATGAATAACCATAATGATTCAATACTGGAGTTTTTTGCTCATGAAGTGGCCCTGTTATACCTATTTTTCCGCAACATGTGATATAAAATTATCCTTAATTCTATAAGATGGAATGGTTGATTGAATTCTGGAAATTTTATTGATTCGCAAAAGAAAAACAACATGTGTTTCGTGTCGAAAAACTTAGTATGGTCCTTCGTCAGGCATAAAAATGTACAAGAACGAGGACAATTACAACCAGCCAATTTTAATTATAGTAATTAAAGTATCTGTTTTATATCTGAGCAACGTTTCTTTGAAAAATGATAAGTTTTATGTAAGAAATTGAAATTTTAGGTTTGAATTGACAAACCCTGAATGAAGTGACCACGATTCTTAAGTTTAATTTTCAGGATAGCCAGAGATTTTTTTTTTATTAGGCTTACATTTCTAATTATTTATGAATGTCCAGCTTTTCAGTCATCTCTTACGTAAAAACTTTTTTTGATAAAGATTACATAAAAGAAGTAACTTATTCAAGTTATAACCCTTTCCGACCCAGGCCGTACAATCGTTCGGGTTAGACATCCACGACATCAACTTACATTTTTGCATCTAAAACAGTCGTATGTAATAAAATCAGTAATATGTAATATATAAATTTCTATCAATTTCTTCTATCTATTTCTATTCTATTTCTTCGTATGTAATATATAAATTTCTTTGCGGTAATGTAGGATGTGAACTCTGAACTCCGTTTTGTCACTCTTGGGTCGGTCTTGCAGATATAAAAATACGTTTTTTATACCCATTAATCACATGTAAAGAATACTAACTAGCACTATTTAGATGAGAAGAACGGTTATTTGGAAAATGAAAATTACTCAAATTATTGAAAATAAATGATTAAATAAAAGTAAAACCCATTCAATATATTTTTGATCTTTTTCGGACTTCCATCCCCGCACCCACTTGTTAGGCTTGTTGAGACTAAAATAGAGTGTCTCAATGGAAGCCTGGGTTATTTGTCGAACTCCTAAGGGGGAGATTTTTCAATTGAACTGGCACTTACTATCCGTGTCTGTGACTAAATAGCTTTACAGACTGGTATCCCGCAGCGAATACTGTCATTCTCGTCTTCTCGTCTGAGACGAATCTTCAGTTGGAAAGGAAAAGTATGGAATGAACTAGGACTTAGCTTTTGTGAAATACACCCTCCTTTTTCACTACATTAGATCAATACTCGAATAAAAGGACTCCGTGAAACTGTCTCCAAAGCACTTGATCCAAGATTCTATATTCTCATAAACATTTCATAAGCAGATGTGTTTGAAAATTTCAGAACGAAGAGATTCCGTATCATATGGGTGAAAGGATTATCAAGAGACATCTAACAAATTATAAATTTTATAAATAACACATTAATATATATATATATATATATATATAATTTGAATTATTTAGTAATATTGTAACACTCAGCAGACAAAATATAGATGAAGATACCAACATAAAATTAAATTTTAATTGAGATTTATTTCGATTAAAAATAGTCACGGTATTAATTTAATTTGAGTACCAATGATTAGTAAAAACACGTTAAAGTACTTACGTAGAAGAGAAATGACACTAACATAACACATAAGCCTAACGATGAGAGAATTTGCAAAAAATATGAATTATTAGTAACAGTCATATATATATTCTTTGTTTAACACTTTTCAACAAGGTTGAAAAGTGTTAATTACTTCAGTTTGTCTGTCTGCTTGTCCGTCTGTCTGTCCGTGCTCTAACTCACGCAAATATTTATAGAATTCCTTGAAATTGATATATGTTATTCAAGTTTACTATCGGATGTTCCCTATTGGAAATGGAGTGAATACCTCAATTGGTTTGTGTACAGGGACACCCGAAAGTATTCCAAAGCATCGCGTTCTATGAGAGGTATTTCTATACACCAAATTTTAATATTTTTACTTTGCACAAATCTTAATGGAATCGAAATATGTTATTCATATGCACAAAATAATGCTTTTTATAGAATATAGTATGATTAGCATTAGATGTACAGGGCCACACAAAAATATTCAGTTACATTAAGGGAAATACATACATAAATTAGAAATTTGCTGAAATTGCCTTTTCGTGTATATTAAACGTTTATAACACTTTATAACAATTTTTAACTGCGAATATGATTTCAATTTGTGTATCTGTCTGTCCGACTGTCCATCTTTCTATCTGTTCGTCTGCCCTCCCGCAGCGTCCTTAAATATTTTCAGAATTTTTAAAAATTGATATATGTTATTCAAGTTCACTACGGAATGCCTCCTATTGAAAATTACATTAATAGGTTCTGTTCAACTGGTTTGTGTACAGGGACACCCAAAGAAATTCCAATGCATTTCGTTTTAGGGCAGACATTTTTATAAATCACATTTAAATAACTTTCTGCTGTATAGATAATAAAGAAATTGACATCTATTGTTAATATCATAAAATAATTTTAAGTACATAATATGATATAGTTAACCTTCAGATTTACAGGGCTGCAATCAGAATCTCAAGGCTCCATTTTCTTTTTCGTTCAGCATTTTTAACACTTTTCAACAATGTGATTATTAACCCTTAACGCTAGGCATATTTTCCTATTTTGGACAGTAAGACACGCCTTTTGGCATTCCTTTAAAATGTCACTCTTATAGTTTCAAACTTACTACCTTTTGGCTACCGAAAAATTGTAATAATTTGTATTATTTTACTTTTTGTATTACCATTAAATAAAATAAATCTTTCTGTTAAAATTTTCCCGTAGCCAAAAGGTAGACTAATAGTTACATGTTTTAGAAAAATAACATTTCATTTGCAGAGGAACACCTTAAGGCGTGGCTCGATTTTTTAATGTCCCCTCAAAAGGGATATACGAGCGATAAGGGTTAATACAATTAGTCTATTTGAATGCCTTTCTCTCCTTCTGTCTGTCCGTTGTGTGATAACGTAGGCAAAGAACATTGAAAGTTATAAGATACAAGAAGTACATACAGTTGGAAAGTGTTAATAATCAGTGCATACTGCCTTATTTTTCGTTCTTGTCTTTTTTGGTTATTTTTTGAGATTGTAGAATTCAATAAATAAATTGTCTTTTAACTGTTCATGTCGTTAGTAATCATTCGGACAAAATAAAATGATTACGCATTTTATGGAATTCTAAAACTTGCAACAACGCATTTTAGAATTTTTCTGTAGAAAATGCATTACTGGAATTTAATTTTAACATACTTATTAATTATAAAAGGTCATATATATAGGGAATAAAGTTATCATTAGACAGCTTTTATTTTCGCTACCGTTCGTTAAAAAACACAATTCTAATTCCAAAAATGTTTTAAATGGATTAAATAACGATGTTATGTAAATTGTGTCCTATTGTAAAAGTATCTCATTCCCTGATAAAATGATCTATAAAATTTCAGTATTGTACCAGATATATATATATATATATATTCCTTAAGTACGACAGGACTATTTCTTTCAATCTGCAATTTTGCGTCGTTACCAATTTATAGTGTTCCACTTTGAAAATGCCTGCCAATATCCAATTTTACTATTTAATTTCTTACTCTATCTTAAAATGTTTTGTGAAATCCGTAAAAACTTTTATATATATATATATATATAATATAAAATTTAAATAAAGGAGGGAGTAAAACTTGAATTATTAAATAAATAGAACTAGAGCAAAGTTTTTATAAACCAATGTGCAAAAGCAGCAAAAGGAAATGTAAAACTATAATAAATAAGCAAAATAATCAAAACCAGATGAAAATTTAATCCCAAAACACATGAGGGCCTTCATCAGGGAAGCTCCCCCATGTAGGGGAAGGAATATGAGAAGTTTCTGACGAAACGCTGGTAATTTAACCAAAAAACACGTTTCTAGCCCCCAACTTGTTTTGGGATTAAATTTTCATCTGGTTTTGATTTTTTTGCTTATATATATATATATATATATATTATTTTTTTCACTTCCAATCGGCGAGGATGGCACTCGTAACCTTCGTGTTCGTAGTTGTGCACTCAAACTTCAGAGCCTACGAGTCTTGGCTGAATATTTCCTGATTATTTAGACTAGTGTTTTGAGATTTATTTATTTTATCTTTATTTTTATTTTTTTGAAAGGGTGTTAAAATACAAATATAAGTAGTCCTGTCGGACTAAATTAAATTCTGTCATAGGTAGAATTTTATCCATAGTTTTTTTTTTTTTTTTTTTTTTAATACGCATGATTAAGATAGCCATGCCAGAAAAAGTTGGTAACAGTAATGCTTGTAAGCAGGAGGAAGCTCCTTAGAAAAGAAAAAAAAAATTAAAATCTAAAATAAAACTGAAGAAATATTTAATTTTTTCACTTACCTTCATAGGTTAAATTTTTATTACTATGGTCACGTTGTTCGCGAGCGGGCATCCATCTTGCTTGATCTTGTAAACAAAACGTCATGTTTTCAAATATACTGCTACAAAACAAAGATATTTCCCACTGTCTTTAGAGAAATAATTTAGAAAACAATAGCTTATTTAAACTAATCGAGATGCTCTATTCAATATAATGAAATTAGCATATGTTATTAGAATCCTTAAAAATATGGTTTCTGTAGAAAAGCCGTGGTTTCTTGTAGGCACAAAATGAGTATTACTTTACAGGGCTACACGAAAAGAATTCTGATATATTATATAATCATCCAATTATCGCCAAATTTAGTTACATGGAATTTGCTATATAGTTTTTGCTACGTAAAGTGTTTTTATATCATGTATAGGGACATGCAAAAGAATTTCGATACATTACTGTCAAGAGATAATATTTCATTTAAGTGCATTTCAACATTGTTACCTTGAATTCAATTTAACAAAATTCACATACGTTATCAGAATGCTTAAACACATTCTGTACAGGTTTCTCTACAGAAAAGTAAAATTTAGAATGAGTAATTAGACTACGCAAAAAGAATTTCGATACTTTAAGTAATCATCCGATTCACTGAAAATTTGGTACAAATATTTATGAGTTACATAGCATTAACTGAATTTCAGAAAAAAATTTCAATATAGAAAATTCTTTTCTATGCCTCTATACACAAGCTATAATCCCTATATATACCAAAAGAAAAAAAATGCTGATAGTTCTATGTAACTCATAAATAGTTGAACCAAATTTGATATCACATTGATGAATGCATATCGTATCGGAGACCTTTTTTGTTTACCTGTAAACTAATTACTGATTCTAAGCATAACACTTTCAACAGGAACTATATTTTAAGCATTCTAATGACATTTCAAACCCCAACAAAAAGAGCAACACAAGTCAAGAAATTGCAATTTTGAGTTAATATTATTGAAAAATGTGTATAAAGAGCCCGAACTTTCACAAAGAGTGTCACTTCTCAATCACGCAATTTAACCTCCTGAGAGGCTGTTGTGTCAATTTTATTGAAGGCTAGTTATGTTTTATTTTATTCTTTAAGTAGATTTTTCTCAAATATTGCATCTTTGAATTGTGTCACTTAACTTGCCGGAGTGCGATATGTCAGATTAGTTTTGAATTATTATTCATGATACTAGCAAGGTGCATAACATCAACATTCTGTTTTGAAAAGGATGTTTCAAAGGAGGTTTTTCGATTTTTTTTTTTTTTTTTTTTTTTTTTTTTTTAAGTTTTTGAAAAATTATGATATTTTTATTGTGACCGAATGAGTATGCTGTGGCTTACACAAAAATTTCTCTTATATCATTCTACATAAGACGGCACTTACCGGTTAATGTGCACAAAAATTGAATTAACTTAACTTCTCACAATTAACATTTCATCTATTTCAAAAAGAAAAAAGGATAAGTGACAATATTACTTTAATTTATCAGACCATTTTAAAGCAATATCGAGTGTAAAGCGGCCCCACTTGTCGAAGAAAGAAGTACTGTGTCATCAGAGCCTGAGTATCATTTCGGAAGCCCCTTTAATTTGGGGAATGTTTTCTAATCTCTACACAGATAAAATAAATTTAATGTTAAAAATTTAATTCTCATATGTATCTTAGCATAATTCAGATTAGTTTTCTTGTCCCCCACTATACATATATTGTCATATAAAAATATTATAGACCATAAATCAGTGCTTGTAAACACAAGTTTTGCATTTATTACACAAGTTCTGCATTTGTTTGGGTGGTTTTTAACCTACACTATCAAGGCCACGTACAGTTTATTAAGATCGGCTTATTACAGCTTATTATAGATTCAGAACATTCAGATTTTTCCGGTTAAATAATAGAACTCTAGGAAACAGTGTGTTAGGAAATAAGTGAATTTTCTCAGAAAATACAGTAAAGCACCGTTTGTATGTCTCTCGTTTATACGTCTTTACATTTATACGTGAAGTCCTGATTTATTTCTATTCATTTTAATGCAAAAATTCTTCGTTTATACATCCTCGATATCGGTTATGCGTCTTTTCCACTATTCTACAATTCGCAAAATTTCTCCACCAATCATTTTTCCGTTCAAATAAGGTCTAAAATTCGTTCTAAATATCAATTTTGATGAGTATCTGAGCTGTGATGCCGATATCCTGACCTTAGAAGTATTCACAATCAATAAACTAATTGAAAAAAAAAATGTTTGATGCTATCTTTCTTTAAAGGCTCAATGAACTGCATTGGAAAGTTTCGAAATTATTTTATTTTTCAAAACACAAGTAAAAAAAAAAAACATTTAATGAACTCAACTGAATTCACAATGCAGATCTTAATACTCAAAGACAATCATCACGTCAGACAAAAATTAAAGATTTTTTAATGTGATTAAATAATTACCTGTAGAGTGTAGACATAAATCGTACAATATATATTAAAGATACGCAATATATATAATTAATATTCAAGATGTGTTCATATAGTATTCTAGATACGTAATGCAATGCTCAAGATACGAGATATAGAATAAGTACTCAAGTCATGCATTTTTTTTTTTTTTTTTTTTTTTTTCACTTTTTATAATAAATCATTTTTAAAATTTAATTATTATCTTCAAACATAAATTTTATTATTAAGTGACTATATTTACTATGTTAAAAAAAAAAAAAAAAAAAAAAAAAAAAACTTTGTTAATTAGTATATACATAAATTTTTTGCTTCAGTACTATCAAATTTGTAATAATCAAAGTTTTAAATTTCGATTGTACGTCTTTTCATTTATACGTCTTTTTGCATCAGTCCCTTGACGCATAAACGGTGCTTTACTGTAATTAAATCTCAGTGTAAAAATCTGAAAGTGGAAATTCATGATTCTATTTTTGGTCATTTTTCGGCCTCTCTCAAATTTTAAAGGCGAAAGCTTGTGCTTCTTGAGCCTTTTCGATAGTCAGACAATATGTTTCATCGCATCACCAGCCTAATCATCCCTCATCAAAACCAATACGCTGGTCAAATTACGGTACAAAATTGTTCTCATCTGCTGTACAGATCTGAACCTTGTGATTTTTTTCTTTCTAAATAAAAAACCAGTACGTTGCAACCGTCACAAAACATTCTTCTAAATAATTCTATATAACACCACCACATATTGTTTCACAAGCACAAAAATTTAAATCGTAACTTATTTTACATCTGCAGTTTGGGGTAATTTTAACCAATAAATGTTTAGATGTAGCCCATGTGAAAAATCACAGAAGGTGAGGAGCAGCAATGTCACCTGCTGGCCTATATACACTCAAATTAACTCTGCATTTGTTTTCATGATTGTTATTTCGTATATCAAGTGTGAGGCATATGTTACAGAAAATACATAAATTCTCATAAAATGTCGCATAAATTCTTAACATCCACGGGAAAATTTTCAGAATAGTAGCACCATTTGTCAGTCGATATGAACCCAAACTGAGTCAACACAGTGTTTCATAAACGTCCTTTCACTCGTGATTTTTTTAAAAATTATACACAGGCGAAGCTCAGCTATAGCCTTCTATTAAATCATAAAAATTGCAGCATAGCAGCGCCACCTGTTAAGAAATTTACCCCAAAAAGTTGCTAGGTATCAATTTATATCATGATGAAACTAAGTATAAATTTATATGAAATAATGTGCGTTAGTTTTTGAGCTAGAGTTACCACAAAATCTTTGTCACAGACACATGGAGACAAGCAGACATTTACTATAAATGTTCGAATCGTGTTCTCGACCTCTCAAAACATGCAAAATCCTCGAAAACGGAAGTCGAAGATTTTTAAAAGTCTAATACTTTCATTTATTGAATGCAAAAGAAAGTAAAAAGTAGCTTAGTGACAAATATATTCTTAAAATTCTAAAATCATACTTACCACAATTGTCTGTTTTGAGGATTTCGAGAGATATTTTTTTCTCGCATGATTAAAAACACAGTTGCCAACTTTTACGCTTTTAGCTACCGGAAAATTTTAATAGAAAATTTCCATATATTTCTTCAACAGTTTTCAGCGATTCAATAAAATAAAAATTTATTAAAAAATTTTCTTGTAGTCAAAATGGCATCTGTGTTAAAAAGCATCATTGGGAAAAGCGTACAGTAATGAAAGAAGACTAAGCAATAAAAAATAAAATAAATTGCATTTTGGTATATGTGCACATTATTATTATCATTATTATTATTATTCATTTCAAAATCAGACTTCAAACAGTTTTCGCATAATGGACATTTCTGAGAATAAATACATGATGGGGAACTGAGTTTAGTCAACATATATCATCTAGTTCTTCTTTTCGAAGTGTATCTGCTATTTGAATTTTGTTTAAAATGTTGTCTTAAAAACAGAACACTTAGAAATTAAGAACAAGAAAGAAAAATCATGCAGCACGCATTGATTAGTAACACTTTCCAACTGTACGTAATTGCTGTATCGAATAACTTTTAATCTGGAAAAGTTAATCATATCATATTCTATACAAAACATCATTTTAGAAAATTAAAAATACATGTGAACGTTTTTATGATTTTTAAAATAGAAAGATTTTAAGTGTAACTTTAAAAAAATTCTGTCCTAAAACTTAATCCATTGACATTTTTGTTGTTGTTGTTGTTGTCTCTCTAAACAAACTAGTTGCACAGGATCTATTAATGTCATTTTAAATAAGTAACATTCCCTAGTGAACTTGATTGTATCATTTAAAAAAAAATCTAAAAATATTTACCGACGCTAGGAGCCGGAAACAAACAGATAGAAACGTAGACAATCGGACAGACAGATACACAAATTGAAATCATATTCCCACTAAAAATATAAGAAAGTGTTAAAACGCTTAATGTAAACGAAAGTGCAATTCTAGCAAATTTTTATTAAAAGCTCTTAATGTAACTGAATATTTTTGTGTGGCCTTGTAAATCAAATGCTAATAACTATAATGATATTATGATACTAACTATGATACTAACTATATTATACAGGAGGCAATATTTTGTGCATACGAACGATTTATTTCAATTGCGCTTTGTGCAAAGTAAAATTATTTAAACCCTGTTCACAAAAAAGTTAGAAATATACCCGATTTTATACATAGGAAACATCCGAAAGGGAACTTGAATAACATATTAAAATTTCACTAAAGTTTCTATACAGTAAAGGTATTAAAATATGGTTTATAGAAACTCCTCTCATAGAACACATAGAAGTTTTCGAATATTTTGGGGTGCCCCTGTACATAAACCAGTAGATGTATAAACTTCATTTTCAATAGGGAACACCCGATAGTGAACTTGAATAACATATATCAGTTTCAAACAATTCCATAAATATTTACGGGAGTTAAAGCACGGGAAGACAGACAGACAGACGGCCATATACACAAATTGAAATCATATTCACACTTGAAATATTAGAAAGTGTTAAAAACGCTTAATGTAAACGAAAGTACAATTCTAGCAAATTTTTATTAATAGTTTTTAATAAAAAAATGAATATTTTTGTGTCACCCTGTAAATCTAATGCTAATCAATGCTATATTCTATGCAAAGCATTCTTTTGTGCACACAAATAATATATTTCAATTTCATAAAACGTCGTAGAAAGTAAAGTTATTAAAATTTGATTTACAGAAATATCTCTCATAGAACGCAATGCTTTGGAATAATTTTGAGTGTCCCTGTACATAAACCAGTGGTGATATTTACTCTATTTTCTACAGGAAACATCCAATAATGAACTTGAATAACGTATTTCAATTTCCTTAAGATATGTTTAGAGTAAAGATACGAAAATATGGTTTAAAGAAATACCTCTCGTAGAACACAATGCTTTGAAATACTTTCGGGTGTCCCTGTACACAAACTAGTAGAGGTATAAACTCCATTTTACATAAGGAGCATCCGATAGGGAACTTGAGTAACATAGATCAGTTTCAAGAAATTCCATAAATATTTACGGTAGTTAGAGCTCGGACAGACAGATAGACGGACAGACAGACAAACCGAAGTCATATTCGCATGGTTCCAGAAAGTTATAAAAATAAACCATGCCGACTCTGTTTAATTCTTCTCTCTCTCTCTCTCTCTCTCTCTCTCTCTCTCCATATATATATATATATATATATATATATATATAATGAAATTTTGGTTTATTATAACACGCATTTTAGAGATTGAAAAGACGCACAGCTACTAAATTTTATTATAACGAAACGATCGCATAAATTATGTTTCCCGATGAAAATGATGCATTTAGCGAAAATACTTCCCTTACAAGGCAACACAAAGGAAGTTCTATGCATTATACTCTGCGGACGGTGATTATTTATTTTATCGCGAAAACATCAATACGATCACAAAAATCATCCGATTTAATTGAAATTTGGTACGTATATTTGTGAGATGTATGAAATTAGTTGTGTTGTTTTGGTGTATCTAGTATTCGGTCTTCGGATAATATTCCTTTTAAATGAGTATTAACATGATTATACTATTTTAATATATAAGGGAAGTAATGTTCACTCTTAAGTACTTAAAAGCGTATATTCTATTCGTGCATCGAATAAATAATTAATTTATAGAACCACAAACAACAATTACGGTACGTTATGTATTATGCATGGTAATTACTGGTGTGTTATTTTAGTACTATTATAACGATATTGGGTAAATAAAGCAAATATTAAGCGACATGGGGGTCATGTTGAGATTCAGTGTTTTTGATGTATGTATGATGTATACACCGTGATAGCGGTCATAAAAATCATCTGACTGAATTGAAATTTTGTAGAATTATTTATGTATGATATGAAATTATCTCTATACTTTTTTTTTTTTTTTTTTTTTTTTTGGTATATGTAATTCTCATGATTCATGTACGAGAACACACAAGTATTTGGATAGATTATGGTCTTTGGATGGCATATTATTTTAGTACATCTCAACATCGTACACTGCATTCAACATGATAAAATTAAAATAATTAAAAAAAGCAGCTAAAAAGAATATGTAGAAAATGTATTAACTATTAGTTTACAAGGTTATACAAAAGAATTCCTGTACGTAATTATACTAAGCGGGGTAGTTACTGAAACTTTCCTCATACAGAAAGTTATCTCATTTATTAAATGAGTTCATCTTTATATATATATATATATATATATATATATATATGTGTGTGTGTGTGTGTGTGTGTGTGTGTGTGGACGTATAATTAAAATAAATTAACTGTTGTTTAATGAGTAATTAAAATAGGAAACCGAAGCTCCTGATTTATAGCTCTACCGGTAACTTTACATAAAATTTTACGATGATCACACACATACACAGACAAATAAATAAATAAATAAAAATTGACTGATGGGTACACATTTTGAACTATTTGGACTCAAAAAAAAAGAAAAAGAATACACATTGAATGATTTATTGGAGAAAGTTCACAACTGTAAAAAATTGTTCCAAATGTTACACACTCCTAAAAAGAAAAGATAAACGAAGAAATAATAAATGGCAAATTTTTCATGAAAATATAAAAACAAATAAATAAATGCATTCGAATCAAGAAAAACTTCGGATGAAAGAGTTCCGCTTTTTCTGCCACCAGTATTTGTATACAGAAATTTTTATCATTAATTTTACAGTTATTTTTGTGATTTTATAGGGTAGAAATTTTTGTAGGAAAATACTGGTGGCAAAAAAAGCGGAACTCTTTCAACCTTGAAAGAAAAGAAGGAGGAGGGGTGGGGGGTGGGGGGAGCAAAGCATTGCCTCTTACAAAAAAGGAAGAATCAATTGTACTCCCAACGAAAGTTTGAAAAGTCTGCGCCTATATTAGTTCATTTTAACCGCTATTATATAAAATGATATAGAAAAAAGTTTTGTGATGTCCAAAGCGCAAGATATATATACATATATATATATAATTTCGTTTATAATTTTGAATTATAAATAAATTTTGTGAATTATTTGACCTACAAGACATAAGTGGGAAATTTCGAAAATTTCGTAATTTATTTTCGGGGACGTTTTTTCCTAGAAGCCGTTAGTCCAAATATTTACTCACTTAACGCTATTCTAAAATCCAAATTGTCTTACTTTTCCTTACTTATTCATGGAAGAATTTTCATTCCTACGCGCTTAATATTTGCTAGTATTCTTATTCAGATAATGGGAAGATGAACAGCCTTTTTCATTTCAATTAAAAAAAAAAAGTTTTAAAAAATATATCATCACCGTCTGCATTTTAAGGTGGTTATCGGAACTCGTCATTTCAGGACATTTTGTCATAAAGATGGAACCACTTTTAACTTAAGATTAATATATGTATATGTATATATATATATATATTAAATTATTTAATTCCTTTACAATACTCAGCAAATGAGAGAAAGATGAAAATACCAACAGTGAATTTAATAATTAGATGTATTACGTATAAATTTATTGTCACAATTACCATTTAAGTAAATTTCACTGAATAGTAAAAACATGTTAAAGTACTTACGCATAAGAGAAATGACGTATATCACTTAACCTAAACTATGAGTTAGTTGTCTTAATCCATTAGTCCAATATATATATATATTGAAATATTGATATTGAAAATCGATTCGAAAGGATAAGTTCTCACTTCGAAAGAAAAACATCAATGTATTAACTTTCAAACTATTTTTCTGACTTACATAATTAATAAAATATCATGTAAGAACGTACTTCTTTAAAATTTTTAAAAAATATATCATCAAACAAATAAAATGTCTATTCAAATTTAATGCTTGAAAGTTTGAAAAAATAAAAATGTTCATTTTGGAGTTTACAAGTTCATACAAATGAAAATACTATAATTTTAATTTAAATGGGTTCAGCTTTTCTTTTTGTTTTATTCAATAATTTATTATCTTTGTTGTCTTTATTGTCTTTAAATAGTATTAAAAAGGACAATCTTATTTAATACATGGTGTTCAATGGATGCAAGGGATAAGTTAAGCGATTGACGTAATAAGGTGGTTTATTTATTTATTTTTAATATCTTCTGGAAAAAAAGGCTTTTGATTACAAACAAAAGAAGTTTCTTAACTACCATAAGCAGCGTATATCAACATTTGTTAGTGTATAGATAAGAAAAGTCAATTCTTATTAAGTCTTCAAAGAAGCTGTAAACATTTTACTTATACACTTTAAAGAAAAGTGTATGACTATTATTGCACTAATAAAAGTGCGGTCGAGAGGTTCAACTCTCGAAGTCTGGTAGACAGAAGGTGTCAAGCCGTGTGTATCGGCCTAGCCGTTCAGAGTTTTCCATGTTTTTTTCCAAAACTCGTGTGAATACGGGTAGAACTCTTAGAATATCCCCCAAGGAGGGCATTCTTCACAGCCCTATGTTCCTAGTGTAGAAAATCGGTCTTAATCCGTACAGCACCACCATCCACTTATAAAAATCATCTCTTGTAGAATAAATTACAGTTGAATAGTTTTTTTCTATTTCTATTTAGTTTTTTTTTTTTTTTTTTTTTTTTTCAAGTTGATATTAAAATCTGTACTATTTTTTATATAGATCCAATTTTTTTTCTATAATATAAAATTCTTGAACTGATTTTCAGTGTCATAAATCGCGAATTCAACCACTGAGTGGGGTAGTATAGTGGTAGCATCTATTCATTATTGTATGCAGAGATAATCTATTAATGGTCTAGACTAGAAGGTGAGATTCCATTTGTTTTTATTTGAGATAAATTCCTTTCTTAGAATTTCCGTTTAAAATTTTTATTTGTTATCTTACACATATATTTTTTGTATTATTATTTGTTTTAAATTTAGTAATGTCGTGTCTTAAAATTAAGAACCCCTAGAATGTAATATTCCCATTTCAAACTGGATTATTGTTATGTTTATTGAACAGAGTTTACGGCAAAAAGTTATTTTTACGGGCCATCGACGATTTGCTTTTCACGCCGCGCGACTCGTTGACAGTTTATGCCGATGAATCCGAGCCCCCACCTTGTCCCTTCCGTTTTGCTGTGGCTAGTTGGTTATAAAGAATCCCCTCTTCTGCGTTCTTGATGAAAGCGGTATAACATAAAAGATTCATGAGAAGTATGATTTCATAAATCAACTCACCAGCAGGCTTTGTGCTTCTTGCTTTTCGGCACCTCTCCCGAAAGTGGCAAAGGATCCCCCTCTCCTGCCCACAAAAGGCACATTTCGTCGCTGTGACACAATAGGCTTTAGTGCCTAGCCTGTCAGCGGGCCCACAAAAGCCTCCACTCAGCACAGTTGAAGCAAGACACTGAGGTCGTTCTTCAAACTTCAAGTGCCTCCACGAGTGGGATTGTGCTCACGTTAATATCTTATCCACGAACATAAAAGCTACTTGTTGACAAAGGATGGGAAAATCGACTCTGGCTGGAGTTATAACATGAGAAATAGAGAACGCGTTTCGGTAGCTGCCTCGCGTAAGCAAGCGCAGAGAAAAAGCTCACCTAGAAAAAAATTTGCTTTCACTGTGGTGCTTGACGAATTAAACTGAAAAGGTACTTGCAGTTTCTCAGTTAGTTGAATATTTGACTGCTTAATAAAAATAGTATGTGTTAAAAGCGTGAAGTGCCGAACTTGTCGTAGTTTAAGATATTTTGTAACGCTATTTTATTGGTTGCTTTCCGTCTGATTACAAAATAGAGAATTCACGTTTTGCCTTTATCGGGTTTCAGAATTGCTTTTTTTTTTTTTTTTTTTTTTTTTTTAATTCGGCATATTTTTCCCTGAGCTTAAAAATAATAAAAAAAATTGAAAATTGAAAAAGAAGACGATAGATAACATACAGAAAGGTTTTTATTTTAATTTATAATAAATGATGCATATAAATATTAATTCTGGAATTGCAATTTCTCTGTATCTCTTAAGTCTAGCCATAAAAACATCTTGTTGGTTGGTTGGTTGATTGGGTTTTACGTCGCACTAGAGCTGCGGAACAAATATCTTGTTGGAGAACTTGGCGATACCTATGCTTGTTTATGCTGTACAACGAGGTGGTAGATAAAAAAAAAAAAAAAAAAAAAAAAGAGAGAGAGAGAGAGAGAGAGAGAGAGAGAAATCTAATGTTTTTTTATAACGAATGACATTTACTTAAAATACTTAATTTTAAAAAAAATATTGAAAAATGCTGGGCGATTTCAATAAACAACTTTTCATACTTTTTTTCAACCTTTAACGCTTCAGCCGATTCAGGTACGAATCAGGTTCTGTTTAATGTTAGGCTGAGGGTTCCAAGTCAATTATTATCAACTACTTCTCCTCTTGTCGGGCTTTTAATGTAGCGTCTGTTCAACAACTTACACAGTGAAATGTTTGGTTAACATGTTTTCTTTTAATAATACAGCATCAAGATATTTATTATAATTATTGATAAAATTATATAATGAATGGGTTAGTGGAAAACAATAATTTTATCAATTTCTGAAAAATACATTTTTCATTTTTTTTTTTTTTTTTTTTTTTTTTTTTTATTGAAGTATGTACGCGATTAGGTGAATGTTTCTTGCTTGCTAAAATATTAAATTTGAACATTTCAGTTTACTAGAGCTTTGAAACGCATTTATTGCATTAAAAAAACTCAAAATAGTGATTTATTTTAATTTGTGTCGCATTTCAAATGCAACGCGTTTATCTATATACAACTTCATTTAAACTTTTTCGCCAAGAAAAGACACATGTACACAGACATAGGTACACAATAACATGTTAAACGAAAAAATAAAAAATAAATAGGTTGCTTGGTTGGTTTTTACGTCGCACTAGTGCTACGCAATCGGCATTTGGCGATGGTCTAGGACTCACTCCTAGAGGTGGTCCGGAGACATGCCATCACAATTTTAAACCTCCACGGAAGGGATGGCTCTCCCGCTTCGGTAACTCTCAGAGGTATTATTTTGATGGGAACATGGAGGACATTGCGGCCACGACAGATTTTACGTGCACCAGCCACCATTAGTGTACACGACGGTCTTTGGCCGGCTCGAGTACCGAACCCGCAGTCTTCCTATTACGAGTCTGGCGCTCTACCGACTGGGTACCGCGGCTCCCCCCCCCCCCCAAAAAAAAAAAAAAAATAAATAAAATAAAATAAAATAAATGGGTTTACGTAGCTACATAAATCCACGGAGAAATAGCTCTTGAATCTTCTGTATGATTCAAATAAAATCTGTAAATTACTTTTGTTAAGTAAAATTAATTTTAAGGATTAAGTATAATATGATTACATGTTAAATTTTCAAAGGTCATGTGGAAGCGATACACTATTTTGTCAAATGTCATGAACTAATTTTTATGGGTTAATTATTATTATTATTATCATTATTATAATTTATCAAAAATTGCCTAATTAATTGTTCATGAATTCAGTTAAAGCTTTAACCACCACGGGTATATTTCAGAGACCGATGTCAAATTGTAGGAGAAAAAAGTATTTAAGATCACCATAGCTTCAAGTGATCGATAATTTTCCGTATGGTTTTATTTAGTGAGTGTGATATTTGTATAAAAGCTGAAATATGTAACATAACACAATTCTTTTAATTACAAATTTTATGCACATATTTTTGCATATAAAGGTAAAAAAAAAAATGAACTTAGTTTTACGTAACTTGAATATAACAGGACTTAATAATGATCATAAGAAATATTACATTAAATAATGGAATAACCTTATTTAAAGAATGGTATAAAAGGCATCTTAAATAAAGGTGTTAATAAAGGCATTTTCAGAAAATAGTTTTTAACCACATATATGCGAACGATATCACTTTTTAGTTTCATTATTTGGTAGCCATCTATAGTAGCCACTAATTTACGCATTAAATTTTTGAGTTTAAAAAAAAAAAAAAAAAATCGAAATTAGTCGGCATATCTTTACGATTTGATGTTGTTTAGAATCTTAATTGGCAAACTACTTTCTGCATTTTATTTACTTTCTGCATTTCTGCATTTTATTTACTTTCTTAAAGTTGTTGCTACTTGATCATAATTAACTTATTTTCAGGTTTGTCATGATTTAACCCCCAAAAGTGTACAAAATACAAATAAACAGAGGCCTGTTTTTTTTTCTCTCTACACTTACTTATGAACTTATTAATTAGAGAAAATTTTTAAACTTATATGTTCAAAAGAGAGAGAGAAGCATAGGAGTCAAGTTATTATAATTATTATTGCGTTAATTACAATTCTTTTAATAAAGGTATGGCCTGGTATGCAGATTATCGAACAATAGTTCTGAATCACCTTGTATAAATATATATAACAAAATAAAATGTAAATATATAGCGTAATAAAATATATTATACAAAAGAAACAAATTATCAATGCCAATTGTATCCAAAAATTATATAAATTTAGCCATGAGTAGTAAAAAATAAGGGTGAACTAAATCACAATACTCACGCAGTAATGAATATTGAATAATGAAGCATACTATCGCCAATGATGAAATGTAATAGAACTAATAACATTAGTAATAAAGAAAAATTTATTAATCTTAAACCTTCAATAAATAAGATGAACATTAAAAAATTTAATTCCAAGTGAAAAAATGCTCAAAACTAGAAGAATTTCCGTCAGGGAACGTACATTTTTCATAGAGCAGAGAACCTATCTATCTAATTTCTCAACTCGTATATAGTCTTTAATCTCATTTTAAATCATACCAATTTCTGTACTTTAAGCTAAACTAAGTTGATTTGTTAAATCTTTCATATTTTTCACTGTAAGTTTTTTTTTTTTTTTTTTTGCACTAATTATTATCTTCATTATAACTTTTTACTTTGTTACAAAACGGTCTTGCAGAGGTTTTGGAAAATATGACCCAGCAAACACATACGTATCAGAAACATAACGTTCTGGTATCAAATGTATCAAATTTATCAGACATGTCGATTTTTTTGTACCTTTCAGATATCATTTTCATGACAAATAAAATTCTGTCAGATTAAGGGTGCCTCTACAGAACCAAAAATATGATGTTTTTAAGCAGTACAACAGAAGTATGATATAATTGTTATCAGAAAGGTATCTGACACATGACAGTGTTTCGTGGCATTACTAACGTGTGAATGCAAGATATTATTCTGATATCAGCGATATGAAAATGTTTTAATATCAGATTTAAATAATCAAAATGTTACCGATATTGTATTATTATTCTTGCTTGGTTTTGTTCACTGCCACCACTAAACATTTATAAATAAACTTATTTGTGTGCTAAGAAGCTGTTAACTTGGAGCAGTCAATAATCATTATAATTTGTGTATGGCCGATTATAACCAGATAAATAAGGCCACCCATTCGATTGAAGGGTTCTACAAATTAAAACTCTATGTGTCGAAAATAACAAACATAAGATATCGGTAAAATCTGTCAGGCGTCATTTTGATATCACTTCCGTGTCGGCGATGTCGGAACTCGTACACATTTATGTCGATCATGTATCGAAACTATCGTTGACGATCGCCGTTGTGTCCGGAATCTGCACCAGATCGATAACCATTTAACGTATCGGGGATAATATCGATTCAGCGGATACTTTCGACACATAAAGGTTACGAATTGCTGGCATCGAAATGACATTTGGCGTGTCGGACGAATGATGACTTTTTGGTACCAAAATGTCACTTCTGTGCTTGCTGGGGAGCTCCCGAAAAGACTTGTTAACCCGCTCCCCACGTTTTAAACCGTGGTGGCCTCTGTTCCTTCTTATTTTAATTTATGTGTTTCTATGTTTATTAATTCTGGTCTTCTTTCTTGATGTTTGATCGTTGTAATGAACTACACTCCTACTCAAAAGTTTACCAAGATTTACAAACGATCAGTTTTTTCAATTGTACTAAATTGAATGAAAATAAAAATATGAATAAAACCCCTTATAGTTTATTTTTTATTTCGAGAGAACTGAAATTCTGTTCATTCTATCTTTCACAACTTTTTTAATTTACACGATATATTTTTAGGGGTTTCATATAAGTAGCTCAATGCCTTTGGCTATTAAATTATGCAAGTAAAAATTTTTAAAAGCTTGCGCATGCATTGTTAAAAGTTATTTTTAAAAAATACTCATATTTCGTATGGTATTCATCATTTTTGCATTCTGATTGCAGTATGCTGTGTCTAATATAGTAAGTCAAGTTTCCTGAATATGGCTTTGCACACCATGAATATATGTGGTAGCCTCATAAAAAGTCATACAGATAATTGAAAGAATCCTAATAATCCCATGCTGCACCCAAAAATCATTTCAAACATTACTTTCTACAGGGTGATCCGAAACATTTTGATTTTAGTTTAGTTTTTACTGGTTACCTTTTTCTTTTTAGGACAAAATTTTTGCTGAAATATACGAGGTATAACATGTTCTTTATACTCCCAAAGTTTCAAGATGATTCCTTAAAGAATTTTTATATATATTTGACAAAGCGTTAAAATTCGAAAGTGTCCAAATGATTTTTGGTAGATAGTGTATTCATTTTCGATTTAAATCCCCCCCCCCCCCCAAAAAAAAAAAAAAAAAAAAAAAAAAAAAAAAAAAAAAGATCAGTGTGAAAAAATAAAACGGAACACTGCAGCGTATTTGGCTCATAATTCAGTGACTGTAAATGGTTGAAAAAGTGTGTAAAAAGTAAGAGCAATAACATGAAATGTACCATGAATTATTGTTTATAGATTGTATAAACACCATATAATTGAATCGTTTATTTCAGAAACCCGTCAACTGACATTTTTTGCGAAAATGAGATATGAATAGAATCGAAATGGCCTACTGTAAACACACCGTTTTGTGCAAAAACATGTAAACTGTCAAGCTTCCCAATGGGTCATATTTTATGTTGAAGTTTCTGTTTAGTGCAGAAACCCGTCTAGCGAAATCACATAGCGGGTTTCTGCAGTAAATTTGAGTTCATGCAAAATTGACCACTTCCGAATATACCTGACGGGTGGTGTTTTACATGCGCCAACTTTGGCTTAATGTTTTTGGTATTTATGATATGAAAACTAACAAGGCAAAAATGTGTATATATCACGAAGGCGAGGCCAATAAATTCCTTCAGGAGGTTTGCTCGATATTGTTACACTATATAAAAACTGAAGTTTTTAGTGGAACTAAACATTTTGTTCTCTTCAGTGATGGCCCTTCTGGGCAAAACAAAAACCACTGTGTTGTGCGATTCCTAATGAACCTCTGTGACAGGGAAATTTTCGTGACTGTTCATGGCTACTTCCCAGTCAGGGAGGCACTCATTTTTACCATGTGATCGTGACTTTGGGTTTATTAAACGTCTTCTTCGAAGAGTAGATAGAGTTTACACACCAGATCAGTATGCTGAAATGGTTCTTAAATCAAGTAAAGCAGTTCACTTTACTGTTCATCAGATAACAAGCGACATGATCTATAGTTTTATTATTTGGTGGCCGCAGTTTTACAAGAGGACTGTAAACTCAGATGAAACTTCTGGAAGGGGAATTCAAAGGAAAGACAAGATCCCTTTTAAAGTGTCCGCATACAAAGAATTTTATTACAGCAAATCTGACCAAGGAAAAATAGTTGCTAAGCACTTTATCGACGGTTTAACCTTCTGAACTTTCACACTGAAAAAATATAGTACTGTTCCGGAGTTCCTTACACTGATGGCATGTCCATCTGGAAGGTTTTCCATCAATATGAAGAAAATCAATGACCTGAAGAAGTTGGCCAAGTACACTACAGGGCACAAAGATTTTTATAATAACATCCTCTAGTAGCCTACAACAGAAGCTGACTGTAACGTAGACAGGGTGTATGAGGATGAGTAGATAGATTTGTTTTAGACCAAACTGGTTGGAATTTTTTTTTCTTTGATATTTAATAAATTCAGGTATAAAGTATGATGTGTTTCTATTTAACATCCCATTGCTGTTTAAAAAGTCACAATTTTACTAAAAAATAAATTATTTGTTTAGAAAAAAGGTATTTTATTGCAGAAACCCGTCAAATGCAAAATTTTTATAAATTTTTTATGAGTAAAGTATAATTTTAAAAATCAAATACAAGCATTATTTGTTTTTAGGGGATATTGAGAAACACTGTAGATTTTTTCTAGGCAAAAATATACAGTAGTATTAAAAGTAGAAAGTTTTTTTTGTGTTATTCGAAAGTTTGAAAAAGTGTACTTGACGGTCTCTGAAATAAACGATTCAATTATATATAGTATTATAATTCTACTATATTGATTATTATGTTAATTATATTAACGGGTTACAACTAAAAATCTGCACAAACTTTGAATAACATAAAAACATACATAGAATAAATTGAAGCTAAGCTTTAGTTTTTTTTTCTAGTATATTCAATTATAAAATAACATTCTAATGGCACATTGTAAATAGTCCTTTATCGGCTACAGTTCTCAGTTTGGTTGGAATGAAAGCACAAGCCGTTAGGACACTACTTGGGCCAATTTCTTTTAGACATTTCCGTATTCTTCTTTGTGGCTGCTGAACAATTTTTGCTTTCCAGTAATTTTTGTGCAATTTTTCACTCAACTGTCCAAGAAAAAATCTTCGATTAATCGACATTGGGGCAAGTTAGTTGGATTTTTGTTCTTGGGCACAAAAGGGATGTTTTGTGAACTGAGGTATTTCTGTGTTTTTCTCGCATAATGAGAGCTGGCTTTATCACGCCAGGAAATAACATTATTGTCTTAATGATATTTTCTTAAAAAAGGAACTAAGATATTTTGAAGACATTGCTCTTGGTAGACTTTCTGATTGATGGCTAACCCACTAGGCTTAAAAGAAGGTTGAGAAACACCTTTGTCAGATACGACTAAATAGAGCATCACTTTGCTCTCAAATTTCTTCTTAAATGTTTATTTTATATTCGGATGAGTATGTTGCTTGTCTTGGAATAATAAATGTCATTTCCGGGCATCTGAGATTTAGAAAGTCTAAAATAACTTTCATAATCCAAAACAAACAATTTTCCTTTAAAGTTTCTGACCATCCAACGACGATTCGATTTCCCGGCTTTTATTTGAGCTTCTGTATAAGATCTTTTTCCTTTTTCCAGTCTTTTATTTCAATCGACTTTAAAGTTTTATATACAGTAGGTAACAAAAATATTCGAACACTAGCAAAAATTCCTATGTAAAAAAAGTAGAGTTAATACTGTTTTGTTAAATAAATCCTTGTCGAATCCTGTTCTTAGTCGGTGTAAGAACATGATTCGATAAGGATTTACTTAACAAAACCGTATGATGTGAACTTTTTTTACATAGGAATTTTTGCTAGCGTTCGGACACTTTTGTTACCGACTGTATGTATTGTAGTGAACAATTAAATTTTTTTGCTGCATCGTTCTGACTAATGTCGTCTTTATGCTCAAAAACCTTCGGATTTCGTTTATTTTTATTAGTCATAATAGCTGCTTTTGGACTACTTCCTGATTTTTTTTTTCATTTCTTCTGGATTTAACCCTTTCAGGGGTGGTGGTATATATTTTATACCACCTAATTTCAGTTTCCAACTGTAAAAATTCACCCCAGAAATTTTTTATAAAATTTTAGGCTTTTACCTTATCCGAAAACATTCATTTATTACTTTTCTTTTAATCTTGTTCTTACACACTGGTGGCACTTAATTTTAAATGAACTTAAATTCATTGCTCCTGAAAGAGTTAAGTATTGCATAAATAGTTCCTTTTAAAACACCTTTAACAACAAAATGCTTCACACACTATAATTGCATTAATGCGTGATTCTTTTAGTAGAATTTTACAATGCATGAATGGAGGACTTCTTTCCTTTGACGATATTTGTTTAACTGTTACTTTGCATCTAATATATATATACATATATATATATATATATATATATATATATTATGTAATAGATAAATATTGGATTACCAGTATATCAAAAGATAGCGATGAATAAGGCAGTAAGTTTTACTTTATGATTCGCCAAACTTTGTGCAAATTTTTAGTTGTAACTCGTTATGTTAATTGAATAACTATTATTATAATTGTAACTATTTATATTATAATTATATATCCCACCCCGCAATTACACGATTGTATAGTATTTAAAATTTGCACAAAAGAAAAATAGGTGGGTTCTTCCGTTTCAGCCGGAAAAGTAGGTTGATGTCTTTTTGCTTCCTTATACAAGTATAAGGAAGTACAGTAATCCCGATTTGTGAAATGGATTTTGTATTTCACATAGCTCAAAAACGAATGACCGTATAATGTTGTAAATTTGTGTGTGTGGCTGTCATTGTGTCTAGTTTTACACCTGCAACTTTGGTTTTAATACGAGCTCCCGTTTCAGAGATATCAACGAATTTATACGAATTTTGGTGACGTCTGTATGTAAGTGTGTGTGTGTGTGTGTGTGTGTACTTGCATAACTCAAAAACGGTTGGGCGTAGAACATTGCAAATTGGCATATAGGTTTGTTATAACATCTAGTTGTGCACCTCTCTTTCTGGACTTTCTGTGATTTTCCGTTTTGGAGATGTTTACGAAAATTTGATTCATAATGACCAAAAATACAAAGATATTGACCATTATATATGACCTACCTCATAGAGATTTCAAAAGAAGCTAATGATAGAGCCAGTAATGATATTGTTATGGAAGTTGAAGAAATTTTTGCGTGTAGAAAGTTATGCTTAAAGACATAAGCAGGTTCTAGTCAACGAATGCGTTTTATTTAATGAATATTCATCCCGTAGACAGAGCCCGTAATGATCGTGTTATGAAAGTTGTCGACATTTTTTACGTATGGAAAGTAATTTCTTAAAGATATAAGCAGGTTTTTGTCGACGAATGAATTTTATTGAATATTAAGCCCATAGGTCGAGCCGTAATGTTATTGTTATAAAATTGTCGACATTTTAGCGTGTAGAAATTGATTCTTTAAGACAGAAGTATAGGTTCTAGTTGACGAATGCACTTCATTTAATGAATACTCAGCCAGTAGATAGAGCTTGTAATGATATTGATTTTTAAAAAAATGTCGACATGTTAGCGTGTAGAAAGTAATTCTTAAAGACACAAGCAGGTTCTAGTCGACGAATGCACTTTATTTTAATGAATATTCAGTGCTTAGATAGAGCCTGTAATGATAATGTTATGAAAGTTGTGACATTTTAGTGTACAGAAAATAATTCTTAAAGACATAAGAAGGTTCTAGTCGACGAAGACACTTCACTTAATGAATGTTCAGGCCGGAGATAGAGCCTGAAATGATATCGATAAAAAACGTAGTCGACATTTTAGGGTGTAGCAAGTATGATAATTCTTAAAGAAATAAGCAGGTTCTAGTTGACGAATGTACTTAATTTAATTAGTATTCAGTAAACAATTGAATAAATCTTTTGTTCGAGCTACAAAAATTAATATTCTTGAAACAATCAAATGAAATGGTTATTTTTACTACAGAAATCAAATAAACATTGTTAAACGCACTACAGAGCATAAATTTTGCTAAATCAGGAACAACCAAATATTTCGAAGTCTGAATGGAATTTGAATCCATCGAGAGTCTTGTCAGTGGTTTATGGAATTTTCAACGTACTTCTGCGCGAGAAACCAATGCACCATTACCAAATTTCTTGAACTAGACTCCTATTGTGGTAAGAGTTTCCAAATTTCGTGAATCCCTTACTATCATTTTTCGTCACATTCGAATGTCTAATTTGACGCTAAGTCAGAGCCCACTTTCGTCGAAATGAAAAAAAATTTCGTCTGTTTCCACTTTTACTGTAATACAGTATAGAAAGTAGCACGTAAAGTTACAGGCAATTTCTAGTCTACAATCATCAACAATCACTCCTCTTTTTTTTATAGTCTTGTGAGTCATTTATAGAAGTTTCGAAGAATTTAGTTCTGTGCTATGATGTTCTGTGCTTCTAACAGATGAATTTTTCAGGAATATTCCAGAACTCTGTTCTTATTGAAGTTACAGCTTCCAAACTCTGGCAACCCTAAACTACAAATTTTTGCCAAATTCGGTCTCCAAGTCGCCAAATTTGACGCTGAACTGTCAAATTCAGTGCCAAGACCAAAATTCTAAGCTGGCTACTAATTTGCGGCTAGGCAAGATTAGCGATAAAATGTTGCGGTAAATATTGTTTCAGGATAGCCAGAAACCCTTTCTCAATTTTAACTGAGTTAATTATTTTGGTAAAATTTATCATTTCTTGTTACTATTTTTTGCCTAAGGGAACAAAACTGGGCCATCTATAGGGGAGAGTGTTGTACTTTGGGACATTGGCAATTTCTATAAGGCTATTAGCAATATCAAGAATTTTTTTTTTTTTTTCTGTGACTCTAACAAATAGATAACAGCACAGTAAAAGGCAGCATCAGAAAAACTGAACACAGGGCATAGTGAGTGAAAGAAAATTTCATCACTTAAAAGTAAATATTTTTCTCATCCTAATTTCGATTTCTGAACAAGTATTTGTAAAACTGTTCTACTCAATTTTAAATAGATACTATTAAACAGAAGGTTTTTAAATGTTTTGGTTATGAGAAAGTAATGATACTACATTTTGATTGGCCTCCATTTTAAATTTTTTTAAACCTTGTGGTAATTGTACCTTGGGACAGTAAACCATGTTGTACCTTGGGACATGTCACAAGGAACAACATATGTTATAGACATAGTTCTCAATAATTTGGGTATTGTTTTAGAACAAATATCTTTTAATATGTTTTACTATAACATTCTAATAATAATAATCTAATAAAACAATTAATATTAATAATCTTTTAATATAATTTCATAAATATCTGATAGACCAATTGAACCAACTGAAGAGTTAAGTGAAGCTGCTGAATCTACAGCAGTAAATGCGACAAATGAGTTAACAGCTGTATGCGTAAAATATTCATCTTCAGATTCTCATGGTGTGACATGACCACCTTGGTTTGGCCATTATACCACCTTGAAGCATTGGGCATCGAGGAAACAATGGAAATAGAAGAAAAGCAAAATCTTGCATTTAACATATTCTCCTGTAAAACTGAAATTGAAACTGCAGAGCATAAAATTACTGCATCCAGAATGGGGAGAAAGAACCACCTACACAATAAATTAGCAATTCCAAATCTGATATTGATAAACCAATTTTATCAAGTTCAGTTGATGACAATATTGAATATGATCAAACCACAGACATATTAGAAAAACATACACAGAAAAATATTTTTTTTTTACAAAAGTATCTGAAATAATAATAATAATAATAATAATAATAATAATAATAATATATTAACATTTACGTTTGAATCCCCTGAAACACCCCTTTGTTACGACCTTGATCTGAAGTGCTGGAGTTCATTAACAATGAGGTTTTTAAGTGCACAGGGGACAGCAACAAATTTATTTATGGATATGAAAATTATGATATTTTATCAGACACTGGGTGTTAAACTCCCAACGAGGTCTGAACGAGAAATCTCACAGTTTATTTTACATCATATAATGTTAAAATAGGGATTTTATCAATACTTGGCTAATTTATTAATAAGATTTGAACTTTCAAATTTATTTGCGTAATGCATCTGCAAGTGTATTTTTTTTTTAATTTAATGCCTTAAATATATATATATATTTAATTATTTGCATAAAACTGGTTTAAGCTAAGACTATTGCATGAAGTTTGATGCATGTCCCAAGGTACAACATGGTGTTGTACCTTGGGACACTTTCCCCTTCCTACTTATAATAGCTGGTAATTTTTTATTTTCAAACTGTTAAAAGTTCAAAAAAAAAAAAAAAAAAAAAAAAAAATGTATTATAGAGGAGAATGTTGGAATGGTTAAATATTGTCTTCAGAATCTAAATCTAACTTCAATTTTAGAAGTTAAAAATTAAAATGTGAAAAGTATCCCAAGGTACAACACTCTCCACTACTCGAATGATTTTCATTGTACTCTAAGCTGTGCATTCGCCAATGAGAGATTCTGCAATAAGTCGTAGAGTACTATTCCTGAAAAAACTATTATATTTGTCTCGACGGTATATATAATCGTGACTTTTTTGGTTGGAGTATTATTTATTTATTTATTTATTTATTTATTTTTAAGGAATGTTCGTGGACTGGAACCTGCTTGTTTGTTTACGAACCGGTTACCTCACACATAACTGTCAATGTTTTCATAAAAATATGTATATATGCCTATGATTGTATAAGGAAATCATGTGGTGTCCATATCAGTTTTTTTTTTTTTTTTTTTTCTAGTAGCCGCTATTTTGTAAGTAGATGACAGAGTAATTTAATTAATAAATCTAGTTAAGACTTTGATATAAAAACATATTAAGTTTCATGAAAATAGGATAATAAATGCATTTTTTATGTGAGTTTAACATTTTCAAGCGAGTTTGCCATTTTGAAACAAGATTTCAGATTAAGTTAATATACTTCATTGGGAGCTTGATGTCCACGGGCGAAATATTAAGTTTCAAGCAAATCGGTTTATAAATGCGTGTTTTAAGTGAGTTTGAAAATTTTAAGTCACCACCACTTGTAAACAAGATACATTGGGCAAATAAGAGGACGTATCAAATTTGCCATCGAATAAGATATTTCTGAGTAACGTGTACAGTCAAACTTTGAGTCTACTTAATTCAGTATTTCGGAAATTATAGTGATGATGATTTTTCAAGTAGCCACCACTTTATAGCAAAATGGTGCATCAAGTTGATTAATTAGCCATATTTAAATCTTGATATATTGGTTATGTATATTCGAATTTTAAGAAAATCGCTTCAAAAATGCGTTTATTTATGTGAGTTTGAAATTTTTAAGTGATCGTTTTCTTAGAAGCTAGACGGAAGATCATATTGGCCAACGAGCTCATCGAAACTATTTCACTGACAAACTTTAGTTTAATTTGGTTCAGTATTTCGGAAATTATCATGACAACAAATTTTTAAGTGCCTACCATTTTAAAGCAAGATGGTGAATCAAGTTTATTAATAAGTTTGTTTGAAATATTAATAATGGCTACGTATATATCGAGTTTTAAGCAAATCAATTTATAAATCTATTTTTTATGCAAGTTTGAAATTTTCAAGTGGCTGTCCTATCGGAAGCAAGATGACGGATCAGATTGACCGACGAAATCATTCAAGATATTTCTAAGATAAATTCACTGCCCAAATTTCGTTCAGACTAATTCAGATTTCTAAAGTTACCATGATGACAGATTTTTCTTTACATATAAGAGGGATAGATGTATGACTAAGTGATTGCAATAGGTAGATTTTTAAAGTTAATCAATCAAAAAAGTAACGCAATTTGAAATGCATTTTGAACTTCGAACCATAGCCCCTAATATAACTAAATTCTTTTGTGTGGTTCGATATTTTGTTTCAGATTCTACAGAAAAAATGCTTTTGTGCAAAAAAAGGATATGTTAATTTCCTTGCGCGTAGTGCAGTCTAAAGATGTAAAAATGTACCAACGAGAAGTTCCGCACGTAGACGTTAATGTATTAGAAATTTTTGTATGTTTGTGTACAAGGATAATTTGCTCAACTTTGATAAAATGTTTCTAGTAAAATCCCTATTTTAAATAGGTTTAGAATACTGAATCTGGATTCCCTGCCAATAATTGTTTTTGAGTTATGTTGATAACAAGTACTTATGCCTACAGGCCAACCACTAAAAACTTGATTTTTGTACTAAGGTAATCTCAAAACATCTAATTATAGGAAAAACTCATTTTCCCTAAAAGTAATACATTCTCTACTATATATAGGCAAGGAAAAGTTTTGATTGTTTACATTGTTAAAAAACAGTGTTTTCGTCAAAATCGGTTAAAAATTTTGCGATTTTTTAAAAATGTTTTTTTATACTCTAATAAAAAAAGAAACAGAAAAAAAAAGTGTGTCTTATCATCTAATATGAGTTGGAAGTTGAAAGATTGACAGCTCGAAAATTTTAAAATATCAGTTCAAAGTATCCCCCCCCCCCAAAAAAAAAAAAAAAAAAAAAAAAAAAAAATCATATCTTAAATAATTTTTAAAAATCTTTACAAAATCTCTAATTTTCATCGGAATTCAGATATTTTTGGACTGTGAATTCATAATCACCACTTTTAGCGATTTTACATAATTAGTTCTTTTTAAACTTTTGTTCAATTTAATTTAAAAATTATGATTTTTTTTTTTTTTTTTTAATGAGCGATCTAAACACCAAGTGATCTAAACATTCTAACATGACTTAGAAATTGGAATATTGTAGCTCGCAGATTTCGCTTTTGAAACTTGGAAGATTGCCATGATTTAGAAATTGGAAATTTGACAGCTCGCAAATTTTAAAATATAAATTCAAAGTGATCTGAAAAAATGCGTTTTAACTAATTTAAAAAAAAAAAATAATAAAAATAAAAATAAATCTACTCAAAACATTTTCTTTAGACATAGCTAAAATAACCTCGATTAAATTAGCTTTCTAAGAATAATACGATTAATAATTAAGAAAACCACAATGGAATCGGAATATTCGTTTGGAAGCTACAGAACTACAGACAGATACAGACAAAGACTTCAGACTTATAACACCCCCCTCTTTTAATCGGGGGTTGAAAATTGCTTGTTGTGGCGGTCCGAAATCTTTGTATTTTCACAAATGCAAAATTTTTAAAACAAATATAAAAGAAGAATCCAATATAATATATTTGTGCAAGATAGATTTATAAAAATATTTTATAAAGATGAACTCTACCTACTTTAATTAAAGAGTTACCCCTTGTATGATACC
Source organism: Salticus scenicus (assembly GCA_963930645.1). NCBI lineage: Eukaryota > Metazoa > Arthropoda > Arachnida > Araneae > Salticidae > Salticus > Salticus scenicus. Next base: position 157,418,327 of record OZ005651.1, on the reverse strand, counting down.
AACTTCAGCTTATACATTAAGAAATTTTAAAATTTCAGAAAATAGTTTTACAAAGCGATGAATTCATAACATAGTCATTTACTATACAAAACTTTTTTTTTTCTATAGAGTTTATTGGTTATTTTTGTTTGTAATACTTTCTGGCCAGTTAATATTTTAATAAGAGTTCTATTCAGTAGGTTGTTATAAGTAATGTGAACCACTTGTTTCCCCTGAGCTAACTTTTTCGAAACGATAAATAAATAAATTAATATATATATATATATATATGTGTGTGTGTGTGTGTTTCCATAAAATTAAAGAAAAATATTCTGAGAAAATTTGGTAGCATTATCTATGCTTTGTACTCATATGCAAGTAGTGCTTCTATGCTAATTCTATGCTTAGTAAGTGAAAATTTAGTTTTACTTGAAAGAATTAAATTAGCGTTTATTATTATTGTTATTATTACTATTGTTATTTGTTTTTTATTATAGCAAACGTCGCTTATGTTTTAGTAATTATTATTTCTTCTATGTATATGTTAGAAGTATATTCGGATATGTATATTTGTATTAGGCTGTGATTTTAAGATAAATCGCTCTAATTTACTTAACCCTTTTAGGTATGTTTATTTTCGTACGGATCTTAGAGGGGGGGGGTATTTTTACCGTAATTCATCTTATGAAATATTATTTGTTAATACTTAATAAATATCTTTGACGTAAACTGGAAATTCAGTAAATTGTCTTTAAAAAAATACTGTGAGGGGAACCAGAACTGGCTGTACCTGTCCTCATGAATGACTGCACTCTTTCATCCGTTATAGAGGAGAAAATAAACCGTAAGAAGAGAAGACGGATGCAAATCAAACTTCTCTCTCTACTAAGAATATATCTCATTTAACTTTCGCTATTTTTTACATTTCGTAATTATTTTTGTCTCTGTACTTGTCCATATTTTCTGTGTTTAGTATTCTCCCTCATTCTCCTTCGGTATGTTTTAATTGCACTTTTTAAATGGTACAAAAACTGAAAAAATAAACAGTATTCCCAAGCAGCACCGAAACGTTCACTGAACGTTCAAAAATTGTTCTGCAAACACGTTCTAAGAACGTTCACTCTGAACGTGTTATAGACGTCTATTTGTCCATCTTGAAGACGTACAATAGTACGGTTCAGAGAACGTTCAATGAACGTGTAACTATCACCATCGGTGTTATAGAAGCGTTCTGAGAACGTTCTATGTATACGGTCTCAGAACGTTCTAAACGTTTTTAGAACGTTTTCAAAACGTTATACACATTTTCAGAACGTTCTAGAAAACGTACTGTAAACGTTCTAAAATAGTGTAAAAACGTTCTGAAAACGTCCTATACACACGTACTCACAAGGTTATATAAACAATTTTTTAACGTTCTTTGTACGTGCTGAAAATGTATTTCATGTATAATAAAATGGAAGAACTCGCAACAATTGTTCCGAGTCGAAAGAAGACACGACCCTTCGTCAGACGAACATAGTAGGCACGAGTGCTGCAAATACAAGAGCTACGTTGAAGTTTTTTTGCAGCACTCGTGCCTACTTTGTTCGGTTGATGAAAGGTTGTGTCTTTTCTTGACCCGAAACAATTGCTTCGAGTTCTTGAATGTTATAGTGTCTGTTCAAAGTTTTGCACTTGTTATTTTATTTGCTTCTTTTTTTTTCTTCCTTTCCTTATTTATCCTTTCTTTTTTTCTTTTTGTGTAGTATTTTTTTTCTTCGTAAATAATTGTCTTAGTATTATAAATTTTTACATACATGCATTGAAATATGGTATAACAAAAGATCAAGTATTTTGAATATTCTGGATAAATATTTGAATTCAAAAACAAATAAATAAATAAATTCAAGATATGGTATATTTTGAAAATTTTTAAGATATATGCCCCCTGCTAACTAATTATTATCCCCCCCCCTAGATTTTGCATCATTATAATTTAACAATAGAATATAACCATATTTGGATATCAATTTTAATAAGTTAAGCAAAAAAATTTAAAACTATTTTTATATCTAAATTTTGAAACTTACTGCAAACTTTTAGCATTCAAACACAAAAATATTCTATTAAATATTAAATTATCAATGAAATCTCAAATTAATGCCCAGATATGTTACATATTCTATTTTTAAACTATAATAATGCACAATCAATGGAAACAAAAAATAAAAATTAGTTAAAAGAAGTACACAAGTGTACAAAATTAAAACAATAAACTGTTTTCTCGTTTTCTTTTTTTCCACATAATTCTTAAACAAATAAACACAGAAGTATAAAATTTGGATAGCATGTTTTTTAAAATACCATGAATCGAATTTTATATAACTTTAGCATAAGTAATAATTTTTAAACTAAAAATCAGTAAATTTCAGAAATTTTAGAAAAGAAAACTTAATGATAAATGGTCATTAAGATGCATTAGAGATATGTTAAAGATGTACGTGCATCCATACTTTAGATTAAAACCGTATATTTCTTCTTGTAGTCATTTTTTTTTGTGTCTTCTTCTTTCTTCATTTTTTCGCGTGTGAATATTTTTTTTTTAATTTTACATAGAAACATGAAAATCAGATAAGACGTTCATTATTAAATTATTTATTGACGTTTTTATTATTCTGGTGATGGTCACAGTTTATACAAATTAGTAATTATTATTATTTTTTTTTTTTCCAAAATTCTGTTATTAAAGTAAAAGAAAAGTGAACACAGAAAGAAAAATCAGGATTTTGTTTTTAACATTTGAGGGCATGTGCGTCTTCACTTGTCTATAATGTATTAACCCAATTTTTCATTAAGTTTTCTTTACTAAAATTGTTGAAATTTTTCATTTTTTCCAAAGCTTACTTTTGAGAAAAATTAATAATTATTACTTTAAAATTATTGCTTATGCTAAAGTTATGTAAAATTCAATTAATGATATGATAACGAACATGCCAGCCAAATTTTATGTCCATGTGTTTATTTGTTTAAATGTTATGCACAAAAGAAAAAATGGGAAAGCAGGTTTGTTCTTTTAATTTTGAACAGCGGTGTATTTTAAATACTGTAAAAAAAAAAAAAAAAAAAAAAAAAAAAAACATATATATATATATATATATATATATATATTATTTTTTTTTTTTTTTTAAATCTATTTAAATAGATTCTGTTAAATTTATTTAATATTTTCATATTTCAAATCATGCGTATGCAAAATTTATTTAAATTATTGATTTTGAGTTTATAAATTTTACATACACCATGCAGTGAAATACAACAGTATAAAATGTGGTAAAACATTTTGAAAAATAAATAATTAATTAATTAATAGTTTATTCTGCAAAGTAAACAAATAATAAAATAATAATAATAAAATAAATAAATAAATACAAATAAAATAAATAAACTTCAAAATTTAAAACATTTAGAAATATTAAGAATCACCTTAGTAACAATTTTTTTTTCTCCCTGCTTTTACATTTCTACAGTGTAATGCAAAACGTAAACATATATGCTCAAATCTATATAATATTTCTCTAACATGGATCAGTTACAATTAATTTTTGTCGAAACGATACGATAGTAGTGTAATTATTGAAATACGCGAGGATAAAAAATAATATTTAAAAATGAACAATATTTAAAATACTGTATTAAATACTGTATTTTTAAAAATTGCTTCTTCAATCTTTATAAGCGTCATTTTAACCATTGAAATACTTTAAAGATTATACAGAATATGAATTATTGTCATAAATTGACTAAAAATCATAAACATAAAAATATAATCAAAATAATAATTAGTTTTTTTTTTTTTTTTTAACAAAAAATTATACCAAAATAAATAAAAAGTCACCGCCAACATCGCGACAAAAATTTAAAAGGCATCATGGAAATCCTATACTATAACTGTACTGCCTGCGGAAGTATGAATTTTATTTGGAAACCTTTCTTTGAATGATCTTGGTTGCACTATATTGCACTACTATTACACTATATTAATTTGGTACTAATAATAATTTGGCTTCTGGTAAATTAAAATTATTTTAATCAGATGGGGAATTCGGTATTATATTTATGAGTTTCAAATTTTAAAAGTAAATAAGAAAAGAAAAGTGCGAAATATTCGCATGGGTTTTCTAGTTTAGAATGCAACGTTAAATTGTGATAATAAAATATCGAACAAAATAAATTTAGGAGTTAGTGTGAAAGATAATAAGTTCAAATTTATTTTAAAAATATTATATGATTTTTTGATAAATTTTAATAAACTAAATTTTGTAAGATTCCAATGCTTACGTATGCAAAATTTTACAAAAAGGAAAAGTACATGAACGAACTTATCTGTATCTTGGAGCTGTTGCAGCGTATCCGAAATCTAAATTCCAAATCTGAATGTAAATACAAAATATGATGAGTAAGCAAGCAGTAGTCAGAAGCTTTGAACTTTGGATTCCTCGCCAAGGAATACTAACTTCCTGTGTAACTACAGAGCAGATGGCCTTTACACGCGGCGAAACATTCTGTTGATTAAGCAATTTATTCAACAACACCCGTTTCTATTAAAGATTTTTCATACTGTTCAAAACTTAAACTTTTTAAAAAATAGTATATTGAAGCCATCATAAAACTCTCTTCTATATTTTCCTGCACAGGACGATGCCGTAAATATTATTTGCTAAAATAATCTATCAAAATTATTTTCCATGGCAAAGGTATAAGATTTTCATCTCAAACAAGTATAACGCTAAATATAAAAAATAAAATAAAATTTTATAGTATACAAAATATATATCTTAAGAAATGTATTTTACATAATGAAAAATGTAACAAGTCGATAATTTTGTTTTAAATAATCACAGATTTAGGGTTCACCCTTTCGTTTTAAAAGCATAGACGAGATTTCTCGCAAGAATATTGGAAATTTTAATACAATAGCGAAAGCAATCAGCTGTACAAATCACCCATACGTTTTTTTTTTTTTTTTTTTTTTTTTTTTTTTTTTTAAATTAAATATTACTAATATAAATTTATGTATACACATATATATATATATATATATATATATACACATATTTAATTTTCCATGGAAAAGTTAAAAACAATGCTCACTTATGTACATTTATACGAAATTTTGTCCTATTCTGCCATATTAAAAATTCTGAAAATAATGATATGACAGCGCCACCTATTGAACGATTTATTAACAAATATAATCGCCACCAATTTAGGTCACAGTCCAAGTAAAGCAAGTTTGGATAAATTACGTTTATTAGTTCATGAGATACAGCATCCATAAAATTTTAAAATTTATTAATTTAATCATAAGAATTTAATCAACACAGGTTCTTATAATTAATATTTTTATACATAAATTTTGTACATTTTTCACCAAAAGATGCTGAAATACAGATATCTGGAAAATCGCAGAAAGTAATAGCAGCACCGTCGGTGGATATATACCGCAATTGAAGCAGCACATTTTGTCATTATATATATATATATATCTCACATACAAGGTTCGATAAGTATTCGTATTATAGAAGATGAGGTATAGCCTTCCCGTAAACTGAAACGAAACGTAGCAGTGTGACCTGTCATTTGATATGTACCCGAAGCCAATCAGTAAAATTTACGTAATATCTATTTCACGTACCAATTTTAGAGCATTTATAAATCATAGAACATGAGCTATTGCGTTCCCTTGAATGAAATTAAATTGCAGCATATCAGTGCCTCCACTTGTCAGATAAGCACGCAAACTTGTGAGGTCGAGACTATAGACCGTCACCAAAAGTTGGGACGGTTAAAGCACTTCGTCGCCAGGGACTCGGCGAAGGTTGAGGTCGAGTGAGTTTTATGTCAGCATGGTGCTGCAGTGAAATAATTAGGATCACAGTGTTAGATGATTTAGAAGTAATTTTATAAGGTTTTGATTGAAATGAAATGAAAGGGAGTTGTTGAATGGAGTATAAAATGAAGGATAGTGAATTGCTAGGAAAATGGAATGTAACGGAAGGGTGATGAATTGGTAGCTGATAAGCGTGGAGTATAGAGTTATAGGGAGTTGGAGTTGGTGGTGATAAGGAGTGGCACAGGATTATGGTGTGTGTGAGTGATGGTCGAAAGGTGTAATATTGTGGCGTAAGTTAAGAAAAGAGCTGTCGTGTATCGGGAATCCGCTCGACACTCTGAAGTGAGGATAGTTAGTAGTAGTAGAGGCAGTCGCCAAAAAGATCAGCATTGGTGAGATAAGTTTTGTTTTGTCTTGTTAAAGTTATTTCCTGAAGCCATTCACTTAAATCGAGTTAGCTCAACGCCCTCCTTGAAATTAAGAACTAATAAACTGTGTTATTTTGTATTTAAAACTTTGTCTCGAGCTCTTCTTAATTCTATCACATTACTAAGTAATTAAGTATTCAAATTTATATTTAAGATCTAGTAAGATCTAAGATCTAGGATTTAAGATCTACATTTGAGAATATGGCATCCTCTTATTCTCTACAAACTTATTCAGCAAAGTTTTATATGATATTAATTTCACATACCAAATTTAGTATGTTTATAATTATTTATATTACAAAAACTGAATTATTGCCATTACGTTAACGGGATTAAATTGCAGGAGAGCAGCGCCACCAGTTGTTCAATATAAGCACCCGAATTAAATCAGCGTAGTTTTACATAATATCTGGTTCACATATTAAGTTTGGTGCATTTGTGCATTGTAGAAGCTGAGATATAATCTCCCCATAAAAGGGGGAATTTACAGCATAGAAGCTACCCCTATCTGGTGATACATTCCAAAGGCTAATGAGCACAAAAGCTGATATTTAGGTCAATACCTAATTAAATATTCCTGATATTTAGCAAATTACCTTAAAGTCTAACTAAACATAAAGTTTGGTTAAATTCCGTCCATTGGTTTGTGAGATACAGAGTCCACAAAACTTTGATAACACACACAAAATAAGATAGATAGACTGGCATTTTCAAAGAATGGTCGAATTGTGTTATGAACATCTCAAGAGTGTATAAACCTATGGAAAACCGGAGATCAAAAATTCTCAATTATCCAACACATTTTTCTTGGTATATACAAAATAAATAAATAAATAAATAAATAAAATAAATTACTTTTTCGTAACTTATTTTATTAACATTTTAAGAAGCAAATAATAATGAATATCTGCAAAAGTAATTTGGAGTAATGTGTTTGACACAATTCAACAATATAAAACTTAAATAAAATTATAAATAATTGTAATGATTATAACATATAGTTAAAGTTTAAAATTTTGTAATTTTTTCCCACCTCATCTCTATTACATTTCAATGATTATTCTATACTGGCATGCCAACAAAATCTGAAACTGAAAATAAGGAAACAAAACTGAAAAAAAAAAGGCATTTTTGTCATATTTGTTATAATCACACTTTGACAGAACGTGTTACGACGGTGATACATGTGAATGTTTTTCATAGAACTAGAATTGTACGTTTTATAGATGGTACAAAGCAAACCTTTTCAGAACGTTCTAAGTAATACTATTTTTGAACGTCTAATCGAACGTTCTCTTGACACGAAACACGGTGTTTGAACGACTGTAACCGTTATTAGACGTTCACAGAACGTTCTCGTGCTACTTGGGTTGAAGTAGAGAAAAGAAATTCTAAAGGTATAATGCATAGTGTTTCGTTTTCTAAAGATGCGGGAGAAGTGAGCAGCTAGCTACACGGTAGCACAATTGCTAATACAAAATCAGTTTATTATAAAACAAGGTTTCTATGGTGGGAAAGTAAGTTTCTGATTTGCGTTTTAATGGCAAGAATGGGCTATTTCCCGTCATATTTTCAAATAAAAAATTATAGGGTTTTATAGATTATTATAATCAATAAATATTTTTATAGTTATTTTTTATCTGCTTGATTTATAAATCAGTATATAATGCTTAAATATGCCAACAAATGCATGGGACTAGTATGGACACATGGCATTAATGACTTCGTACTGGTCAAGTTTCTTAATAAATAAATAAAGAAAGAAAGAAAGAATAAAAATAAAAAATAAAAATAAACTGTTTTGTATACTATATTGGCAGAGTTGGAGCTATATATAGTTCTAGTTCTAATAGATAATGATGCACAATTCTTAAGAAAAAAGGATTAATAAAGCGATTTTCTAGTAAGCAGAGTCAATCTCACTTTTTTCCAGACATTTAAAAATTATGATATATTAGATTTCAAAAAATGAATTAGTAGCTAAATTACTGAGCGATTTGATTTCGCTAACTGCACTGGTGGGACAAATGTGCTCATTAGAGTTTAGCGCAATGTGTGGAGTTATTCAATACCGAATGTTACTCGTAACACATTTGACACGAGATCTCAGTTGGCCTTTAATGATTTCGTATTGACCTTTTAAATTTCAAAACGTCATTTTTCAACTAAATAAATGTTTATTTAACTATATATTTTTTAGTTTTATAATGCGTTGTCTTTGTAGCAGCTTCTTTAATTTAGTACAGTTCTGAGTGAAAATTCAACGTATTAGGATTTGCGATTATTTAAAATATGCATTATTAAACTTAAAAATTTTTAAGGACTGTTTTATTTATGTTAGATTCAATTTTATCATGGTTTTACATATATTTGTATGAATCATGTTACATTGTTTAATCAAAATGTTAGCTTGTTTTCACAAGCCCCATGACATACGGCTAGTGTATTACTAGTGTTAGATTCGTCGTACATTGGTGCTCAAGGGTGAAAAAGGTCTCCCATGATGAATTTTTTTTCACCTTTTTGAGCTTCTCCTACTTGAAAAATATTCATTCTTATAGTCCAGGCAACGAAGGCCAAAATTTGACGAATAGAGGAAAAAAATCGTGTAGTTTTGAAATTTTACATACTCATAGCCGAGAGGGTCCTGAACAACATACTAAAAGTCCCCGCCCGTGGGGGGTGAGCGGGGGGCAGGGGGGGCAATTAAGGGGGGCAATTTTCAGTTTTTATTAAATATCTTAAAAACTATCGCACTTAGAGAAAAAATGTCAATTACAAAATTAATCTACGTAAATTTTCCTACAAAAATGTATATTACATTTTGTTTGTACGATCATTAGTTTAGAAGATATAGGGAGATGAAATAACACATTTTCTTGAAAAATTCTTTTTTTGCAATAGTAAAATCAACTAAAGTGTGCAATTAAAAGGGTTCTTGTCAAATATTTTCTAACGTAAAAAACAAATATATAGATAGGGAATATACAAGGATAATACAGCATGTTTTGTAAGTTTTAAATAATTTTAAGGCTAGTAGGCGCAAGTGGCGGTTCGAGTAAAAATCTAGATGACGAAGACCCAAAACCGATCAACATTAAAAAAAAAATCGTGTAGCTTAGAAATTGAGCACAGTTATAAAGTTAAGTGCCCTGAATAACATACTAAAAGTCCCTAACCATGGGGGGGGGGGCATTTAAAGGGGGCACATTTCAGTTTTTATTAAGTATCTTGAAAAATATCGCATTTAGAGAAAAAAAGTCTCAAAGATATAAGATTTTTTTTAATGTTGATCAGTTTTGGGTCTTCGTTATCTGGATTTTTACCAAAACACCACTTGCACCTACTAACCTTAAAATTATTTAAAACGTACAAAACATGCTGTATTATGCTTACATATTCCCTATGCATATATTTGTTCTGTACATTAGAAAATATTTTATCAGAATCCTTTTAATTCCACAATTTAGTTGATTTTACTATTGCAAAAAAAAAAAAAAAAAAAAAAAAAGAATTTTTCAAGAAAATGTGTTATTTTGTTCCCCTATATCTTCTAAACTATTGATCATACAAACAAAATAGAATATACAATTTTTTTAGGAAATTTCACGTAGATTAATTTTGCAATTGGGATTTTTTTTTCTCTAAATGTGCTTAATGAAAACTGAAATGTGCCCCCTTTAAATGCCCCCCCCCATGGTTAGGGACTTTTAGTATGTTATTCAGAGCACTTAACTTTATAACTGTGCTCAATTTCTAAGCAACACGATTTTTTTTTTTTTTTTTTTTTTATGTTGATCGGTTTTGGGTCTTCGTTATCTAGATTTTTACTTAAACCGCCACTTGCGCCTGCTAGCCTTAAAATTATTTAAAACTTACAAAACATGCTGTATTATCCTTGCATATTCCCTATGTATATATTTGTTTTTTACATTAGAAAATATTTGACAAGAACCCTTTTAATTGCACACTTTAGTTGATTTTACTATTGCAAAAAAGAATTTTTCAAGAAAATGTGTTATTTCATCTCCCTATATCTTCTAAACTAATGATCGTACAAACAAAATGTAATATACATTCTTGTAGGAAATTTTACGTAGATTAATTTTGTAATTGACATTTTTTCTCTAAGTGCGATAGTTTTTAAGATATTTAATAAAAACTGAAAATTGGCCCCCTTAATTGCCCCCCCTGCCCCCCGCTCACCTCCCACGGGCGGGGACTTTTAGTATGTTGTTCAGGACCCCCTCGGCTATGAGTATGCAAAATTTCAAAACTACACGATTTTTTTCTTCTATTTTTCCTATTTTGACTGGACTATTATTGGTCTATGTGGTTTCAGTGATCTTGTATCTGTTGCTTGGTTTTTATTACGTTTAATAATTACTTAATAATTCCTTATTATATTATATATAATGTATGCTCAAATGTATATAGGTGAGGTACATTTACCTGTATAAAATTTAAATGTAGTTAAACTTTTAAAAGGAAAGTTCAAAGATGTATAATTCTTTAAGTATTTTTATTAAAGTTCTTTTTTCTTTTTTTTTTTCCCTTACAATTATAGATTTAATATTTTTTGATATGAGATTGAACTCTAAAGTTTAGCATTTCAAATACTTAAATTTTTAATATTCTATATGAGTGGGTTCAATTAGACTAATTATACTCCCGGTATTTCGAAACCCCGTTTATTAGCAGAAGTAGCAAAGGCGAGCGAATATATATTTTTAAAAGGATGTGTATGAAAGATTGATTGTTTTGAAGGTACATCTGAATCATTTAGTTGTCATTATAATGTTGGTATAAGGGATAGGAGGGGGTAGATTTCATCGATTAAGTTCAATGTAATCGTGTGATTCACGGTTCTATTGTTATTTTTGGGGTGTCAAACAGAGTGGGGAACCAATCGCTTTACTTTTAGAGGCACTTCCAAAAAAAGGGGGCGGGACGCAATATGAGGGGAACTTCCAACTTATCAAAAACCGAGGAGGGGATGCAGTTAACTGAATGTTATGAAATTTATGAACACTCGGTAGTGTTGAGCAATACAAATAAATGTTAACTAAGGCATTTTATTCGAAAAGCTCTTTTCTAAATTAAGAAAAAAAAAAAAAAAAAGTATTTATTATACTCACTATGTACTTTATTTTATGAGCTTGTTAAAAAATAAATAAAGTTGGATTTTTTCAGTATGAAATAGATCGAAAATTTACTCGATATTAAATGCAAGTATAAATTTTATATTTAGTGAAACTAATGAACACTACATAAAAAGAAACGTTAAATGCAAATTTTCAACTACTAGTAGAATTCCATTAATATACTTTCTGAGCGAAATGAACTGAATTAAATCTGCATGCCTAACATATTTATTAAGAAATGGAGAGGTGTTGTAACTTTTAGTTTAAATTAATTTTGAATGGTATTAAAAAAAAAAAAAAAAATCATACTATATGGTAACGAAGCAGAAATTTTCCGTACGGAAATTAATATAGAGAAAGCGAAGAAACCAGAAAAAAAATTTAGGTATGAATAAAAAATGATTTCGTAGACCAATGGCAATAGCTTTGGCAGGGAAGTTTTAAAATATTCGAAACTCTCATTCACAGAAATCAGCATTATCATTGTTATTGAATATTTGGAATAAGTTTTCTCAATTATGAGAGCTTGTAGTTTTGGAAGTAGAGAGCATGTACAAAATTTATCAAATATAATATCGAGGAAATTTGGGCTTTCAGTTGCATGAATAAAACGTAAATAAATAATAATAATAATAATAATAATAAAATCTAATTTAACATATAACCGAGGACTTCTGAATCACGCCTCATAAATGAGTGTAATTCGCTTAATTATTTATTCTGGTGAAGTAAAACAGTCTGACGTATACGTGTAATATCATAGCAATACAAAACTTACAAAAATAAAATTTCCTGATTGGTAGAATTTAGTGTTAGTGGCAAGTTTTACTAGTGATTCTCAATTGATAGAAGCATGCTTAAGAATGGTGTGAATAGCTCAATAAAATAAAATAAAATAAACAACAATGACAATGATAACTATTTTATTAGATAAAGTAGTATGTAAGTAGTAGTAAACCCTCTTTCTCTTTTAACCAATGATCACATAAGGGCTTTTATTTAATAATAATAATAATAATAATAATATACAAATCTGTCTATTCCCCCTTTTTTTTATTTCTTTTCACTTCGAAAATAAGGAATTTGTCTGATATAATAGTGTTACAATAAAACTACACGAGTCTGAGAGATTCACAATATTTGCTTTGTTGCCTGTTTACTTATGTATATTTTTAAGGATTAGCTACTTAAAAAAAGAAAAAGAATTACTAACATGTTCTATAAATTATAAATGATCGATGTCCTATAAATTATATTGTATATACATAGTTAAAAAAAATATTTTTTATGCTATATAAAACAGCAACGTCATATTATATATTTAAAGAATTATATACTGCTGACATGCTGTATAAATATTGTATTATGCAACACATTCTGTGTGACACAACTCTTTAATAATGATATATCTGTGTTATTTTATTTATTTATTTTTATTTTATTTTCAACGGTAAATACTTCTAAAATATTAATAATCTATTATTTAAAAAAAAAAATAATAACATTATCACATTTATTTAATTAAAGTATTTCTAGTTAAAATAAAGCTACAACTTTTTATTTTATTAAAGTTTTAATCCTTTTGAGTGACTTAGACTGAACGTTTTAATTGTTAACTGCATTATTTCACATTTCATTTGTTCCATGCAGGCGATTTTGTAAGTACGGTATTGTTTTTAAACTTTTTTTTTTTTTTCTTTTTTTTTTCATTTCTTTCGTTCTTCGTATTTTTGTCATGGTATTTATAATTAAGGCATTGGTTTAGAGAAAGTTTAACATTGTACATTCTAAATTTAAAAACCATAATTTGTTTGCTTAATGAACTTTATCCGAGTTACGTAATAAACACGTGACACGTGACTACTACAGGGAAAAATGCAGAATTATAATGTTTACATTTGCGTTTTATGGGGAAATGTTTGCATTCTGTAGGGAAATATTTGTATCCTAGAGGGAAATTCATAGGGAAATGGAGAATAAGAAGTCACATGTTGGGTATGATTTAGCCTCGAACCCAAGAAAACGTTATATTGTCCATTCCACTAATGCCCCTGACGATATGGGGAATTGAGCAAGCTTTCATTCCTTTGATTTTGCCTTATTCCGATATTTTGACTTTTCTCAATCTGCTTTGTGATTACACATTGATTTTATTCTTCTCTATTGTTCATTTTGGTAATTTTCTATAAACTTTAATATATATACACATAATTTTTTTTTCTATACCTTGCTGATTCAAGTTTTCCTTCCTGGTTTTTATTACTCAGCACTAGTGCGACATAAAAAACCCAACCAACCAACCCACCAACCTTCATGGTTTTTAATCATTAAAATGTTGAATTATCATCATCATTATTATTATATTTAAATGCTAAAATTCTATTTTGAAAGCCATTTTAATTGAAAATTAAATCTTAACTCCGAAGTTTAACGCATATTTGATGTATAACGAGATGACGCATAATTATGAATGTTAACTTCTTCACACTTCAGAAAAAAATCTCTGCAAAGGGTGTGTGGGGGGGGGGGGGAAATCATGCAGTTATATTATAGTTAAATGTCCCATATGATATACAGTTCAAAAGGAAAAATAAATTTTTGTTTTTTTAATTGAAAACATGTGTTCCCAGACGGGTTTTGAGGCTGTACTTACTTATACATGCTTTTGAATGATACAAAGATGATACCATTTAGCGTGTTTTTATATTGAACATGTTACTTTTATCTGTTGTATCACTGTATTTCTTCGAATATTTACTACGCTTTTTTAATGCATTACTTGTACTCCTAAACCAATTTCCTAATTTGCTATTTACTTTTATAAATATATATTCTTGCATTTATAGATTTTTTTTCCTCTTTTGTTAATCAAAAGTTGAAGAGTTCAGCAAATATGTGAATGAATAAAAGATCATTGCGAGAAATAACATTTATTTTCGGAGAATGTAAAAAAAAAAAAAAAAAAAAAAAAAAGTTTATAATTTAACACTTTTTATTTAGACAAGTAAGCAAAATTTTAATAACAAATATTACAAATGCTTAACATCGAAAACTCATACTTAGATAGTTATAAAAGTGTCAATTTTGTTAACCAAAATTAAGAAAGGTATAATAGGAATGATATTACATTTAATGCCAAGTCATAGCCGGTAGTACCATGGGTAAACATGATTTAAATTTACAAAATGAGCTAAAACAAAAATCATTCTTGAACTCATTTTTGGTTAATGTGATTCCGGAGACTTTATTATTAATGTTACATTATTTATTATTAAAAATTCACACTAGAAAGGAACTTATAACTTATTAAATAATATATATATATATATATATATATATATATATATATATATATATATATATATATACTAGCTGACCCGACAAACGTTGTTTTGTCATATAAATTATTTCTAGAGAATATTTTGCTAGAAAAAAATAACTAACTTATTGTAAGTGTGTAAGGATGTGGTATATAAATGGAAGATGTATGGAGCGCTGTGAACGGTGAAAGAATATAAAAATAACGAAACACCAATCATTTATTTTTTTAATTTATTAAAATTGATTCTTTAAAACTATATACATATCGCTACTTATAACAATATTACTAAAAAACAATATCGATCCCTTAATGCAACAGAGTGTACAATATTTTTTGTTATCACATTATTCGCCAATACAAACAAACTGGATGGTTTGCCCACTCGAGAGCCACGTATAATTGTCCGTGTGAAAAACATGATGTGCTCAAATCTAAGCCACAGACAGACATCGTTTGGCCCTGAGACTTATTGATAGTCATTGCAAATGCCAATCTAATTGGAAATTGAGGGCGTTTAAATTGAATTGGCACATCTGTGGGTATAATAGGGATTCGCAGTAGTAATATATTTTCACCTCGACATTTGTCATTTAAAATGATAGCTTCGATAACATTTTTCATTAATTTTTTTATGACTAATCGCGTGCCGTTGCACAACCGTGGTGGGTTCAAATTACGAAGCAAAATAACCGGAGATCCAACCTTCAGTTGTAAAATATGCGGTGGCATGCCTGGTAAATCCAATGAGTTTAAAAACTTTGTTGGATAATTTACAGCTTCGGTGGCATCGCAAACTTTATCATTAGATTTGTATGACACCAAGTCTCCTGGTAACAAATGTTGTATCTTGAGATTCAGTTCGTTGACGTCCACATTTTTTGATGCTAAAATTGCTCTTTCTGCCAGCCACTCATGATTTGTGTCTCATCTGTGTACATCGGAAAATATCTGGTCAATAAGAGCATCTTGAGAATCAATGATTGTGCAGAAATCGGTCGGTAATTTTATGCATCCAGTTTCATCTGTAGTAATTTTTCCATCGCCGATATCTAACAATTGTTTTGAGAATGTTTCAGCGGATGAATCTTGAAGCTTTTGAACGCACAAATTTACTTTCAGTTGTACTTTTTCAACATTACGCCACAATGACGATGATTTTAAGCACGCGTTGATCTCATCAGCGTATGTTGAACGCGGAATAACGGGAAGTGCTTGTCTGAAATCACCTGAAAAGAGTAACAGAGTGCCGCCAAATAGTTTGTCGTTGTTTTTTATATCTTTCAATGTCCTGTTCGACGCCTCAATCAAATGTTTGTGTGCCATAGTGAATTCATCCCAGATAAGAATTTTACACTATTTTAGCACTGTGGCCATGGACGATTGTTTTTTTATGTTGCACACTGCGTCTGGGTTATTTTGAACATTTAGTGGCAGTTTAAATAATGAATGAGCTGTTCTGCCTCCATCCAATAAAGTTGCCGCAATGCCAGATGATGCAACAGCCAATGCGATGCCATTATTTGATCGTATTTCGGCGAGAATTAGCGAAATAAGGAATGTTTTTCCAGTTCCACCTGGTGCCCCCCCCAAAAAAAACGAATCCACCTTGTCCTGCCAAAACTGCGAGCATGATGCTGTCGAAAATGGTTCTTTGTTCTTTATTCAATAGTGGGACATTGCGAGCAACAACCGCTGCCATTTCTACAGTATTGTATTGTAGTTCACGATTCAATTCAGTGCGTATTAAATCAGATGCATTTAGATTTGTTGAATGCATACCGAAATGACTGAGTGGTAAGTTGGCAATGATAATGCAAAGATCTTCAATAGCAATCAATGCTTCATTGTACATAGCGTCACTGAATACTATCGTTAGATCGTTGCACCGTGAACGATGTTGATGCAATATATCATCAGTCATTTAATCTTTGTGATTATCCCATAATGTCTCTGCTCGGGCCGAGAAACATGTAGTCAACACTATAGCGAATAGTAGACGAATTTGTTTTGCTGTACAGTTCAGTCCTACTTCAGCAAGCATACACTCCCACTGGTTGTCGTCTTCCAGCAAGCCGAGTGCAAGGCATGCATCTTTATACGTTGGATATTGTTGTCCATTCACTTTACGTAAATCTTGAAATGACAAAGGGCCGATGAAATTAACCAATAACAGTCGAAGATAAAAGCACTCAGTCTGCCTTGGATTGACTGTAAATACTCGTCCCAAGGTGTTTGATTTGAATAAACCGGGACATGCATCAATCGGCGTGCCTTGCTTGCGGGGCATCCATTTTTTTGTTGGAGCCCATGTGAAATAGCGTGGCACTTCTGAATAGAGTAATGTCCGTGCAAAAGCACCAAAAGCATCCGCACGATTACACAATTCAAAAAATTCGGTGAGTGTAGGTTTTGGTGGATTTATAGCACGATCAATCGCTGTCTCGCTCGTGAAATATACGCGCTGGCCATTTTCAAGATGGATGGCTAAATGAAGAACTGCTGGATCCCGTTCATGAATTGGGAAACCAAAGATACGCCAAACAGCTTCATTGGAGCTGACGTACCGGCCAATTTGGTAAAGTGTTATTTCATCGTTGTTATTCACCGGAGGAGCATTCACATTGGTATTTTCAACTCGAAATACAGCCATATCACTGCCTTTATTCACATACTTGCAAATGTATTTGATGCTCTTTACTGAACTGCAGAACTGAACATTAATATGAGCATTGAATGTTTTGCTCAGCAGAGGCGAATACGGGACCACCAAACGGTTATCAATATCAATATCTATGTTGTTGACATAGATGACCGCCATAGATGATAAGATTGTCCACCATTATCGGGATTTCTGGGACGATATATTGGATATCCGCCAACATTTGTGATCGTGAAATTTTTCGGAAAACTTTTAGTACATTTTCCATCTGCAGAAATAATAATGGCCTAAAATTTCATTTTTCATTTTAGCATAAAATAACTCCGTCGGATATTGATGAATTTTTTAAAAGAATATACCATTTTAACTAATTTTAACATTTTAACAATATTAACGTTGAAAAAATATTTTAAAGACTTACGGTTAAAAATTCATTTTTCATTTCAACATTAAATAAATTCTGACATCGTGTTTACGATTCTATAATATTAATTTTGAAAAAATATTTTAAACACTTCGTAAGATACGGTTACGATTCAAAAAATATTAATTTTGAAAAAAATATTTTAAGCACTTCGTAAGATACGGTTAAAAATTCATTTTTCATTTCAACATTAAATAAATTCTGACATCGTGTTTACGACAACTCACGCCATCTAGGTGGAAAAGTTGTTGAAAGAGTTGGTTAAAAATTAATTAAGAAAGAACTAATTAAGTTACAACTTTCATTTGTAAATCTAAACCATTCTCCAATCCACCTGAAGACACACAAAAAATTTCATTAAACTCAGTCCAGCCGTTTAGGAGGAGTTCAGTGACATACACACGCACAAAAGAAATATATATATAAAGATATATTAAATAATAACTTATTAAATAATATATATATATATTTAAATTCTGCTTTCACATTCAGAAAAATCACAACTGTTAAACGGATTTTTTTAAAAACGGATTCTTTTAATTCTTAATATTTTATTTAGAAATTGCAAAATGAAAATTTTCACATATTGAAAATTCGTATTTTACAGCTTCAAAATAAAATATTAAAAATTTAAAAAAATTAGTTTTTAAAAAAGGTCCGTCAATTTAATAGTTGTGAAATCTCCGAATGTGAAAACAGAATTTAAAAATATGTATTAGTTAATGAATTATAGGTAAAGAAAATTTCCCGTAGAATAACATTGGCTCGGGTTTCCGGCGATGGTAAGTGAAGACGTTAAATTGAAATAATCTACATTTACAATATTCTGCAGTGATAGTCAAGCAACACTCAGACATATGTACGAGTCTGGATGGTGAATATGTAGAAAAGCAAAAGAGAGAAAAATCTAACTCGATTAATTTTTATCAATTGTTAAAACTTTTCGATATCTCTTCGTATATTATAACATAATAAAAATGTAATAGACTGCAGAACCGCTGTTCGAAAGAGCAGAAGGATTATAGAATAAGCAGCTGTCATTCCAGAGGATTTTCCGTATAATCCGATGTTTCGTAAACGAAAATTCTGGTTTCCTTATCAGATAACAGCGTAATATTTTATGAACCTTTGAGCCTTAGACCCCCACCAGTCGCCGAGAGGTTCTGCTCTCAAAGCCTTAGATGGAAGGTGTCAGGTTCGAACCCAGCCCACACTGGTCGGCTTATTCGTTCGGAGTTTCTGTGCTTTTTTCTGAAGCTTCCATGAATACGGACTAGGATCGCTTTGAAAGACCCCCCCACCCCACCCACCCTCATGGAGGTTATCGCATCCAGGCCAAGGTCCCAGGTGTATCGTCCTTAAATCCTACAACAGGCAGCGTACAACTCTTAAAGCATTAATGAAAGGGGTTTTTATTAATTTAACCACATTACATTAATTTAACCACACTAAAATAAAAGGATATTTTCGCCATTCTATGTTTTTCTTATTGCTCAACCTTCTTTTAAGTAATTAAGTCTGGTGGTGTTAAAAAGTAAATACTCTTTAATTTTAAATGATTTTTTTTTTTTTTTTTTTATTAACAAATTCATCGTAAAAAGATCAGTAAATGCAAACATATATTTAATTAAACTTAAAATTGCACAGACATGTGCAACGCGTATTAAAATACTAGATGAGGTCTAGTTATTCTGAAATAAATCCAAAACGTAAAATATTACATGTGCATTTATTATGAGTCATTTATAAAGGTTTCTGGTGCGTATTACCCAAAGTGCTAATTTATTGTAATTGAGGTGTTTTCTATTCTTTTTTATTTTATTATCATCAATTGCTTAAAATTATTGTATATTTTATTTTAAAGACTACAGGGTTCAAAATTTCATGAGTTTTCAATAAATATAAGTTAAAATATAATTTATGAAAATAATTCTAATCAATTTAGGGAAGGAAGCGTTGGTTATTTGATGTAATTTATTAGTTTTTATTTTATGTCATGCTTCGTAAAAGATCAAAATAACGATGTAAATCTATCTTTATAAAATACATTTCCTGAATATTACCTTTTTAAATTTTTGAAAAGAAACACATAAATTTTCCTAATCTATTGGAGAATGACAAAAATCTAAAAGCAATTTTAAAAGCCCACCAGCGGCCGAATGGATCTGCGCTCAAAGCTGGTAGACGTGAGGTGCTGGGTTCGAACCCAGGTAGCGCTCGTCGGCCTAGACGTTAGGAGTTTCCCATGGTTTACTCCGAAACTTGCGTAAATACTGACTAGGATAACTTAGAAAGACCCCCCCATGGAGGGCAATCCCCGAGGCTCAGGACCCTATGCAGTCAATCGACCTTAATCCCACAACAAACCCAGCCCAACTTAAAAAAAATTAAGTTTATGTTTCAAATTGCTAGTGAAGACATAGGACATTATTGTAGGTTTCAAGCGTTTTTGCAGAGCTCTCACTTTTCCCTTATGACCCCTCTTTCCCTCTTGCAATTTTCTCGTCTCCGTTCATCAAATCCCATGTAACTCTATAGGGAAATTTGTTTATAAAATTACTCGTTATCTATGTATATATATATTAATTCCGTTTTCACATTTGAAAAATTCACAACCTCTAAAATTTATACTCGTTTTCCAAAAAAATATTGTTTAAATTTTTTTATATTTCATTTTACAGTTAAAAAATGAGAAAAGTGGACTTAATTAATTTTTCACATTTCTTAAACTCAAAATTAAAATGCTAAAGTTAAAAAAATCATTTACTGGAAAGCGAGTACTAATTCAACGTATGTGAATTTTTCAAATGTGAAAACGGAATTTAAAAAATAAAATAAGTAATGAGTAATTCTATAAATAAATTTCCCTAGAGAGTTACATGGGATTTGGCGACTGGATACGCATGAGAGTTAGAGAGGAGCCTTAAACCAAACTACAAAAACAACCTATTTCTTGCACATATGTTGTATGTTATATAAGATTTAAATTAATTTGCGAAGTTAGCGCAAAAAGAACTTTAATAATAATAATAATAATAATAATAATAATAATAATAATAATAATAAAAGAAGAAGTAGAAGAAAACTGTCTTAACAAAAGTAAGAACTTACATAGAAATATATGTATTTACTAATTTAATTTATTAACATCAAATTTTACTGTCTTTCAAATAATTTATTACATATATGTATATATTACACTAAAAAGAATATATATAGCTGTTTTTTTTCCACAGTTTTTGTATGTTTTTTCTTTTTTTCATAATCTTATGGGTCATTCTCTCATAATGGTAAATTTTGTGTCCTTGGCTAAAAAACGTTACTTGAGCAAGTCAGCTATGAAAATTTAAAAATTTTTTCAACAATTCTTTTCAAGCACTACACTGTGCAGTAATTTGAATACCAAAAAAAGTAAAATTTCAATATTAAAAATTTTTTTAAAGTTGTAAATTTCATTACCAAGGCTTGTCCCAAACTCCAAACTTTTTATTTGAACCTTTATTTTAAAGAATTGAAAAAAATTTAAACAAAGCTAACAATTTGCTAGGTATATTTCACTTTTCTACTTTTAATATCTTTGGAATTTTAGGCATAAAAAAGAAATCTATTTATTATTCTTATTTAAAATTTGTC
This sequence comes from Salticus scenicus, assembly GCA_963930645.1. Classification (NCBI taxonomy): domain Eukaryota; kingdom Metazoa; phylum Arthropoda; class Arachnida; order Araneae; family Salticidae; genus Salticus; species Salticus scenicus. The sequence goes on along the minus strand of OZ005651.1, from coordinate 157,396,863 downwards.
CCTAAGGGTAATTGTCATTACCAAGGTGTGTAATTTTTTTTTTCAGTACCTCACTACTAGATGGTGCTGTCATAATTATCAACCTGTCAAAAGTAAAGTGTTTCATGCCCTTACAAGCCGACAAGTTTTTTTTAGTTTAAGTAAATACAAATTATTTAATTTTCCTGTTTTTGTTCTAAAATTATAGTCAGTGTACTTATTGTGTGTCATTACAAAGTCCATTATTACGGAAATACGCAATTAATAAATTTAAATTTACTGAATGATTTATAAAGATCTTTGGGACCACATACAGAATGAATATTGCATTAGCTTTTAATTGCTATAATTTAGCCATAAATAGGCTTAACATTAAAAATGTCATTACCAAGGTGGTCATTACCAATGTGTTCTGAAAACATGGTAATGATGTCTAGGAACATGGTAATGACAGATTTAGATTTTTTTTTTCTTTTTTTCAGTTCATAACTATTCCTTAGCAGAAGTTGCCAAAATTCCATTTTATGGGCTAATTTAGTCTATCATAAAGCTTTTTGTCTCACTTGTTCTTATAAAGTGAACCTCATAAGATTATTATTCTGTTTATTATTAGTAAAAATGAAGATTAAAAATTTTTTTAAAAAAAAAGTCGTTACCAAGGTGATCATTACCGAGGTGTTCTGAAAACATGGTAATGATATCTAGGAACATGGTAATGATGTCTAGGAACATGGTAATGACTGCTGGGCAGTAAAGTGTAAATCGCTTTATGTCGCCTGTTAAAACAGACAGCTATAGGATTCGTATAGTGAAAATTATTCCAAAAAATCTCGCCACTATATATCGTCTAGACATTTTAATTTTTCTGTTACAAATTAGAATGATAAATACCGCTATCCATATATAAATGTGTAATTATTTCGCCATTGGTCATTTCTGTGGTTCTGTCTGTCATTACCATGTTCACAAATGTCATTACCATGTTGCAATGGAAATTAAAAAATTAATTAATCTGTAATTATGCAAACGATCTCTGCTGGTAAATTTTTCCTCTATAGCAGACATGGATAATTGCATTAATGTAAAAAAAATTCAGGAATTAAAACAATTTTTTTTTTTTTTTTTTTTTTTTTTTTCTGAAACCAATATTTACCATTATCTGAGAATGACCCTTATAGTCAAATTATGCTTGTTTTAATATGCAAATTTTAGTGGAATTGGTGGAATTTTAAATTCTTAATAATCATTATTGTGATTTGTTTCCTGGTTTCTACGCATTATATAATTTATATATATATATATATATATATATTATACATGTATTAAAGAGAAAAATTAATATGAAAATGTAAAAAAAAAAAAAAAAAAGTAATAAAATAAGCGATATCAAAACAACAAATTCACGTACTGAATATGCAAGAAAATGCTGCATATAGAAGATATACAAACATAATTATAATGTAAGAATTTATTGAAAATTAACGAAGTCATAAATCATAAAAATGAAACCAGACAAAAAATAATTATTAATCTAAAAAACACCGAGGCCGAATTCCTCAATGCAGGGTTGAAATAGTAAGATATTTCAAGAATTACTGTCAAAAACAAAAAAAAAAAAAACGTATTTCCCCACATCTTACCAAGAGGAAAAGAGCATAACCATTGCAGTTCTGCATACAAAATGAAAAATTATTTAGATACAAAGGAAAAAATAAAAATAAAAATACACAAATATAAAAACTCATAAAAAGATTGAAACAAAAAAGAAAAAAAAAAACCTCACCAAAAACGACAAATATTAGGAATAAACTTAAAAACGGAGAAACAACAAAGGATAAACATGCGCAGTAACTTAACGGTTACGTTACAGCAGTTATAATATAAGACGAATAACCATTTGACTTCGCGGTATCGAACAATCTATCTGTCTATATATAGAGAGAAATATCTATCTATATTTATATTTATATAGAGATAGAGACAGAAGTTGATGCTTATAGTGTGTGTGTTTGCGCGCGTGGAAACGTGCGCTGCATAATTTTTCATTCAGTATAAAAACACAAAAATCGTTTTGCCTTATTACTATTATTTATTAAGCGTTCTTATTTTCTTTTTACATTAAAAATTATTTGTAATGGCTACTTTATTCCCCCCCCCCCAACTCACAAAAAAAAAAAATAAATAAAAATAAAAAAACAATAATAAAAAAATCCGCAGAAAATGAGGATAGGGCTAAAGTTGTCACGGTAAAATTTCTTCTTAAAACTTTATATTTAGTAACCACTTCTGGTATAAAATGTGTCTACAATCTGCAAGTTTTTAATTAACTTTCCCTTATTTATCTCGAAGAAGTTACTTGAATTTCTTTTGTCATTTATAAGCAAGGCCTTTTCGGTTACACTAAAAATTAATAATAATAGTAAATAATAATACTAATACTACTACTAATAATAATAGTTAACATCTAATACATAAGAATTTCTGTAATTAAATATGTGTAACATCAACAAATAATAGCAGGAGACTTGGCGTTGGAATAATAAAACAGGAATAAACTACTACGTCAGAAACGCCAAAGAAAAATTATTGAGGTGCATACAGCTGTTTCGGTAGCCTAAAGCGTACCGTCTTCAGTGCAAAAAGAATTCTGAATCTGGAGAAGTGCTCGTATATATAGGAGAGGGACCGGATTTAGTTCAACCAATAGGATTACGGAAGAGGTGGGGAGTGTGGCCAATAGGAATTAAGGAATGTGTAGCTGTGTAAACAGTAGAAAAATTAAGGAAATGTGGACTGAATGTAAAATTTCCAACAATCAGACAAATAGGGAACAGCGAAATCACAATTTACAAGGTTTTTAAAATTTTTATAAATATGAAAAGCTTCAAAGAAATCGAGTTCATGAATGGATTTAGGTCTGCAAATTATTTTAGCTGAATTAAATTTAAAATTATGATTTTCCTCCCAGCAATGTTTAGAAATAGCCGATTTATTGGTTTCTTGTTTGCGGACGTAATTCATATGTTCTTTTAGACGAAATTTAAGACTGCGTTTAGTTTGGCCAATATATGATAAACCACACTGACAGGAAATACTATAAATGCCCCAAGAATTATGCATATCAATAGGATCTTTTAACTGAGAAAAGGTGAGTTTATTGGAAGGCGAAAATATTATTTTAAAATCATATTGTTTGAGAATTTTAGCTATGGTTTGACTGGTTTTAGAAAAATAGGGTAAAACAATACTGATATTAGATGTGACTGATTTAGTAGACGAAATACGAGGGAGTTGTAATTTTTGGATAGCTTTGTCTATAATGGAAGGGTCATAACCTCTGTCAATTGCGATGGCTTTCAGGTATTTAATTTCAGATTTCAATAAAATAGGATTTGAACAAATATTAAGGGCACGGTTTACAAAAGTATAGAAAGCAGCCATTTTTTGGTTAGGTGGGTGACATGAACGCGCATGGGGAGGAAGGGAGACTGCAAAATTTTTACGATAGACAGTGGTTGAAAAACCATTTACAGTGCGATAGACGAGGGTATCAAGAAATGGAAGGGAGCCATTATTTTCTATTTCATATGTAAACTGGATATTACTGTCAATTGAATTTAAGGTTTCTAAGACATGGTCAATATTGTGATGAGATATGTCGATAAGCGTGAAGGTGTCGTCAACGTAACGGGTCAAAAAAGGAAAAGATATTTTCTTAAAAAGTTTGCTTTCGAAATAGTGCATGTAAATAAATGTCTGCGAGAATTGGGGAGAGAGGGGAACCCATGGCTAAACCTTCAGACTGACGATAGAATTTATTTTGGAAAGAAAAAGTGGTTTGTGATAAACAAATGCGGGTAAGCGAAATTAATTCTTGTATTTCAAAAGAGGTTCACCTCTTTTGAAAGCCTTTTGAAAGCCTCTTTCGGTAGCCTAAAGCGTACCGTCTTCAGTGCAAAAAGTATGTCTTCAGTGCAAATGATCCTTTTTGCACCATATTTAGGCTACCGAAACAGCTGTATGCATTTCCAATATTTTTCTTTGGCGTTTCTGACGTAGTAGTTTATTCGGGTTTTAATATTCCAACGCCAAGTCTCCTGTTATTATCGTAAGACTGGTATCGTAAAAATCCGTAGATTGAGACTAATAGTCCTCCGTACTTAAAAAAAAAAAAAAAAAAAAAAAAAAAAAAAAAGGGTCTGTTATAAATCCCAAAAATTCCAGAATTTAGCATCCAAAATCCTGATATTTTAGAAAATGGTTTAAATAATTTGCCTGTGAATTATTAATGGTTTTAATAACGAGAAACTAGCAGAAACTGTGGAAAGGAAAGCGTGTTTGTGATATTTCTTAAAATATCTTGTAGCATTTAACTTATATTTCAAAATTGATCTGAAAGCAGATCTCAGACATTATCAGAAGTTCGTGATACATGGTTTTTATATTAAATTCTGTTAATCATAACAAAAGTCACTTCAGAATTTTACCGATGCCTTCCTTCCGATAATCTTACTTACATCCCGCACACAAGAAATATTTAAAACAACAGTTTTTGTACAGAGGAGTTTACTTGTAAATTTGAAATTATTTAAAATAATAATAATAATAATAATAATAATGTTCAAATATGTCATTTATGCATTTATAATAACTCTTTGAAGTAATATAATGATAATTCTCTAAGTAAAAAAAAAAAAAAAGAAAAAGAAAAAAAAATTAATTATTTATGCGAAACCAATTAAGTCATGTTTATATTAATACACTCATTTTTGTGAAAATCGTTACACCTCGAAAGAATTGTCAGAAAATAATGAAATTTATTCCACATATTACTGATAGTGGTACAAATAAACGATCAAATGTAGAAGACAAAAAAAAAAAAAAAAAAAAAAAAAAAAAAGTCTGAAATCAGTACTTAGTGTGTCCGCCACGCTGAGCGATGAGAACCTGTACACGTCGTGGCATATATAAAATTAATTTGCATATTCGTATCTGTCTCTGTATGGGACGCGCGCTGGTATGCATAAATGTCAATGGCATTTACTACATCAATTTCTGAAGAAGATACAATTTAAATTATTTAATCGCGAATATGTAAAACCATTTTGTTTTATACTGTAAAGTTTTAGAAAAAGGTGTAAAAGTGGGACTTACTTTACAAGATAGGAACATATCCGATCTTGACATAGTAAATCTTTCTTCTAAAATATTAAATAGCTTTTCCTAGTTTTTCATCGCTAAATTTTTGTTTTAATCCGGTTATCTTTTTCTTTTGCATTTGAATATTGTATGGTTCATACACTTGATGTAACATAATAAAATACTTAACTTTTATTAAATGTATTTTATGCTAAGTCTGTTAATACACTCATTTTTGTAAAAATCGTTACACCTCGAAAGAATTGTCAGAAATTAATGAATACAGTTAATCAATTAAAACTAATTGGGCGATAGTTTTTTTTTTTTAGCTTACCATATCTATTATCGAAACAAAAGCGCAATATTATTTATATTTGCTTAATTCTAATCACCGTGTAAAATTCACATTTATTATGGAAAAATAATTTAAAACAAAGTAACATGTTTTATCACTTTTGAAGACATAGATACTGATCTTGCACATTAATAAGAAATTCAAGTACAATAGACTCCTGTACAACGCGGGGAATACGTTCTGCGCAGAAGCAAATCGCGTTATACGGAAAGTACATTATCAGACCAATTTAAGTTCAGTCCAATCCAGAAAAAAATATATTAATGTGATTCTTATTGTTTTCTAACTAACATTTCGATGTTTACTATACAAATTCACTTATTTCTGTAAAATTAATCCATTGCAGGTGGGAAATTTTGATGGCATTTCAAAAGAATAAGTCCCGCCCTCTGACTTCCCCTAAAACAATACTTTCATACCTGCCAACCATTTCATTAATAAGCGTAAAATTGTTAACGCCCCTTGAAAAAAAAGCTCCCTTTTCCCCACCACTTTATTTTTAGAGTAATTCTCTGGAAATGTTGTTAGGATTAAATAAGAATAAAATTACTCTAAAAAAGGACTGGTGTGAAAAAAAAGGCGGGTATTAAAAATTTTACGCTTCATAATGAGATGGTTGGCAGGTATGTACTTTACTTTAACATTATTATTATTATTATTATTATTATTATTAGTTTATTTTATTTGACTCTATACAGGACCTTGGCATATATAAAAATATGAAGTTTACCGTTTTGATTGTTGACGGCAAAATTTAGTTATTTAATCGCGAATTTGTTAAATAATTTGGTGTTTTAGGTTTAGATAAATGTATAAAGGGGGGGAGGGGACATACTGTTCAAAATAGGTATACTTTTCAACAGTTCTCTTTTTTTCTTAATAGGCGCAGAATGTCTACTGTGGATTTTGAGCCATTAAAGCCATCCAAGTAACCAACCTCCTTTTTCTTAAATATTCAATACCTTTTCCCAGTTTTTTACCATAAATTGTTTGTTTAAATCTTGTTATCTGTATTTTTGTATATTGTAGGTTTGTTCGTTTTAAATTAAATGTAACGTTATAAAAAGCATTTTAATGCGGGACTTAATGTTCAAAATAAAAATATACCCAACAAAAATAGATAAATTCTTTCTTCTTAAATATTAAACATTTTTCTTAATTTTTACCACTATTATTATTATTATTATTATTATTATTTTATCTCGCTATTCACATTTATGTAATTTAATATTGCAGGCTTCGTTGCTTCAAGCTATTTAAATTTTAACGCATAAAGGGATCTAATAAACTATTTTATTTTTATAAAAAATAAAGCATTAAAAAAATTAATTCCCAAAATGTATTTAAGAAGTAAAAATATAAATTGTTTACGCCTTAGAAGAATACAAGATTTGATTACTTGAAAATATTAAATTTATCTTACGCGTTATACACTGTAAAAAAAATTCTGTAGTACTACTAAAAAAATTCTAGGAAACTGGTATTCCATAAACTTTTCTAGTAGCCAATACAGATTGTTCAAAAGTGATCTTACTCGATTAGAGTTAGTAAACATTACATGCACTTCGTTAGTAAATATACTAAGAAACTCTTAGTTAACGGGTCAAGTGCTTTTTTTTTATGTTTACTAAGATTGTGTTAGTAGCATTACTGAAAGTAATACTGCAATTTTACCAAGAAATGTTTTGTGTAGGATACATGGTTATTATTAGTGTAAATTCAAATAATATCCATGTAACCTTACTAAATTTGTTTTGTTTAGAATACAGATTTTTTATCAGTAATTGTGCTAAGGAAATGTAATTAATAATGCAAATGAATTTCGGTTATATTCACAAAAATGTTACAGTTAAGTTTACAGAAATACTACAAGTAATATAAATAAATTTACCCTTAAATACCCCATGTTACCTTACTAAAATTTTTAAATCAACAATATTTAATATTATGAGTAATATTGCTAAAAAATTTAAATAAATAATAGAATAATAATAGAAAACCTTTTATGTTTAGTTTTAGTTAAAAATGATGGCTGATCGAAAATGTTTATTTAAATATATACTTTTACAAAATCTAAATTGTTTGAAATATTAAAAACATATATCAATATCATTATCTTAATTTTTATATATAATTTATTAAACTTTTTTCTAAAGTCAAAATAAATAAATAAATAAGTACGTATATGGAATCACTTTTTATTGACAAACTTTAACTAAAAAAATCGATACCTTTAAAATATAATTGTGAAAAGAAAACATTTTTTGCAATAACAGAGATGCCAACTTCTAATGACCAAAAAGCAGGAGATTTTTTAACAGAAATCACGAGCGTTTTTCCAACAAGAAAATTTGTAAGAAAAATGAGTAAAATAATGCAAATTTAATTTTAAGTAAAGCTTTATAAGCTTAGGAGGTATTTACATCAGTATTAAAATTAAATGAATAATATATGTTTTTTGCAGTAAAACAAACTATCAAAAAAAAAAAAAAAAAAAAAATCTTTGTAAAAGAAAAAGTAATAAAGAAATGAAAATATCAGCTATATTCTAATGAAATTTCAATTCTTTAAGTTTTCACTAGTTATGGTATTTAAAAAAAAATCTTTTGATAATAACACATTTTTCATTATGCAAAAATGAAAGTTAAAAATTTATTCTTAGAAAAAATTAGTTTTAAAGCATTGTATAGTAATTCACATTCAAACTGAACTTGATAAATTGCAAGGCAAGATAAATTTCAATTTTCTTTCAAATTTTTTTACCCAATCCCACAAATTTTAAGCATAAATTATGCTAAGAGGGATAGATAAAAATTACATCAGAAAAGCAGGAGAAATGAGTGGAAAAGCAGGAGCATAGAAAAACAAGCAAAAAGCAGGAGACTCCTGCCAAAAGCAGGAGACTTGGCATGTCTGCAATAATATATGCATAACTTTATTTGGTAAATATGAGCATATATTTCACAATATTAAATTTAAAATTTAATGAAATAATAATAGAAAAATAATAAGAAACCAAAATAATTTAACATGTGATTCAGACAGCAAAAATTTTAAAAACCCTGAATTCAGGGGTAGCCTCTGAAAAGTTTTTGCCTTAACTTTTATACATAATATATTAAATATGTTTTTTAAAAGATATTTTCTTTTTGAATAAGTCAAAATAAATAAACAAATAAGTATATATATTAATATTGTACATTTAATTAATAAATTTTATTTTAAAGAATCGAAACTTTTAAAATATGATGGGAAAAGAAAATATTTTTTGCAGTACTATGCCAAATTTTATTCGGTAAAAAAAATCAGCATATTTTTCAATTAATAATAAAGGTCATTTAATATTTTTATAAATATATTTCGGTGAAACTTAATATGGTATTTCTAAACTGCATAAATTATGCATACCATTTTCAGGGGTTAATTATGTAATACTTATTTTACAAAAAATAAAAACATTAAATTAAATAAGTACCTCAGAATAATAATAATAAAAACTACATACCTTTTTAACTTTTTGATTGTGTTATCCGTAGTAAATTATAATAATAATAAAAGCTTTGCCAGGAAAGTATTTGCGTTGCTAGCAATTTTAAATAAATAATCACTAACTAACACAAACCTTCACCTAGCAGGGGCTGATATTTGAAACGCGTCCATCATGCACACGGATTTCCAGTTTTCCAACACTTCCAAAATGAGGCTTAAGAACTGATAAAGTTTAAATTAAAATAAGATAACGTCAAACTAAGCATACTGTATTACAAATTAAGGATATATATTTATGACTTCTTACTTTTTCTAAAATGCAGATGTGTATAACGTTAACAATAAATAAAATATCAGAGATTAAGATTTAAAAAGTCCGCCTGATTACGATTTACGAGTACGACAGACCCGAACCCGACGCTTCGGCTCGTTCTTCTCTGGTATCTTCTACGCATGCGCACAGTATTGGCGTTTGCTCAAATGAAATCGCTCTATTCGAACGGGGAGAGAAGAGACAGAGATGTTGCGATAGTAGGAAAAATGGAGTAGAATTACATATGTTATTTAAGCATTGAATACAAAGAGAATCTGGTTACAAAGTTTTCCCTAGTAGTTGAGATAATACCTGTACTATTACTAAGTAATAATTTGTAAATTGCCGTAAAATTTTTTACAGTGTACTAGACTGGTTTATCGCTTTGCATGAGGAGTAGACGCTTTTTTTTTTTTTTTTTTGGTCTCATTTTGCGGGAGCGCGTTATACGAGAATCCACTCTAATTAATCAAATACGTTTAGATGCACAATAACTTTAATAACCTCATTTTATTTCATATTTAAAATTTCTATACTTCTTTTCTGGTATGAATTATAATGAATAATTTAATTTCTATGCAAGATCAAATATTATTTTTTCTAAATATATGGACAAATCCCTAATACATTTTCGCTTGTAACTCTATCAAGAATTAGTTTACAGTATATAAATAGCTCCTCTTTCCGGACTGCCTTGATTTCAAAAACTTGAATATGAGGTAAAAAATAGGGGTCGCCATTGAAAAAATGAAGTTGATGCCAGTTTTAATATGTAGACGAACCCCTAAACAAAATCTAACTATGCTTTATCTAACAAAATCTAAATATAAACTAGACTTTATGAAAAATCGATTGACACAAATTGCATATTTATAGGACGTTTTGCGACAAAATTAGTTTGGGGGTAGATTTTTTTCCCCCCAACTGTACATAATTTTAAAGTGAGATACTAGAAAAAACTCTAAAAAACGACTATTTTTAGAAATGAAGTTCTAAAATTTTCATTTAAGAGATTAATTTTTGTTAACATTAGTAAAGTGATTGTGTAAAACAAAAATTTACAAATACAAAAAGCTAGAAATCTGATTATTTCATTACGCTTTTGATTAGAGACACCACACTCATTTAAAGTATGAAACAATAGCAATCATAAGCGTTAAACAACAAATTTCAACTTAAAAGCTTTGATATATTACAAAATATTTAGAATATTCAATCAAATAATAAGAAATCCCTCGTATATTGACTTATTCGACACACATATATCTTGTGAAATTTCATCTGTAAAGACCTAGTATATTCCAATATTGATATTGGCTGTTCCCTCCCACCCACAGAAAAGAAATTTGAATTTCGAAAAATCACCTTATTATGTACCAGATTCCAATATGTGTAAAGCTTATCATTCTACAAAATTTCATACGCAAGACCTTAAAAGTTTTGAAATATGGTTTCGCATTTCTTGTGGGGGACGTTAAGAGATCAAGTTAAAAAGAAGAAAAAGAAAAGAAAAGAAGAAAAGGAAAGAAAAAGGAAATATGTTTATACAATTCCGAAGGACTCATATCTATTCTACTAATTTCACTAACATTATTTCGATATAGTATGAATGTGATTTTGATAATGTCATTTAATTATTTAGTACGTTGGCGTTGGCTTCTTACTTCACTTCCTCATGGTTAAGGTTGATTATATATACATTCTAAATCAATATCTATTATTTTTATTGACTTCCTAATTACTAAATAATATTAAAATTATTATATTTTATTTAATTTGTATGTGTAATTAAGTGTGATTGGTTGTTGTTTGCCATTATTTCTTACAATTGCTTTAAAAAGATAATAAATTTACATAAATTCTTTTAATATTAACTAGTTACCAAATTGATTTTTATAGGTTGTTGTGACGAATTATTTATCTTTTTATTTTTTGTTCTTATTCTTATTGTTATCATTATATATATATATATATATATATAATATATTTAAATAATGATAAATGATGACATGAAAGTGAAATGTAACAAACAACAAGAAAAATTATGAAACAATGTTAATAAACAAGAAAATTAATTAAAGTTAAACTCTATTTAAGCCAGAAAATTAAATTATGCTGTGCCAATCTCCTCAGCAGGTGGGAACACAGTATGCAGTACTAGCAGGTTTCAAAAGATATGCAGGCTAGCATACTCCAAATATATTTCAAACTGAATAGTAATGAAAAACTTAAAATTGTAAAACAGTATTTCTATTTATTGAAATTGAATATTAAAATTTGAAAATCATATGTTACAGCCAACTGAAACCAAACAACTGTTTATAATAAAGCTTATTTATACAGATTTTTATATTAAAATGCTAGCCAAACATACCCCCACCCGAACCTGCCAGAAAAAGAAGAAAAACTCACCACCTGCAAGAAACAACAACTGTAAAATACATCCCAGCTCAAAAACTTTATAAACATTGAAATTCTCTCTCCATATCCATAGATGTCCAAAAAACTTTCCAGGTGTGGCGAAACAAAATAACTCCAAACGTCAGCAAACGATCGTCCAAAAAAGGCTTTAAACAGTGAGCATCAAACTGGACACCTATATGGATCACCAATCAAAAGAGCCAGAAGCTGCGGTGCTGACACTAAAAATTCAAATTACTAGTATAATGAAAAATTAAACTTAAAGGATACAAATTTTTATAATATAATAAAGCTTGAAAATTATATACTTGTTTATCAAAATTGAATTTTAAATTACATAATCTTTTGATTCTTAAAATTTGATTGATAATTTTTTATACAAATTAATTTTTGTCATTTATATTGAATTCAATATATATATATATACAAACACACACATATATTCAGCCTCAACCATGAAAAAGCTGAGCAAGAGGCCATGTACTGAATAATCAAATAAAAAACTTAACTTGCACTTATTATCAGCAAGGTCACATATTCAGAAATTTTCATCTCTAGATTCTTACAGTTTCATTCAATTTTCTTAATCACGCTAAGACATTATTTAAAAATATAGCAGAAAAATGTTTTGCTTTTTTTTATTAACAAATTTCCCTTATTTTCCCTATTGAAGTACTGTAATTGAAACTAGAAATTTTTATTGAAATTTTTAATTCATATTGAAGAAGGGTTTAATAATATGATATAACTGTATTGTTATATGAATTAATATCATAATTGTTATCCTAATCCAAAAATATGTAAAACCAGTTTGCAATTTTAACTGCTTTGGAGATATATCTTTATTATTAAAATGTAATTATAACCAACATTTTTTGTTTACATTTGGAATTAATAACAATCTTTAAACTCGTTTATAAATGTGTAATTTTAATTCATTTCAAATTTTGTCATTTCTCTTACATATAATTTTAATTTCCAGTAGAATAATTTAATGATAGATATTTCATTTATAATTACAATTTAAATTTAAATTCAATAATCTAAATTTTAAATTAATAATCTAAATTTAAAAAATAATCTAAATTTGATATTAACATTAAACCTAACTGTAATTATAACTTTGTTATCACAATAGTTCTAAACAAAGAAATATCCTATAAATATCATCTTTCATTTGTATTTTAGATTAGCTATATAATGTTTTCAATGCTTAATAAATTTCTTAAAAGAATATATTGTTTTATTATAATCCCAAATTGAACGGGATAAAAAAATAAAACTTAAATTTTATAACAAAACTTTATTATAAGTATTTGTGAATATATGTAGTTTTCAGTATATATTCTTTTAATTTAATTTTTTTACAGACATTTATGCAATTCTGTGTGGACAAAAAAAAAAAAAAAAAAAAAAAAATGTAATAGTAATATTGACAAAAATCTATTAGGGACAGAGACTTATTTCTTTCACACAAAATAGACCAAATATTTTTTTTTCTTCCTTAGCATTGCTTTAAAATACACAATTTAAAATGGATCACAAAAAGAAAAACAATTATTTTTCATCTAAAATTAAATTCTGTTATAATTGTAATAATTTTTTAGTGACATCATCTTTTCTCTAAATAAAAGAATATGGATAATTAAAAAAATGCAAAGCCATTGGGAAAAAATTACATTGTGACGTCATAGATGACAAATATATAAGGGTACAATAGCCACAAGAGAAAATAAGTTATCATCCATGATGAAAAAAAAAAAAAAAATTAAATAAGAATAATATAAATTTAAGGTATTCTTTGCATGAAATATCTTTCTTCAAAAATAATCTAATAAAAAACTAATTACCTAAAATTAAAAACATTTCAAGTTGTAAAATGCAACGTAATTTCAATAAGAAAAATGGATTTCTTGTCCAAAATTAAATTCAGTTTAGAACAGAATTTAACTGCGCGAGAGAAGACAAATTGAAATTGTTTGATCCTTAGATAGCATTATTATTTTTTTACATTATCAATTTTAATATTTTTGCCGGAAATATGAATTGTGAATCTTTGACTTTGTTTTAAAAGATTATATTTAAATACATATATTTAAATGCTTATATTTAAATGCATATATTTAAAATTAATAGTCAGAATTCATTAAAATTTTCATTTCTAAACAAAAAATGTTTATTTTCGAGAATGTAATTTTTACATTATTATCATTATTATTATTATTATTACTTCCATGCATATTTCATGTTTCAAAATTTCTAGTATGTGTATAATGTGGCAAAAAATTACAACTTTATATGTATTCATTCTTTATCCGTATACATAACTCGTGAACTAATATAAAACTATTATCTTTAACAAATGTTCTATTCTAATTTCTTAAAGATGAATATGTGTTGATGAGTTGTAAAGACCGTTCAGTCCTAAAGACTCCTTCTTGGGAAATAAACCTGTTAAATCTTCAAGGTGATGAAAAGGGGGTTCCATTTACATCTTCATCGGAAACGCCTCCTCGAAAACGTATCCTTCCTTTCATTACTTGAAGCATGGTCAAAAGATTATGTTTGATGCATTGAATATAGTTGAACTGACAAATAATGTAATCTTTCTAAAAAGTAATAGATTATTAATAATTTTTAAAAAATTTGTAGAATAATAATAATAATAATAATTATTATTATTATTTTAAAAATCCTAACTATTAATGAATTTTTAATTTTAATATTGCTTAATATAAGTTAAATGCAGTGAAAATTACAGCTTACGTTTAAGGGAACAGCTTAGCTTAAAATTTATCTGGAAATCAATTTTATATGCATATATATTAAATGGAAGCCTGATTAGTTATAAATGAACAATGACATCATCTTTTCTCAAATGCTAATTATTTCAAGAGGTATTCTATCGTGAGGATTTCTGTTTAATGGGTACTTATTCACAAACCAAAACATTAAATGGCGTTTTCTTTATGTTCAAGTCAGCTTTACCTTTTAAATCCTAAGGGGGTTTATTGTATTTTATTATTTTATTATTTTTTTTATTTTTAATTTAGATAGATTATTTTATTTTGTTTTATTACTATATTATTATTATTATTATTATTATTTTTTTTTTTTTTTTTCGTATGTGAACTTTATCATGTATGTAATCAACTTGAGCATGAAATTAGCCTTCAGATTTTTATTTTTGTTTTTAGAAGTAAAATAATTTAAAGAAATGTTATATTTTATTGTGTTTACACAATATGTATTAGTAAAAAATTGTCGGTCACGATCGAGTGAGATTTGATGTGCAAACTATGACTCTAGAACTACAACCCAAACCCAGTAAATATATATATATATATATATATATATATATATATATATAGTGTAATGTTAGATGTATTTAAGAATCCATTCGCAGTATTTCGTAACATATATTATTATTATTATTATTTATCAAGTTAAAATTTCAATATTTAAAAAAAATAGATGATTTTAAAAAAATCTAAATTGTTAATATTGTTATTTTTTGAACATTTTTTTGTCTTTTTTTAATGTACTTTTACGTTACTTGAACATTGAAATGCATTGAGTTTTCAATTTTTATCAATTTTATAAAATGTGAAAAGATGCTGAAAGGTAAACAGTCCCTTTTAAACAATAATTTTTATTGTAATAACTTTTTCATAATATGCATATATTGAAATGCTAGTTTATACATTATTCTTTGAATTCTAACTATTAAGATAGAATGTTCTTTTAGCTTTTCATTGAACACTTTAGTATCTATAATCCATGCTAAAGGTTTTTTTTTTTTTTTTTTTTTTTTTTTTTAATTACGAGGGGGGAAAATAGTCTAAAACTAAAATTTTTTAGACTCATTTAAATTTATGCATTTAAATAGAAGAAAAGGTCTTATTTTAAGTACTTTTTGTTTGCTTTTAATTATAATATAACAATTGAAAAAAAAAATGTATATATATATTTAAGAGACATTTATTTTTATTGGTTTAAATATTTGAATTCGCGTCAAACCATATATTTAATGTATACGAATGACATGTCGAATAACAATTTCAAATTTTATAAATATAAACAAAAAAAACTTTTATCTGTTGAAATAGTTAAAAATATTTGTAGCTAAACAGAAAATTTAAAAGGAAGTGTTATACATTTTTAAATAATCTATTATTTTATATATTGTTAAAAAAAAAAAGTTGAGAATTAAATTTCGAATGAATTAATTAGACAATTTATGGTAATTAAGGTTTATTTAATCCGGTAGAAATTAATAACGATTTTATTGAGTATCTTAATTTATTAAGTTTATCTTAAGAAATAAAATTGAAATAAATGACAATAAATACCAGCAAACTGAAGCACTGACATCTTACAAAACTGCTACTAAATATAGTCAAAGATAACTAGTTGTGATTTTAGAAATGAGCTTTTAATAAGTTAATCTTTCAAATACTTTAATTAAAAAATTCATTAATTCCTGTCGTATTTAAATTAACGTTTTTTAAAACGGAAATCCACCTGCATTTCAATTTATTTAATCCTTGCACTCCGAAAATAACTAGCACAACAACGATAAAACAAACACGAAAGATGAAGTATCTTACATATAATAGAAGTATTTCTAGTTATTATTTATTTCAAATTTCAGGAACTACTATGTAAAACACCTTAAGAAAATTATACCGCACTTTTCTTCGCGGGTATAGAATTTCTTTATTGCCTTTAAAACTGTTTTCACTACTAATATAGGCATCATGAGAGGAAAACAGTTTCCAGAAATGATGAATCTGTGAAGCATAAATTTTAGAAAATGCTATGTTACAGATTTTAACCAGATTAAACTCGCTTCAATAGTTTTACGCGAGCATCAAATGTACTTTATTGCCTTTAAAACTGTTTTCACTACTAATATAGGCATCTTGAGAGGAAAACAGTTTCCAGAAATTATGAATCTGAGAAGCATAATTTTAGAAAATGCTGTGTTACAGACTTTAACCGGATTAACCTCATCTCAATAGTTTTACGCGAGCATGAAACGTATTTTATTGCCTATAAAACTGTTTTCACTACTAATGTAATCATTGTGAGAGGAAAACGATTTCCAGAAATATTGAATTTGGATTAATCAGACAAGATCTAAATAAATAAATAAGTAAATAAAAAATGTTTCATTTGGAAAATCATTAAAGGTTTTTCATTAACTGAATACAAATATTTTACTAAACGGTAAAGAAAATTGAAGAAAAATATTCAAATTAAATTAAAACTATTTTAATCCTTTAGATAAAAACTGTATTAAAAGTAATGATAAATGATAGTTGGTAGATGATAAGTATTATTAATGACAAATAATGAAACATGCGTATTCACAAATCAAAATTTTAAAATTTGATTTAATTCAATTTATTTCGCATTCATAAACTGATTTTATTTTATTTATTTATATTTATTAATATTTTTGTTATTAGGCAAGGAGCTTGTTAAATTTATGAGAGCTTCTTTTTAGAGTACTCGATCAAGTGAAGTTTATTATTTATTAAATAACAGTTCCAACTTATGCTAAAGAAACTTTTTTCGAAACTTTTAAATAAATAAATAAGTTAGTAATATGAATGAATTATTTCTGTTGGTAAAATGTTAGTTTATTTTTATTTTGTCAGTTATATTTGTGGTTTGTCATGTAATAAAGTTTTTCTTCTGTTTACCCCTATAAGCATTAAGCCCGTCTTTTTCCAGTATGCATAGTCAAAATTAAAGGCTGGTATAGCTAAATTTTCAAATATATGTTGATTTTTTCAAGAAAATAAGATTAATAAACATGTGTAGTATACAGTATTAAATTCTCATATTTATACTGTGCATAAGAGCAAATTTATGTATTTTAATAGCTGTCGCATACATTTAAATATGTAAGAATGCTTGCTCATAATAATTAATAGCGTACATGTTTATCATTATTAAAGTTCCTGATATATTTAATTATTATCAGCAAAATGAAAAATAACTTCATGAAATAGATAAATATAAAAGTTTACTTGCAGTTAATTTCAAATTAACTATTTGCGTGAGATTTATTAAATTCGCTTCTATTTCTACCTCTTCTTCTTCTTATTTTTTTTCCTGAATATATATTTTATTTTTGTGACGACTGTTATTGACTTCATTAAATACTATTGTTAGCTGAATATTTAATTAGATTAATAATAATTAATGAAATCTAAAAAAATAAATTGTTTAATTCGATTTATGTTATAGGGAAATCATAATCATAAAAGTTAAAGGTATAAACTTTATTTGAATTATAATGGTAGAAACTATAGCATATATTTAAATTATGGGGAGGGACTGGGTTCCTGTTTCTCCTAAATTCCGGGGTAACGTATTGTAATTTAGAGATTTTAATATTAGTTTTCTGGTGTGAAGCGTATACATTGGGAGGGAATGATTGGGGGAAGCCCTTATCGTGGGTCCTGCAACTATGAAAAGGGGGGCATGGGCGGAGAGAGCTCGAGATGATTGCTCATCCATCACCGGAGGGGGTTCGTAAAGAATGAAAGGAAGGGGGCGAGGCGAGGGGAAGTCAATGCGAAGTCAAATAGCCAATCTCAATCGCTTCGCTTTGTTGAATGGTCGGTATTCATCGATATCAATGGGGATCCAAAAATCGGCATCACACGGTTACACCATCTGCTCTAAGAAAAGCCCTTCTGAAACAAGATCCCTCCTAAGTGGATGTAGTGTGTGTGTCGAGTGGATATGTAACACGCGACACCTCTTCATGGCTTTCAGACAGGTACGTCAGAGATTATCTCTGTTCCGACCATGGGCTTTTGGGGACACCGTAGGAACTCGGACATCCGAAGACACTACTATATCAGTATCGAAATCTATCAGCCCTTCTGATTCTACGGATCTTCTTAAAGCTAGTCCTGAAAAAGACTTTAGTCTGTATTCCCAGACTTCTCTTCCAGGAATTCTCCGGAATGAGCCCGCTGCCTTAGTAGACAATGTTTTTGTCCCAGAACCTATTGTGGCATCGCCTCTTCATCCTTTACCATTGGCGGTGTCAACACCTGAATCTCTTTTAACTTTACAAGAGCCTTTATTATCAATACATCCAAAAGAGCCAAGCCCCAATCACATAGCTTGGGTTTCTCCAGAAGTCCCTTTTCCAGTAGCTCTGGATCATTTATTGCCACCACAATCCAATGGACCAAAATTACGAGCGAAGAAACAAAGACCTAAAAAATTCCAGTGCCCCCACTGTCAGGTCTCTTTTTCTAATAATGGACAATTAAAAGGCCATATAAGAATACACACAGGTAAGAAGAGATTTTGAAAATACGACAGCAGTATTCTCGCAGGAATTTTTTCGAAGTCAGATGAAAGGTACAATTTAAAAGATTAATTGTGAAATTTTTTTTAAATAAAATTTTCCATAGAAAAGTGAAAGTAAAAGATTTAAATGTTTTATAGATTCAAGTTAAAAGCTTGATCACGGGATTGTTGTATATATAGTGCGGAAGGATTGGTATTTTTTCCTTAAATAATACTCAGTAAAAAATTAAAGTAAATAAATTAAAAAAAGTAAGAAAAATTTTCATAAAAGAAAAGAAAAATAAACGCATGAAGACTGGTCCGAAAAACGTCCTAGCGAGAACTCTGCCAAAATCTCTATTTAAAAATATTTTTTCTACGTTATTTTACTTGTTTATAATGTATAATTTCATTACATTTTGAAAAATATAAATAAGAGCTTTGCAAGCGAAAAGTGCACATATGTAATTATTTTTAAACTGAAAAAAAGTAAGATATTTTATTATAACAAAAACTTCTAAAGAATTGATGCAGTACAAAATAGTTCTTCTAGCTAAAAAGTTAAGAGAATTTAAATCGATGAGTAAGCTACTGAAGTCTCATTAAATACAGAGATCCTGTATTTTTCTAAAAGTTGAAATGATTGATGCTCAGTAGTTCAGGACTATCTTTTAAAGGGCATCAGTCATCATGATTCATAATCAGGACTTGCGCAAGACACCCAAATTTACGACTCAATTGTCTTTGTCACTTAAAGGGAATCTCAGCAATAGATTAACAGAAAATTTAAAAATATAATGAGCCGAAATTCATTTTATATCGAGAACAAAATTAACGATTTAAAAAAAAATATTTAAATAAATATCTAATACATACAAAGATGCTAAAGAAAAATATACAAAAATAAATTAATAAATAAATAGAAAAAAAGAAAGTGAATAAATTTATAAGCGAAAATAAAGTAAAATGGGATTATGATATTATTTTCATTTGCGCGAAAATGGTTTTTACAATTATAAATACAATAGAGCAATAAAATTATTTAGGAGTAACAAATAATTAATTAGGATTTTGATAAAATTTAGCCCCACCAATTGCTGTGCCTTTGAAGCTGGTAAACGGGAGATACCGGGTTTGAACCCACATCACTTTCGTCGACCTAAATCTTCAGCGTTTTCAAATTTCTCCGAAACTCGCGTGAACATGTGCTAGGGTCCCTCAGAAAGACCATTTCCCACATAGGGCACTCCAACCAGATCTAGGACTCTCGGGCAGCCAATTGGCCGTAATATCTATATCACTAAAAAATTAAATTAAATTAAACTAAATTAAAAAATAGAAAACACGTATTTCGATTTAGAATATATTAATTATATTTATAACCTGCATACAAAACAGATTGATTATCTCATTAAAATAATTATTTATAATAATAACACGCACTTATTAATTTCTTCTTCATTTTTACTAACGTTAATTATTAATATTTATTTTTATTTTATTTATTTTTTCTTTATTTATTCATCGCTTCTTTGAAATTTACATTTTTTTCTAAAACACCTTTAAGTTGAAAACACCTGAAGAAGAAAAAAAAAAAGTAAGAAAGGAAAAGAAAAAGAAAAAAGAAAAGAAAAGAAACCTAAAAAAATGTTCCACATTTATATTTTAGATAATTACTGTTTAAATTAAAAGTGGTGTAATTGTTAGAAAATAGTGAAAATAGAGTTATATATCTAGTATTGTATACACTTATTATCTAACAATGAAAATTATCTCAGTGTTTTCTAGATTAGTACATTTTAATATTGATGCATTCATTAATTAGTGCATTCATTAATTAATTTCTTGCATTAATGGTAATATAGCATTAGCGAGTAGCATTGTGGGAAACGTTAAAAATATGTGTATTCTTAATAATTTACAACGTACAATTAAGTTTTTTAGATACTTTTATCTTAAAGTAAATGTTCAGCATGAACAGTTATAATAGTAAGAAAGTTACTAATCATCATCCATAAAAGTTTCATTATCAAAAGGAAATAATTGAAAATTTGAAATAAAAGTAATCAAACTTCGAAACACCCCAATTCAAATAATTTGTTCGATACGAGCACAGTTGGAGACATGTTATCCATTGTTCCAAAGCAGGTGATTTCAAAGTGAAGCCCTTTAACTGCCATGAAAATTCAAATTACCTTGAAAACTGTTTTATTAATTCTTTTAACAAATTCAGCTGAAAACAATTACCCGACATGTCATTCTTTTGCGCTTTCAAAATAAACTTAAACGTACCTTACAAAGACAATATCTAAGCTGAAATAATTAATTTGAATATTATTTAGTTAATTAGAAATATTTAATGATTATTTTATGCAAAACTATGTTTTAATGAGAAATCTAATTGTTTGCCGAAAAAAGTTTCTAAAAAGAAAAACTTCATTTAAAAACAATTTATTATTAACGTAATCAATGTTAAAAAATACAAATTTATTTAATTTTAACGTTACAAAATTAATATGGAATTTTTTGTTTATATTAAAATTTTATACTAAAATGGTACGTTTAAATTTTAATTAATAAAAGTAATTTATCTTTATTATTTAAATTATCATTTTTATTACCATTAATATTATTTAGAATAGGAACATGAAATTTATATTTCTTAAAAAATTTATTTTCACAGATAAACTGCGTTGATTTCACAAAATAAAATATTTATGAAATTCTGCTTCTGCATATTTGTCTACCACATCACAAATGTTTAGAGCCACTAAAGTTTAAGTTGTATAGCTGTGAGATAGTCTAAAATTTAAAGAGCACTTCGTAAAAATAATATAAAAAATGTAGAACCAGCCCCCCCCCTTTTTTTTTTTAAGTATTTCTTCCTTGGATGCTATATGTATAATGTAATATTTTTAAAACAATTTAATTTTTTGTACTCTATGTTATAATCATCTATCAATATTTAGGACAAACCGTTTATATGCTATATGAAACATATTTAATAAAAAATTAAAAAATATATATTTAAAAAAATAATTCCTAATTAATATTTAGTCACATTAAAGAAAAATCTTACTAATTGTCAATTAATTAAAGTACAGATCAAAATTATTATTAGTTGCCTAGAATGTAACAAAAGAAATTATTATTTTTATTATTCAAAAAGCTTAAAAATGCAATGGCTAGCAGCCTAATGTAGATTTTAAATTGCTATGAATATCCAATACTGTAACAGGATTCGAACCCGTTTTCTCGCAATCAGTAACTAGCCCATTAACTCACAAACAAATGTCCCTCCTCCGCCCCTATTAAAAAAAAATAAATAAATAAATAAATAAAAAATAAATAAAATAAAAATAAATAAATAAATGCCGACGCCCTTTACAGTTTTATTGTCATTTCTGCCTGGATAATTATTTCTAATAATGTTTCCAACTTCTAGAAATGTGGATAACATATAGACACTATGATAAGGCGACCAAATTTTCTAGAGGAAAAAGTCGGAATAAATCAGGGAGGTGTCTCCAATTTGAAATTAAGGAATTATGAATAAGGAATACTTAAAAAAAGAGCACTATTTGGAAAACAAGTTTAAGCAGGGGAAAAGAAAATAAATTACGAAAAGTGGGGACTGTCCCTACAAAGTGGGGATATTTGGTCGCCTCACACTATGAAAATCATTATGTAAAAGAAATACAATAATCATAACTAAGTCTTTTGTGTCTATCAATTATATGAATTTTAGGCACTGTATTAACATTATTGATGTGTAAAGATACAATTTGTTATTTCTTTTTAATTTTATGTTAGTTTATTCAGCTACAACTTGAAGAAAATGAGCGTATTTCTTATGAGAGTATTTTCTTGTAGTATTTAACAAAGCGCTAAAAATTTATTATTATTATTATTATTATTGCTGTTATTTCTAAAAAGTGATTATGTGAATAGAGGTATGTGAATATCTAGGCCTTATACTGCGCATAATATGGATTTGTCGCTTTAATTAAAAAAAATTGAACGAATTTTAATTTTTTCGCAAAGTGTTTCTTTTCATAATATTATTTAATAAATATTCAGTTCACGTTTAATTTAGAATTCATAACAATTTTCTGCAAAATATCTGAAAGCAATGTGATATTTTAAGAAAAATATATAAATCATTAAAAACTAATTTATGTTCTACTTTTTAGATGTAGATTAAATAAATAAATAAATAAAAATATTATTCCTTTTTTTTTTTTTTTTTTTTTTTTTGAAAGATTTTAGTTTAACATAATTTATTTATTTATTTTTTATGTGTGAAATACTGAAATATAAATTTAGAATCGTTTGAAAAATTTAAAACAAAAAAATCACAATAAAAATTATTTACATACTGAAGAATAATATATACGTAGTTAAAAGATAAATTAAAATTATTAATGAAACATAAATGTATGCTTTTTTTTTTTTTATTTTTTTTTTTATTTTTTATTCCTGCTAAGATAATAATGATAGACTTCTTGTATCTTTTTATTTCCGAACATCAGATAAATATATGAGTTTCTTTTGTGATTTTTTCCATGGTTACTTTAAAACTTAAAAAATCTTTCCTTGCAAGATACTTATAGCAAATATGTAACGGTTTTCTAAAATTTGTTTCAGAATTTTGTAAAATTTAAAATGTTCTTTGTTTACTTTTGAAAAACATTATACTTTATTATTATTATTATTATTATGTGTTTTATCCAGTCATTTATAGATTGCATCGTTAAAAAATGTTCGTTGCTCTCAATTTTGAAATATTAAACTTCAACGCATTAATTGCTACTCTATTGTTTAATTCATGATAATAATAATAATAATACTAATAATAACTTACGTATTCTTTTTGTTTTTATCTTTTGTACAAAATGCATAATATTACATTTTTGCTTCAAAATGTATTAAAAAAAAAGTCTGTATTTTTAACTGGGAAGAAAATATCCGTTAGGATGTAAACTACATTTTTCTTCTATTTTCTAAAGAGTACCTTAGTATAAAATATTTACAAAAAAAAAAAAAAAAATTAAATCCACTTAAAAAAAAAAGAGTTCTTAACGACCGGCTTATTTCGAGCAAATTTACATATTTTTTTTTTTTTAAACTAAACATTTAATATACTTCACTTTCACTGAAAAAAAAAAAATATATATATATATATATATACATATATATATATATATATATATATATATATATATATATAGTTTTTACTTTTATTCTAAATCACAATAATTCTTTAAGTGAACATATTTTGTGTCGGTAGACACCCTGTATTGGTAAAAAAAAAAAAAAAAAAAAAAAAAAAAATCTATACGTACTAGAGAAAAATTTCCTTCATTTTAGGTTTCAGCAAATACACACGCATACACACAGAAATATATGTATATATATCAGCTAAAATTATCAAACCAAATTTTGCCAACATTATTTTTGTAGACCTGTTTGGTTCGATTATCTAAATTTAAATTGTTTTAAAACCTCTGAATTTTATAAAATATGAAATTTAAAAATACTAATTTAACATTTAAAAGTTATTTTAATTTAACGATTATTTCATAGTTTCTTACTGAAATAAAAATTTGTGTTTTTAGCAATGGAGCATTTTTACTAAGAATTATTCAAAAATTTCAACTGAAACGTCATGCATACAAATATAATTCTATAATTTTTCATTTTTTATAACCTTATTTTTTCCGAAAAATGTTTAATGTTTTTATAGAATATCCAGTTTTGATAAATAATTTGGCGACATTTCGGAAAACAAAAAAAATAAAAATAAAAATAAAAATAAAAATAAAAAATAAAAAAATTCTTTAAAAAGTATTTTCTCGTGTTTATATAGACTCATATTTAAGTTTAAAAAAGTCGCATAGTAAAATTGTTATGGAACAGAGCAATTAAAGTAAAAAATCTTTCTGTCGTGATAGAAAAGACATAGGTACTTATTTCATACAAAAATATAGATGCAACTAGTAAGGGAGAAAAAAAAATGTTTTCAATTTGCTTAGTTTTAGACTTTTTGTAAATATTGTAGATTTTTTTGTGATGTTTGTTCATATTTTAAACTTTCTATAAATACTATTTCACATTTTCACATTTTCACATTTATATTTTTTAAATTCTAATTTTAAAGAAATATTGTCATTCTATGGCAACTATTTCTAATTTTGTCCAGATATTCAAATTTTCACTTAAAATATCTCAAAAAGTTTACTGGCACCTACTTATTTATTACTTAACACTTTTACTATTATTATTAATTACACGTATTTTTAAAAACACTTATTATTGTTATTAATTACACGTATTTTTTAAAACACTTATTATTGTTATTAATTACACTTATTTTTTATTGGGTAATATAGTTGACAAAGTTGGACTCGTGTTTCTGCAGTATAAAGAAAACAGCATGTGATATTGTTTTACTATAAGAGATTAACACTGTTATGATACTTGTAATAGCACAAACACGTAATTTTATCTCAATGATGTTTTAAGTTATAATAACACAGCATGGACGAGAAAAAACTGTAAAATACGATTAAAAAACGCTACAAAACTGAAATAAGGCTACTTGGGAAAAATATAAAAAGTAATATATTTTGAAATACGCAGAATATATATATATATATATATATATATATATATATATATATATATACATATATGTATAAATCAGTAAGAATATGCCAAAAACAAATATTTAATGCTTAAAATATAAATTAAAAAGAAAGAAAAAAAATTGGAAATTTTATTGAATGAGATTTACGAATTTAAAAAGTGCCAATTAAAATAAATAAATAAATAAAAATAAAGACATTTTAGATTAAATTAAATTAAATACAAGTAAATTAATACAATAAAAATGATAATAATAATAACCTTCAATGCATACTATTAACAAATATATTTGAAAGCACAAAATATATATCATTTAGAAAAAAAAAAGAAATAATAATAGTAATAATCTCACACGAACATCTCTTACCCGGAAATTTAATACTATAAGTACAGATTAGAGATTAAGGGTTAAGATAACGAGTACTGTTATGTAAACTTATGTTAAAACAATTCAAATTAGGCTTTGGAACATCTTTATTTAACAACTAATTCTATGTATTTTCTTTAGAACTAGTGTTATATTTCTATTCAATTATTGTAATTCTTTTTTTTTTTTTTTTTTTTTTTTCAAATTTGACTTTCGATTTTTGCTTTCTTCTGTGTTCGACAGAAGAAAGTATTGAATTCGTAAAAATTTTTGACTTTCGGTTTTCGATGAATTTACACGTTTTGAGAGGCCTAGAAAACGATTTGGCCATTTTTAGAAAATGTCTGTCTGTCTGAATGGGACAAAAATTATTGGCGACTTCATCTCAAGAACTGCTGCAAGGAATTGCATATAAATTTATGTGTAGATGCACTTTGACCTAAATTAGAGTCTATGAACTTTCAGTAGCAAACAGTCAACAGGTGGTACTGCTATACAGCAATTTCGCCAATTAACCCTTTGTATCCCACCGGGACTTTAAAGTCCCATCAAAAGAATTCCTCAGTATAGCCTAAATTTACTACAGGATTTCGTTGGAACTTCAAAGCCCCTATAGTTTAAGCTTTCTCTATAGTTAAGCTATAGTTTAAGCTAAACTTAATGTGAGATGTTTCTCATGCGGCAAAGAAATATAATAAAAAATTTCAAACTATTTTTCCAAAAATAAGGCAATTTGGGATATAAAGGGATATATATATTTTATATGTAAATTAACTGTTTGAATTTTTATTTATTTATTTATTTTTTTTTTTTTTTTTTTTTGTGTATAATTTGTATTTTAATTAATTACAATATGTATTTCTTCCAAAATTTTGATATTTTTTTTATTGAAAAGTTACGATTTTTAATGGCATCAAGGGTTATATTAAACATAAATAAACACATCTCAGTTGCTTTGTTTGTTATATTAATTCGTACTCTGCTATTACTCCTATTTAAAAAAAATATTTATATATATTACTTTTGAAATAAATTTATGACTAAATATAAGATTTATTGCTTTATGGAGGGGGAAAATTAGGAATGAAAGGGTTAAATGTAAGGCTATATCTCAGGAACTGCTGCACAGAATTTTATATAAATTTATATGTAGATGAATCTTGACAAAAATTAGCGCCTATCAACTTTTGTTGCCAATCGCTAAACAGGTGGTGCTGCTATACAGCGATTTCCACAATTTAAGGAAAGGCTATATCTCAGGTTCTATTGCGCATAATCAAACAAAACTTGATATGGGAGAAGGCCATTATAGACATTATTATTATTTAATTTGGATGTATGTAGACCAGTAGGTGGCATTAATGTGCTTCAATTTTCCCGAGAGTGGGAAGGCTATATCTCAATTTCTATGGCATATAAATATACGAATATTGATATGTGAAATAACCATTATGAAAACGTATTTTTTAATATATTATTTACAGAGAATAAAAGTGTCTTTCTTTGAACATTTAGTTTTAGTTTTCTCTAAGATGAAAATCGTCTGTATTCGTTATGGAAGATAATTTTAATAAATAATAGTTTTAATAAATTATTTGTACTGAGTGAATTTGCATAGGAAAATATAGGAAAAAGTCTTGTGGTGGACACATCATACTGGTTTTTTACTGACACTATCACAAAAAATGTTGCTTGTTTCATTTGTCTACAAACTATTGTTTACAATACAATGGATCACAATCTATGTAAATAGTTTAGACAAACCATACTAATGAAAACGTTATACTTTCAATTGCGTTTTTCGTTATGATCTGTTTTTTTTTTTTTTTTTTTTTAATGCTATTTTTCTTTATTGCATCTAGAAAGAATGGAGGTTTAAATTTTAGCTCAACACAAAATTTTGCTTATTTTATAACTTTTCATTGATTTTTTAATCCTAAGTATAAACTAAATTTAAAGTATTGATTTGATACACATGAAATTATGGTTTATTTCATGAACTGTCAAACTTGTCACGAAAATAAAAAAAATAATTTCAGAAAATTACCTGTAGAATTGTTTTTTTTTTTTTTTTTTAATATAACATAGGAGCTAAAGTATAATACTTTAGCAGTAGCAAAACAATTCTATTACTAATATTTTTAATTTAATATTTAAAATTTTATTTGTTACATTTCATGGAATGACCTTCATATTAATCTAATTTATTTAAAAAATACAAAAGAAATGCACATCAGTTTCCTATGAATTAAAAATACATATTTTTAGTTTAAAAAAATTGGCAAGTTTGAACATTTACGACTTCTTTTCATTTCAGTCACTGAACAAAATATAAAAAAGATTAAGGACAAAATATATCGATAACAATATAAGAGTTTACATCTGGAAAACAATTATATTGTTTAAAGCCACTCTTTATGAGAAAGTTTTTCTCAAATGAATAGTTTGAAATGATGACTCAGTAAACTGAAAAAATTTCCAAGAATCGATTGATCTACTTTCTCAAGGATAAACAAGGACGGGTAAATCCACATCTATATTATCTCTTTAACTGATTGTTCTACAGCTACTATTGGCTAAATAATGCATAATAATACATTAAAAATTTTTACTATTATTTATTTAATTATTTATTTACTTATTTATTTTATTCTTTTTCAAAGATGCTCGTAAATATAACTTAATCATAATAAATGAGAGAACATTAAGACAGCCCATTCATCATTCTTAGAAGAAAGAAAAAAGGAAAAGAAAGAGATAGAGAGAAGGAGAGAGAGAAAATGGACATTTTATTTTATGTTTAATGTTTTTATCCTTTATTTTATATAATTATCGCATGAAGAAATATGAAACTAGGACATGTTTTTGCAAAGATGATACTTTTTAGTTTTTTTTATTTGTTTTATATTATAATTTTGTGTTTCTTATTAAATAATGCATAAAAAAATTGTGTTTGTAAAACAAAATTAAACTCTCATAATCAGCTGATTTCTAAAGAGGTGAAAATAATATTTTTATGATTACTTTGTTGTTTAAAAATTTACTTCTAAGCGATATGAATCGTATGAGTATATTCATGCATATAAGCGTAATAGTTGTATGTTACAAAATTTAATTTTTAACCATAAAATTTTAGTGGCTATAAAATAGGACATGTATCTTTTGAAAGTTTTAAAAGTTTTTACTATCATGTAAACTACTATAAATTTAGGGAGTTAATTTAATACACCCTTTTTTAAGAGTTGTTTATTTAATTTTGGATTTGGTGGGGAAAATTATATCCGTTTACTGAGCTTTTTTTTTTTTTTTTTTTTTTTTTTTTTTTTGTAGTACAGTTATAATTCAAATTTACATACCTCTGGAGTTTTAGCTTATTTTTAAACGTGAAGCCTACATAGCTTACATATAATAGTCAGTGTAATTTATTAAGTACATAGTTATGTTTTTATATCAAGGTGAAATAGCCATTATTTTTGTGCACTTTAAAAATTGTACAGGGAAAATCTTTACAATTTGCCTTTTGCCAAGACAGTCAGTGGGTTAAATTAGATTATTATTATTATTATTATTTGTATATCTATTATTAAATAATGACTGATGGGACATTTTGATACATTTTAAGGTTTTATAAATTTTTTTAAAAGGAAGAATTCGTCAAGCAAACTCTTAAAAGTTTTAAAATAAGCTAATATAATAATAAAACTAGTATAATACCTTAGATTTATATACAATATATTCTACAGAAATAGAAAAAAATTTTCAAATTATTTTTATTATTTTTACTATTATTATTTTGTAAAGGTGTGACATTTTCCTGATATGACTTTTCATTAGTATCTATATTTGTTAAAATTCCAGCAAACTTTATAAGAATAAACAATTATCTATTTTTCAGAGTCAAATTAGATTTATAGCGAAATATTACTATATAGAAGGAATTCCAGTTATAAAATTAAAAACTAAATAAATAAAAATAAATTGTTATGTTACGGGTATGATGGAAATTGTGATGAGCATGATATCGTGATTTTTTTCAAAATACAGTTAAACAATAAAAAATTCAGTTAAACAATAAAAAAGAAATGTAAGATTGATATGCAGTAATATAGTTTTCAACACACTTTATTTGTAACTTTCGAAAAATAATCAAAGATTTAATTTTTATGTAATTCAATTATTTAAAAATGGTGGCAATGGAGCTTTTTGATGATACAGGTTGGCTTTCTTATGATACGTCATCTTTTTTTTTTTTTAGATCAGTACTTATAATAATAGGCAGTTATATCCACAATCTCACTTCCTCCCCCCATCCCCCCTTTTTTTTGGCTATTTTTATCCAGAATAGCAGCATGATACAATTTAATTCCTGATTGCTTGCTGCAACGGTTTATGAAGCCAAAAGCAAGCTCCAAAACGCAAAGTAAAATATTTCTATAAATTTACAAAAATATTTATACAGAGTTTCTATAAATTTACAACAATTCTAGTTAAAAGTAAGTAGTTAAGATTCTCAATCTTTATATTCTGTATTTTTATCTATTTTTATTATTTCATTTCTCAATTAAAATTAAAAATAAATGTTTCTACTATAGAAACATTCTAAGTCACAAATATATTCTCGCGAATAATTAATTTAATTAATACTAGTCATTAAAATTCACTTATAACATAGCATTTTTAACATCTACGTTTATTTTTCACTGTAATTTTACAAAAGACTTAAAATAAATTATTATTAGTAATTTTCTGTTGAAATTCTTAGTAGTGCGCTTGTTTAATTTGAATTTGAGAATTGGTAACTTTTCTTAATTAATTTCACAAACTGCTTGTAAATTATTATAAATTTCCTTGTCGTATTTAGAAACTAAGACTTCATTTTACTTTATTTATTTACTTTCTTAGACTAATGTTGAGATTATTCCCACATAGAGGCGATTGTTGTCATACGTTTTAAACTGATGCATAGAATGTGGAATAAAGATTTATCCCACATTCTCATTAACACTGTTTCCACATTAGCCTACTTCTTCAGATGAGATATAAAAGTATTCTATTTCCAGAATATGTTCTTTTGAACACCGAGGGAAAAAATAAATATATATATATATATATATATATATATATATATATGGAAGTGTAGAATTAACAGCTATTTTTCTCGCTTTAGCTAGACCATACTACCAATTTTGTCAACTGAATCTTTCATATAGAAAGTGGCGAATAAATTTCACTTACCAGTTATGCCAAAATAATTTTTTAAATAATATGAATTTTAGCATAAATCTTTGAAAAATTTAAAATTTCTTAAATTTTAAGCTGCAGATTAAACATTCTTTCCATCTCAAAAATACCAGTTTTAAATATTAAAGGGTAAGTGCACCAGTGATTGACACTTTTAGAGCAATCTCTGATATTTTAATGTTCTAGTCATCAGAAAATATTTTTAGAAATCTTAAGTTAGTACATATGGTATGAAAGACATTCAGAACCACATATATATTAAAATATATACATTTGATAACAATTATTTTTTTTATGAATTTTTATTTGACACCCACTCAACGTTCCAGTAATTGACACTGCCAGTTTATCATTTTATCAGTAATTGGCCCCCTATGTTCCAGTGTTTGACACTGCTAGTTATTCATTTTATCAATTATTAGCACCCTATGCTCCAGTGTTTGACAAAAAATTTTAAAATTCTTATATGTAAAATATATGTTTTTCTTATTTTTCTTATTTATTAATTATTTCGGGAAAGATGTCAACTACTGGAGCATACCAATCACTGGAGCACCTACCCTAGATAACTTTTTAATCTATAAATGCATTATGAATCTTTGAAAGCAATAATAATAATAATTAATTTGTCACACCCATCAACAACATTTTGTAACACTCGTCACATGAATTGTGTCACACTTGGAATTATAAATTTTGATTAGTAAACATTTTTTCTTTTTTTTTTTTTTATTTAGCATGATATACTTACTTTGGTTAACGATAAGCTTATTTACAGAATATTTAGAATTGCGCCAACAAAGAGATTGTTGTCTCTACTCCTATAAGTATATTCATATGACGGGTGTGAGAGAATCATTTACTTATTTCTAAGTAATATTAATTAATTAATTTCTTTTTTGATAAAAATTTGACTGTAAAAGTTAGGTGCTATTAACTACATTGAATATTTACAGTTGTAAGTTTGTTTAAATTGTGTTATAGAATGAAAGAAAATATCTTATTTTTAAAGCTTAATGATTTCCATTTTTTTTTTTTTTTTTTTTTTTTTTTTTAATACTATTGATCAACTTTTTATAATTGTGTTATTGTAACAAAGAATATCTTTTCAACTTTATATTCTACACGAAATTGGCTTTAATGTGAAGTACAACAAGCGATCATGAAACAAATTTGAAAGTCTAACCTCTATGCTGATTTTTACGTTGTATGGACGATATACAGAACAGATCATCTCAAATAATTAACTTAAGTTAAGATAAACGATTAGAAAAAAAGAAGAAGGAAAAGGAAAGAAAGTAAAATGTACTAAACAGTTGTGAGTTTTTTTTTTTTTTTTTTTTTAATAATTGCTTATTTATTTATTTATTTATTTTTACTATTTCAGTTCTTTAATATCAACACATTTTCCAAAATATATCCTAAAATACTCAATCAGGCGTAATTATTTTTTCTTTATTAAATAATACTTTTACTATTTTATAGAATTTAGTTTTTCTTTAAATTTCTATTCCGATGAATTGGCGAATTGGATATTTTTTCTCTTTTTTATTTCTTACACTTATTATAATTTTTAATAAAAATAATTATTATAAAGTGTCCTGTGATTATTAAATATATATATATATATATGTATATTAAATTCATGAAAATAAAGTAATTCATAAATTTTAGTACTATATTTAGTTTTATTACAAGTGTAGTTTAATATATAGCAAGTAATACCCATTCTTTCATTTTTGCTGAGTATTCATTCTACGAAGATTCGATTTTCGTGAATGAAAATCTCGTAAATAAAAATATATCAGTAGAAAATATATATATATATATAAAGAAAAGATGATATAAGTTTTAGAATCCTATATTTATTTCTCATAGCTTTATAAAAAATCATAACAATGAAGTTTTAATGCTTAAAAATTTGTAAAGATTTTAAAAATCAAAATCAAATTTTATTTTGAAACATTATTTTTAAATATCATCATCACTACAGTAATTCAAAAATAACCAATCTTCTCCTTTTAACGGATACAAACTCATCATTTTATTGCTTGAAATATTTAAAAGTACAACTTCATTTTCATTTTACCATGTTTTTATTAACTCGCTTTCTTGTTTGTTTGTTTGTCCAGTACAAATCTTGCAATCGATTTTTAACTAACTTCCCGACAAACTAGACATTTGAAACTTTTAGAATAGCTCAGAACACGATGACAATGCATTATTTTAATACTTTTACTCAATTAATAAATGTTTGAAATTTTCTTACAATTGCGCTCTTTATTACTCATTTGATCATTTTCTTTCAAATTGATGGGATAATTCCTCAAAAATATTTTTAAAAAAGTATTTATTAACACATAGAATTGTCAAGTTTATATGATTCAACAAAAAATTTAAAAACATGGTATATAAAAATTTCTTTTTATCTTATAATTATTATAATTAATGTTCATTTTTTCGGCTGATTTGTTCAGAGATTTTTCTTTTGTGAAGTTTCCACAAATGTGCTGGTATTTGCAGCAATATTTGTATATATCTTGTTGAAATTTCACGGCTCATTGAATATTTGATCACTGTCTACAATGTAACTTTTCAATTTTTTAGCTAATTCAACTTTATAATTTTTTTTTTTTTTGTAATTGAATGAATCTGTTTCATCGTACTTACTTCATAGATAACGTATAAATGAAATCAGTAACGGATAATTCCCGACCTACTGATAAATTATTAATGTCACCTTCGTTTAAATTGAAAGAGCCTTCTTTTTTTAATCGTTGGGATAATTGAATAATTTTAACTATTCTTTCTTCCACTTTCGGAACCGTATTACCTGGGGCAACTAAATGTGGCTATAAGGCTTTAGAGCAAGCATATAAAGTTGATTGTTTAACATCACATAAAGCAGAATTGATTTAAAATATCATATTTTTTCCAAGCTTCTGAAATCGTACCTTGACCCATTCAATAAGTTTACAAAAAATATTACGAAAAGCTCATTTAATGTAAGTTATTTTAAAGATAGCAGTTATGGCTTGGTCTGCTGGATCAAGCAACTCGTATTTGGTGGCATAAAGACGCTTTTCAAGTTTGAATGCTCAAAATTGGGTGGATAGCATGGTATTGTTATTGCTGCCATAGTCCGATGACATGGTTATCCAATACGTTTACGCATTTTACTAACAACGTTTACGCTTTTTTGCTATCAAAGATTTGCAATAGAAATATTTTATTGATATCTGTAACAGTGTGCACTGATTATATAACATGAAAATTTCTATTTAATTGGTATTGAAAGGTCGTAGAAGTTGGCCGTTACGCCAATATTAAAAGCATTTAGATAGGGAGACATTTTTCTTCGTGTACTTTTCTACTTCTATAAGAAAGCCTTTGTGAAACCAGTTAGTTACAAAAAGTCTCAGTGGTCATTTATGCATTTTTATTGATCATCCAATGTACGAGAAGAAAGTTTAAATTTATTCGTTTGATTTATTTAAGTTTATTTGTATGACTGCTTGTGGCCGGAGAGCTCGATTTATGAGTAAGAATGAAACGTCACAGGTTTTATTTATTTATTTATTTATTTTATTTTACTCTACTTATTTTTATTCTATTTATTATTATTTTTTTTCATGAGATTAGCTCAATGAAATTTAGTAATCGCTCCAAATATCGTGCAAACAGTATTTTGTAAATTGAAATCGCATAAATTAAAATCGTGCACAAAGAGTGCACAACACACATAAAGAGTACGCTGAAACTGAGTTATAATTTATTACCTAAAATAAAAAATTAGTGTTTAAAAATAAATAAATAAATACTTGAATTAAGGGCAGATTTCGATCTGAAATCTAAGCAATCCTTTATCTTTCTCTAGATAAATTTAAGATTTTGTTTCTTTTTATAACACTTAACCCTTTCCGAACCGAAACGTTTTTAATTTAAAGCACTGCATTATTCTGTTTTTGGAAACTGAAAGAAAAATATGGACTATAACCGACATTTGTTGATTGAAAATTATACTTTACACTTTCTGCTAATTAGCTCGATCGTTCATTTCCTGATTTTATTACATACGACTGTTCCAGATGCAAAACTGTAAGTGGATGTCTAACCCGCACGATCGTAGGGCCTAAGTCGGAAAGGGTTATCACAATAGCATTTTTAATACATATGAATTGAAGCATTTCTGAACACATTCATTCCATATTGCTTAAATAATAGACGAAATTTAATTTAATCGATACCTGTTTTTCCCCTTTTGCCTTGTTCTATATATAATGATTCTTAAAATATTTGCGTTTTTTCCCTGAAAATGAATATTTAAATTATCTCTTTTTATTATTTATTATTATTATTATTATTATTCACTCCCCCCATTCTAGTTCAAATATTATTGTTATTTAAGATAACAATATTCTGTCACAATTAAAATTTAAAATTATTATCCTGATTTTTCTGAAAATTGGCTAGTAAATAAGAAAAGAGTTTATTATTTTAAAATTCTATGTTTTTGTCGAATTATATCTAATTTAATTATATCTTTCTTTTCTTCTTTTTCTTTTTTTTTCTTTTTTTTTTTTTTTTTTTTTTCTTTTTTATCTTTTGCACGGAGGTTTGATATTTTCGCCCTTTTTTTTTTTTTTTAACACTAGTAACTAACACTTATAATTATCCTATTTAATTACAAAAATGTATTGTAAAATATGATAAAGATTTTTGTATAGAAATAGTGGTAGCAGTCGTACAGACATGTAAAATCGTGATATTTATTTAACATTCAAAGAATACTATGTTGCCTTTTAAAAATACATTACTTAGGAAAAGGAAAATATCGGATCAAGTTAAGGTCACGGCGAAGTTGATTAACTTACCATCGCATTCAGAAAATTCCACGCCGTAATAAATATGCCAAGAAAAATCTCTATTCCTAGAACTAGAGACTCTCAAAATGCTTAAAAATATGCCTTATCTATTTTCTGACTCATTTATTTTTATTTTTATTTTTATTTATTTATTATGATCATTATTTATTATTGTTGTTGTTGTTTGAATGCCATCACGCTTAAATAACGAATGACATTTTGTGCAAATCAGCAGTTCAAATGTTCTATTGCTATTATTTATTATTCATTTGTGTATTTTAGTAAATAAGAAACCAGGAAACAAATTATGATTAAATTTATTATGAATTTAAAATACAACAATACAACGATAATTACTGAAGTTATAATATCATGAAGAAGTTTAAATCCCACTGAGACAGATAAGAAAAGTCAAACTATATATATATATATATATATATATATATATGTATATATATAAGTCTACACTAATCAAAACTTAAGCAAGGGCATTAATTGAATTACTGTATGCAAATATAGGTAAATTTCTGTATATCTGTAAGCATAAAGCTAAGGAATAGCATATATTAATGACTTATTTATCTATAAACAAAAGAAATCAATTGAACAGGAGAAAAAAATAAAATGAAATTCATAGAATATAAGAAATAATATCAAATACTTAAAAAAAAAAATCCCAATTTATAAATTATATATATCTGTTTCATTTGAAAATTTATTTATTTATTTGAACAATCATACAGAAAAACTAAGGCAAATTGCGTGTACTATGATATTTGTACTTATTATCATTTTATTTTCAATTTCTAAGTGACAGTAGTTTTCAAAACAATAGCAGTTTCCTAAATGATATTTGAGAGGCTTCACATCTTACTCAACATAATATGCATTTTATTCAGTAAGATTAAACATTTTCATTATATTACGAAATTCACTCTGTACTATTTCATATAATTAGAAAGTAACAATAATTACGAGTGTATTTACAGAAACTCACTCCTTGCAAGTTAAATAAATTGGTATTGCACAAATTGCTTTGCGTTAGTTTTCAAATTAAATATTGAATTATTTGTCAGTTGTTTTAAGTTTCTATATTTATTAAAAGTTTATTTCAATTGGTTAAGAAAAAAAGAAATGAAAAAATGAATGTGTATAATTAGTGAGATTGAAACTAATTTGCTGTAAAAGTTATAAGACCTATTTCAATAATATATCCAATTTAAGTTTACTTTTTTTGCAAACAACATAAGACAAATATGCTAATAAATGTAACTCAAGATGCAAATAATTTGCAAACTCAGATTTCCTTCAAACAGAAAATTCTTTATCGTTTAAGAATGCTGTAGCCAGGTCAGTAGAGTGCCGAACTTGTAATTAGAAGATTTCTGGTTCGATAATCCAGCCGGCCGAAAACCGTCGTGTACACTAATGGTGGCTGGTGCACGTAAAATCTTCGTGGCTACATTGTCCGCCGTGTTCCTATCCAAATTATACCTCTGGGGGTCACCGAAGCGAAAGAACCCTTTTCTCCGTGAAGGATCCGAATTGTTATGGCATATCTCCGGACAACCCTCTTTTACATTTTCTTCTCCTTTTTATTTTTATTTTTATTATTATCATTATGCTCTAAAAAGCTCTTAGTAATTCATTTAAATTTAGTATGTTGAGAAAACTTACCAATCCATTTTTTTGAAATTGAGATGTTTTCTGTATTAAAAAGTAAACAACAAAACCTATAAACTGCATTTCTGTTAGAAAATAATCTATAGAAATATTTAAAAGATTGCATAAATTTAATATAATTGATAAAATATTCTTATATTATGCTCATGTACACTAATATACTTCTTTTAAACTATAAAAACATTTCATCTTAACTTTTGCAACATGCATTCAGTGTATTATTCAAGGAATTTAAATCCCTAGTTTACTGGAAATACTACAAACAATATTTTTAACAAAGCTGTAACGTCGTCTAAATATATCGGAAAATAGTTTCTTCAATTATAAGAGCACTTTACCCCTCCGCCTTAACGTAAGTAACAGATTTATGGAAAAATGAGTTTTGTATTCAAGTAATTGTTTTAAAACATAGTCCTCCTCCCCCCCCCCCCCCCTTAGTTTTATAAAAGTATAAAAAGAATAAAATTAAAGCCTCGCCCATAATGAATAACAGTAGACAACATTTTAAGCTGTTTTATGAAAACTAACAGGATATATTAACTGGAAAAACCTTGAAATATCATTTTGAGTTCAGGAATTTCTCAAAATTAGAATACCTTTTATTTATTCTTTAGTTGCAACGCTTTTGTCCTCACCCTCTTCCTCAAACACCTCCAAAAAATAAATAAATAAATAAAATAATAGTAATAATAATAATAAGGTAAGAAAACAATAGCTAGATTTTTGTTGAAAAAAAGGTAATTTACGTATCTTTTCGTATACATGCAATTCGTATTTTATTTACTTAATTAGTAGATTGTAAATAAAATTTGATTTAATTTTTTAGATTCACAACTGACAATTTTCAATTAATGATTCGGGAAGAATATTCAAAACAAATTCTCTTATAAAAGTCATAGACATAAATGTAAACAAACAACTTAATAATACTAATTAATAAATTAAAATAAGCTATTAAAATGAATAAAAATAAAAATTAAGCGAAATTAAAAATATAAAAAATAAAATAAAATAAAATAAATGAATGTGTAAAAGTTGCTTTTCAATTTTAAATTAAATTTCAACTGTCAAAAACTATAAAATTTTTTAATCGTGTACAGTCGGTAACAAAAGTTTCCGAACACTAGCAAAAATTCCTATATAAAAAAAGTACACTTA
Organism: Salticus scenicus; assembly: GCA_963930645.1. Taxonomy (NCBI): domain Eukaryota; kingdom Metazoa; phylum Arthropoda; class Arachnida; order Araneae; family Salticidae; genus Salticus; species Salticus scenicus. The sequence continues at coordinate 157,357,882 of OZ005651.1, read as the reverse complement.
ATACAGTTTTGTTAAATAAATCCTTGTCGAATCCTGTTTTTAGTCAGTCTAAGAACAGGATTCGACAAGGATGTATTTAACAAAAAAGTTTTAAGCGGGGTTTTTTCGTATAGGAATTTTTGCTAGTGTTCGGAGACTTTTGTTACCGACTGTAACTAACAATATATTGTGTTAATGTGTCTCGGACACGCAGAGATAAAAATATATTTTTCTAAGAATTTTATATTACCAACGTGAATATATAGAGATGTATTAAGATTATATATCACTCAAAGCACATTTCTTTCACTGACCATTCTTTAGAGAATTTACATTTGAAAGATAATAAGAGCAAAAGTAACGCTTTTAGGATTATTGCAAGATGCCTTAGTAGAGAGAATTATGGCCTTTCAGACTATGTGTAGTAACAGCTTTGCCAAGAGTTCCTAGATATAAATTTACTTATTCTTTTTTTAACCTAAATAAAATAAATATTCATTATGATTACTGTTATTACTATTATTGTATAAGCAAATAGTGAAATATAATTAAAAAAAAGTAGTATGAGCTTTTAAATAGTAAATATTCATGAAAAAAAGAATTAACAAGCTATACGATTTTTAAAATATTTTAAAGAAAAAAATCTTTTTGGTGTGTAACTTTTCTTATTGTCTGATAAAAATATTTATTCATTCTTAATAATAATAATAATAATAATAATAATAATAATAAAAGGGTTCAAGCATATAAAGTTAAAGTGTAAAAAGCTTGATGCTACTACATATGCAAATTAATTTTTATTTGAAAAAAACGAAATTAATTTATAGTTTTGGGTGGGGATTTTATTTTATTTGTTTACTTAAACAGTTGATAAATTATGTTTATTATATTTATTTTATCCCACATTTTCTCGAATATATTATTTTCAGGTCGGGCCAATATTGAATTCTGCTATTTGAAATCATGTATTTTTCCCAATAACATTTCAAAAGTTTCTCATTTTTTATTAATTTTTCAAAATAGCTTTTTCTTAATCAGTGTGCTGCTACAAATTGCAATTTAATTTAAGCATAATTTATTATTATTATTATTTTGTATTTGTTTGTCTCTCATAATTCAGTTTAATTAAATAAAATTATATCGAGAAGTTTAATTGGCAAATTTTGAAGTCCTTAGATTTAAGATATTTTTAAACGTTACTTCAAGGTGATTAAATTTATATTGCAATCAACTGTAATTTTGAAATTTTGTCAAATATTGTTTAGTTTGGCTTGCTTCAGTTTGACCGTACTTTAATTATTGTATTTTTATTTTATTAAATTGTATTTTGATGTTTTGTCAAAATTTTCTGCAGTTTTTTAACTACAGCCGTACGATAAGAATTACTTTTTAAAAATAACTATAACAATTACAAAAACAATTTATACATTATTCTTCGATAAATATATAATGCATAAAATAATGCTTGGATAAATATATAATTTTCTCACAAGGAAAAGAAAATTATAGTGAAAATTATAATGAAAAGAAGTATATTGGCATATTTTGAAAGTATTAGTTTAAGAATTATCTTTATTCTTTTTTAATATTATTTCAAAGTAGTTAAACTTTATATTGCAATCAACAGTATTTCTAAATCAAAATACAGCTAAATTTATCTTACAAGAATTTTAAAAACTATAACTGTACTTATTTTATTCTGTTGCATTTTTAATTTTTGTCAATTTTTTCTTCATTTTTTAAATTTATCCGTAACATAAGTATTTTTTTATTTTTCTTTATTTCTTTCTTTGTTGTGCTTGTATAATTATAATTTTTTTTACCGGTATAAGAACGGAATAAAGATTTTGCATTATTATTTTAAGTCTTCTTTTGAAATATCATTGCATAACAGTCTATTTTGTAATTTTTTAAGAAGTAGCTGCAATTTTCATGTGCCATCATAAAAAATCTTTGCATGGACTTGAAATAGTTTAAAAGAATTTATTTGTAAATAATAATAATAATAAAGAATAATAAAAATAAATAAATAAATAATAAAAACAAATAAGTAAATAAATAATAGTTATTTCGTTCTTTTAATTTTTTTTTTTTTTTTTTTTTTTTTTAGGAGAACGACCGTTCCGCTGTGATCACCCAAGTTGTGGAAAAACATTCACCCGCAATGAAGAGCTGACTAGACACAAAAGAATTCACACGGGATTGAGGCCGCACGCATGTCCTCGTTGTGGTAAACGTTTTGGTCGGAAAGATCACCTCAAAAAACACCTCAAAACTCATCTTAAATCCGGTGCACATCCATTTCATCCTCATCCTCAAGGGCTTGCAGCATTTTTACGGGATTGGATTGCATGGTTTTGATTCCAGCAATCTTCAATTAACACATAAAAACAATTCTTGTAATTTTATCATCTTAATTGCGTATACAATGAAACTTTGCCTTTTTTTAGAGCATTATGGGATTATGGCAGACTCTACTTATCATATCATTTTTATTAGCATATCTCAAATAACGATCTAATTAGCAATTGAGATTGTGTTAAAATAATCTGATAATTAGTTGAAGGTGGAACTATCTTATTTACCTGTGTTCTGTATTAAACGATTCATTGAAGAAATATGACAGCAGATAGTTATTGAAAAAAAAAAAAAAAAAAAAAAAAATTCTGAGTTATTGATACAATTTTGAATATGTGAATTTCAACAGGCATAGCTTTTAACAATTCATTATCAGATGCTTCTCACATTTCAACTTGTCATCTGTAAAGGAAACTTTGATGAAAAATATTATAACTTTAACACGTTCGCTGCCGATCCCGCGCCAGCGCGGGATGTGACGTATTGCTTTACAGGTGAAAGTTTACTTTAGGCTGCCGCTTGGCGAAATTTCTAAAATCGCCAAGACGGCGCCATTTCTCACCGTGTTCCGAATAGCAACCTTCCACCGGTGGCATGCGAAAGCGAGCTTTTCGGCGATCTAACCTAAAAAGAAAACGCGTCTTGAAAAAAAAATCCGAATAATAATAATACATAGGACAAAAGGAAAATTTTCATAAAACAGAATTAAAAGAAAAAAAAAAAAATAATTACGAATTTATAACTAATCACAAATACAAAAATAAAACTTAGATTATACAATCACACCAAATGTTCCTGAAAAGTGTGTTGCTTTAGTAATTGATGATAAGTGTTTAGATGATAGTTTTTTTATTTCCAATAATTTAACAGCTATAAGTACAGTCGGTAACAAAAGTGTCCGAACACTAGTAAAAATTCCTATGTAAAAAAAGTACACTTCATAAGGTTTTGTTAAATAAATCCTTATCGAATCATGTTCTTACACTGACTAAGAACAGGATTCGACAAGGATTTATTTAACAAAAAAGTATGAAGTATACTTTTTTACTTAGGAATTTTAAATTTAAAAGTTTTCAAAAGTTGTATAAAGTAAATTATTTATCATTAATATTTTATTTATAGTCCTCATTCATTAGGAATGAAAAAATAAATCCGCAACTGCATAATTATAGCAAATTTTAACGATTCTCTATTATAATGGTACTCTGATCTGTTCACTATACCCTTATCTCAAAATGCATGAAATTAAAAAGTATACAAAATTTTCTACTGTAGCAACCAGTATTGGCATGAAATTCAAAAATATGCCTCTAAAATTCAGGACCGTGGTTGCCCAGTCTCAAGCCTGTCAAAAACCATTGTGTATACTAATGGTGGCTGGTGCTCATAAAATGTGTCGTGCCCGCAATGTTTTCCATGTTCCCATATTAATTATACCTCTGGGTGTCTACGAAGCGAGAGAGTCATCCCTTCCGTGGAGGATCAAAATTGTGATGGCATGTCCCTGGACAACTCTAGGGGTGAGACCCAGACCTTCGCCAATTGTCCATTGCGCAGCACTAGTGTGACGTAAAACACAATCAACAAACCAACCTCTTAAATTCAAAAGTACCTCTTAAATTCCAACTCTATTCAACCAGCCAAACAGTACTAATGCAAACATTACAAATATTCATATTTCAAAATAGATGGTTGGTTGGGTTTTACGTCACACTAGTGCTGCGCAATGGGCGATTGGCAACGGTCCGGAAACATGCAATCAAAAATTTGATCCTCCATGGAAGGGTATTTCAAAATAGAATACTTTCTCTCTAATAAAACACGTATCATCAATATGCAACCGAAGTGATGGCGTCAACGAGATATTTTATCTGCTCAGTGGCTCAGTACAAACGAAACTATTTGCTATGGAAATTTAACTTATTACTCATTAACTCCAGAGTTTGCTTGTAACGAGCAGATGAATTTTTACACGTTTGACGTAATACAGCGTATTGATGTAACACATGACGCAAACAAGCAAAGGTAAACACAAAGCCTATAACATCTGGCGATGTAGCGCTCTTGTGCAGCACGTCAAACATATTCGGCGGGTTAAAGGAAAAAAACGTCATTTCAAATTTTAGTCACGTGAAACCGGCAGCGAACGTGTTAACGCAATAAATCGTAAAAGAAAATTGAAAATATGTTGAATAAAAATACACTACAAAGCATTTATAAAGAAAAAAAAAACTTAAATTAAGTAAAGTGAGTATTTAAAAAATGATGACAAATAAAGACTACGACGAAGCATATGACAAAGAAAATATCGTCCTTTAAACAACTGGAATTTTGCGTATTTTAACAAGCATGTCTTATGTTTCGCTTTTTATATTTGTTATATTTTGGTAAGAGAAAAATAGAAAATCTTATTTGAAATTTGATCAGTTTTTAGTATTGTTTAATATAATTTTTATTTATATTAATTATCATAATGTATTAATATGTATATCTCAGAATAATTTTATGAACAATTAAAAAATATTCTTAAAAGTTTTGTTATATAACTGAACTTCACTACACCTGTAGGAATCATGCGTATGTGAGTAATTTATATGTCATCAGTATTTTTATATCTTATATGAAAATTAAGATGGAGAAAAATAATTTTTGATACTTCAGTAATTGGTAAAATTTGAAACATGTTATTAGAAAAGGATAAAACTGTATTTTGTGAGAAAGCATTGTGATTGATAGATTTTCTCTACACATATCAAGGTTTTATTTTGTCTATTGAGATTATTACATTAAGAAATTACTATTATTTTATAGATGTGTTTTCGTATGAATGATAAAGTGCGACATTCTAATAGTCAATGTAAATAATGATTTATAAAAAAAGAAAGTTTATTTATAGATTTTTAATATAAATGTCTCATTTAAGAAATATTATGTATGAATTTATATATTTGTCTGATATTATAATAATATCTTCATATTAAATATAATTATTTTCTTCGTTTGTTTCATTTATTAAAATTAAAATCATTATTATTGCTGTTATTATATCTACACAATTTATTATTTTATCACCAAACCACTAATTTTGTTCACCAAGAAATAAGTTAGATTTTTTTTTTTTTTTCCCTTACAGATCAATGCAACAAATTATAAATTAGTAGCATATTTTATATCCTATAATGATAAGGTTAAAAATGATCAATGGTCAAAATTACCAAAGTTAACTAAGCATTAAAGTTTTTACTAAAAGATTTTTTATATAGGAAAAAACAGAATTTACCTATTACAGGAACCTACTACAGAGGAAATTCAAAAAAAAAAAAAAAAAAAAAAAAAAAAAACTGAAGTTCTCAGTTTAAAATTTTCTATTGCAACAACTCATTTTTTTTTTCTTTTATATGTCTCAAGAATGTTAAAGTATTATTTAAAAAATAATTAAGGAACATTTTTTCAAAAACAAGAAAGTATTTAGAAAGAAATTAAAATTTATACATTTTAATGGTGTAAGATAAAAACAGGATTTTTCATGCAATAAATCTGTTATCTTAATAATACTAATTAAAATATGCTCTAATGTGTTCACACGAACTTTTTAAATCATATAAATTATATTAAACCACACTTTCAGAAACATTAAATAATATCACAGTGTCTACTGAAATAAGTATTCTATTGAAATTGTTTTCTAGTCAAATACTTAGTTTAAAACTTACTAAGGTGAATGTATCAGATGTAAACATTTTGAGAACATTTTCCGACTTCTTTTTTGCGTACTGTTCTAAATTTTAGACACTGTATCTATATCCAGTGTTCAATATCTCAATTAGCTTTTCCTGTTCTGTTAAATAAGCTACTTAAACCATTTTATACTTAAAAAGCAAAAAAAAAAAAAAAAACCGGAGAAATTAATGTGGGCTAGTAGTGGGCATTTAAAATCTAACAGTAGAAACATTTCTGTTTCAGAAGATATTATTATTATTATTGTTGTTGTTATTTTGTAGATAATGTTAAGTAATATGCTAAGGAATTAGAAATATATTTCTATATCTAATTAGTAAAAGGTATGTCCTGTTTAATTAAATTTGTATCATAAACTTAAATCAAATTACCTCTGAAAACTTTAACGGTATCAATCATGTAATCCGCTTGTAGTGCTTCATTCTTAATTTGTAAATATTATTCAAATCACCTCCTAGTGTAAAAATCTTGCAGGTTAAACTTAGGCAATTGAACCTCACTTTTAGATATTTAGAGGAATTCTGCATGTCATTAAAAATAATAATAGTAACGCTAATAATAAATAAATAAATAATAAATGTGCGTCTTAGGAAGATTCGTAAAAATTATATCTAGTTGAATGTATCAATATAATTTCGATTTGATTTGAAGAGAAATGATTTCACAATTTTTTCAGCACATCGAATTAGGGAAATATGATCTCGTGTCCATGATTGACTTTCTTCCCATAAAATAAAATTATACAACAGTCACTAGGGCTGTTGACTAACGGCAGTGATCAAATGTCATGGTATTTGTAGTGAATACACATAAAAATGTCATATATTGTTAGAGAATAAAAATTAACACAATAAATGAATTCTTTAAACTTATTTTAGCCATGTGGAAACACAGTGCACAAGAAATCTCGAAATAAGCCCTGACAAGCAAACAAATTTGCCTTATGTTACACAAAAGAATAACTACAACATGGCAAGTAATTCGCACTGTTTTAGTTAGATTGATTCAGTTCGATTAGATTTTTTTTTTTTAGGAAGAGCACGAATATTTAGACATATAATTTTTTCCCCTAAAAATATTATGATTTTGCATAACTAGAAAAGGTTTCAACCAAATTCTACATAACTTTCAAAAACATTGACTATGTTAGATAAATATTATTCTGAAATGTAAAATGCATATATTTAATTTTTGGTGAGAAGTAGATTTGTAGTAAATATATATATATATATATATATATAATATATATATATATTTTTTTTTTTACTGAGTGTGCGCGAAATATAGCACTTTTTTATTACAAATGTTTAAAGCTAGATATATAAGGCAGCTTGCGCCAAAAGTTCAGTAGGAAAGAATAAAAAGTAAGAAAATTATAATTAAAAGAATGAGCAAGGTTTTAGGTATTTTCTAAGGATTACATGCCAATAAAGGATTCTCCACACGTCACGTGTTTAATTTGTAGGATTGTTTCAGCCACATTGCAAAAAATATATTTTATGAAAAACCTCTTATGATCTTGCAGATCTTAGATAATAAGTATAATTATGTTAGATTTACAAACCTATAAGGGCTTTTCCATGCATATAATTTGGAGATAAAACTATACTTCAGCTGTATTAAAAAAATATCTTTATGAAAAACTGCTTATCAGCTCACATCTCACAGGATAAATAAATAAATAACTAAAATGAAGCATTCATTTGACGATAACTTTCTTAACTTTTATTTTATTCAATCGAACCCTTGACATAAAATGTCCTATATATCTAGCTTTTAACCTATAAATAAATAAATAAATAAATAAATAAATGCTATCTTTCGCACATGCACAGTACAAAATTATTTACAACAAATACTAATATTTCAATGAAAATTATATGTATGCATTTTACATTTCACAAAATTGTTTCTCTAAAGATTTGTGACTGTTTCTGAAAATTTTGTAAAATTTGGTTGAAAGTTTTTCTTGTTACGAGCAAATAAACTTACAAAACATTTAATAACTTTAGGAAAAATAAATAATATAAGTCTAAATATTACGCTATTACGACAAAAAAAAAAGTACACAAATATTGTAAATAGTAAATGAAATCAAATCGTGTGTTAAAGTCACAAGTCGTTTTCAGCTTTTTGTGATACAGGGTAATGCGGAATATTTTTGTACTTCTTCAATTTGTTGATATACCCTAGATACAATTGTGACCAAATCATTACTGGAAAGTTTTATTTCAAGAGTGTCCTTGCATGTCTCATGTTAAAAGCTAAATCGCCATGAATTTCCTTAGGCAAAAATAAATAAATAGATGTTTTTTTTTTTTTTTAATCCTAATAATGTGATCAACCACTGTATCTCATATTGACGTAAAAGAAAATCGACTTCTTACTCATCAGATAGTTTATGTAGAAATAAAAAGTAAACGATAACAGAATGAAAGTACTTTTTTTTTTTTTTTTTTTTTTTTTTTTTTTTGAAAAAACTAGGGGGCCCCTGCTCGCTCAACACATCCTTGTAGGATGTGTTGGCTCGCTCCGCTCACCAACCCCCGAGAGAGGCTTCGCCTCCCCCCGACTCACTTTACTTATTAACACATGTAGAGCTCTGTCCGCCTATTCGTTGTTTTCTTTCACTGAAAAGGAATATTAATAGTGCATATTACGAGACAAAAGCAAAAGATTATTATGGAAATCCTCATATTCAATGTCAAATTGAAATATAATATTTATATATATTTTTAATAGAAAGAAATTCATAATATCTAGACCATTTAGCATTACAGCTTTAGTATATGACCCGTTTTATTTACTTTTTACAACCTTAGATTCGGACCACGGTGCCCCTTCGTAACTGGAAAATTGCAGGTTCGGTTCTCGAGCCGGCCAAAGAACGTCGTGTACACTAAGTCCATTTCCTCATCAGAGGCACTTCAAGGCCACGGAATTCAGAGAGGGAGATCACGTGAATGAGATCACATGCTCAATTCCATCCAGTGAGATATCGTTGTTCCTTCAGTAACCTGGCAACGGACGGGGAAAGGGAAATCACAGTTCATCTGAGCGTGGCCTTGAGGCGACTGAGTAAAGGAAATAGAGTATAATGGGGGCTGGTGCACGTAAAATATGTCGTGGCCGCAATATCCTCCATGTTTCCATCAAAATTATACCTCTGGGGGGGGGGTAATGTAGCGGGGGACCATCCCCTTCGTGTAGGACCAAAATTGGGGTGGCATGTCTCCGGAACATCCGTAGGGGTGCGTCCCAGACCGTCGCCAATTATCCATAGCACAATAACGGTGCGACGTCAGACACAACCTACCTAATTATATACCTACCTACAACCATGGATCATATTTTAATTTTCCCGTGTAAGAAAATTAATTTTCTAGACGTAGAGAAAAAAAGTTGATATTTATTTTTTTTCTTTTTTACATCCATGGTTTCGGGCCGCGGTACCCTAGTCTGTAAAGCGCCCAGCACGTAATTGGAAGATTGCCGATTCGATACTTGAGCCGGCCAAAGACCGTCATGTACACTAATTGTATCTGGTGCACATAAAATTTGTCGTGACCGCAAAGTCCTCCATATTCTTACCCACACTATACCTCTGAGGATCACCAAAGCGGGGGGGGGGGATCCCTTCCGGGAAGGATTAAAATTGTGACGGCATGTGACCGGAACATCTCTAGGGGTGCGTCCCAGACCGTCGCCAATTACCCATAGCGCAGTACTGGTTCGACGTTAAATTGCAACTACCTACGTACAACCATGGATCATATTTTAATTTTCCCGTGTAAAATGACTTCATGACAGAAGAGCAACGTCACTGGGACAAACTTTCTTCAAAATGGCAAATAGAGTACCTTCATAAACTTGTCGTTTTTAGTTAATAACTTCTTTAATTAAAATGATAGAAATTTCTAATCAGCTGAAATGTCTTTCTTGGAGTATTCGGAAGGCATTGATACCTCTCATGACGCGAAGGACCCTTCCCTCCGCTAGAAGATGCTGTCGCAGACAAAAAAATATGACGCCAATGACAGTAACTTTTTTCTTAATATATAGAGAAAGGTGTGGGTAGACTACATTCGTTAAATTTGTACACACACACACATATATATATATATCATGAAAACCTATCCAAACATTCAACGAGATAAAACCATCTGTCGCATGCTAAACATGATTTTTTGTGAAAACAATGCAAGAAAAGGAAGTTCAAACCAAAAGAAGATAATATTTTTTTAAAACAATAACACAAGATTTTTGCGCAAATTACAGAATAACGAATCTTGTATTAGAAAACTTAACGAATCAGTTAAGGAATAGCCAAATAAGGGCATATAAAATGCAGAATTTTGGAAATAAATATGAATTCGAACATTCCAAAAGGTTCGTGCAATACCAGCATAATAAATAAGAATGGAAATATTATGAACACCTTTTTAAACATTGCGCAAGATAAAACCATGTATCACATGAAGAACTGGAAAGGATATGAAATAAAGATTACTGAAAAAAAAAAAAAAAAAAAAAAACATTAAGAATCCTTTTTATAACGTTAAAATGCTAAAAGTAATTTGTTGTAAATACAATGCAAGAAAAGGAAATTCCAAAAAAAAGGAAGATAATATTTTTAAAAACCATGAAACAAGATTGCTGCGCAAATTGCAGCATGGCAAATCTTAAATTGGCAAACTTAACCAATCAATTAAGGAATAGCCAAATAAGGGCATATAAAATATAATAGAGTATGCAGAAATTTGCAAATAAATATGAGTACAAATATTCCAAAAAATTCGCGCAATAGCAGCGTAATAATTAATAATGAAAATATTATGACAACCTTTTCAAATATTGCACAAGATAAAACCATGTATGACATAAAGAACTGGAAAAGATATAAAATAAACATTTCTTAAAAAAAAAAAAAAAAAAAAAAAAAATCATTAAGAATCCTTTATATAACGTTAAAATGTTAAAAGTAATTTGTTGTAAATACAATGCAAGAGAAGGAAATTCCAACCAAAAGAAGATAATATTTTTAAAAACAATAACACAAGATTGTTGTGCAAATTGCAGCATGACAAATCTTGTATTAGCAAACTTAACCAAACAATTAAGGAATTGCCAAATAAGGGCATATAAAATATATAATAAAGTATGCAGAATTTTTCAAATAAATATGAATACGAACATTCTAAAAAATTCGCGCAATAGCAGCGTAATAATTAAGAATGAAAACATTATGACAATCTTTTCAAATATTGCACAAGATCAAATCATGTATGACATGAAGAACTGGAAAGAATACGAAATAAAGATATCTGAAAAAAACCATTAAAATGCTAAAAATGATCTTTTGTAAAAACAATGCAAGAAAAGGAAATTCAAACCGAAAAGAAGATAATATTTTGAAAACAATAATACAAGATTATTGCGTAAATTGCAGTATGACAAATCTTGCATTAGCAAACATTAACCAATCAACTAAGGAATTGTCAAATAAGGGCATATGAAATATAATAGCGTATGCAAAATCTTGCATATAAATATGAATACGATCATTGTAAATTATTCGTGCAATACCAGCATAATAAATAAGAATGGAAATGTTATGAAAACTTCTTCAAATATTGCACAAAGATAAAAGCATGTATCAAAGCATGAAGAAAAAGCATGGAGGATAAAAGCATGAAGAACTGGAAAGGATATGAAAGAAAGATTTCTCGAAAGAAAGAAAAAAACAACCATTAAGAATCCTTTGTATAACGTTAAAATGCTAAAATTAATTTGTTGTAAATACAATGCAAGAAAAGACAAGAACGAAAAATCATGCGGTAGGCATTGATTTTTAACAATTTCCAAATGTACGTAATTGTTGTATCGCATAACTTTCAATGCTCTTTACCTGCGTAATCATACAACGGACATACAGTAGTTCTGTAAGGCATACAGATAGACTCTCTGAATTTTTAATCATTTTTAAACATTGTTAGAAAGTGTTAAAAGTGCTTGACACAAAAGAAAACGCAACCCTTATATTCTAATAGCAACCTTTAATGTATCTGATTAATTTTGTGTAGCCCTGTAAATCTGAAAGGTTAACAAAATCATATTCTATACAAAATATTATTTTAGCATATTAACAACAAATGTCAATTACTGTATGATTTTTAGAATAGAAAATTCTTTGAATGTAATTTATGAAAATATCTGTCCTAAAATGCGATGCATTGGCCTTTTTTTTGGATATGCCTGAACATAAACCTGTTGCACTGGACATATTAATACCATTTAAAATAGGGAACATTCCATAGTGAATTTGAATAACATATAATTTTTAAAAATTCTGAAAATATTTACGGACGCTGGGGGCGGGTAGACAGATGGGCAGTCGGACAGATAGCTACACAAATTGAAGTCATATTCAGGGTAGGAGGCAAAAACACGTTTGTAGGAATAACTCGGCTCCAAATTAATTCACAGTGAAGAAATTGCACATGGGTAGACTAGATTTGAGTTTAAAAAAAAAAAAAAAAGAGTTTTTTTAGTTTTTACTTTTTAACGGTAGGAGAGGGCAAAAATCGATTTTCGGGGGGAAATTTTGCAATTTACGTTTAAATGATATAAAGATGTTTAAACGGCCATGCATCTTCTTTAGGATATTTCTAAAAACCCGATTTAGGTTTCTTGGGATTTTCGATTTTGGGGGAGGAGGCGTGACGAGGGAGCAAATTCGTAACCTCCTTTTTGCGCTAAATTTGTCCTGGGAAATCTACGGTAGTTACGGTCGCGAATTTTTGTGCGTGAATTGTTTATATGTATCCAACGCCTATAGTAACGGGATTTTACGAAATTCCCCCCCTTTCCATCTGATCAGGGCACGATTAAGCTTTGGAGCTTGGGGAAGCTCAGCATCATTTCGGGGCCCCCTTTCACTTCAGAAAATCTTGTTTTCCTGTTACATATTGTAACATAAAAATGTTTTAGGCCAAAAAAATAGTGTGCGTTTATTATTTTTATTTTTCATACATCTGGGTGGTTTCTACACAGAACATTCAAATGATACAACTTTTTAAATAAGAACATTCAGGTTTTTGAGGTTAAATAATAGATTTTTCCCAAAATAGTGAGTGTTTTGTCTTGTTTTAGGTAACCTCTCTCAGAAAAAGTTCAATCTCAGTGTGAAAATATGAAACAAAAAATTCAAGACCCTGTTTTTAATCCTTATGGGGCCCCCTCTTAAATGTTGGAGGAGAAGCTTGCGCTTCCTGAGCCTTTTGGATAATCAGGCCCTGCATCTGAGGGGGGGGGGTGTTAGAAAGCAAAAACACGTTTATAAGCATAACTCAGCTCCAAATTACTTCACGATGTAGAAACTGCACATGGGGAGACTAGACTTGAGTTCAAAAGTCAAGTTCGGCTATTCTGGAAATTTTTATTTTTAAGTGAGTGAGGGGAGGGGGGAGAGGTAAATGGACTTTCAGGGGGGAATTTTGCAATTTCTGGATTCTTGAGTAGAACTCTACCAAAAATAGTACAAAAATTTTTAAAAAAGCCATTTGTCTTCTTTAGAATATTTTTTAAATCCCGTTTTTGATTTTTTCGAATTTCGATTTGGGGGGAGCGTTACGAGGGGGCAAATTACAGACCCCGTTTTAGAGCTAAATTTGTCTTGGGAAATCTATGATAGCTGTGGTCAGAAACTTTGGTGCATGGATTGTTTATAAGTATCCAACGCCTATAGTAACGGGACTTTACGATATTCCACCCTTTTATCCCGTGGAGGGGGCAGGAGGCAAAAACACGTTTTTAAGCATAACTCGGCTCGAAATTACTTCACGGTGAAGAAATTGCACATGGAGAGACTAGACAAAAATCGTTCTCTGCGATTTTGGAATTTTCGATTTTTAAGGGGGATGATCGATTTTCAGAGGGAAATTTCGCGAATTAGGGATTTTGGGGTAGAACTCTACCAAAAATGGTACAAAGATGTTGAAAACAGCCTTTCCTTTTTTTAGAATATTCTCAAAAGCCCATTTTTTTTTTTTTTTTTTTTTTTTTTTTGTGTGATTTTCGATTTTGGAGGGGCGTTAGGAGGGGATAAATCCGAGACCTTCTTTTAGCGCTAAATTTGTCCTGGGAAATGTATGGGAGCTGCGGTCATGAATTTTGGTACGTAAATTGTTTATAATAATATCCGACACCTATTGTAATGGAATTTTACGAAATCCCCCTCTTTCCCCGTTTGGGTCAGGGTGAAATAAATACATTTCTAAGCGTGTAACCTTGCTCTAAATTATCTCATTAAGATTAATTTTGATGTTTGGGTTGGTTATGCTTGCCAAACTTTACCAAGCTTACCAGTCTTTACGCAGGGACCAAATTACTTTGCACACCAATCGGATTAGGACAAATAAATTTCTTTAATTTTTTATTTTGAGAAACACATTTTCAGTAATTTAAAAATTAACAAAATCTGCAATAAAAAATAAAAAATAAAAAAATAATCATTTAATAATATTTTGTAAATTTCAGTTTATTTTTCTCAACTCCATTTTCGTAAGTGGGGTCTTATTTATCGTAAACATAATGTAATATTTTGATAATCGCAAACAACAACCATTGATGACATTCTGAAAAGAATAACTCTGAATTTGATATTATTAGTAGGAATAGTCCCTAGTCTAATTTGTTACGCCATCATGTTTTATTTAAGGGCGTGATATGTGGGGACATGATTAATATTAATATATGTCTAATATATTTAAACTAAAATATCCATAAGTTGATGTTGATGCTTATATAACTACTTAAACGAACTTTATTGAGTGTTTTTTTTTTTTTTTTTTTTTTAGTAAAGGTAAAAAATGGGTGAAATCAGAAAGTAATTGCATAAGTTTTTACAGAATAACTGGCGGTTACTTTTAGAGCAATGCCAAATTAATTATGTGACAGACACTAATTTTAATGAAAATATGGTGAATACACTAGTTTTATTTATCTCACGGTAACAAAAATTGTAATTCTGTAATATAATAAGAACTCATTAACAATAGTATATATATGTAAAATAAATTTCCCAACAGCTTAAACATTAGTAACAAAATATTTGTGGAAGAAAAATAAAAGCGATCATTTAAACGAGATAAAATTCTTCATTAACAAGATATTTCCAGGATAAAAAATAAACTTGTACTTCTATTATCCTGTTTTCTATATAAAAAAGACTCGAAAATAACATCAATATTAAGTGTATATAATTTGCATCTGTTTAAAGAAGACTTAATTTATTTCATTGCTTGTTGACGATAACATAATAAAACATCAGGCAGGAAAAAAATAGAAAAAAGAAAGAAAGAAATCAGCCGTACTGAAAGGCGTGGAAATTTAATGAATTTCATGAAATGTAAACTATATATCGATAATTTACTGGTATAATGTTAAATTTTGTTGCAGTAGTAGTAATATGATTTCTTTCAAAAATAATGATTTTCATGAGTTGTTATATTTTTTATAAATTACTTTCAGCAAATTGCATTATTCAACATTAGAAATGAATAATATTATATTCATGGTTGTACAATGTGATTATACAATAAGAATTTTTATATATTATTATTTTTTAGTGGCTATGTTTATAGAGTTAATTATAACGCAATATGATTAACAATGCTATTAAAGTTTCATACTAAAAGCCTTCAAGTTTAATAGGTTTCTGTAAATTTTTAATTTCTAGTAATAAAATGCATTACCATAAGTAGAGTAATTTAGTGAGTATTACTTGGAGTATCAGAGTTGAGTTTATGACAAGCCTTTAATAGACATTTTTATATTGCCTTCAAAGCACGTAGTGGTCAGCATCGTTCATACTTCACGATATCATTTAGAGATGTACTACATTGAAAATAACTGGAGATATTTTGTTCTGGTAAAATTAAATAGCATAAGTTTAAGAATAAAATATATTTGATTTATAAGACTTTAACGACGTTTTTGCTTTCTGTTTCAAGTACCACATTATAGTTACTTTAGCATGAAGAATTGAACGTGATTTTCGGACTATTATATTTGGCATATATCTACCCCATTTTCATCCAAACTAAAGTCATTTTAGTGTCTAAAAGTAATTAAAAGTATTGGCTTAAAAATAAGGCTTTTGTGCTTCAAAAAATGTTAGCAATATATTCGCGTTATTGAGCAAAAGAAGGTGAGGGGGAGGGAACAAGAATAAACCTTACGCATTTCCTCTTTTTCTGCTTCAATTCTCAAAAACTCTGCTTTGAAAACAAGGGAAGTTACCTCAGCTTTGAAGAATAAATATATTTTTTTCTCTCCAAAGAATTTTGTTTTGATTCCCGCTAGGAAATGCAGTTTTACGTTAATTCCGTGTCAAAATTCTTTTTAACTGCAGTTATTATTATTATTATTATTATTTTTCCGAATATTTTAGATAAAGAAATTAATTGCAACAATTTCTTTCAAAAAACTCAAAGCACAGAAAGAAACGAATGATAGTAATTGTTATTTGTAAAGGAAGCTTAATATTTTCAAAACAATAAGTATAATAAATAAAATGGTAAAATAAATGAGACAGTATATATGATCGAATATGTCAATTTATATAAAAGAAAGAATGCCACATTTTATAAAAATACAATTTATAAATGTACAATTAAAAATTATTTTGCATCAGTGAACATTACAGCATCGTGAAAGACATCGTGCTATATTGTGATTACACGTGAGTCATAAACATCATCTATCTTCACTGTTACATATTCTGAGTACAAATATGAAAACCAGTGAAGTTCTGAATAAATAAAGATTATTTGAAAAATATTCTTGGTTGTTTCAAAAGAAAACTCATCATTCAAAATTTTACAGCAATAAGTAATACTTTGCTTGAACTATAGGGTACTTCTTTCATTTTACCCTTTTTTTCTACATTTAATGTTAATCTGCAAAATTACATAAATGTTATAAACTTAAGAGAATCACGCATAAATACAGGAAAAGGTGCATTTTTTTTTTCTTTTAAATATAAAAGGAACTTTTTTTTCGTACATTACTTTCAAACCTCTTGGAAGTTTCAATAAACAACAATAGGAATTATGACTTGCTGTTTATTGATGTTAAACATATGGCATATGTGATTATTTGTGTATATATTGCATTACATTCAGAAGGTGACACATAAATAAATAATGTATTTACATATTTATAAGAAATCTAGCTAAAAACATAAAACATAGGGTGTGGCAAAAGTAATGCTTTTATTTATTACTGTAAATAATAATTCGTTCCAGTAAGTATAATAAACATTTAATATGATGAATTATAAAAGCTTAATAACAGTTTATACCTGCAATACATTATATATACAGGCATTAATGTTAAGAATAATCCTAGAAGTGTTTCAATTAACATACAACTCCAATTCATCGATTCGCCGCACTGTTAAAAATAAAGTCCTACATTCATCAGAAAAATAGTTCTGATACAGCTACAACCAATATTTTTAGGAACTTGATGTGCTATTATGCTACTGAAGTGGCACTTTTTAAATGGTGGAAAAAGGTTCACCAAACTTCTTAAAATATTGTTTGCAGCTAAACAGGAACCAATTTTCTGGTGAAATATACGATTTTATTTTTAATTGTGTAATAGATTTATCAACCCTGCTTTAAATTTTGTATTATTTCGCATAGGTACATCAAAAGTTTCCAAGATGTTCTGATCGGAAAGATGATAGACGGAAGATGCTGAATTCAAACCCAGGTCGCGCTCGTTGGCGTAGCCGTTCGGATTTTTCTGTGGTTTTCTCCGACACTTGTGAATACGGACTAGGGCCTCTTAGGAAGACCTCCTCACAGGTCATCTTAATTAAGCCTAGGTTCCAAGTGTAGATAATCAGCCTTAAACCCTACAACACAACATTTCTCATAGATGTCTACAACTTTTTTTTTTTTTTTTTTTTTTTTTTTCAAATCAAGACGTTATTAAAACTTGTCACTGCATGTTAGATCTTTAAGTTGCGCAGGAAAACGTTTTAGAGTGTCAAGCGTTGATGATTAATAATTAAAAGTGCAGAATAATTGGAACAATTTTAAAAAATAGAAAATAATACTTAAGTTTAATACTAATTGAACTTAATTAGTATTAAACTTAATTTAAGTTTAATACTAACGTTAAACTTTATATTGTTTACATAATTCTGCTAGAATAAAGGCAGTCACTCTTGCCTCACCCTGAACGTACCAATGAATTGTTCGAGCATATAACGAAAACATTAGTGTAAAACATTAATAACGAACTACACTATTATTTTTTGACTTATATTTACATAAAATTCACAACCATTTAAATAAAAATTACATTTTGATACATAAAAATATTTTATGAACAGTCTACGTTATTTGATTAAAGACACCCATTTATCAAGAGGTAGCTACAATATTTTAGAGAGCTAACGTGATACTCTATTGCTCAAATTCATATATATTAAATAATTTTTATATAAATAAAATTAATACTTTGAATTTCAACTATGTAATTTTTGTGTAGTTAAAGAAAGGGAAAGAATTTCAAAGGTTTTATTCAGACGCCGGAATTAATTAAATTAGCTTAAAAAAAATGCTTAATACATAAATTAACTTTTAATAAAAAACTAAATATATAAAACTTTGTAAAGCTAAAATCATCATTAACGATAGAGAGGTTTTTTTTTTAAAATAATTTTATTAGAAGTATTTACAACTTTTAGAATTTTATTTTTGAATGAAAAATGTCTATGGCTACAGTAACGTTTTCCTCAAAAAGCTGGGTGAAACAAAAAATGACATGTAATATGCCTGTATTTATCTTTTATCAATAACAATAATATTTAAAGACTGAGAATGAATTGTTATTACACTGTGAAGTGCAAAACACTTTTAAATAAGAAGACTATTTGATAAAAAATATATTGACTTTACTGCTTAATTTACTGAAGGTAATAAAAAGAAAAAATATTATATTTTCACAGTAAAAATTTGCTCCGAAATAACATGGAAGAAAAAAAAATGCAACACAATAAGTCTAAATCTGTGATTAAACTGTGATTGGTATAAAATTTTCAAATGAAATGACTATAATAGGAGCATAAACGTTTACGTTTGCTATTCTCCCACAAATTATATTGATTGTAATAAACGATACACTAGATAATGATATGTTTTCTTCTTGCTTATGATTCTGAAAACAATCAACGCTACAAAAAAAAAAAAAAAAAAAAAACTAGTGTTTTGTTATTTTTAATAGCAGAATAATTTGCAGTGTACATCGGGTATTTTAAAAATTCTTGAATTTATATACATATACTATGGTTGCAAAGAACTCCAAGTATATTTTTTAATTAATTTAGAAATCTTTTGGAAGAAAAACGTGAAATAATATCAAAAGCTATTAATAAGGCTAGTTAAATATTATAATGTTCTACTCGATTATGAATTACTAAGTTACATGGGCTATTAGTAAGCAATTTTAATGGCTTAACAATTACAATACATTAATAGAGTTTACCAAACATTGTACATGAAAATCACACACGCATGGTGACAAACATAACATTCAAAATACTGAGGTATTGTAGATAAATCTCATGCATACATGTACATACATACATGGTTTCAATAATTAATTTCTTTCCAATAATTAAAAATAAAAACAGATAATTAAAAATTGAACGTTACAAAAAACTCGTATTCTGTTATTATTATTATTATTTTTTTTTTTTTTTAAATTTAAATTTAAATTTAAATTTATTTAAATTTATTTATTTTATTTTAATTTATTTTATTTATTTATTTATTTTTTGTTATAAAAGTTGATTGAAACAATCAACGTTACAAAAACTCACATTTTGTTATTTTTAATAGATAAATTAATTGCAGTGTACATTAGGTATTTAACAAATTCTTGAATTTATATACACTTACTACGATTACATAGAACTCCAAGTACATTTTTTAATTAATTTAGAAATTTTTTGGAAGAAAAACTCGAAAGATTATCTAAAGCTATGAATCAGGCTAGTTAAATATTACAATGTTCTACTCGATTATGAGTTACTAAGTTACATAGGTTATTAGTAAGCAATTTTAATAGATGAACATTTACAATACATTAATGGCGTTTGCCAAACACTGCACATGGAATTCACACACACATGATGACAAACATAGCATTTAAAGTACTGAGGTATTGTAGACAAATCTCATGTATATATATACATAGTTACAATAGTTAATTTCTTTCAAATAATTTAAAATGGAAACAGATAATTAAAAACTGAATATAAATTATATTTAATTTAACATATGATACCTGAAATAAATATTTTACTAAGAGAAAATTATTAAGCAGGTGCAAAAGTTTTGCGTCTGAAGATACATTGTTTTCAGAATTTCAACTAAATTGCTCTCATATGTTGATAAATGTATGAAATAATTATTAAACAGTTATTCCTTTATTGCTGTATTATTTTTGTTTGTTTTGTTTTAACTTCTTGATAATTTTCTCAACAAAATATGGCATCCATATTTGATATGAAACCTCGATATCAAACATAAATTAGAATAATAATGATGATAATAAAACGATTGTGTTAGCAAGGTTTTTACATAGCTTTCTTACATTAAAAAGAAACTATATTAAGCTTTTTTTTTTTTTTTTTTTTTTTCTTTTTTTAACCCGTTAGTAGTCGCTAGTTGGTCGATTTGCCGCCCATCCGTCAATTTTTCCAGATTTTTTTATTCAATAGCCACCAAAAAATTTTAGAAGTGGCATTTGATACACATAAAACGCGAATAAAATCGATTTAACGTCGATCACATCACTTCTTAAAATTATTGGTGACAGTTAAATAAAAAGTTCGCAATCTGTAATAGGTGGCGCTGTCGATAGCGACTACTAACGGGATATATCTCTATAGCACATTATTCATCAAAGCATTTGTTATAAAAAGCGGTACTTCGTTATATGATATATTTCCTTTGTCAAAGATAATTTTTAGTATTAATGCCTTAAAATGAAAATTACGAACTATTTCCAAGTCATAAGAAATTTGCAAATTCGTTCAATTTTTAACATTGATCAAGCTAGCATTTTGTAAGAAATTGCTAAGAAAGTGCTGCATATGTTTTGGGTATGTCACATACTCGTATAATACACGTACGTACAATATTTTTATTTCGAGAGAAAAATGTTCCATTAAAAATTTTAGAAAGATTCAAAAACTGATTATATGTATAGATTGAAATTACATGTGTATAAATTCATAAATTATTGCTTTATGCTTTCCTGAATTTAAATAGAAAAATGGACATCTAATGCTTTAATGCAGAATCTAACTTTCGCATATTCAGTAGACTCCCATACAACGCGGGAGCAGGGTTGCCAGATAAATACCACAAATTTATTTTTTAACACCATTAACTTTATATAAAAGCGACCTCTTTATACAAAAACTAAATCATGCATAATTGCACCAAGAGATTGATACTCTAAAAATTTAGTGGTGTTAAAAAATAAATTGTAGTATTTATTTGGTAACCCTGTCCCCGCGTAATCCAGGACTCTACTGTATACAGAAGAAGCATTGTTGCGTATTGTCAATATTATCCCGCATTATTTGTCTTATCTTTCCACGGGTCCCTTCTATTTTAAACGTTCTTTTTTTTTTCTCTTGAAATTTTGTGTCATCAGGCAAGCACACACACACCAGATGTATATATATATATATATATAAGAATATGCCTTCGAGTGCAAGTAATCAATACCAAATCCTCTTTTATGGAGCACAAGTAAGTAGCATAAAACTTACCATGTGGAAAACAACACAATGCATACAAAAATAATAATATAATCTTTTTAAATCTCATAAAATATGTAAGGTATGAGATGTGTCGAGTTGGAAGAATGAAGGTCACCAGTCGGATCCGGCTCCAGAAATTGGTGGTTTCTTTGATAGTGTCGAGTTGAGCTTAGAAAGGTTGAGTTGGAAGTGTCAGGGTCACCAGTTTGATCCAGTCTTTGTTGACGATGTTTCGGTTAAAATGCCAGGTTGAGCGTGGAAATGTGGGTTGATATAAAAGATGATTGGTGTGGAATGATGCTAGCTATTTGGAATTGATTTGTCAAATTACAGAACAGGTCTAAGGAAAGTTACGAAAGTAGATGTCAGTTGGATATAAGTAATTTTAGGATGAGTGTTTGATGGAAAATAAAGTGAATCGTTTGATTAACTATTTACTTTAAATTGGCTTCCACAGTAAGGAAGCGAAGGCTTTTATGATAGTGCTTTTAATGAATCGAGTGCTTTTAATGAATCGAGTGCCTTTTACCAATCGTGTGTTTTTTACGGATAGTAATTTTGAAGATTAATACGAGCCAAGAGAAAATCTGTTCATGGCCACGGAGCTAACAAGTGGTGAGATAAAACTAAGTATAATCTTAATTGATATTAGTACTTGTATTTAGTTGAGTTAAATCTAGTAACTACTTTACACCTTATAGCCTCCTCTCCTTTATACGTAAAAATAAATGTTTGATTTTTAAATTGAAGTATTCATTGGCTACAATTATATATTTATAATCATGATTGAAGATAATTATCAGACTGAGGCTGTAAACCAGTCTCCACAAGTAATGAATTTCAATAATAATTATGAAATCGATTACCTAACCTCAATTTAATACGTATTATGTTTCCAAGAAAGTTATTTTTAAGTGTGCTTCATATTTATCATCTGAATAATCATTTCATAATAAGTTTTTACTATACCAAAATTTTTCGTAACTTTTTAAAAGTAAAGTTTTGTACGGGCTTTTTAATTTTAATTTCAATCTATTACATCTTATATACACACAATTTTTTCTCTAATGTGCTTCGTATTAATCATCGCAATAATCATTTTATGATGAATACTTATCACATCAATGTTTTTTGTAATTTTTTGGAGATAAAGCTTTTTATAGACTTCTGATTAAAATGTGTATTTTTAAAGCTCATAGTCGCACTAAGAAAAGACGAAGTATTTCACAAGAAAAAAGCTATAAATTGAATGCAACAGGCATTGTCAAAATAATTCGAAAGGAAATCCATATTATTTTATAAATAAAGAAATTATTCAACTTCAAGTTATCCTATTTCACTTTCATTTAGCTTCATTTTAATCATTAAAAAGTTCTTGAAGAGTCCCGAACAGTAAATAAAATAAAATAAAAATTATTTTGCTTATAGAAAAAGAACTAACATTAAATAACTTCATAAATCATTTTATTCGTTTTAAATGAATAGAAAAATAATGCCAATTTCAAAAATAAATTCTTCTTCAAAACATATTTCAAACATATCAGCTACAGAGACAACAAATAAAGAAGTGTACTAATGCATGTGAATTGCTAAACAATTACCACGTTATTATCAAAATTCTATAAATTAAGTTCATATTTAAACTGAAATAAGAAATAAATATAACATTTTATTGAATAATAATATCAAACTTGCATTTAATCTTTTCTATTTAAATAAATAAAAAATAAGTTTTCAAATGAAAAAAATATATTTTTTTAATTTTAGCTGAACACAAGTAAAATTTACTTATTAGGAAGAAGGAAAATTTTGTGTGAGTAGTAATTAAATTTGCCGTTTAAATTACGATCCGGTTTTATTGTACAATATAAACTACTATAAATTATAACAAAGTATACATGAGATTAAATATGATAAATACATGCAAAATAATTGTAAGTTCGTATCATAAATTCAATTTCTTCATTTTTGCTAAAATATCATTATTTTCTATAAAGCACTGAAAGTATCAACTTTAAAAAATTTTAAAATACATAAATAAACAGTTTATTTATCGCTGTATCTATTACAATTGTCACAAAGAGCAAGAGAGAGAGAGAGAGATACTGCCTTTTGTCGAGTACTAAGTGTTAGACGAACTTCTAAAAACATGATGAAACATGCAAATGTATTTATAAAGATGAAATCTCGAATAAGTAAAGATAAATAAAATAACATATGAAAAATAGGATTCGAGAAATAGTTAATAAACATTAATCGTTGCTTTAGAATTACTAAATATAAAACAATTATTGAAGATGTACCATAATTTTATGCAGTATGTATTAATACACTTGTCCAAAACACCCCAAATACATCAGTTATATATATATATATATACATACTTTGCTTTTTCAGCTGCTTTTAATGTTCTAAAAAACCTAATATCCTAATATTTTTTCAGGTTTTGTTGAAGTGTTAAACAGTTCAAA
The DNA here is from genome assembly GCA_963930645.1 of Salticus scenicus. Taxonomy (NCBI): domain Eukaryota; kingdom Metazoa; phylum Arthropoda; class Arachnida; order Araneae; family Salticidae; genus Salticus; species Salticus scenicus. The sequence goes on along the minus strand of OZ005651.1, from coordinate 157,333,480 downwards.
ATGTCAAATATTAGTTGGAGGTGTACAGAAAAGCAACTCTGTAATGAGTTGAGATAGCCCCTGAGGTTACATTTGCCCTAACCCATGGTGCAAGTCGAATCACGAATAACAAAAATTTCATAATTTTTTTTTTCTGTAAGTTGCCCTTTGTAAATTAATAAAAAATAAACCTCATATATTTTTAATAGCTTGTAAATATGTAGTTAATTCCTAAAAATATTCAGAAGTCTATGTATAATAGCAACTGAGCAAAGTGAGGTCAAATTTTAACTATGCCAAAACGTTATTACACTTATCCCACTTCATCCTAATTGTTACATGAAAATTGATTAAACCCACGTGATGCACATTTGTTTGATTTGTAATTTTGCGTAATATCATTAAAAACAGATTGTAATAATGCTTAAATGTAACGTTTCTAATTTTCTTGTTAACAATGATAGATCCATATTTAATATATTTCAGAAACATCTATTCTTTCAAGCTTTATAAAAATTTGTATGTTGGTATTTTTTCACCTGAAAGATTATAATGTGAAATAAAATTAGGAAATTGCTATTAAATTTTAAAAGTGAGGTCAGGTGGTGATGTGTGGCTCCCTTTTAATGCAATATATATATATATATTAATAAAAGACTTTTCACGACAAAAAAGTCGCACGATTTTATATAAGACCTTTCATGACAAAAATTTGGTACATTTTTATTTTTACAAAAGTCTTTTGACTCTTCTCAATACACCATGTAGAACAAAAGTTGTAGCTAACACTTATTTATTTTTTCCTTCTTTTTGTACTGTATCTTTTATACTTTGGAAATACGATTGAAAACTTTTTTATTGGTCTAATTTTTCAGAAGAGTACAGAAATAAGTATAAGGTCTAAAAATAATTAAAAAAAAGAAAAAAAAATTGTGACACCGTGGAACGAGCCAAAACACTCTAATAATTAATTTTCAATGTTTCGAGAAATGTTTTGCATCGTATAAAATTTGTATATGTTAAAAAGTACATGTAAAATTACATTCGATCTTAATCTGATAACGTAAATATCTAGCTATGATGTTTCTATAGATACTCCATAAAATGTATATTAAATGGTATGAAAAGGTTCTGTCAAAAAAGAATCTGTATCGCCAATTTGACGTTGAATGATTAAATATATTATATATGAATAATTAACTAGGTATATTATATATAATTTCAATTCAGAAATTTAATTCATCAACCTGGAAATTAATTCATATAGAATGGAGTAGAAGGCTGATTTTTACCAACTATGTGAAAAATACCAGAGCCGGGAATCGAACCCCGGGCCCGGGGTTCGATTCCCGGCTCTGGTATTTTTCACATAGTTGGTAAAAATCAGCCTTCTACTCCATTCTATCAAAATTATATTATATATAGCTGCTAAATCTTCCGATTTCTTACAAAACGGTTATTTTTCAAAAACAAATGATTACAAAAGAATTTTTTGTCTTCTTATTTAATTGAAGAATATTTAATTGAAGAATTGAACTTTTTAAATAAAGTAAAAGATTTTCTTCAAAAATTGTGGTGGTAAAATGCCATAAGATTTTGCAGCTATGATACAATGATTTCTAATTTTATTATGAGTTAACATGAGATAAATCACTGTAATATTTAAAATATTTCATGTTAAGAAGAATTTTTTACAATTTGTATGGTGATTCAGAAGCTTTTTTTGTACATTGATATCTTATTGTTTCACATTTTACATCTTGCGCAAATTTCTCTTTACATAATAAAAACTTTTCATATTGTAATTATTATTACAAATATTTGTGATAACACATTAGCTGCAATATTTTAAAATGTTTCACATGAAACAACATTCACTATGTCTGATACATTAATAAACTGATTGATTTATAACAACGATAAGAACCCTTAAATTTGCATTTGACAATTTACTATTATTATTAATGATATGATAGTCACTACAGTTCAAGAGAAAATATTGCGTAATACAGTATGGGAATAGAAAATTCGGACGTATGTATAATATTTTAAGCACACTATAAAATAATTCAATAATATAATACTTACTTTCTCACTGATTAATTCGTTAATAAAATTATAAGTACAAAAATTCGCCAAACTTTCAGAATTAATTCGCATGTTCAAGCAAATTTACTTCTGTTTCGCGTCATAAATAAAGATAAAACAAATCCTAGTGAAATGACATTTGACAAATTCAATAAAATAATATTTTTGTTATTTTTAATATTTTTATTTATTTATTTATTTAATGAGAGGGAATTTAAGAAAAGCAATAATGCCTCTATTAAGGCAGAAATATGTGTCTTTAAATTTTAAACAGTAATGATAGGATCAATAATGTGGAACATCATTCTGAAAATCTTTAACAGAAATTTTACAATACATGATTATTATACAAGTAAAATATATACAAATATAATTATAAATACTAGCTGGCATTTGACCACTGCTGATGAAATTTTGTGTACAAACATGCACTCAATTTTGAAAAGAAAAAAAAAAAAAAAAAAAAAAAAAAAAAAAAAAAAACGTTTCCGTAACAGTAAAAGTACATACACTGAAAAAAAAAAAAAAATGAATTTTTTTTAAATATTTGAATTAAGCTGTAAATATGAAATTTAGCTAGCCATATCTTTTTTATTTAACACCGAAGGGTAATTGTTTTTATGAGTGATTATGAGTGATTTCTTAGAGACTTTTCCTGTAATGTATCACTGGATACCCTTTCATATTTTAAATTTTAAAATTTAATATCCCAGTATTCTCCTGACTCAAAGTTCCCCTCGAATTCATTATACATTATTTTACCAGCTTCGGATATCCCAACGTATTTCCGTGATAAGGAAGGAGGGATGGGGAAAGAGGTGATGTCACATTTCATGAATCCGGTAGAATTTTTTTATTGTCAACGACAAAATTTTAAAAGCTATTACCCATCTGTGTTCAGCATTATATCACCTGACAACCATGTACCATAAATAATATTGCTTGATTGAAATTTTTTTCTTTTTATTTCAACAAAGAACAACACAAGTCGATTTAAATATATTCTTATTAAAATTTGCGCAATATCGATCTTTTTGTTAACAGCAAATAATAATAATAATAATAAGCTATAGAAAGTAAAAAATATGTATAAGCCAATGATTAAAAATGTCATGAATTACGATGTTTATTATTATTATTATTATTAGTGAAGTGTATAAATAGTAGGTATGTATGTGTGTGTATACACCTTGAAGTACATAGTTTGAATATTTGAAATATTATGAATATTTTGAGTTAATAGTAATTTCGTCTTTTTTTATGATACAACACTTAGTGTAAAGAAAAGCTACAAGAAATATAGTTTTATTTTTTCTTAAAAACAGAGTTTATGCTGATGGTTCATTCGGCAAAATATAAACTTCTGAAACATACAACGTATTAACGACTTACTGACATCAGTAAAAGTAAAATGTATACTTAAAATTTGTTAAATTTTCTATTAATTAAAGGTAATATAGATAAAAATGAATTTAGGATATTTTTAATGCATTATATAAGAATTTTATGTACAATTTCTACTGCTTTGTATGAATACAAATATCAGATACACTAATGATTTTACAGAATGTATGTAACAAATAAAAGAACAACTCATCTTTTCAAAATAGTGAGACAACTATATTATTGTCATTTAAATAATATCTAAAATGCTAAATAATCGTATCGAATTTCAGAATCTTAGAGAATTAGTAATTGTGTTCTATATGCATACAGCCTATGACTTTAAAATAAAAATAAAATAAAAATAAACTATTTGAGTTTTTGCATATTTATTTAGCTTAAAAAAATAATTAAGTGAACATGTCTAAAAAACACCTTTTTCTTTGTACGTATAGAGAATTAGAAAATTTTTAAAGAATTATAACTGTGGAGAAAAATGTCTATACTTCTTTAAAATCAGAATAATGTTTTCAATAAAGGTAAAAAATAAATAAATAAATAAATAAATAAAATTAAGTGTGAAATCTCTTGCTGCTCATGACAACTACAGTTGCCTTTTACAATTAAGACTAAATATTATTCGAAATTGTATTCAAAAAATAAATTTTCATGAATATTGTTCCGTTTTATCGTCAGGGTAAACAACATTGCATATAAAATATCAACAAAAATAGACTAGAAATCACTATATACAAACTATAAAAATAACGTAAATGAAAAATTCCTGAATAAAGAAAAGCTCGAAGTAAACAGAAGCCTTATGCATATTTGATGACTTATTAAACTTCTGCTAAAAAACAGAAGCTTTATACATATTTGATAACTTGTTAAGCTTCTGGTAAAATTTCGATCTTCTTGAATTCGATGCATGTTTATTTAATAAGTTTATTGAAAAAGTGTAACCAAAGGTGCAAGAGTTACCTTCTCAAAAGACGGAGTTCTTACACTACTTTTTTTTTTTATCAGTAATTCCTATCATATTTGTACAATATTTTTTTAAGATTGAAAAAGTTAGAAATTATTAATAAAAAAATATTGATGTAAGAGTTCCGTCTTAACTCTTGCATCCCTGAGCATATTGTTATTCACATAATTAATTTATGTGATAAAATCTTTGGTTTCAAAACACACAAATAATCACTAAAGAGAAAAAAAAATATTCGTTATTAAAAATATATCTTAAGTACTACAAAATCAAAAATATTTTTCTGGGCAGTTTAAATTTTCAAAAGAAAATAAATTAAATCATATTACAAAATAATTTATGTGGCTTGAAATTTTCAGTATAATTTAATTACACTTATTACAATATTAGTTTGGTATTTTATTGTAAACAAAATAAATATTAGGAATAATGATTGAAGTAACTTAAATCTCAAGAGATAATAGGATATCACCAGAGAAATATATTGAGCCTCAAGTTCCATTTTTTAACTCTACAACATTTAAATGGAACTTATATGAATAATTGGTACACATACATCAACATTTACAAAATCTTTGGCCTTTAAGTACACAAAATATAGAAACAAAATTTCTTTTCAAATCATATAAATAATTGCAATTATTATAAGTTAAATAAATAAACCAAAAGTCATTCTGATGTTCACCTCTAAGCTCATAACACCTTTCTTTGGATTAAATACTTTGGTAATAAAACTTAACTCAGGCATAATACTCCATACTTAAACTTTATCCTTTATCAATATCTTTGGTTATAAAAATTATATAAATAAAATTAATGTCATGTAAACTACTATCACTTTGCTAAATTTTTCATACTTTATGAAGAACCTAAACTTGCTCGACACTTTTTGTCCTTAAATTTCATATACATTTTAGTAATATTCTTGTCTATAAAGAAATACATAGCCATATAAATTAAGGCATAATTGAATGAGCAGTACATTTCGGTGCAGTTAATTGATCACAGTTAAGAGGTATTACTTCAAAGGCTCAAATTTAATTTTATATGGAAGCCGCATGAACTCGCATATGCCGATTCAGGTTTCCACTTTGTGAAAATCGGAGAAGGCAAAGTTTGCATTGGTAAGGTTTTTCACCACTATGTATGCGTAAGTGCTTAGTGAGAGTAGAACTGTCTGAAAATGACTTTTTGCACATATAACAACGATATGGTCGTTCACCAGAATGTGTTCTCATATGTGTAGTAACCGATGAACTCTGTGAAAAGCGTCGATCACAAACATAGCAACGAAAGGGTTTTTCTCCAGAATGTGTTCTTATGTGAGCAGTCAAATTCGCTGCCTGTGAGAAAGACTTATGACATGTCCCACATCGATATGGACGTTCACCTGAATGCGTCCTCAGGTGCGTCTTAAGAGTACTTGGACGAGCATAAGTCTTACCACAAATTCGACAGAGATTCAGTTTAGCAGCTGGAACATTGTTTGATTCTGCTTCATGAAGGACTGCAGCATCAACCCCTGATGTAGGTGGAGGTGTTTCAGGGTTTGCTCCAGCTGGAAAACATGCAGCTAAACCAGTTGGAACAGAACGACTTTTAGGTTTAAACATGAGCGAAGATCCTGCCGTTTCAAGTGGCACTGCTACTTTACAAGGATGAGGATAAAAAGTTCCTGGTATAGATTTAAAGCTCGCATTACAGGATGGAAATTCTTTTTCTATAGCGGGTAATGTCAGCGGCTCGGCTGGACGAAATTCAGCTGTAAAAGTATAGGTCCCTGCTGCACCTGCTCCAGCTTGTGTAGGTGATGGCATCTGTAACAAACAATAGATGTTAATGTTTTTCATTTAAAAAAAATTTAAATAAAAAAAAATCCCGACTGCTGATTTATTTTTCCTTTCTACCGACTTTTCTTTGATTCATATATACTGGCAAGCAGCTATATTATTTTATAGACACTTCAATTTTAATACGATGTCTAAAAAATCTGCAGTATCAGAGCAAGAAGAAAATGTTAGAAATTTGGAAAACTTTTTATTTCTTTCGTTCTTTATTCATTAATAATGCGTACGTAATTGACAAAATCTTTTGGTATTTATAACAATTTTTGCAAATTATGTTCATATTTTATAAATATTTCTACAGAAGAGCAAACTTTATGGACACTCAGAACAAAACATGTCATCAAAGTAAAGAATAAGAAATGTATTTCGAAGTAATGAATTTCTCTTTTTCAAATTATGATATTGAATTTAACTTTGGTCAAAGAAAGAAGGATTCGTGTTTTCGAAATACGTTCCACATAATAGATCAAAAGTTAATTTATGATAAACAAATTGATAATATATATATATATATATTTTTTTTTTTTTCATTTGACTTCCGCGCTAAAATTAACAGATAATATCACACCTGATTAATTTTAAACTGTAACTAATTTCTTATTATATAATAATTTTATACATAAAAAATCTATATTTTAAAACAAATTAGATTCATTCCACTAGTCACAGAAGTATAAATTCTGCTATCTGACTTACTTCTTTACTACCATGTGATAAATTTGTCAATAAGAACATTTAGTACATTTGGGATATAGTTACCATAAGTTAAAAGCAATATATTGATATTTAGAAACAATTTTCCTGTTAATCAGTTTCATGCATCTAAATAATACAATTCAACATAATTGTATTCTAGCATTTAATAACTAAGATGACAAAAATTATTTTTACTTCCTTATACAACATATAAGGAAGTATTGTGTAATCCCGATCTGCGAAATGAGTTTTGTATCTGGAACAGCTCAAAAACAAATAAACATAGAATGTTGTAAATTTATATTTTGGACTGTTATGACGTGTAGTTGTACATTGGTGTAGTTGTACTCCAACTTTGGTCTTGACATGAGCTCCCTTTTTAGAGAAACCAACAATTTTACACGATTTTTCTTGACGTCTGTATGTACGTATGTGTGTATGTATATCGCATAACTGAAAAACGATTGGTCCTTCAACACTGCAAATTAGTATATACGTTTGCCATAATATCTAGTTGTGTACCTCCCTTTTTGGTCTTTCTGAGATTTTCCGTTTTGGAGATATTTGCGAAAATTTTATTCATAATAAAAAAAATTCAATGTTTAGGCCATTATATATGATCTATCGTCATATAGATTTCAAAAGAAACTAATAATAGAGCCTTTAATGTTACTGCTATGAAAATTGTCGACAGTTTTCCACATTAAAAGTAATTCATTAAGTCATCAGCAGGTTCTAGTCAACGAGTGCACTTTATTCAATGAATATTCTGGAAACAGTTGAATAAAACTGTTTTTTGTACCAAAAAAATCAATAATCAACGAATATTTTCGAAACAATCGAATAAAACCGTCATTCGTATTATAGAAAACAAGTAAACAGAATTAAATAAGGACAGGAATATCTCTGATTCAGAAACAACGATCAAATGCACAGTTCAAAGTCTGAATAGAATTTGAATTCATTGGGAGTCTTGTCAGTGATTTATAGAAATTTCGAGATATTTCTGTTCTATTAACCAATAAATCATTATAGAAAATTTCAGAACTCAACACCTATTGAAGTTAGAGATTCCAAACTTTGGAAACTCAAAACTACTACTTTTTCCCAAATTTGAATGCTAAATTGCCTAATTTGACGCTAAGTCAACGTCCATCTTTGGGGAAATGAAAAAACTGTCATCTGTTTCCACTTTTACTTTAATACCGTATAGAAAGTAGCACGGAAAGAAATAGGCAAGTTCCAGTCTACAGTCTTTATTAATGACTCTTCTTTCTTTAGTCTTGTTAGTCATATTTAGAACCTCCAAAGAAGTTAGTTCTGCGCTAAAAACCAATGAATCTTTTCGGAAGATTCCAGAACACTGTTCTTATTGAAGTTAGAGCTACCAAACTTTGGCAACCCTAAGCCAAATTTAGACTCAAAATTAGACATTAAACCGTCAAAATCGACGCCAAAACCTAAATCTGTGTTGGTGAGTTGGTGAGATTAGCGGCAAAATACGGCGGAAAATATCATTTCAGGGTAGCTAGAATTAGTAAAGTCTTTCACAGTTTTAACGTAGTTAATTGTTGTGGTATAATGTATCGTTTCTCGTCATTAATTTTCGTCCAAAGAGAACAAAAGTAGGCCATCTATACTCGTGGGAATTCCACTGAACTCTGAGATGTGCACTTGCCAATGAGAGATTCTGTAATAAGGTGTGGAATGCTATTTCTGAACAAGCTACTATATTTGTTCTCTGGGATATGTATAATCCTATTATCGGGACTTTTGTGATTGGAGCAATGGGATTATTTATTTATTTATTTATTTATTTTAATTTATTTTAATTTATTTATCTATTTATTTTATTTTATTTTATTTTATTTATTTATTTATTTATTTATTTGTAGGGGGGGGGGAGTTGTCAGGAATGTTCATAGATTAAAATCTCTCTGTTTTTTACGAACCAATTATCTCACACAAAAATGTTAATTTTCGTAACAATATGTATATACCAATGAGTGTATAAGGAAGTCATACGTGGTGTCTACATCAGCTTTTTTTTTTTTTTTTTTATTTAGTAATGTAATCGAACTTACTAATTTTGGTTGATGCTTACTTAAATATATTTTTAGAAACCTTCTTATCAATCGTATACACATAATACCCATGCAAAGACAATATTTATTAAAAATAATAATAATAAATTAAAATAAAATAAAAATGTTTAAAATATGTACCTTCCTCATACCCCTACACATTTACTTCAAATTCGGGATATGGAGAATCTGCTACAATAGGGGTAGAAAATCCATATCACCAAGTGCATTGCGATTTAACGAACAAATTTGCCAGCCACTTTTAATATATTTGAAATTGGAAACTTCAAATTTGACTTTTATTCTAATGGAACACATCTCAATAGCCCTCGCCTGGTATTTTCCATTAGTCCCCGTACCATATTGAATTGCATTTAGGCTGAATGCAGATTAACTATTTACAACAGATTCCCAAAAAATGTTAGCAAATGAATAACAGTAAATAAAATCTTTATAATCGCATACAGCACTGTCTTGTTTTCAACAAACTAATGAAAAACAAGATAAATAAATGTCTCAGTGCCATGCTGTTTTGTATTACTGGTGTTGCCATTTATTGACAAAATTTTGAACATTTAACTTATTCACTTGGGATAATGCACTTGTCCTATTAGCCTCCTGTTTCCTCTATTGAAAAATTACCCATTGCGCAGAACTAGTGCGATAAAAAAAAAAAAATACTGTATTGAAAAAGTAGATTTATGTGCTAAAATTTTAAAAATTCTATAAGTATTTAATAATTTTTAAGATAAATTCAAGTCATATTTTTACTTATAAAATTTTTAAAACTGACTTAGATTCTATTTTGGATTTTTTATAAAAAATGTACTCTCTACATTTTTGGTTAAATTTTGAAACTTTCAATGACAATTTTGGTTCATCGTTCGTCATTTCTGTGAGCTATTTCACACAGTATATAATTAAATAATAAAAGGCTATATATAATTTATTATGAATTTATAGTTTTTGAAAATTAATTAAAAATACCAAAATGAAATCTGTTACAGGAAATAGCTTGAACCTTGAAATTAATAAATGTTCAGTTGAACGATTGCTATAAAATTCTTCCTTTCACACTGTTAAAAATTTCAACAGAAAACTCTGTGTAATCTATTATCTTAAGTCTTACCTAAAATTACAGAGAAAAATAAACTGAGATGTTAAAAAACTTATACATTCATTTTAATTACTAATATTAATTTAATTAATTATTGGTGAGAATACATTTCGGACTTTGAATGCTTTATCTAAAGTAGAAACAGTCATTTTTAATTTTAATTAAAAAATTAAATAATAAAATTACGTAAAACTTCATAAAGACAATTGAGAATCTCGATTATTCACTTTTAACTAAGAATTACTGTAAATTTACAGAGACTCTAGATAAATATTTACATTAATTTTACAGAAATTTTTAACAGTGCATGTAAATTTTCATTTTTTTTTTTACTAACTATAAATGCACATAATTTACATTAATAACAAAATTAAATATAATTAAATAATTTAAAAATTATATAATTAAAACTTTACGTAACTATTTCATTATTATCAAGTTTGATGTTTACTTTTAAACCATCGCAATTGCCTTTTAGAAAAATAAGCTTGAGATTTTATTTTCATGCTAGGTAGTATACATGGTAGTATACTAGGTAGTATACATAATTCATTAAATTGAAACTTTGCTTATGTTAGTATGGTAAAGATCTTTAGACTTTTTTCACTTTGCATAGCAGTAAATTTATTTTAAACAAGTTTATAATTTTGCTTTAACCACATGTCAAATAAAGTTTTCAAATTATAAAACACTAATGTAACCGACACTATATGATGAGATACTTTGCTTATTTACAGCGCCTACTCCCCCTTCCCCCCCCCCCCCCCATCCACGCACACACACATCTGTTTTTTTTTTTTTTTTCATTTTATTCCAATGCGTTTTATATCTCCAAAAGTGAACAATGTAGCTTGTCAATAGTTTTTATATCATCCTGATTATCCATTCCTGTACATACCTAAAATGTTGTTTGTGTATGAATAATACACAGACATATATACATACATTATATATACATACAGACACATACATTATATACACAGACATTATATATACATACTTAAAATATTGTCTGTGTATGTGTACATCTCGTGCAATTTCGTGCAACATCATCAACATGAGTCACTCAGATCGTGTTTAAAAGAAAAATTGGTTTGTTTTTATATATTTTAAATATTTAGTTTAATATTCATACGTTTTATATTGCTAGATTCTTATTTTTTAGAGCTTAATAACCTTATAAATCTAAATTAAAGAAATTATCAGAGCAGGAGTGGAAGGAGTTGGCATGAGCATTGTTTTATGTATGAATTTGATTTGTTTCATTATTATTCAACGCATTTCTATGTATTCCTGTCCGAATCTTATTTTCAAACTATCACTATTGCAATTCTGAGAAGATGAGTTTTTAAAATTGATTATTTCTAATGTTTAGTTTTAAAATATCTTGGGTTGGTGCTTATTTTCATAATTTCTTAATATATGGTAGTTTTATGGAGAACAAGCATTTAAAGTTATTTTGATTTTGCACTTATTTGAAATATATGATGTTCGGCGCATGGTAACATCCTTGCATATGATGCATGACAATATAAGCACTGAAATATGTTATTTTATTTATTTATTTATTTTAAATATGATTAAATAAAATTATGATTAAAATTATTTATGAGATAAAATATTGCGCATGTATTTATATATTTATATTAGCTTCTTTGTAAAAATCAAAATTTTTACGTTGGACAAAGGAAAATTTTTTTAATTAATGAACGTTTTTCTTATAGAAGCATACAAACAAATATGGTCTTTTTAGATACTAGAAAAAAAAATCTAAATAGAGAAAATTTGAAATTCAACGTGTGTTTAAAAAATTAATATATATATATAAATTTTTAAAGAAGACAAACATTTTTTATGTATTGATCTCAGTTTTTAAAAGCCTTAGTATTTAAAATATTAAATAACACAAACAAATCAAATGGTTCAAGAATTCATGTATCCGAACATGTTTATATATTACAATCATATATATATCATGTATTAATTTCTATAATGTATGTGTTGCAATATGAATCTTTATTTTTAAGAAAGCTCCCTTCCAAAATATATTTGAAATTTATTAAGAGTTGAACCTTACTTTTCTCCTGTTTTTATTAACTGTGTTACACAGAACAAAATTTCATTAAAATTTCATAAACTGCACGAAGTTTGTGAATATCAATATGGAATCTTATGAACAATTGCGAATGCACAGTAATAGTTTTTCCTTTTCTTCTTTATTTTTTTTATTTTTATTTTTTTTTTCTGCATTAAATGTAAAAATAATACTTTATCTCGTATCAGTTTATAAAAATTTTAAAGAGAAGGAAAGGCTGATGAGATACAAATATTGCCTGATACGAAATAAATATTTTTTTATTTATTTATTTATTTTTTTTTTATGTCAGTGACGACAAATGAGAGTGATCAGCTACGTATTATAAAAAAATTTCGAGATTTTTTTTTAGGGTTCTGTAATGAACTATGGTATTTGTATGTCTTCTCGGGAATCTAAAAATAATTTTAAGCCAAATAAATGATTTTAAAACTCCAAGGAAAAATTTTCATAAATTAAACATTTTAAAACAGGGTATACTCAGAATCTGTTGGTATACTCAGCATCTGTTTAAAATTGGATTTTCTGAACGTCAAGTAAGTTCGAGGATGAATGTGAGCAAGCATCTGTGCATGAAGCTATTAGTAAATTAAAAATTTCGGGAACATTTGTGTCCTTTAAGAGAAGCGGTCGACCTAGGAAAGCAAGTGTACGTAATGATCATGTGATAAGGATGGTCGCACGAGATCCAAGAACCTCCTGCAATACGATTAGACATTATCTGGTTGCAAAAGGCATCAACGTCAGTTTGAGTACTATTTCAAGACGTTTGGCCAAAGGTTTTGGTTTATCATCCCATAAACCTGCAAGGAAATCTCGATTTACTCCAAATTTGAAAAAGAAACGACTCTTAAGGTCCACAAATTTTCCCGAAATTTTAAATTTACTAATAGCTTGATGCACAGCTGTCTTGCTCACATTTACTCTCGAACTTATTTGATGTTCAGAAAATCCAATTTTATGCAGGGTCAATATTTCTGACCTTCTTGTAACAGTAAGTGAAGGTTTTTTACCCATTACAATAATTACGCAACAGAACTGTCTACGACAAAATCCAATAAACAACCGGCGATAACCGTGCCGGGCATCTTTATTTATAGCAGTAGAATAGATAACGCAATAATCTGCGCAAATCATGCAATGTGTTAAAACACTGAAAATCGGCTACTGGTGTTAAACTTTTGCAAATGACTGTAACATTTATTGGAAAAATTTCATTTATATCTTTTTTTCTAATTTTGCACGTAAAATCTGGTGGATTTGATATTCAATGACCGTTATTCATTTGCCCTTGAAAAGTTTAAATAAAAGCGTATAATAAAAAGAGAGTCTTCTTAGCCTAACAGAAGATAAAAAAGCATAAAAATAAAATAAAATGATGTTTTATGTCTCCCAGAATTATTCCCCATTATTAATGTCAAACTGTTCATCTACTAGAGATTAATATAATTTCTAGATCTATTAGAGACCATATATTAACCCTTTGCCGGCCCTAATGCTCTAAGCGCTCTAAAGAGTGTTGCCAAATTTAAGGACTATTTTATTCAACTACAACCAATAATTTTGAGAAGTGATATTTGGTATACATAATGGAAGAATAGCTTTCGAAGTGATGACGCAACTGTTACAGTTAAAATTTAGTAATAAATATTGAATAAAAAAGTCCCTAAATTTGGCAACACTGACAGAGGAGTGGAAGTAAATAGGACCGACAAAGGGTTAAGAGCTAATATATAGTATACTTTAATATTAGGTGTCTATATTTCTCTAATCTTAATTAGAGACCCTGTATTAGAAGGAGACTGGACATTGGCGTGCCGGCTTTTTTTACGAAATCCTCCATTTAAGTGCCAGTTGCTCCATTGCTTAACATTACGCTGAGAAGAACTTTCGATTATTTTACGTCATAACTAGAAGAAAACTTATTTATTACATTTTTACTTTGTCGGGAAATAAATTATTTTAATTTTGAAACATTTTTAAAAGATAAAAATGTATTATTATTTATTTTATATCATGTTTTAAATGCTCTGAATTCTCTTATTGCATGTTGTTTTACGTATTTATTTCTTAAGATATGAGATAATTACATGATTTATTTGCTAGCTATTAGTTTTATGTTCTGTTTTGCGACATATTTAATATGTTAGATCTGAATGTATTTCTCTGAATCGGCACGTATTTTTCTAATATATTTTAAAATACATATTTAAAATAGCTATATAAAAAATGTTTTTTGATTATTTGTAAGTACGCAAAATGTATTCGTTTTCTTAAAATAAATTGATAAAAATAAAGAAAATATGGTGTGCATTATTTACTAGCATATGACATATAAATTTATTTTAAATAATATATGCCATAATTAATTTTATAAATAATATTTAAATAAGTTATTATTTTTATTTTCATAATATTTTTAAAAACTAAAAAATGAGAAAAATCAATGAAATAAGCAAATGTAAATAAAATAGGCACATTTTTTTTTTTTTTTCTAAAATTATTAGTTAATATTTTGACAAATTATTATGAATTAAATTTTTATTTTTAATTATTGGTTAATATTTTTCCAAAAATAAATAATTACGTCATTATTAATAATAATGCGTAATTGAAATAAATAAAATATGTATTTTTAGCTTGTAAAAATATTACATAAATATTTTTATAAAATAATAAAAAATAATTTCCTTTCTTCTGCCGTAGTTTTACATTTATTTATAAATTACTTGACAAAAACTAATATTACCATATTTTTGTTAAAAAGTTTTGTAACCTTTTAAATATATTCTGCATTAGTTTTCGAACAAATTCAACATTTTTTTTTTTACCCCATTTATATTGTATAGTAAAGTGTCAATCGCGAAGACAAAAAGCATTACGTTCTACGGGGATCGCTCTGATTTGGCACTAAAATGGCCGACTTTCCGTCAATGTAATATAGGGTTCTAATTTTAATATATAGTCTAGCGACCCTTTACTGAGAGATACGACAAGGTGTTCATACTTTTTGATTGGTGGAAAGCTCCCTTTGACCGCCCGAGGCGATTTCGCGCATCGCTACCATAGACATAAGGCAGGGAGAAATTGTGACTTTCAAAAATGCTTATAATTCATATTAATTAAATGTAATTAAAAATTTTTGAAGCAAAATTTCATGTTCCTAAATGTTTTTCCTATTAATAGAAATAAAAATTTTCATTGATTTTCGTCAATTCTTTTCTAAATAAGTACTTTTCTTAAAACAGTTTCGTATTTGGCGATAACTTCAATAATTACACAGCCAACCTCTTTCGGAAAAAATCGAACTTTTAACGTGCGGCGTTCGGTTTTTTCCCCCTTCTTTTTAGAACAATTTTGAAAAAAAATTATGTAAGTTAACATTAACTAATATACACTTATTATTATTTTATTTAATTATCTATTTATTTTTGTTTTACCTGATCTTATTAAAATTATTTTGATTAATATAACAAACATTTAGATATAAATACAATTAATAGAGTAAAGCATATTTTTGGAAATTTTAGTGTTAAAAATACATAACTAATAAATAAAAAGGCCTTTTAATTATTTAGTTTTTTTTTTTTTTTTTTTCTTCAGGAGTATATAAATAAAGGCTAGTACATTCATTTAATGCATAAAGCTTAAACTCAATAGGTGCCTTATATTTTTCTTATATTTATTCAAAAATACGGAATATGAGGGGGAAAAGAATAAGGTTAAAAGTATTAAAATGCTTATTGTTCTCTTATTTATTAATTTAAAAACATAAAAAAATTTTATTTGTTTATCTATTTTATTTTATTTATTTATTTTTATGGAGAAATCAAGGCATTAATAGAAGTAAGTACCTCTATGGTGGCCAAGCGGAACTGCGGTCAAAGTTGGTAGATGGGAAGTGCCGGGTTCGATCAAAAAACGCGTTCATCGATCTAGCCCTTCGGAGTTTTCCGTAGTTCTCTCTAAAACTCGCGTAAATACGAACTAGATTCACTTAGAACCCCTCCCCCCCCCATGGAGGGCATTTCTCCTGTAGGCCTAGGCCCCTAGAGTAGTCAATTAGTCTTAAGCCATACAACCAATCAACCATTCTTTATGAGATCAACATATGTTAGAATTTTATGTTGTAAAATTATAAGTGCTAATTTCTTTATTTTCTTTATTTGTTTATTAATTAATTAATTTATTTATTTATTTATTTTTTAGTGTCATATTTCTTTTTATCACATACGTTATTTCTCTCTCTCTCTCTCTCTCTCTCTCTCTCTCTCTCTTTTTTATCATACTTTATTCAAAAGTACAAAATACGAAAAAAAAAAAAAAAAAAAAAAAATATATATATATATATATATATATATATATATATATATATATATGTGTGTGTGTGTGTGTGTGTGTGTGTGTGTGTGTGTGTGTGTATTACATTTGAAGAAAAATAAACTTTTGACATGAACA
The DNA here is from genome assembly GCA_963930645.1 of Salticus scenicus. NCBI lineage: Eukaryota > Metazoa > Arthropoda > Arachnida > Araneae > Salticidae > Salticus > Salticus scenicus. The sequence goes on along the minus strand of OZ005651.1, from coordinate 157,316,748 downwards.
ATAAGGATGTATAAAACTTTTTAAGTTAATAAATATTTTTACAAATATTAATATTATCAATGATTATGCATTTAACTATAAAATATTGGTATGTTTTTAAGCATTAAACTAATTCAATTTTCCTAAACTGAATTATTTTAAGAAAAAGATGTTGGTGTTAATGTGCCAGTTGCCTACAAAAGAAAGGCCGAGGTATGGGTTGAATAACTTAAGTAAGGGGTGGTCTTTTTAAGGTGTTCTAGCCCATATTTACGCTTGTTTCGGAGAAAACTGCAGATAATTTGGAAAAGTTAGCCCGATGAGCGCTACCTGGTATCGAACCTCATATCTCCCGTCTACCAGCTTTGAGAGCAATGTTAATTTTACAGTCTCAAAAACATTTGACCCCCTGAAAAACCTTTTATAAACCAATTAAAACAATTTTTAAACATTTAATGTGCTGAGAATGTATATATTTGTAAGTTATTGCAATAAATAAAATTAATCTTAAAGCTAAACGGCCATCTCTCAAATGAATATATCAAATCAAGTTAACTGTTAAATCATCAAATTTTTACAAATTAATCTTAATATCGATGAACTTTCTTACCAGTAACTACAAGGACAAATTTGATAAAATAAATTATTTTTTAAATAAATAAAAATAATTTTATTATTATTTTTTTTTAAATTATCAGTTTGTATAAATATATATTTTTAGACTACAGTTGCATAGTATATTATCAAAAACTAAAGAGTATTAAAATTCAGAATTTTTGATATGCAGTGATAAGATGGTGTAAATTATTTCTATGAATATAGAAATGTAATCTAAATTTAAATAAAAATTATAATAATAATAAAACGAATGTAACGTAAAGCATAATGTATCTTAGTTTGGTTGCAATGAAAAATTTTTTTGCTTTACTTTAGAGAATATCTTTAAAAACTTACACCGATAAATCACCAAAATGCGCGATCAGCGCCAAGCATTGTAAAAGGTTACTGTAGCAAGAGGGAATCTGGACAAGCGTTTGTCCACTGAGCATGCGTACTAAGTACCTGTCGTATCTCTGAGATTATCCAGGGTTTCTAATATAGTCAACCTTCCAACGCCATCTATCTCCCTTTAAATGATTTATTTAGCTTTCAAAACACTTTAGAGTTTTTGACAATGGGGAAAAAACGACTTATCTAATCTTTTATATTTTTCTATACAATACCACTATTTTACCTTCAATAGTTTGTAAATATTGATTTTTCAAAATTTTCTTAATTTTTGGATGATTTTGTGCAACAGAAGTCAATTTCTCATAAAATGTGTTTCTAGGATTCAATTTCTATAATTCAATCCTGTGGAGAATATCGTAGTTGCAATTGGTGAGAAGCTAAGTGGAATCATTAAAAAAAAAAAAAAAAAAAAAAAAAAAAAAAGCCTATATTTTACTTTCTTTTATATTTTTAGTGCTAGATCCTCATTCAAACAAGCAATATAAATAAATAATTACAAAGTAATTCGATGATTTTAAGAACAATGAATGCGTATGTGGTGGTGGAGTTGTAGGGGTGGGGTAGGGGAGTTAAGAATAGCTTAAGAATTTTGTAGAAACTCATTTTAATCTTCTGAAATTGATACTAAAAGAATTTCAGATGAATAACGTGCAAATACTAAGTGCATTACAGCGAAAGAAATAGGAAAGAAAAGTATGAAATAATGAAATATGAGAATACCAGCCAGAGGGATGCTGTAATAAAACCTTTTAAATGATTATATATTTGAATCACAATCATTTTTAAAACATAACTTTGTAAATACAATTCTTCTACTTTTTTTTATGGTTGGAAACTTAGTATTATTTATTATTTAAAATTTCTGCTGGAACTTTCGCTACTTAAAAAAAAAAAAAAAAAAAAAAAAAAAAAGGTTGTACATCAGTCAGATTTCCTCTTTCTTTTTTCCCATGTTATTCCACGGGATTTTTGTTGCTTCATTAGGGTTCCGCATTAAAAAATAAAGTTTTCCGAATTCTGATTTTTTTATTATTATTATTATTATTATTAGTAGTAGTAGTAGTAGTACTATTTGAATATGTCGCCTTTTAGCTCAGTGATGAATTTTTTTGGGGGAAAAAATGTTTAAACATTTTATTTCATTAAGTTAATTTAGAACTCTAAGTTTGGATCTCTAAACGAAATGTTTAAATTTATTTTTTCAAAAAATTGCTCATTAACCTCAAAGAGGCCATATTCAAAGAGTAATATAGAAATAGAATTGAAAAAAAAAAAAAAAAAAAAAAAAAAAAAAAATAATTTTTGAATGAGACATTCATATAAAACATAGCAACGAAAATCTCATTGGATAATATGGGAAGAAAGAACGAGAGACTTTTTTTCTAATTCTTTTCACATTTGATAAAATTTGTCTTCTTTATTAGGAATTTTATCTCATCCGCCCCCAAAGCCGTCTCTTCTCTTTGCCACTCCCACGAGCCAATTTTAAATACAAATTATAATTTTTAATTGTTGAATTTTATAAAAATTTTGTACATTAATAGATAAATCTAGCCACATGATCCACTGGATTCGTTGTAGCTTGGATAACAGTGCTTGCAAATTTCCTGCATTTCCCATTGATTTTTTTTTTTTTTTTTTTAAGTACAAGGCGTCCTAAAAAGACCCATAAAATTTCAAACTTTTACCACAAAACTTAAAAGAGAGAGAGAGAGAGAGAGAGAGAAGAAAATAAAAAGAAAAACGGTCTATAACAAAACTTTTTTCCAACTATAGACAGCGCAACATTTTTCCCCGAATCAAAAAAAAAAAAAAAAAGAAGAAGAAGAAGGGGTGAAAGACTGTATAAAAATTGAATTGGCAATATTATTATAATTTTATTTGTTGCTGTTCTCACATCACAAAGTATTTTGAAGCTATTTTTTATACCGCTATGCATTCTGAAGTTAAGTATTTCAACAACAGATGGCAGCAGCATAAAATGGATATGGATTCAACACCGAAAGTTATCCTAAAATTAAGAGAAACGATCTTCGAGATTTGTCTAATGAATAAATAGTTCAAATGCCTTTTGCAAAAAATAAAATAAAATTTGCAAATGTAAGACAATTAAGAAGACAAGGGATAATGAAAATTATTAAAATCGATGCGATTAAAAAATCTATATGGTTATCATGACATAATAATAATATTATGATATAATAAAAAAATTATGTTCAAAATGATAGCCATATCGTTACCGAATGTAGTGTGCTTTTCTGTCCTTTAAATCAGACAAAAATCTAAGAGACCAAGATTTTGTGAAACATTTCTTTGTTCTAAAGCAATTCCCATTGTTAAAAGGTGTGCTTTATCTTGATCTAATTTGTATGTGAAGTATATCCATTAAAATAAACATTCGTTTTTAAAGTAATGAAATAATCTATTTCTGATAAGTTTACAAAAGTCAAACAATATACTTGTTCGTAAAAAATGCTAAGAGCATCGATCAAGAAGTATAGAAGGAATACTACATATAGTAAAAGAAGACGTGTGTATATGCGTAATGTGTGTATGTCTGTCGCTTACTAGGCAAACGTCTGATAGCATAGGGAGTATACAGAATTTTACATGGAGCTATGTATTGACCTCTGCTGATATACTGAAATTTTTATAAGATTTTTTTAATCTATAAATTTCTGAAAGGAACGTCTCTAGAGATAGAAACGTAAAAGTAAAGAGACTGTCCGTGGTCCATTTGTTCAGTTGGTTAGAGAGCTACGCTAATAACGTGAAGGTCTTGAGTTCGATTCTCTAAGGGCCAATGCGTTCCTTTTTGCGGATAATAAATAGAAAAAAGATGCCAATTGATAAAAGAAAATCTTTCAGTGTCTTCACAGTATACTAAACATCAAGGATGACAAGAAAGACAATTCGCGCAAGACAATTCGGATCATTTAAATTATACTGCCACCGGAATTTATGAACTAAATTAAACTAAAAGAAATTTTAAATTTTAATGTTAAAAAACCGGCCTTTTCCAATATGTTAAAAATGTATATTTTTTCTAAAAAATGTCTGATATGAATTTTTGCAGTTGGGAAGTAAAATTAGGTGGTATAAAACATATACCACCGCCCCTGAAAGGGTTAAACTTAGAGGTGTTTTCGTTTTGGCTGCTCTTTAGATAAACGACTGATCGCAGAGCTGCAAAATTTTTCATGGAGGTCTGTTTTGACGTCTCTGATGCACTTTAAAGCCCAATTTTTGATTAGTGTTTTTTTATTAATTATTATTTTTTTTTCAACTGGAAAGATTGTCTGATTCTGCCATTCATTGTCATAGAGTGAAAATGATAATCTGTCCGAAAAACGTAATTCTTGAATAATAAAAGCGCCACTTATCGTCCATTTAGCACCTAAAACAGTGGAGACCCGGAACCGATACAGTGTACAGCGCAAGCGGAGAAGACGTTGCCTAAGTCACCTGGGACCCGAATCCACGTTTTAAGCGATTTCAATTAATTAGTTTTTAGTTTTTATTTATAAAGTGATTTAAAATATACTGATTAATGCTTTTTGAAAATCCCTTTAAATATACTGACTAGCGAAGCAGGCAAAGCCTGCTAGCAATATAAAAGATATTACTTTTTTTTTTCTAAGTTTTAATCCCCAAAATAGTTTGTCACATAGGGCCATTTACCAAAATGAAAAAGTTACTTTAAAAGCGTTACACTTTCACAAAATTTTTAGTTTTTCGTAATGCTATTTATACAAGTTTTATTTCCTAATAGCTACGCATTATTGTGATGAAGTATGATTTACGTATATATATAGTTTTCAATGGCTTTGTATTAATTAAATTCATTGAGAAACATCATTTTAAATAACTTAGAGAATTTATTAATATGAGAAAAATATAAAACTATGTTAAAACTTATAAATTCCAGTTGAAAATTAAAAATTTTATCATCAATAGAAGACACCACTATCTCATCTCTGTTATAGATGCGTATTTTATGCGGTTAAATTATATCTGCTTTCTCAAAAATTAACTATTATTACTGGATTTTTTTCCCTTTATTGAATAGATTTTTATTGTTCTTTTTATTTTATTTTTAAAGAATTGTATTGATTGTAAATATTATTTATATTTTATTTTATTTTATTTTATTTGTATAGTTTAATTTCACGCATTCATGCTTAATGTTTTATCTAGTGAATGATGTTTATTGTCAATTACTTTATTAAAATGGAATTAACATTTTTACTATAAAAAGATATTTTTTTAAAAATTTATATTAGTATATTACTAAATAGTACTAAAATATGCTTTAATGAATATTGTTCTCAGTGGCGGCTCGTGCAAATTTTCACAGGTGGGGCCCGATCCATCGTATGATGCGTAATTTAACTTTAATACTATTCATTATTCAAACATGAAAACAAACATTATTAAAATGGGATGTAAAATGAAATTTCGGATTTTTATTTTTTTCTTTTTATGATGACGAATTTCAACACTATGGAAAACATTGCATAAAATTATTTCAAAAATAGTTTTATAAATACAATTGAAAAATTCTGCAATGTTCTGATCAATGGAATATCAAAATCTAAATATCTTGAAGCTAGTAGACAGAAATTTCCAAGTTCGATACCAGATCACTTTCGTCGACATATACATTTGGAGTTTACTATGGTTTTCTCCAAAACTCAAATAAAAAGGGATATGTAATACTTAGAAACACTTTCTACAGAGAGTACACCACTCAGGTCTAGGACCCTCTTTTAGTCAACTGGCTTTAACCCTAACACTACACACCATTAAAATTTAAATTCAAATGTCTCAGAGTGTAATATTATTTAGCGAACGCAAATTATATCCCTAAATCTTTTAATTATAGAATTCCAAGTGTTATATTCATGTTTCTTATCTATTTGAATTTAGAAAGTCATGATTAATGTAATGTGGATACATATTAAAAAAAAAAAAAAAAAAAAATGTTTCTCATTTAATTTTAGATAATTTAAATTAACTTTCAATAAATAAAGAAATAAAACGGGCTACCATCTTAAAAAAAATAATAAGAAAGAAAATAAAGAAAGAAAGAAAAAATAAAGAAAAGAAAATAAGGGAAAAAGAAACATATTGCGGATATTTCTGTTAAATCGCATTTAAAAGAAAAATTCTTTAATAATAATAATAAATCACAATTTTCTGCAGCTATTTAATCCATTTATCCATGTAAATCCATTAATTATTTACCTAAAAATTTTACAATTTATTTACATAAAAGTTTTAACACACTATTCTGAAAGAGAAAAAAAAATCGCATATTATTTTTATCCCCTCCCCCCTCATTTAAATTCAAAACACTTTAGTTAAAGAGGTCTTAAATTCTTATGCAAGTTTTTATCTCAAAGGCTAGTCTAGAAAATATTTTTGACTATTACCAGATTTCTTTTTTTAAACACTAAAATTTTAAACTGTCATATATAACTCTAAAAAATTCACCGAAAAATCAATGAGGAAACAAAACAAAAAAAAAAAAAAAAAAAAAAAAAAAGAAAGAAAAAGAAAGAAAAACGTAATGCAGAAGTCGCCAAATATTACTCATGGTTAACAGACAGTTTTTTCCCCTATAGTTTTGTTCCAAAGGGCCAGGACTCTGCTGGCCCAACGGCGAGAAAATTACAGCGTGCTTAAACTGATAAAGCAATTAGTCGCCAAATATGTCAACCCGATCTTCTAGTAGAATAAACTGTACAAATAAACACGCCGATTTCGGGCCGGCTGAAAAAGGCCCTATTCTCTTAGATAAGGAAGGGGAGTCATTAGTGATCTGTGACAGCTGAAAAAATAAATTGACAAATAAATGATAATGAAAGAAGAGTAAGAAAAAATTAGATAGACGTAGTTATTTTGTATACATGTTTTTGAATAGTTATAAAAAATAAAATTATTATTGTTATTATTATTATTATTACTATTTTAATCGAGAAAAAATTTAGGTGGGGCCGTGCCCCGCTGGCCCTTAATGTAGAACCGCCACTGATTGTTCTATTTACTATTTTTTTGCGATAAATGGCGACATAATAAAATGTTGATGTGTAATTCTGGAATGAAATTTGATTTATATCGAAATTTTGGATCATCGTTGATAATATTTAACTATATTTTAGATATTATATTTGCTTGCTACAATTTTAATGTGCGTTTTCGTTAATGGAAAAATTCTAACAGTATGCTTGATTTTATGCATCATTTTAAATTATTAAATCGTGTAATTTTATTAATGATTATTATTTATTATTTTAAGAAATTATATAGTTTTGATATTGTGGACTTTCGTTCATTCTATAATTAACAAAACAATATTTTAAATTTCTCATTCAATTTAAACTATTGTTATTTACCACTTTTAAATTACCAATTAACACAATGATCATTGTTCTAATGTATTACACAACTCGAATCTTCGATTCTTCCTGTCAGGTATATCCAGGTGCAAATAGTTATTGTTTGGTAAATTATGTATAATTAGGCACTTTTATAATACAATCCACTCTATAACCAAAAAAAAAAAAAAAAAAAAAGACGCACCAAGAAGGAGTTATCCGAATGAGACAAAAATTCGTAGATGTGATATACATATGGAGAAAAACAACTGATTACAGTTTCAGAAAATTTGAATGATTTAATCAAGAGAAAGGGCCTCACAAAGTAAACAAGTCAATAACGCATTGGTCCACTTCTGGCCCTTATGTATGCAGTTATTCGGCTTGGTATTAATTGATAGAATTGGCAAATATGCTCCTGTGAAGTATCGTGCTTAATTCTGCCCAATTGGTGCGTTAGACTGGCAAAATCCCGAGCTAGTTGTAGAACCCTTTTTATGTTGCTCTAAACGTCTTCAGTGGAAGAGAGATCCGGGGACTCTCAACCCCATTTCACTGAGCCGCCAATTAAGGGTCTTTGAAGTCACTGGAGTACCAGTTGCACGTAAGATTGACGATAATGATGAATTGGAGATTTGAGTACCGCTTTGCGATTGACTAGTTCTCAATTTCTGTCCTCTCTTTAGGCCGACCGCTTCCTCCCTGACGCTGTGTTCGGCCATGGTTCATCCATTCCTGTCAGTATCATCTAATAGTGAAACCGCTCCTATCCATATGCCAGAAAAATCGCAGATTAGACCAACCGGTTTCTTTGAACCCAACTACACACCACACTCAAATGCTGACATCTGTGCATATTGTTTGTGTACCTGTATGCGAGGCATAGTTACTGTCTTTCTGAGTAGACGGAATAAAATTCTTGACGAATTTATGACCTGGCATCAAAATTTCTCATTTTTAATATTCTGCCAATTGCGCAGTTAAGATGCGCTGCAGCGTCGCATACTCATTCGATGGCAGTTAAACTTTAAAATTTTGCTTTTTCCATTGAAACCTGTATGTATGTCAATTTGTGTCCAGTTTGCATTACTCCTTCTTCTTGGTGCGTCGTTTTTTTTTTTTTTTTTTTTTTTTTTGTTATAGGGTATATAAAGTTTTACATTATTGACAACTTGATTGCAATTATTTTCATTAATGATGTATTTGATATAGGGGAGAACGGGGCACAGTGGACCATCCCTATTTTAATCTATTAATATTCAGCTCTTTTAGTTCATATGGGTACTCATGTATGGCAGGTACTCATGGTACTAGTTGTATGCAGCAAAAAAAAAAAAAAAAACATGGGAAATAGTAAAGTAACCATTTTGAGCAGTTTTTATGTTTTGAGCTGCTCAAAGTAATTTTTTTTTCCACACTGAGTTTTTTAAAATTTTATAAAGATTGAACTAGTGATTAAAAATACTATACAGCTGCCAAAAGAAGGCAAGATAAATTCTAAATTCCTAAAAATTATTAGCATATTTATAGTCTATATATTATTTTATTGTTATTATCTGTTTTACTCTGGCGTGGGGCACAGTGGACCACCTTCCAATGTGTCTAAAAGTACAAATTAGATTTAATACTTATATTTATTTCAGTTAAATTTATAGATACAAATATAATGTAAAGTATTAATATCTTAAAGTAATAAATATCATAATGTTATAATAAAATAAATGAAAAGAATAAATTTCTGAAAAGAATAAGTATTTGAATAGTAACATGATCATTATTAACATATAAATTTATTAACTATTTGAATTATATAGCATTAATAAAAGAAAAATATCTAATTTAATAAATAGTAGGAATAATTTATTATTATTCTTGTTTTTAAAGATTACATGTGAAAAGCAAAAGTAGCTTAATATATTTTAGTCAAATTTATCCTATAAGTAAAATGTAAATTAATTATATTTCAAAATAATTAAAAATTATAAAATATTTGAATAGTATAATATTTATTAATATTTGAATAAAAAGAATTGATTTATATAATATTAACAAAAGAGTAAAAAACAATTATCTATTTTAACTTAATAAATTTTCTAACAGAGATTTGATTTCTTATTTGTTTATTTTAGTTTAATTTTGGTTATTTTATTTCATGGAAAAGCTTGAATTATGTTCTTTAGACTACAATAGTACAAGAAACTAATTTTAGAGAGTGAAAAAAAGGAATTTATTTTAATTTAATATAAACGAATGAGGCTGGTTGACTGTGCCCCGGTGATGGGGCACAGTGGTCCATTTTGTGAGTGCTCACAATTTATTTTCTTATTCATAATGCATTGGAAATATTGTTATAAAAAATTAAGACATATCAAGAAGGGCTTAGAGATTGTTTGCTATACATTTTTTTTTTTTTTTTTTTTTTTTTTTTTTCAAGTACACTGCTTTTCTGTTTTTTGCGGGGGGGGGAAAAATAATAAGAGTGTAAAAATGGTCCACTGTGCCCTAGTCCCCCTATATAAGATTTTTTTTTTTTTTTTTCACTTCTTGCTTCTATTTCAATGCATTATTGATATCTCGAAGTCGTTGGACAATGATGATGATGATTTTACTTTTACCCTGCTACTATAATTTCCCTTTATAAAGGCATTTTTTTTTTTTTTTTTAAGGAATTTCAAGGTTATTATATATATATTAACTGTGTCAATATTTCTTTGTTTGATGCTTTATTTCTATGTGTAATATTGATGCCTTGCTAATTAAAAAAAAAAAAAAGTTCGTGCTTTTTATCACTATAATTTGAAATGTGCTTCGATTATGGCTACCTGTATTGGATGATGCATACATGTTTTAAGAAACGAAATATCTGATCATTTCTCTTAATAGTTTTCCACATTTATAGTCTTGTAATAATGTAAAGAATAACTGAGTGAGAATATTTCCTGTGATATTTTTACAAAAATATAAAATTTTAATTCATAGCTTATTTTAATTTTTAAAATTTCAATTGATGAAATTCATAGGTGGTAAACCTTTAAAGTACGTTAAAACATATCAAAAAACCTTATGTCAGCACCACATGACTTCCTTATACACCCATTGGAATATATATATATATACATTGCTATGAAAACATTCAGATTTTTGTGAGGTAACGGATCCAAAAATAAACAGGCAAATTCCAGCCTACGAAAATTCCTAAAAACAAGCAAGGGGAAAAAGAAAATAATTACAAGATAAAAAGATCTTTTTATATACCATGTTTTTAAATTTTCTGTTCAATCATATAAACGCTACCGAAGGCAGCGGGAACCCGCAGCAATTGGATAAATTTTTAAAAAACTTCATTGCTCTCGTCTTTTGAGCTATTATAAAAGTTTCAAATGTCTAGCTAGTCAGGAATTTAGTGAAAAATCGATTGCAAGCTTTGTACTGGTAACGCTGCCGAAGGCAGCAGGAACCCGAAACATTTGGTTAAAAATATTTTTAAAATGCATTTTCACCGTATTCTGAACTATTCTGAAAGTTTCAAATGTCTAGCTAGTCAGGAAGTTAGTAAAATAAATTTTCCGTTGAATCATATAAACGCTGCTGAAGGCAGTAGGGACCTGAAACAGTTGAGTAAAAGTATAAAAAAATGTATTGTCACTATATTCTGAGCTATCCTGAAAGTTTCAAATGTCTAGCTAGTCGAGAAGTTAGGGAAAAATCGATTGCAATCTTTGTACTGATAACGCTGCCGAAGGCAGCAGGAACCCGAAACATTTGGCTAAAAGTATTAAAAAAATACATTTTAACCGTATTCTGAACTATTCTGAAAGTTTCAAATGTCTATAGCTAGTCGGGAAGTTTGTTAAATAAATTTTCGTTCGAATCATATAAACGCTGCCGAAGGCAGTAGGGACCTGAAACAGTTGACTAAAAGTATAAAAAAATGTATTGTCACTGTATTCTGAGCTATCCTGAAAGTTTCAAATGTCTAGCTAGTCGAGAAGTTAGTGAAAAACCGATTACAAGTTTTGTACTGGTAACGCTGCCGAAGGCAGCAGGAACCCGGAGTAGTTGGTTAAAAATATTTAAAAAATGCATTTTCACCGTGTTCTGAACTATTCTGAAAGTTTCCAATGTCTAGCTAGTCGGGAAGTTAGTTAAATAAATTTTCTGTGGAATCATATAAACGCTGCCGAAGGCAGTGGGGACCTGAAACAGTTGACTAAAAGTATTTAAAAAATGTATTGTCACCGTGTTTTGAGCTATCCTGAAAGTTTCAAATGTCTAGCTAGTCGGAAAGTTACGAAAAAATCGATTGCAATCTTCGTACTGATAACGCTGCCGAAGGCAGCGGGAACCCGAAACAGTTGGCTAAAGGTATTAAAAATATGCATTTAAACCTTATTCTGAACTATTCTGAAAGTTTCAAATGTCTAGCTAGTCGGGAAGTTAGTTAAATAAATTTTCTGCCGAATCATATAAACGCTGCCGAAGGCAGCGGAACCTGAAGCAGTTGACTAAAATTATTAGAAAAATGTATTGTCACCGTGTTGTGAGCTGTCCTGAAGATTTCAAATATCTAGCTAGTCGGGAAGTTAGTTAAAAATCGATTGCAAGATTTGTCCCTGACAAACACACAAACAAAGAAACAAACAAACACACAAACAAACAAACAAGAATCGAAGTTAATAAAAACATGGTAAAAAGTACGCTACTCCAGCCACAAAAGTCACGAAAATTGTATTATATATACCACAGAGACAAATACAGTAGTTTTTTCAGGAATAATGCTCCACCGCTTATTACAGAATCTCTCATTGCCAAATGAACAGCTTGAGTTCAGTAAAAATCATTCGAGTATAGATGGCTTATTTCTGTTCTTTTTGGCGAAAATTAGTGACGAGAAGCGATATATTTTACCAAAACAATTAATTCTGGTAAAATTGAGAAAAGATTTCCTAATTCTGGCTATTCTGAAATAATATTTGCTTCCATATTTCATCGCTAATCTCGCCAAACCACCAAGTTTGTAGCCGACGCAGATTACGTTCTTGGCATCGATCTTGGCGGTCTGGGATTGAATTTGGTCTCTTAGTGACATAATTTGGCGAAAATTTGTAGTTTAGGGTTGCCAACGTTTGAAAACTCTAACTTCAACAAGAACAGAAATCTGGAATTTTCCGGAAAATTTCATTGATTTATAGCGCAGAACCAAATTCATCAAAAATTCTATAAGTGACTAACAAGACTATATATAAAAAAAGAAAAGTGTTTATTGATGATTGTAGATTAAAACTTGCCTATATCTTTACATGCTACTTTCTATACGGTATTCCTGTAAAAAGGGAAACAATGGATGGTTTTTTATTTCCACGAGGGTGGACGTTGATTCAGCGTGAAATTAGACATTCAAATAGGACCAAATGTGGCAGTTAAGGATTATTAAACTTTGGAAACTCTAACTCCAGTAGGAGTTGAGTTCTAGAACTTTTTGTAATGATTCATTAGTTTCTAGCTCAGAAACTAATGAACCATTACCTCGAACGCAGAAACTAATTAATCATTACGTCGAAGTAAGGAATCATTACCTCGAAAATTCTATAAACCACTGTGACAATACTCTCGAGGAATTCAAATTTCATTCAGACTTTGAAATTTTTGGTTTTTCCTAAATTAGCAAAACTTCTGCTTATAGTGTAATTTACAGTGTTTATTTTATTTATGTAGTAAGAATGAATGTTTCATTGGATTGTTTCAAGGATATTCATTGTTTATTGATTTTTATAGCACAAAAAATGTGTTTTAATCAACTGATTCCTGAATATTCATTAAATAAAATACACATCCACTAGAACCTGCTTATGTTTTTAAGAATTACTTTCTACACTCAAAAATGCCGACAACTTTCTTAACAATATCATTACGGGCTTTATCTACAGGCTGAATAGTCATTAAATATAATGCATTCATCGACTAGAACATGCTTATGTACTTTTTACACGCAAAAATCTCGACATCTTTTATAACAATATCAATACGGTATCTATACTTCCTTATACTTTGTATAAGGAAGTAAAAAGAAAAAAAATCATTTTTGTTATATTGCATTTAATTTTATAAGATACAAAATTTCCAATGTTCTTGTTATTACACTTCGGGCTATATGGAAAAGTACGACTTTTTTTTTTTTTTTCTTCAAAAACAAAATATTCTATTAGTATGACAAACAAGTAACTAGAAATAAATTCATCATAATTCTAGGCTAGCGGAGAAATATTGAGAAAAAAAAATCTAAGGTTTCATTCCTGTAGCATTTTGACGGCCTGTCATTATAAGAATGATTTTCCTGAATTATGGATGAGAAGTTTCGAGCTAACACTGAAACACAATTCTCTCATATGAATTGTAACATAGAATATTCAAATTGTGAAAGTTTTCGTTTAAGAAAGAGAATATACAAATGATGATGTATCCAACTAATTCTCCGTCCTCTTTCTTTTGCTAATATATGCATGAGACATTTATGGGAGGGTACTGAACCACATCTGCCCCTTAAATGTTCCCCGAAATTGGAAATTTACTCTATTCTTAAACGAAAATCATTAGCATAGCTCCACTTAAACAATATAATTAGACTTTTATGATTTTGTGGCTGAGAATTCTTAAAATCCCCAATTCCATAATAATGTCCATTTCAAAAGCATTTCCAATGATTTCTAAAACTTAAGCAACAATCTGTTTTCCTATTTTTCCTTTTTGCGCATGACTCTTAAATAAGTAAACATAAAAACATAAATTTTGGATGGCATAGTCGTTATCAAACAACTAATCAAATTTTATATAATTCGATATCGATAATAATGTGTACATTGATATTAGCTCTCTAATTTTAAACTCAATGTTAGAAGAAAAAGAAAAAAATGAATGATTTTAGAAAGAAAATCAATTGAAAGATCGTACTGAGTTATATTAAAGTTAGAAAAATGGTACTTTATAGTCAAGCAAAGGTATATTAAATTAAAACCAGCTTTTTTTCTTTTTTTTTTTTTTTTTTTTTTTTATCAATTATTCTTTCGCTCAAGAAAGAATTTTTTTTTATAAAATATAACAAAAAAAGAAAGTAATTTTATTTTGTAAAGTACGTGTACATCACCAGAAAAATAAAAATTGTCTATAAATAATTTTATAATGAGCACTTCATCTAGCTGTCTTTTCGTATGTATATTCTTATTTTTAAGTTTATACGCATGCAAATAAATAAATAAATAGAAATTAAATGAAATAAAGGAAAAGGATTAAAAAAAAAGAGGGGGGGGGGAGTGCACCGGGTACTAATTTAATTTTTGAAAGTATGTGCTTCTTGACCTATCTATAGTGCACCCTTAACACTATCTCTTATTCAGTTTTCTTTCCTAAAATTGTTTAAATTTTACCTTTCTTCAAAAACGTCCTTTTTGGGAAAAAAAAAAAAAAAAAAAAAAGAGTTTTTGAAAATTGTTTCCGATGTTAAAGTAATATCAAATGAAATTAATTTTTTAATAAAAAACATGTCATTTATATTTTATGGTCATTTGTTTGTAAGTTATGCACAAAAGTAGAACTAATAATAATAATAATAATAACAACAACAGTAATAACAACAACAACAACAACAACAACAACAATAAGAAGAAAACAGTTTGTTGCTTAACTTTTGCAAACCAGTGTATTTTGAAAATATCATTAAACAAGGTAATTTATTTTAAAACATATTCAGGTATTTCCGGTTTTTAACTGACGGCCCATCCGTTTATGTTTTTGTGCGATTAGTTAATACTTTTTCTGAAACGCTTAAGTAAACATTTTCAAATTTTAAACTTATAACATTTAGAGGAAGGAATGTTAACAATATATTTGAAACATATTTGTCTACTACTTAATGTATGCATTGATAAATTATTAAAGGTCAGTTTTATGTTCAAATGCTGAAATTTAATGCAAATTGTTATAATTCAAGCATAAAAATATTTTTATTTTAAATTAACTTATCAAACTTATTTAAATTAACTTATTTTAAATTAAATCCTCAAAGCAATATTCAGATATGTTTAGAATGTAGTGTTAAACTAGAATAATGTCAAATCGAGAAAAAGAATTTAAAAAATAGTTAGAGGGGAGCATTTATTTTATTTTATTTTTTATTTATTTTTTAATAAAGTTTTAATTTTAACATTTTTATTTAAATAATTTTCGAAAATTATTATTATCCTTATTTCAAAGCATATGTATGCTCTTTCATGAACATCAATAAGTAAATAGTATTAATATTAATAATTACAGAGATTCATCTTTTCTCAATAGTTATTCTCATTATTTATATGCGAAAATATATGTGAACTTTGAAATATTATAGTTGAACTTTAAAATAAAATTAAAAAAAAAAAAAAAAAAAACTATTGAATATTATTTAAATAGCTTTCAAATTCAAATTTCAGTGCATTATATTAGTACAAAATAAACTATAAAATAAAAGTGTATATATATATATATGTGTGTGTGTGTGTGTGTGTGTATTATCTTTTTTTTTTCTTCATTAAACCAAGAAAAATATCAGGTTGTTAATACATTCTTATTTAATTTGAGTTTTCAGATTCACTTCACTTTATTACGAAAATAAATAAATTAGAAACTCTCCGAAAAATATTTAGCTTCCATGACTCTCAAGTCTTAGGAATTTTCCACCAGTAATTCTTATCAGATCTTATTTATTTATTGTTATTTATTGTTATTTATTTTTCTTTTTTCATAAATTTGTGTAGTAGTTTTATAGCCTTGGCTCACAGCCCTGCTCTGCTCTCTTTTTCCTCTTGTTTTCTACGTGCTTTCAGTGCACCGTATTCTTTTTCCTTTATTGCTTGATATTTCTACATTTTTTTCTATTTAGAGTTAATGAACACACACACACACACACACACACACATATATATATATATATATATATATATATCTTCCTTTCGGGGTTTTGACCTATTGTAGTAATACTTAAAAAAAAAAAAAAAAAGAAAAAAAAAGTTTATTTTGAAAAGCAGTAAAAGACGACATTTTATGTTTAACAACGCATTGATTGATTGGTATAACAATGTGATGTTATGATAAAAATTTAATTAAATGTTACAATTGTGTTTATGTGACCAAAAGATTAATAATTTAAAAAAATAACAAGAATGAATGTGATGGATTCAGCATACACGCTACACGCGCACTCAAACACCTTGAGACTTAAGTATTATAAAATATATAAAAGGCAAAGAGATTTTCCTAGTTAAACGTTTCCATACTTTTATCCCCTCGCAATAACAATGACAAAAGAAAAGAAAAATATTCGTTTTTATGCAAACTTAATTCAGTTAAAGATTTTTTCTTCCGTGTTTTAGAACAAACGCAGTCACTTACCGTTACATGATCGCTGCGGGCTAAAGGGCGCAGCTGTATACTTTTACCGCTATTGTTTATTTACTGACTATAATGTAATATAATACATCTGTATAATATTGCAGGTAGTAAATAAATAAATGATATTCATATATGCTATATGTAAGTATTTATTACTGTAAGTCATATTTAAATTCATAAAAAAAAAAGCGTCATATCATATTTATCATATTTATAATATCATTTATTCTTACGTGAAAATATTACAGTGTTTGTTCTTAAACGCACACATGCGTAAACCTTCATCTAATTTTATTGCAATATAACATTAAGATTATACAACATATTATTATCAGAAAATATACCAATTTGAATTTCATTTATTAAAATCATGTTTAATATGAAAATTAACCTATTTTCTTCTATTGTTGTCAGTCCGCATTTATACGACTATCATGGTGCCCAAAAAATTTTCAAATGCGTCTTTTTGTGATACAGTCTTAGATTTTTTTTTCTCCTATTGGCATACTGCCATTTATAGAAACATTAAGAGCAAATCCTCCAGTTCAAAGCTTATAGAATTTGTGAAATTAATCACTAATCACTGTGATAAGCGCACTGTTTCATATGTCATTTATTTTTTATCCATATTGCACTGGTATTAAACGAAAATATGGATAAAAATCACTGAAACCTTGATTTTCTATATTGACTGGAGAAACGTACTTTCAAAAAAGGTTATCCCCGTAAAAAGTTCTGTTTCCTGAGTTTCAGAATTAAACGAAATTAAGATTGGAGTAGTTTCTACTTTGAGAAAATCACACCTTTTTGATTTTATAAAAGGGAAAATTCTTGGTATATATGATTTAATGGGGACAGTACAATTTTAACAGTCGCAGAAAGTACACAAATTAGGACATTTTTAATTTTTTTCTTTATTAAAATTAATATTTATAGGAGCATGAACATTGTAGGATAATTTTTAATAATAGTTAACTTAATATATATATATATTGCAAATAATATGAACAAAAATTAAGGGTCAAATTTCAAATTTCAAAGTAATACCTGAAAATTTTACATTTCACTGCTGAAAGATATTTCTTGTAAATTTCATGTGATTTACTTAAACTTTGCCTTAAACCAACATTAAATATACAGTCGGCATCAAAAGTATCCGAGTACTAGTAATAATCTCTGTCTAAAAAAAAGTCTACTTAATGCTGCTTTGTTAAATAAATCCTTGTCGAGTCATGCTCTTAGTCAGTCTAAGCACATGATTCGACAAGGATTTATTTAACAAAACAGTTTTATGTGTATCTTTTTGATATCGGAATTGTTGACTAGTGCTCGGATACTTTTTCTGTCGACTGTAATTTGTATTACAATTTTTATGATTGTTTATTTATGAAAAAAGTTTTAGTCTTGTACTATAAAAATTTAAAAAACCGTGGATTTTTATATATTCTCAAACTTGTAAATTTTTATCAAATTGAGCAGATTAATGCCTGAACTTTTGAAGATATACTTCCTGTATGCGATATCACGCGTGCAAGTGTTGCTTTTTGAGAAAAAGCCCCTAAAAACCAAGGATATTTGTATTAGAAATAAAAGAACTGTCACTATATTTTCATTGATATATCTGTTAGTATTTATCATACAGTTGAAGTTTTAAAAAATTTAAAATTAAATTACTTTTTTAAAATAAGGTTTCTGAGCCAAAGTTGGCCATAGCTAAGCTTTGAGAATTTTTTATAATTTTCTAATTGGGTGTATGAGGGTGTTTTTTTTTTTTTTTTTTTTTCGTAAAATGCTACAATTATCTTTTACACATATCAAGTGTAATTTTCTTTGTAGAATGTAATTTAGATATTTTTATAATACAATTTCAAAAATGTAGATTGTGGGTCACCTTTGGCGCACAGTGTTTGAAAGGTGGCCCATATATTGAAAGCTTTTTTAAAAAGTGCTTAAAACGCTCTTTTTTTTTTTTTTTTTTTTTTTTTTTTTTTTTTTTTTTTGTTATTTTTCGGTTTTTTCTTCTTATTTATCTTACCTGTTGACACAAAAAGACTTTTAACCACTTTTTGTGCAAAGTAATAGTTTTATTCTGAGATTCATTTACTTCTTTCGGGAGATCTATGGTAATCTCAATAGTGTCGAAATTGTTGGAGAATAAATGATAAGTTTTTTTCAGTTATTTAAACAGAATTTTCGAAATTTACTCTTATTACATTAATTTGCGTATTTATTTGCTAAGTTGCCCACGTGTCCCAAGGTTGCTCGACGTCTGGGCCACCTTGAGAACATGCATATGGTCGCCATTTGCACGGAATTAAACTTTTAATCTGATAATTTTTTTAGGAATGAAGTTAATGTGGTTAAAGGGAACAGAATAAATTTTCAGATACCATATCATAGTTCAAAATTTTAAGAACTTAAACACATGAAAATCAAAATATCTTCTTACCTGGAAATTAGAACGACTACTTCTCTAAAGTGAAATCACTACATATAATGGCATTCTATGAAGATAACCTCTTCAAATTCAGTCACATACTCCGGAGATGCATGATTTACAGTGCAGTAGCACCATTTTGTGATTAAAAATTAAATTAAACCTCTTTTAGGGGAGCGGGCTACCTTAGGAACACTGGCCACCTTTGGCTTGCCTACCTTTATGCAAAAATGGTAAATACGATTTTTTTTTTAACCATTTAAAGCTAGATTTTTTCCTTAGCAGAAGCTAACTAACAAATTAATGTAGGTTATTTACATATTGTGAAAGTGATATATCTTCTTACAGCCCAAAATGCTACCAAGATTTGTACTTTTTGGTTAATTTTTTTAAGCTTTTAAAATTTTAAAATTATTTAATTGTAATAATGAATTCATGAAATAAAAATTAAGATACATAGGTTTTTACATTTATTGTAAATTTTTAACTTATATATTTTTTCATGAAAAATGACCAAAATTCTATACGTATGTCGGGTGAAGTGAAGTAAGTGTAACCACGGAGTAAGTTTAACCGCGGCTTATAACTCAACTGATAAGATGAAATTGAACCTAATAATCATCATATCTGCTTGTTTGAATTTTTCTTTGTTATGTTTAGCCTTCGAAAACCAATCAACTATGAAAAATTGATAGTTTTATAAGTTTAAAAAATTGCTTACATTTCCACTCTCCGACGGAGCCCATATCTCAAAATTTGAAGCAATTTCTGTACTGGTAAAGTAAATTCCACAGTATTTTGGTAAGGAAACTATATTTTGTGCGTAGATTCTCAATATAGTTTCAGGTGTGTCTTATTTCATAAGTTTTTTGGTTTTTCACCTGTGGTTACACTTACCCATGGAATTTTCTATGTCGGAAAAGTGTAACCAGGGTGTTTACACTTTTACACCTCAAATGTATCACTAATATTTTTTACTTCGTTTTTCCAGTTTTGTCTTTTAATTTTCAATGAAACTTAATATCCTGAACTTTTAAAACTTTTGTTATAGTGTTAAAAAGTTTAAAATGTGACGCGTTAGTTGGATACCTACGGTAACGTTCTCAACTCTGTAACGAGTTGAGATATTTTTAAAATTAAAAAAAATCTTAGATTCTTGAAAGTTTTCACTACCTGTTGACTTAAATATATCTTTATGTAGTGTATGTAGTTGTTCTCCGAAGTTACACTTGTCCCAAACCATGGGGCATGTGGAATTATGAAACACAAACGTTTCATAATTTTTTGCCTTTAAGTGGTAGATTGCTAAATTATAAAAAGGTTATAGTTATAGTTTATGCCTAAAAATTTCCAGATGTGTGAAAATAATAGCAATTCAAAATGAGGTCAAACTCGGACAATGTCCAAGCATTATTACATATATCCCATTCCCCCCTATAATAAATAGGGTAATTCCATTCTTACTTAAATTTTTTTATTTTTCTCATGTATAAATTTTACATCTCACTTCTTACTTGTACGTTAGGTTCTTTATTGATAGTCCTGCTACTTTTCGAGCAATGTAAATCATACAATATGATCATTTATTACTATTTCTGACACAATTTTACCCTTAATCTATAGTTTTACTTGAAAAATTTAGCTGTTATTTGGGAAGTTTCAAAGTTATTTTTTCATCATATCTTATTTTTTCGTTATTTCTTAACTTAAATATGCTATTTTCAATATATAATATTTAGTTGTTATACATTGTTATTTATAATTTGTAATAATGTGGAATAAAGGTCTTCCTTCCTGGTATTTGATCATTATAATGCTGAAACATTATACAGAAGAATAATTCCATGGTAAAGGTAGTGTAAAACACACGCAGGGATATTTCCACTTTTTAATGCTTTTAGCAAAGTTCTAAAAACTAAATATCTCATAAAATTTTGGCGCACAGAAGTAAAAATTTTTGTGAATAATTCGAAATAATCTATCCTTGTTATTATATCGTTTAATTTTACTAAATAATTTTTATTTATTTTTATTATTTTTAACTATTAATAATCCATGTCAATTAAATTACTCGATATTTACTTTCAAATTACTAGTATTTTTCTTATATTCGGTGAGCATTTTAAATGGTTTAATATTAAAATAATAATAATAATAATAATCCGCTATTTAGTAAAGTTTTTTTTAAAATTACTTGTTATAATTACTTGAATTTATTCTTAAAATACTGAATCTTAAATATTACTTTAATTTTTACTTTCGTTAAATTATATTGTTCTATACTTCTACTTTAATCCTGTACTACATCTCAACTTGTCTCTTAGTACATATCAGAGTTTGCTTGCAAATACCATATGTTTATGCTTAGTGTTATATTTCTGTCTTATTATTTCTATCAATGTAAATTTTTATTTAATTCCATTTATGTAAATTGGCCATTTATGTAAGCTTAAATATTAATTTTTTATCGTAAAATAAATCCTTATTATTTAATAATATTGTCGGGTGGCTGATGGTGAGTTTCTGGGGGAAAACCTTCACCATTATAGATACAATATCATTTTATTCACCCAAACAGTCATAAATACCCTTAATGACATTATGACAGTCTTTTTTTTTTTTTTTTTTTTTTTTTTTTTGTAACACAGTTATTTCATAATTTTTCATTCTTTCACAATCTTCAAGTTAAATTATGCATTTTTCAGCAATCTACAGTTGTTATGGTTTTATTTTAAAAAATTTACCATAATCTGTTTTCTGGTGTCTTAGCATTGACATGATGAGATACTATTTATATTGGTTTTTCTGAATGTAATATGGTTCTAATCAAAATTGGGAAACCAGATGTGCTTTTTAATGTGTAAAAAAATTACATATATATATATATATATATATATATATATATATATATATATATATATATAAACAAGAAGTAAAACAAAAAATTTAGTTTCTCTTACATTAATTAAGCATCATATAGGTTAAAACTGTTTAATAATTGTTTATATGGTTTTCACGGACAAAGTTTTGTCCTTATTTTTTATTCCAAGATAGTCTATGTTTAGTGGAAAATAATTACATAATTTTTAACCATCATATAAGAAGATAAAGAACGTTAAAAAGCTTTTTTTATTATTGTGTTGGAATAACGAAAATTTGCCTAAATAATCATTTAAATGAAACACTATTAATAATTCTAAAATTTCTAGTAAACTTTTTAAATGTAATAAAATTAAATAAAAAATTAGTTTTCAGGTAATTAAAAAAAATTTCCCTGCAAAATAATTTATTTTTTTCCATCAGTTTTACATTATTATGGTTTAACGATATATTCTAAACATACTTCTGTATTACTTTGTGGATTCATTACTAAGTTAATTAATAAATAAATAAATAAATACGTTTGAATACTAAATCTTTGCATTCATTTCAGCATTCAAACATAAAATTATTCATTGGTAAGTTAAAAGTTTTATTTTTAAGTATTTTTAAATTTTAATGCTAAAAATCCGCATTCAATTACAGCATTCAAACATTGAAAATATACTTAAAAAATTATCTTACCAATGAGTTTACAAAGTAATACCCCAATTTATTTAGAATATATTTTTAAATTAGATTAATTTAAAATCAAATAAAAAATAAAAATAAAAATTAGCAAAGAGCATTTAAAATGTTTCCAAAATATTTAAAATTTTGAATTTTATTTTATTAAATTTAAATGATTTTCTAGAAATTTACATATATTAAATATTGCTATAATTTTTTATAAATGAATGATAGCTAAACTACACGTATTGTGAGCCAATATTTAATTTTTGTTTTGTACATACTTATTGTTTTAAAAATTTAACACGATGTATTAATTTAAAAATGTTATAAAACTATGCCAATGGATAATAAAAACAAACAATATTCTATAATTGCTGTTATATTCTAATTTATCGGGGGAAAAAACACATAATAGGATGAAGTAATGTGAAATTATTCAGAATTGTTTTGAAAGTAATCAAATATTGCATACAATTTAGTTAACTTGGTGGTATGAACTCTATAATTTTCGTTTCTATGGATTATATATTAGGACTTAAAAAACTCTCTCTATAAAAATTTTTAAGCTAAACTGGACTTATATACATAATCGCGCTGATGTCATTGATTTAGAAAAGTGTTTCAACTTATCTGAAAGAAGATATAAACTCTCACAAATTATAGCATTGAGACTTCGATTTTATACGATTATTGGCAATTTTCTATTAGTTGAAAGAACCAGTTCAATAAGAGAAAGAGCCAGTGCAATTATTTATAATTATGAAAAACGTCATATAACAGGATGAAGTAATGCAAACTTATTCAGAAATTGCATAAAATTTAGTTAACTTGGTAATATGAATTATGTAACTTTAGTTTCTGTAGAATAAGTATTAAGGCTTAAAAAACGTTCTATGTGAAGTTTTTGAAGCCAGAAAAGACTAATTGCATAACCACATTGGGAATTTATTTTGAAAAAGAACTATTCTTATATAAAAGAGGATATGAACTTCCACAATTACCACATTTAGTTTCTGATTTCGTATGATTGTTGACAACATTTCATTCATTGAAAGAACCAGTGCAATTATAATTATGAAAAATACCATATAACATGATGAAGCAATGTGTAGTTATTCAGAATTTTATAAGCAATGAAATAATACATAAAATTTAGTTAACTTGGTGTTATGGTTTAATTTTTGTTTGTGTCTATAAGTATTAAAGCTTAGAAAATACTCTATAAGAATTTTTTTAAGCTAAAATGGACTGTTTTTCATAACCACGTTGGCATATTGATATGAAAAGGGACTCAATCATATTTGTAAGAGCGTATAAACACTCACAATTACCACATTTAGAATTCGATTTCATATGATTGTTAACAATTTCACATTCTAAAAAAAGAAACAGCGTAATAAGTGAAAAAAAAAGTGCAATAAAAATAATAATAATAACAATAAAGAAACACAAAACTATGAATGATGAATAAATATGAAATTATTCAGAATTATATAAGTAATCAAATAATACATTAAAATTAATTAACATGGTAATTTGGACTATGTAAGTTTTGTTTATGTAAATGGATATTAAGGTTTAAAAAATGCTCTATGTGAAATTTTTGAAGCTAAAAAGGACTAATTTGCATAATCACTTTGGAGTAATTGATTTTGAAAAATGGCTCAATCTTATCTAAATGAGGATTTCAACTTCACACAATTGCTAACAGTTTTCCATTCGTTTAAAGAATCAGCAGGGAATAAGCAGTTATTCATAACTCTTAATAAGAAAAACTGACAATGTTTAACTTCATACTATGCTATCCATGCTACCAGATATTTCGACAGGTTAAATAATTTTGCGGTTAAGCGATATATTAGATTCTCTATAGTTTTTTAAAAAAATCTCATTTCGACAATTTTTGTGCAGAATGCTGAAATTCAAATACAGCGTATGTTACCGCAATATTTTTCTGCAATATAAATAACCTGAATTTTGTCATCGTCTTTTTGTCATCGTCTTTTTGAACATCGTCTAATCTCAATTTTATGAGTTGTAAGCTATACAGCTTTTTTTAAATCATTGTTTCTCAGCAGCACGCGATTTAGATAACTTTGAAAGATCAGGTGATTTTTCGATGCATTGTAATTTGTCCCGAGAAATATCATCCAGCCTGTGAAAATCTTAGAATACCAGAATTATGATATTAATGAACCTTGTTTATAATTATATAAAAAAAAAAAAATATCAATACGCAGTGTACAAAAATTCGAGTGTAATTTTTATTTAGCTCTTTCTTGACTATTACGTATTACAAATCACCTATTTTTATCTAAGAAAAGATGAATCCTTTACAATATTATTATTTTTCTTTAAAAATTAAAACTGCATGAGTCACCATGTTTTGTAATGAGTTTTGTTGTACTTTGTCTAATACATTACTCACTATAGCACTTTAGATGTCTCATATTATTTTATAAAGACCTCGAATATAAATAAAAAAGTTTTTAATTACCTGTACAGGCTGACCGTAACCAGACATCATGGCTGGTGGACCGTTTGCATTATATGAACCCGAAGGCACAGTCCATTGTACATGGCTTGGTGGTACGGAAGAAGTTGCTGTCCCTACAAAATGTTCTCCTAGACTAGGTACACCCATTGTCATGTTCATTGAAAGATTGACACTCATTGCAGCTGGAAATACAGGGGTGGGTGCTTCACTAGTGCCGTAAAAATGTCCACTACTACCACTGGCTCCAGAAACTTGTATTTGTGGATAAGTCACACTGGATACAGGCACGCCTTGAACAGTGACATGAGCTTGAGATACGACTGGAGGTCCCGGCTCTATAAGACCTAAAGTCACATTCATATTGAATATCAATTATAAGTTTTAGATTAATGAAAATTAAAAAATAATGAAATGTCAGTAGCTGAAAACTTAACATTATAAAAGTTACAATCGTGTATTCCATGATGCAAAATTTCGTTATAATACATTCAATTTATGAATAAATTTTCAGTAAATTGCGGTGGCATGAAGCTATTTATTTAGCTGGTGATCAAAATTAAGTGTAATTCGTATAGTACAATATTTTGCAATGTTGTAGAAATTAATCGCCTGTCCAAAAACTTAATACGCCACTCTGCTCGGCCAAAAAATATCACAGATTATAAACCAGAGCTTAATTTTCATAGGGACTCACGCAATGTCCACTTTCTTACCTGATTCTTTCTTTTGCATGTTTTTCCATTTTAAAGAAAACGCACGGGAGCACATTGCGTTCTGAAGTCCACTAATACATCGTCCCTGAAAGAGGAAAGACTTGAATAGTCGCCTTTCCCTTTACAAGCCTTACCATTCTTTTCTGATGAAAACGCCTACATCTTTGACGTAATTCGCGCACCACTAGAGTCTTTCTTCTAGCTACCACACATAGCAAAAAATTTAATTATTTTCTCTTTCAGTCAGAACACAGCAACGAGTAATGTTAGAATTGGCCATAACTAGATATATATTGTGTTTTACTTTTAACTGTGAATCAAATTGCAACCATAATATACTTTAAATTATGTGTTTTAAATTAAATATCAAATGAAATCTGAAAAATCAACAGTACAATATAAGTGAGCTTGCTTCTTATATTCTACAATGTTTTTATGTTTACGATGTTCCCAGAAAGAAAAAAAAAAAAAACAATAAATTTAATAGAAAATTTCAAATAAAAAATGAGACAAAGTCTTGCTGATTTTGTAAAACATGATTTACGACTTTGGAAATAAGGAGTCAATTTTTTGAAAATTCATTACTAACTCGCAAACTAAGAAACACTTACGAAGATAAACTGGGATTAATAAGAGATCGCCCGTACATTTCTAATAGAAACTAAGTTCTGTTGCATATGATACCTACTTGTTGTCGGATAAACAATTATTGAATTCAACAAAAATTATTATTACATGTTATACCATATTCTATAATACAAATTTATTGATTTCTTCTGATAGCTTGATACGTATTTTTCTCTGCGTGCTATATCCTGTGTTGGAGAATATTAATATTTGTTTACTCAAAGTTTAAAAAAATACTAAGCTTATTTTCCACTTTTTCATTTTATGTTATTCAACATAAGTATTAATTTTCGCAGCTAATGGGTTAAATTGTTTTGTAAAAACAAAATTGTTTATCAATAGGTCTAATCAAATCCCAAAAATTATTGAGTAATAAACGGTAATAAAATATTTTCATTCAGACCTATGATTTATGAGTCCTCATACATTCTTCATAAATAGGAATCGGGCGATACATGCATTTCAATGTGGCATTCTACAATGTTAAAATAAAATTCATTTGAATAAAATTGAATAAAATTTCAGACAATAATCTTACTTTTGGAAGCACCTTGACTGAAAAGTCCAGAAGTCTGGAACTGACCACCAAGAGACGTCTGCCCCGCATCTAGATTCTGTGTGCCAGGATGTACAAGCGAATGCCTCATGGGAGCGTAGACATCGTTTGAATCTACGCTCTTCGCATCTTTGTAAGGTGAGTACTCTCTGAAATAAAGAAATAATAAATATTGTGTTGCAAAAGGATATTCATAACTAATGACGAAACAATCTTTGTTGACTCAAGAAATATAATTATTCTGGCAAGATTAGAAAGGAAAATTAGCAGCAACTACAGAAATAATGTAAAGAGAAAAGAAACATTGTAGATTATAATGTTTTTTAATACAAAATAATTATTTTGTTTTCAGTTATTTTTTTACCAAATTGCACATCATAGTTTCGAAATAACAAGTATATTTAAGACTTAAAGGTGCTATTTTACATTATTTTAAATTGATTTAAAATATAAATAAACGTAAGCTTTTAGCTATTAAAAAACTTTAAAAAAATAAAAATAGATTTTTTCTGCTTGCGAAATGAGTATGTTTGTGTTTTCACTTCTAATATTGATAATATTACATTTAAATGATCTCAATTTAATTAAATCAAGGAGCATCAATCCTCAAACGTCAATCATTCAACCTCAAATATCGATTAAAAATAATAAATAAATACTGTATTAAATGTGGAGATAATGAAAATTTTTAAATATAAACCTCTATATACAAGACTTGTCATTCTATTTTTATTGGAATATTTTTTATAAGTGTTCCTTAATTTATATTATGGACAAAGAAACTGCATCTCATATATAAACAATGTAGAATACTCCGTTAAATGAATACGTTTGGCGTAGTAAAGAAAAAATATACAAAGAAGGAGAAGTAAAT
Source organism: Salticus scenicus (assembly GCA_963930645.1). NCBI lineage: Eukaryota > Metazoa > Arthropoda > Arachnida > Araneae > Salticidae > Salticus > Salticus scenicus. Next base: position 157,288,702 of record OZ005651.1, on the reverse strand, counting down.
ACATAGTTGCGTAATTTTGCAAAAATTTCTGAAGTCCAAATAATTAAGTGGCGTCATATCAATAATGCTGAAAAAAAAAAAAAAAAAAAAAGAGCATAAAATGATAAAATATTTTTATATAAAAGTTATTAATTCAATAAAATTAAAATAGCAAAATTAAATTTCAAATTAATAGTTAAAGAAAACTTTGGCTGCAGGGTTAACCAGTCGGCAGCAAAATTATTCGAGCGCTAGCAATAATTCCTATGTAAAAAAGTACACTTAATACTGTTTTGGTAAATAAATCCTTGTCGAATCATGTTCTTACACTGACTAAGAACATGACTCGACAAGGATTTATTTAATAAAGCAGTATTAAGTGTACCATTTTTTACACAGGAATTATTGCTAGCGCTCGAATAATTTTGCTGCCGACTGTATGTTTCTTAAACCAAAGTTTTATTTTTGCTCATAATTAAAATATTTCATGGTTTTAAGTTATACTATGAAATTTTGTTCATATTTAGTATTTTAATCAAGAGCAGATTAAAATATATGATTTCTGTCACATTTTAAAATAGCTTTGTAAAAGAATTATTTCAATGCCTTTTTATAAAACTACAAATCAAGATGAAAAGTAACTAAATGAAAAGATAAAATTCATCATGAAAATAATTTTTGACAAGTTCTAATAATTTTAAAAATGATTCATAAAAATGAAACAGTTTAAAGCGGTGGTGTTTTATTTACTCTTTTTATCAACAATTTTTCGTAAATATTTTTAGAATATTTTTAAATTGACATATAGAATTCTAGTAAGTTTACAACATCATATATGATATATCATATATTTAACAGGAAGTATACTTCCTATTAAAAATTAATATAAATAGCACTTTTGATATGTGTGCAAGGTTTCACAAAATATTAGGATACATTACTAAATATGTGCGATTTTTCTTTAAAGTGTATTTAATATCTTTATACTACGTAAACCACACGATGAATTACATTATTTAGATGGGGAAAATCATATTCCCTATAGAATATGGTAATAGCACTCATTATTGAGTTACAGGGTTATACAGTAACAGACACACTATCAGATATAAGTTGAGTGATATAACAAGTAAGTTCAGTTTGGAAGTGTTTTATATTTAGTGCAAGCCATAAGATTTACTTTGTTTAAAATTATAAACACACACACATATATATATATATATAAAATTGCCATAACTATTAATTATTGAACCAATTTAACATTCTACTGAATTTTTAAAAGAAGTGTTTGATTACTCTCAGCTTTCAAAAAATAAAATAAAATAAAATAAAATATCACAGGAGTGACCCACTGCATTTCTTTTGAAATACATCGAAAATATACTCCATATTTTTGAAAAAATTTAAAAATTATTAATAAAAAAATCACATTGAAAAATGATGCCATTTTAATTCACAGCTTTGGTATTAAAGTATGGTAAATAATTCAGGGGGAAAAAATCACATCTAATGATTTGTTCATTATTTAAGAAAAATATATAATCACGTTGACAGTTGAATATATTACTGAAAAATACATAACACAATTCTTATTTTCCTTCCCTTATTTTTAGAGGAGCCTCCTTTTCTTATTTTCATTGAAAATGTTTCCTTAAATAAAGTGATGAAATTTTCTTAATTAAAAGCAATTAATTATTTTTTTTTACTTTATTTAACATTGTTTTATATATTAGTTAGGAAAATTTGCTCTATATTTTGACGATTGATCTAGTATTTTGTGTAAGTATTTTCGTTTGTAAAAGTCTAGTCTTTTCATCTTGAAGACTCCCGAGAAAGATTTTCTTAATATAAAGTTAAATATGAGTAAATTATGTTCTTTTGTTTCGAAATAAATATTTTTAATGACATTAAGTCATTTTTCAATGTGTTGTAAAAAGTAAGACTTTTGCAAAAAAAAGAACAAAATGTTTTTGTTTTTTTCCACTATTTCAGATGTAAAGTACGTTTTTTCCACTAAATGAAAACAAAAAATAAATATATCGATAAAAATGACAAACGAAAAAAAAAAAAAAAAAAAATGCAAAATGAAAGTAGAATTATTAAGATATTTTCTTTTTCCGATCTTATATTTAATTTTTTGTTTTGTTTTGTTTTACATTATTTCATTTTGCATTTTTATTTCTTGGCTCATTTTCAAAATATAAAAATGAAAAAAACAGTTAGTATATTTAAATATTTCGAAATTAATTATTGATGATCTCAGCAGTTTAACGTATACTGACATTTTATTTTCTTAATTCTTGTCGCACTCGGACGTCAAGCCTTGAACAACATCTCTGTAGGTCTTCTTTGTAACATCAAAACGGCTATTTGCATTTCTTGCCTTTAAAACTGGTTTTCCAGTGCGGTGAGTCAGGTGAATGAAAAACGGCGATACGCTGGTCCAGCACTGAAATATTTCTATTATTCCGTTGCGGTTTCTAGCAAACAGTAACTTTGTATTGCGGAATAATAATAATAATAATAATAATAATAAATACCACTAATAAATAACTACCATTTTTAATTAGAATATTTTATCTTTCGATGAACTTTAAAAATAGTTTTTCAAGAGATGTTACCATTACATTTTTCTCATATATGACACTGTTTTATTTTAAATTTTGTCACTTAAACCAGTTACTATTAGATAATTCTGTGTTACCATTTACACACTTTTTTAAATTTATATAAATAAATGTATAATAAAGATTTCGATATATATATTAATTGTTTAGTTCAGCACTTTTATTTCTAACATTTTATTTTGTTATTCTTTTTGAAATTATTAAATTATCTCAATCGTAGGCGACAATGAATTTACACGTTCATAATTTTGAACATTATATAATGCTGATCTCTTAAAATTCTATTTTTTATTATTTTATTATTTTATTTATTTATTTTAATCATCAATGTTTTTCATGCATTCATTTGATAAGTGTAAAAAATTCGAAGAGTAAATTTTATTTATACATTTCCATACGGATAACTAAAATTCCAATCACTACAAAATGTTGTATAATCCTAAAGTTTAAAAGTACATTACTTAATAAAGTAATTTAAACATATGCACCAAACTTTTAGCTACCTGTATTAAAAGAAAACATATAGATAAAAAAGAAAATGTCAAAAATATATATGCCATGGAATTAAATTATACAATACCATGTAAAATTTACAAGTGATTTTTTCTTTTTATTATTAACAATTTTAAATGTTCTCTCACCGATAACTTCTCCTATCGGTAATTGCGATACATAACACCGCCAGAGTAATATTAAAACGCGGCTCTGCAATTATTAATGTTCTATATTCAGGTAATTATATTAATATTTGGTTCTGATTTAAGACAACATTCTTATTACAGTGTCAGTTTTAAAGCGGCATTAAGGCAAATAGTAATAAGTAGTATAGAATTAAAAAACAATAACTTCATAAAATCCAAATATGTATTAAAAGAAAAAATTCTGTAATTGAATTATTTTGTAATTTTGCATATAAATTTAAATAAATTAAATTTCACTTTTGTGTGTGTGTGTGTTTGAAATATATATAAAAAAAAAATACTCATAAAATTGAAAATTGGGTTAAACATTTTCAGATATTAATAATACTTTGTATTAATAATTCTATATATTAATCAAAACTTATATAATTTTACTACTAACTAACTACAGAGGAATAAAAATATTGCTTGAAACGATTTAAGTTGAAACAGTTAACTATTAAAATAATGAACATTTTGTTGTGAATGTTTGTTTCTACTTATAAAAACGTTTTGATTTTTTTTTTTTTTTAACATCAACTAGGGGACTCTGCCCCCTGCTCGCTCCGCTCACCAACCCCCGACTCACTTTACTTATTAACACATGCAGAGCTCTGCTCGCCAATTCGTTGCTTTTCTTTCACTGATTAGGAATATTAATAGTAAGCAGAAAATTATTATAAAAATCCCCATATTCGATGTCAATTTGAAATATATAATATTTAATAGCACATTATTTATTTTTATTTATTTATATAAAAATTATGCTAAAAATTAGTTTTTTTTTTTTTTTTTTTTTTTTTTTTTTTAAGAAAAAAATAAAAAATAAAATTGTATATCTAGACCATTTTGCATTATACATTTAGTGTATGACACTGTTTATTTCTTTTTTACAACCATAGATCAGGACCGCCGTATCCGGTCGCTAGAGCGTCGAGCTCGTAATTGTAAGATTGCGGGTTCGGTACTCGAGCCGGCTAAAGATCGTCGTGTACACTAATGGTAGCTGGTACACGTAAAGTCTATCGTGATCACAATGTCCTCCATGTTTCCATCAAAATTATACCTCTGGGGGTCACCGAAGCGGGGGAACCATCCCCTCCGTGTAGGATAAAAACTGTGGTGATATCTCACCGGGGTGCGTCCCAGATCGTCGCCAGTCATCCATAGCGCAGTAATGGTGCGAAGTCAAACCTAACCTACCTACTTACCTACCTACAACCATGGATCATATTTTAATTTTCCCGTGTAAGAAAATTATTTTTCTAAAAGTAGAGAAAAAAGATATTTATTTTCTTTGTTTTTTACATCCATGGTTTCGGCCGTGGTACCCCAGTCGGTAAAGCGCCGAGCTCGTAACTGGCCGATTCGATATTTGAGCCGGTCAAAGACCGTCTTGCACTAATGGTGGATGGTGCACATAAAATCCGTCGTAGCCGCAAAGTCCTCCATATTCCCATCAAATCTATAGCTCTGGGGATCACCAAAGCGGGGGAACCATCCCCTCCGTGGAGTATCAAAATTGCGATGGCATATCACCGGAACATGGGTGATGGCATGGGTGATGGCATATCTCCAGACCGTCGCCTGTTACCCATACCGCAGTGCTGGTGCGACGTTATACCCAACCTACCTACCTACCTATACCTACTTACAACCATGGATCATATTTTAATTTTCCCGTGTAAAATGACTTCATGACAGAAGAACAACGTCACTGGGAGAAACTTTTCTCAAGGTGGCAAGCAGAGTACCTTCATAAACCTGTCGTTTTTAGTTACTAACTTCTTTAATTAAAATGACAGAAATTTGTAAGCAGCTGAAATGTCTTCCTTGGAGTATTCGGAACACATTGATACCTCTCATGACCCGTAGGACCCTGCCCTTCGCGAGAAGATGCTGTCGTAGACAAAAAAAAAATTGACGCCAGCAACAGCAACTTTTTTATTTAATATATAGAGACACTTATTTATTATCTTAATAACTCGATCTAACTTTATTGACATGTCTTTATAATCAATCAGTACGTAACGTAAAATAATACATTTTACGAGTAGCAAATGAAAAGTTGTAAACTGGGATTTAAATGTGGTAAACCGAAGGAAAATTTATTACAAGGAAACAGAAAGGAATTATATTAATAGGCCTCCGAAATCATACTTTAAAAAAAATTCATTGGGTTGGGTATCTTTAATATGTTTTGGTACGCTGTATTCCTTTTTTCCTATCATGTAAGAGTTTTTTAGTAAGGATGACGATCAGAAGAATTCACACAGATGCTATAACAAATTCGAAACTACTTATGTATAAAATACGTTAAAATAGACTATTATTTACAGTATTATTATCCATTAAATGTGTTTCTTTGCATTGCAGCTCCCTTTAGAACTTTTCTCTTGTGCACGGTTTGGGGGCCTTGAAGGGGGGGGGGTGAATTTTCTATGCAGCATCCAACAATAATTTGGTAACACTCCATATTCCCTGATACTTCCTGTACATTTCTTTGATGTCTTGATGAAATAGCTCAATAAAAATTATTTTTTTGTCAAAACTGTATGTGATGGAAATTTTTAAATAGTTTATCCTTACTTAGCATTTAAAAAAAATACACCAGATAAACAGATCATTTTGAAAAAAAAAATTCATTGTAGACCTGTGTTATTGTTGCACTACCACATTATTTATCATAATTTTTCCAGGGTTAAAAAATCAATATTAAAATATACTTGAACAGGCTTCATACACACCCGTCTTTCTTTCCTGAGTCTAACCTTACTGCTCACGTGCAGTAAAGTTTTTTTTCAAACTTACAGGACTATTTTATAAAAAAAAAAAATAAATAAATAAAAAATTTATGATTAGCGCTATGATACACAAGAAAATAATAGGGATCGTATGAGCCCTGTTCAGTTATAATGAAAGTTGTCTTTGTTCCCTTTTAATGTTTTGTTAAAGTTTATTTATCTCTGATTTTGATTTCAGATTAAGAGTACACTTGACTTTTATTCGATTCATCTGTGTTTTTTCTTGTGGTTGATAATCTTTCAATACTTTAACTTTTATAACGCAGAGATCATAAATACTTTTACATTTGTTGTTAAGATAAAACAATAATACCACTGCATTGCTTGAGAATTAAAGAAACAGTACTTGTAAATCGTAAATCCTTAATGAGACTATATACATACATATATATATATATATATATATATATATATATATATATATATATATGTGTGTGTGTGTATGTGTGTGTTTACATATAAACTGAAATGTATCAATACTAATGAGCTGTCGTATTTCAAGTGATGCCATATATGCTTTAAAATTCAAGGTAAGTTAGCTAAGCGATTGAAAACATATTTATGAAATTTTCATATCATTTCATTTACCAACCCAATTGTTTCTGTGTCAACTGTTTCATATTAAAAAAAAAAAAAATAGCCAATTATATTTATATTCTATGGTGATTTTGTTCTATGGTTTAATATGGTCACCTCATCATGTATTCGACAACCAAAGTTTAATTCAGACCTTTATTATGTATATTTTGAATATATGGATGTACAATATTAATTTGTACTTTAATTATATTTTGATAAAAACGCATTCTTTAACGATAGTTTTAGACTAATATTTCATTGGACTAATATAAACATCTCATAGTCTTTTAAATTACTAAATATATACGAAATTTATATCTTTATTTTTAGTCTCATGCTTTAAATTATTATATTTTCTTAAAAAATTAAATTTAAAGTCAGTTTTATTTAATTAGTTATTCTGTAGAATACAACTTGATATATTTTTCAATTTAGTAGTCACATTGGTCAGCCAATAGTTTCAAAAACTCTTTGGCATAATTTTTAAAATTTCTTTGTCATTTCTTTTTTCTTATTGTTTCTGTTATTTAAAAAAAAAAAAAAAAAAAAAAGAGACAACTTCATTTTCCAAAGCCTTTTAAGAATGTACTTAGGGTAGCTTCTGAAACATAGTGCAGACCTAAAGAAAGACATAAGTAAAATCATACTATTCTGAAATAAAAGAGGAATTGTTTCAAGAGGAATCTGAAATTATTGTGCTGATATTCAAATCAATCATACTTATGAACTTCAAAGGGTAAATGAACTTACTTGTAAGGCGAAGCACATGCAAACAAGTTGGCAAAGGGCTCCATATCGGGGGTATCCAGATCTTGGGGCTCCTCGAAGCCAGGGATGGGGCTGAGAGACTTCCAAGCATCTTGTAGGAAGCTGGGATTGTTGGGCAGGTAGCTGCCTTCCATCATCTCTCTTTATAGTGCCGCCTGGGAAAACCTAAGAGTGCAAAGAGAGAATTATGAAAAGGAAGACGTTTGATCGCAGAAAAGCAAAGGAAATTTGCACGAGGGCGCGCGCAATTTCACCGCCCACATCATCCGGAAGTCCTCTAGAGCATCCCTTTAAGCAATCATACCCTCCAATAATAATAATAATCGAAAAAAAATAGCGAGATTTCTACCAGGAAAATCTTCAATAGCTCATATTAAAAGAGTTCCTTACGACACCAAACTCTTTTGACAAAAACACTTCTGAGGTTTCGAAGAGCAACAGGTCTCCAAAATTGTAAACGTTTCAAAGAAATTTCAATTAATCACACATTTCTTATTAAAACTGGATGCTTTGATAACTATCCAGTGATGTGGGTATTTTTCTTTTTTCTTTCGTTGAAATTCAATGGAAAATTCAGCTAGAATGAAGAGTTCTGGCTGGCATAAATTTTCGAACAAAGGAATTAATGGAACTAGCTTAGTTTTACTTGTTTACAAAAGGTTATTGTGAAAGACTTTAAACCAAGACATAGTGATAGTTACTGAAAGCAGGCATTTGTATGAAAGATTGACTTGAAATGAATATTATTAAGGTTTCACTTCTTTAATGATTTTTATGTCATTAATTCCTTTATATAAAATGCATAAATTTTCAGACAGTTATTTTCTTTTAAACGTCTTATTTAAATGGTTTTAAAGAAATAACAAAAAAATCACAAAAAGCTATTTTTAAACCATTGAAGTGTAGCATTAAAAACTGTTAAACAAAGAAGCTACTTCCTAACAAAATCATTATGCTATATCGCATAGGTTTGTATGCATAATAATCATACCAAAAATGTATTTTAGAAATAACGACAAATGTTTATAATATTTTTTATAGAGAAACTTAAAAAAAAAAAAATTAAGTAAGCTCATATTTTTAACAACACGCCATAATTATCTCCTTTAAACTACCTTTTATCATATATGGCCATTTGATTTTATCATATATAGCGATATATCGAAGCACTTATTCTTATTTTGTTGTTATTACTCGTAGTTTATATATATTTTTTAGAAAAATTCAAAAATGTATTGCTTTATTTTTTCTTGAAAATAAAAGTTTCAGAAATTCCTCTAAAAAGTTTCAGAGAAGTTTTAAAAAGTACTTTTCTTGGTCCGCTTCTCATATCTTTTGGTAATTTTCCTTCTATTCATAATGTACTCATATTTTACAAGCTTTAATAACCAGAAGCCTCAACTCTCAAGTTCGTATTTGTATAGCCTGAAGTAAGTTATAATAAAAGTTTGTTTGCATATTATTTCCGCATGTCTAAGGATGGACCTCATTTTCTTTTAAATATTACTCCATGAAAGAAATTCCATCATGGCAATAATGGTCTTCCCCACCCCTCATATCAAAAGAAAAGCATTTAAAATTTGCTTACTATACTAGTTCCATGCGATTTTATATGATTTTTCATTTATTACAACACACAAGGAATTTATAATTTTTAATCTTTGGTAAATTACAGATTTTCTTGAAAGCTCTCGATGAAGATAATTTCTTTAAACGTTCAATAGTCAGAGCATGTGATTGGTTAACTCAAATAAGCGAAAGTCTTGGTTCCAAACACAACAGGTTAACTTTTTTTTTTTTAACTTTGTTAACGTTAAAGCGTTTTCTAAAATTGGAAGTTTATTTTTTATTCCCCACCAATAAATACTTGTAAGAAATAGTATTTACTTATTGCTAATTTTGATTTTTTGCTGAAAAACTGTATTATCGTTATACAAAACGTATGTTGTGGCCACCACCGAAACTTTCTTCTATATATTCCTATACAAAATCACTCAGTACAAATTATTCAATAAAATTATTATTTATTGAAATTACTTTCCCCGATAAATGCTGACAATTTTCATCACAAAGAAGTATAACACTCAATGTCAAAAGAAAATCAATTTTGATGCAATTCAGAAAATATCTCAGGAAAGGCTCTTTTTTTTCTTTTTGTTGGTTGATTTCTTTAGAAATCGACCTACTGCAATCACTTCGTTTATCTAACGGGTGATCAATAAAAATCCGCAATAAATTTAACAGCATTCAAATTGTCAATAAATGATATAAATTGCTAAAATTTTAATGTGAATTATTACTTAACCTTACTAGTTACTGTAGACATATTCACATTTGCAAAATATTTTCTTTTTTTCAGGTAATATGACTTCGAATGAAGACAATCTGCGATCTCGTGTGTACGAGTTCTATTCAGAAAATCTTTCGTCAGGTAAATCTTTTACTTTGAAGCATTTTATGAAAGAAAAAATACCACAACGAACTATTTATGACATTTCGAAACGTTATGAAAGGGGTTTGAGTGCTTTTCGCTAATCTGGCTCTGGAAGAGTAGCAAAAATCTTCACACGTAAAAAAATTGGAAATTTGAAAAAGGATTTTGATCACAAAGACCGAATTTCTCAGCATCAAGCAGCAAAAAAGTACAAATGTTCCCAATCAATGTTTAATTATGTCCTTAAGAAAGCAAAGATAAGTTGCCGAAAGAAGCAAACCATTCCACAAAGAAATGAAAAGCAACAAATTTCAGCAAAAACAAAGTGGGGACATCTCTATCGAACATTTTCAAAAAGATCTTGGATTCTTGATGATGAATCATATTTTACTCTTAAATTCCTCAATAAATGGCAATAATCGTTTCTATTCTTCCAATATATCAGATACACCACCAGATGTTAAATATTCAACGAAAAAAAAGTTTGAAAGCAAAGTTCTTGTATAGATTGCCATTGGTCCAAAAGGAATGAGCAAGCCTTTCATTTGAAGTTCAAATATGGTGATCAATCAAGATGTTTATCTTGAGGAATGTATCAAAAAGCGTCTAATTCCCTATAATCAAGCTAATTACCAAAGAAATTATATATTTTGGCTAGTTCTCGTTATGCTAAAAAAGTGACCAATTATCTCCTTCAAGAATCAATTGACTTTGTGGTTAAAGAAGATAATCCCACTAATGTTCCAGAGGCAAGATCAATTGAGGACTTTTGGTCAATTTTAAAAGGGAAAGTTTATGCAAAGGCTTGGCGGGCAGAAAATGTCGATCAACTTGTGAATCGCATCAGATATTGCATAAAACAAATTAATTTAGACCTTGTACAGAAGCTCACAGTCGATACAAAGAAAAGAATTGATTATATCAGCAGAAATGGTGTAATAGAACAGATATAAAACTATCAGTATTTAGTATTTATCCAGTCTTATAATTTGCATATGTTTATTTGTATCATAATTGCATTTAACAAAAATATAATAAAGTTGACATATTGCGGATTTTTATTGATCACTCGTTACCTATCTATCTATCTATCTATATATATATATATATATATAATGAAAATTTTGTCATCTCGATAACTCCCAAAATAATGTACTAAATTGAACCAAAGTTGGTCAGTGCACTTATCTTTGGAAGTTTTTTTTCATAGCGAACTCATCCTTAGATACCTTGGAGGAGTTCGTTAGCCAAGTTGTTTTAAATTCTCTCCCTTTCTGTGTACATATACATATATATTTCTATTTATGAAAAATAAACAATATTTCATACCATTAGGCAAGATTAGACGTGTAAGATGAGAATATTCTCTGAAGCTTCAAATTAAGAGAATAATCGAGAATATTCTTCCCCCCCCCCCCCCACAATTTATTCATAATTATTCAGTTTGACATGCCTAACCCGAACAAACAAATCTTATTTAATAATATTCTCTTTACAAGTCATAATCTTCAATCGGAGAATACTCTATCATAAGTTCCCCGAAGCAATTTTTCTAAACATTCCTTACACATTCAAGACAAAAAGCATTCAACAGCAAGAAATTAATAATGATTCATATCAAAATACAAATAATGCCTAAAGATTCCTATTTGTCACTAAACCATCATTAAAACTTAAAATTTAAAGAAAACATTTTCTCCATATTTTCGAAAAAATACTTGTGGGCTTACTTAAGAAATCTAATTCACATAATTCATATTTCGGTAATCCTTATTTTACATATAAACCATATATTTATTATCTGTTATATTTAAGATTTTAATTAATAAATAATTTGATGGTGTGTGCATAAAAATTATTTTTCTTGGGGAGAAAAAAAAAAAATCTGTGAATCAAAAAGGTCTCCAGTTTAAAAATAAATTTTATAAGAAAATTAGCAAATTTAAATTATACAATATTCAATTGCAAATAATGAAATATGTTCTATTCAAATTAAAAATAAAAATTAAAAATAGCTTAAAAGTCAGATTAAATTTATTTTTAATTGGCTACTTGTTACTCAAAATTTAGAATCAATGCTAACAGTCACACTGAGGGTAAAAATATATCGCCTTCATCTAGGGTGAATAAGTAGTCATTTTCTGAATTCCGACACTAAAAATATAGATTGCAAAGTTGTGCCTGTAAGATAAGCCAATAAGCTGAATAGACGAAATGATCGAGAATTTTCAGTCTATAACATTTCTAGATGGTGAAAAAATATTATGAATATTATAAATCCTTTGTATTGCGAGAAATTCTAGCTTGATTTTCTGGAATTGGGTCATAAACCAAGATTATAGTTACTAAAACTCGCCCCTTGTGTTCGCATTTATTTGTAGAGTTTTTTTAAAAATAAGTTTGACCTCCATAATATAGACAAACGCTCTAGAATTGTAATAGGAGTTTTTATAACTGGCATTCAAAAAGGACTAGAATTTATAAGGATGACATGGAACTAATTTTACTAGAGCCACAATTAAGTTTCTAGATGTCAGCCGCAGAATTTGTTCACAGTGTAGCTTCATTTTCCGATATATCTGTACTGATAAGTATAAAGGACTTAAGTCCATAGTCTTGATTTTTCAGGAGACGAAAAATAAAGTTAAACTAACTAAAAACTAATCAGAAGAATCGATTAGGAAAAAGGGATTATGTTGATTTATACCCTTTATGCCATTCAGTGATTGTCAACCTTCATTTAATAAAGGGAAAAAATTGAATTAAATATTTTATACCAAAGATTAATGCTAAATTTCTGATTTTAATCTTTTTTTACCAATGGATTTTATCAAAGGCTAAATGACATGGATTTAAATCCTTTATACCAATCGATAGAGAATTTTTTTCTGAGTCTGACTATGTACTTAACTCAAAATCGACATTTTTGGACTTAAATCCTTTATACTTATCAGTACAGAAATAATCAGTTAAGGTACATTCTTCAACTGCAGACAACTCAGTCAGTTCTTTATCATCAGCCTTACTTTATTTATACTTAACTGTTTCCGTTTTTTTTATTTTTTTATTTTTTTATTTTTATTTCTTTCTTTGGTATTTAATTATTTATGTTGTGAGCTACATATGTCAATCTGCCACTTCATTCAAAAGGTAAACAATTTCTTTTTGAACAGTGAACAATCCCATATGTTTATTCTTTAAGTCGGTGTTGAATAAATTTATTTTCACCCATACAAATAGGTGTAAAACATTTTAAAGCAAAAATATAAATAATTAGAAATATTTTTCTTTAAATGTTACCTTTTAAAAATAGTGTCTTTAATGAAAAAAAAAAGTCATTTTATTATTGAGTTATCATGAAATTTTATATTTAATTATTTTGTTTAGCCTTGATGAGAATTTTTTAATATCCGTAATTAAATAATTTTAATTATTTAAGTAATTAATCTAATTGTTTTATTAAAAGCAAAATTAAAAAAAAAAAATCTAAACTTGCTTACAAATTAATACTTATACAGAGCATGCATTTCACAGTTACCCATGATTATAGCTTCTATGAGAATGTTCTCAATTATTCTCTTCGAGAATATTGAGAACATTCTCATAGAAGAACATTCTCATCACATTCTCTTCGAGAATATTCACAAGAACATTCTCAGAAAGATTTTTCTCGAGGATTTTACAAATCTAGGCAGGATATTTTGGCCGTCTTGGGTGCAAAAGTGTGTAATAAAGGTATTTTAAATTAAAAAGTGAAAATAAAAAATAAAGACATGAGGAAAAAACAAGTCATATAAAAAATCTAAATGATACAATATTGAATATCTAATTATGATGTATCATGTGATGTTTTATATTTAAATATATAAATTGTCAAAATTAATAAGAACACAATGTAAATATCTATTCAAATTTGGTAAAACCATAACGATTCAAAAAATCGTTTCAATGATTGAAAATGTGATAGATGTCTTTCATTGATATTATTGGTGGAGGTGATATAAAGAGGATGAAAACAATACTTTTTTTTTTTTTTTTTAAGGAGTGTGTGTGTGGGGGGGGGGGAGGACAATACAATTAATTTTCGGTTAGAAAGGTAAAACATTTAGAAATTCCTTTAATATAATATAGAATATTTTTCTATATCAAGCCGAAAAAATTTCTGAATATTTATAATTATGGAAAGTTATAAATAGGGGAGAGTGGGGATTAATGGGACATTTTTCATGTTTTTATTAATAACGTTCACCATTTGTAATTCAGAATTTTGTAACATTGCTCATAAGTACATTTCAGTAATCAGTTACAAATAAACATACTAACTTTAATAAAAAGTTATTATTTTTAATTAATAATAATTTAATTTTTTTACATGCATGGGCATTATCCCATTCATCTCCACATGTGGGGATGAATGGGACAGGACTGAAGTTAGCAAAGAAAAGAAAACAAAATGAAAAGTAAATAAATTTTTAAAGTTAAATTGGTTTATGTGATTTTATTACACACTATGGATTTACTGAAATTAACAAAAACTGATGTATTGACTCAAATTAACATCTAAAAGTCCTTTGGTTCGCACAGTTTCTTGTGCTGTAGGCTTTGGTAATTTAATCTAATAAGATTTAATCTAAAAATAAATAAATAAATAAGACATTATAAATCATTATAATAGAGTACAAATTATCCAGATAAATTTTTGTTTCCGACTGATCGGGAAAAATAAGCATTCTATTCTGTATTACATTAATAATCACCAGGATTTATTTAATTAGCTTGATTGAAATTGTGATTGTAATCAAATTATTATTAGTTTATTTATTTATTTTAAATTATTGATATTATTGATTTAAGTTGCATTGAATATTCTAACTTATAGTTTTTTAATCATAATTATTATAAACAAAAATCGGACCAATTAATTTCAATCTATTTTTCTCTAAATCCCTATTTTTATATTTCCATATTATAACTACTGAACTGCAGGTTATAAAAATATTGAAAATCTATTTATGATTTGTTTTAATATAATTCTTGTGTACAAATTTAAATTTGCACATAGTGGGGAATGTCCCATTCATCCCCATTCAAACTGCCCCATTCATCCCCACCACCACATAATCATATAAAACAGGAAATATGTTTAATGAACAATTGTCAATATTTTTCTTGAATATCATAAACACAGTAAAAGATTATGCCTTTTCATCATATAAGAGTTATATTAACTTTAAGCAATTAGTTAATTTCTTAACTACTACCTAATTGAATCAGTAAAAGTTACTTTGGCAGCAGAAAAAACCACTTTAATTTTTTTCTGCCCTTCTATAGATAACACAACTCTGAAACTACACTTGGTGAATGACCTCAGTACTGCCATATACAGAAAAATTGTCAAGTTTCTGGTGCATGCAAAACATAAAAATTTTGCTACTGTCCCATTCATCCCCACTCTCCCCTACTTATTATAGTTACTGGAACGTTATAAAGTTACAAATACTCATACTAATGTTATTAATACTTATGCTAAAATTACTAATATTTATTAGTATAGAAAGCGTCAGATATGTTAAAAATTGAATACCTAGAAGACGCTTTAGATAGTTCAAAATTCTCCAATTAAAGTCTTCTTGAAGAAAACTTAAACATGAAAAAAAAGTATATATATATATATATATATATATATATATATATAGCTGCAAATTTCGAATTTATAGATAATAAAATTTATAAAACCAAAGGAAATATTATATGATGCATACCATTTTAAATTACCGAAAAGAAATTGTTTTAAAATAAAAATTTTCATTCTTTAATATTTTGTTTATTCATAGAGTAATAATCTTTAATAATTTGTTTGATTTTAAAGGGCAGTTAATCATAGTGTCCATCATACCGTTTGTTTTAATTAGATTAGTTTCGTAGTTCAAGGGTTTACTTTATATTCAGATATTTTAATTTTTCTATTGATGATTTTTGTGACTACAATCTAAGAAATTTCATCGCTAGATTACGGTCAGTGACCAATAAAAAGTAAAAACGGACCGTAAAAATAAAGGTATGTCCGTTAAATTTACAGGCTTTTTTTTTATATACAAAAACGGAATTGACTTTTTAATAAATGGACAACACTCTGAATTTTACAGCAATTTATTACAAATATTAATACTGGATTTTTTTCTTAGAGAAAAGAAATGGACGTATAGTTTAAGGATTAATTCACTATCCGAAACTTACTGAAATTTCTTGAATGTAACTATGTTTCTATAGAAAATATACTTTTATAGAAAAGTACTTTTTAATACAACCGCTCTACAAATTTTATAACTTTCTGAAGAATTGCAGTTGCTATAGCCTTTTATTTTAATACGTTGGATTAGATTCATTCTGTAAATATGTATACAGATATGCTTATATGCCAACAAGTGTTGTATGATTTATAAAAAGGAGAATTCATCATAAAAAGTTAATAGTGGTTAGAACAGAGTTACGCGTTAGATACCAAAGTGTTGCAAAGGTTCAAAATGCAAATTATTCAAATTCGTGCACTAACAAAAAAAGAAAGTTGTAGAATTCTACAAATTAAATATGCTAAGGTAAATCATCTGCTTCATTAATTTAATAATCCAAGATTTTGAGAAGAAAAGGAAGAAAATAAAAGGAAGATATGACAGCGAAATGGTATAGGATATGAATATTTTAGGAGGGGGGGGGGGCAGATTTATTAAATTTGCAGTATGTAAAAATCCATGCAACATGAATTACTGTTTCTGGCCTCTAAAGGACCGGCAAGATTCAGGAAGATGGATTACGTTCATGGATTACGTTCAAACTAAAAAAGCTTATATCGAAGCCAGCAGGAATATCATTTACATTTTTGACTGATATAATTTATGAAAAAAGGTTCTGTTTACATCTTTACAAGAAAAAGTTCTTAAAGAGCATCAATAATTATAAATAAATAAATAAACCATGAATATTGTAAATAAATAACCATGAATATGGTAAATAAATAACCATGAATATTGTAAATAAATAAATAAATTACAAGCAAGCAACAACGATCATCGAACATGACAAAATAAGGTCATAATTTCCTTAAAATGCAAAATCAGGATATATTCACTAGCATAATGCTCCTAATTAAAGTTAGAAACGATGGAAAGTTTTTAAAGAAAATTAAAAATAATTTTGTATAGAAAATTCAAGTCTCAATTTTAATAATTTACAGCTAATATATTGTTATCTGTTATCCTATATATGTATTACTTAGCTCAACCCCAAGTCTACGCAAAATGCTTATTTTTAGATTCATAATTTGCTTTAGAAGTCGCACAAAATATGTCAAATACATAAAAACTTAAAAATATAATGATATCCCTTTTCGAAAATGTCTTAAGATTTTAAATTGTGGAAAATCTATATAATTTCAATCATTAAAACGTCGTAAAGTAAAAATATAAAGCTATTATAGAAAACGTTTGCTGTTAAAAATAATATAAATATAAAATTTCAACAATTTGTCCCTCTTTTAACCGTCAATTTCTATTATCCATTAGTGAATAGAAGTCGTAAACTGTTAGCTAACTCTAAATTAGTAAATCGAAAATGATTCGTTAATATATCAGTAAATGTTGTTCATTTAATGCGATTAATAAACTAAACATTGTACCGCAGTGTAAAATAAGTTACCAATAAATATTATTTCAAAATAGACTCTGCAACATATTGCATCAAAAATAAATAAATAAATAAATAAATAAATAAAAATAAATGAAAAAATAAAAAAAAACTTTTTCAATTTGTAATAAGGTTACTGTAATTGAAATTGTTTAGGACGATATTGGGCATAGCTTACTGTAAATGTTTAGCAAATTGCATACAGTAAGACAGAAATATCACCTAATTTGTATGCAACAATCAACCTGTGCTCTTTAAAAAATATTGATGTTGCATATGTTTTAAATAAAGGATGCTTAATTTTTTCAGAAGTATTTTTATTCATGTTTTATATAGTTCTTCATGTGATACTTGGTTTCATCTACTGAAATGTTTGAAAAGGTTTTCAACACACACACACACACACATATATATATATACGCGCTATAGAAGGTTGTAACTTCATTTCTAAACTAACGTGTTTTACGTGAAGTCCTAATCAAAATTTTAGATTGAAATTTCTGTCTTCTAACCAACACATTTTTTAATTGTTATTTTTGTACTAATAAGTATAAAGGATTTAAGTCCAAAAATATCGATTTTGAGTTAAGTACATAGACTCAGAAATTTTTTTTTTTTTTATCGATTGGTATAAAGGATTTAAGTCCATGTCATTTAGTCTTTGAGAAAATCTATTGGTAAAAAAGATTCAAGTCAGAAATTTAGCATTCATGTTTGGTATAAAACAAACTATATAAAACTGTATAAAGAAAAACTATATAAATCTGTTAAAAATAAGCAAACTTCAAAATTAAATGCATGTAGTTTATTCACAAAATTGTATATTATGATAATATCCTGGTTTAAACTGTATTGAACGGAAAAGTTTTTATACAAAATTTTTTGAACTTTATTTTTCGTCTCCTGAAAAATCAAGAATATGGACTTAAATCCTTTATACTTATCAGTACAGATTTAAAACATGCAAAATAATGTTAAGTAAAATTTTGTTACATTTACTTATTATTTAATATATATATATAAGCAAAATTACCACGAATAAATGAAAATTAATCCCAAAACACATGAGGGCCTTCTTCAGGGGAGCTCCCCATGTAGGGAATGAAAAATCAGAAGTTTCTGACGAAACGTTGGCTAGTTAGCCAAAAAACACGTTTTATATATATATATATATATATGTAGGGGAGAGTCGGGAGGGATGGGACATTGGGTGGGATGGGACATCTAAAATTATTCTTAAAATAAACATTGTTTTTAATTTTTGACACTTCCACCAGGTGAAGTAACTACAGCCCCATATTTGTTGTTATGTGTCATTTTAGTTGAGAACTCCGTAAGTTTATGTAACAAAAAAACTATTTTATAACACTAAAAGTAAACAATTGCTTAATTTTCAAGTCAAGTTTTCAACGTCACTCGTTGACGTCAGCATAATCACTTTTCATATTTTATATACCTAATAATATAACTTTTATGAATTAGTAGCTAAATTAAGCCTAAAAGTAGCATGTGTCTAATAATAAATTATTTTTTGAAAAATAATGAAAAGGGTGGGATGGGACAGAGCAGCTCAGGGAAGGATGGGACATGTAAGAAAAAGAAGAAGATTGAAGATTCTGATACTCCTTAAACAGAAAATATCAAGAGGCGAATGAATAGATGGATGAAAAAAAATGCACGAAACAAATTCAAAATCATGGAAAATAATTGGTGTGGCATTCACACGAATTTTGTTTACCCTTTTAACTTTTAAAAATACTTTATTTACCATATATGTATAAGGAATTCATTTTCATTCCTGAGCGGTTTTCCTGGACATGGTAAAATATACAAAAGAAATTACACTCACCAATTACAGTTAGGATTTCTTGGTAATATTTGTTCTTGAGATATGCTAAAACACACCCAGACTAGCCACTAAAAACCTTATAAATATTCAGGGAACCACAAAACATATAAATATAACAAAAACTTAATTTTGAATATTGGAACGAAAAGACATATTTTCTCTGCCAGGAAAAAAAAAAAAAAAAAAAAAAAAAAAAAAAGATGAACTGATTGAGCATTTGAAAATTGTTATTTAAGTGGTACATTATGCTCTAATGTTGGATAAAATAGGTGGTATTCGTAATTAATTATTCTTACATACATCGTGTCCCACTATTTTTGTCATTTTTCATAGTATGTCTGTATATTATGTATTTATTTTAACTTTATAAACATTTCCCATCCCACTCTCATATAAGGGAGGGATGGACATTTTTATGACTATGTTAATTGGCTTATAATATATATATATATAGGAATATATAAATGTAGAAATATATAAACAAATGAATGAAATTAAACCCCAAAAACACTGAGATCTTCATCAGGGAGGCCCCTCAGTGTAGGGGTGAACGAGAAGTTTCTGAAAGGAGAGTAGCTATAAGCTAATAATTATCCTTAGCCCCCAACTTCTCATCAAACAGAAAACCAGATTAGCTTATAGCTACTGTCCTTTCAGAAACTTCTCATTCACCCCTACACTGAGGGGCCTCCCTGATGAAGATCTCAGTGTTTTTTGGGGTTTAATTTCATTTATTTGTTTATATATTTCTACATTTATATATTGCTACATCTAAGTTTTGCATTTCCTTTCGCTGCAATTTTGCGCATTGGTTTGTAATTCTCCGATTGGTTTTTCTAATCTGTAAAACTTATATATTTATAAATTCCTGTCAATAGTTTTCTATATATATATATATATATATATATATATATATATGTGTGTGTGTGTGTGTAATATACATATATATATGATTCAAAGTAATCATGAAAAATTCAATCTAATTCATATGTTTTAATTTATTGTCTAAAGAAAAATTCAAAATTCCTTATTACATATATTGAAATATAACATAAATATAGTTTTAGAAAAATTTATAGAAAAAATAATTTTTCACGCTTTTCTGTTTGATAAATTAATCAAATTAGTTTAGCATTTACAACATCTTAAAAAAAAAAAAAAAAAAAAAAAACTTTAAAACTGAAAATTTTAGACTGTGTGTAATTGTAAAAATGAAAAAAGAGAGAGAGAAACAGTAATTACTATTAAACGTACAAAATGAGTACTTGCAATAAAATTTAGATATATGCTGATATGTTATAATTTCTTGTCTTATGTCAACATTGTTGATTTCTTTTATTACGGACGAATAACATTAATCCTTATTTTATGTACAGTTTAATAATAATAAATATATTAATTAATTAATTATTTTCTAACTATTATATTTTGTTAGAAAAGTTTTCACAGCTAATTTAATTTGAATGATTTTAACGTATCAGACTTTTACTTTATTTTATTTTATAAACATACACTTCCTATATTTCATAACGCTATATAATATTATGAACTATAAATATTTAAAAATATAAAATTATTAAAAATAACCTCATGCATCTTCATAAATAAATAAAATGGATAAATTTTAAATATATAAAATATTTTTAACTGCACAGGGATGAAATATGTAAGGTAAAAATTTTTAGTATATAATTAATTTCTCACATTTCTTTATAAAATACTTTCTTACCTCAGTTTAGCAAAATTCCAGAAATATTAAGAAAACCTTACCCATGTTGTCACTTTAATAGTTTTTAAATATTGCCAGTTAAATAGTTTCTGAATATTATTGTTTAAACAGTTTCTATATTTCATCTGAATTCACTTATATTACTAATTATTTGCTGAAAAAAATTTAAATTTAAACATATTTATATACACTTTTATAAAAATTCGTTCTTATTTATCACTTAGCTCTCACATAATTTATCCTAAAAATTTACCGTCTGTTGATAATTTTTGCGTTTCATATTCAGGAATTGTAGCCTATTGCATTGTGCTTTAATATTTGTAATATATTAATTTAAAAATCGTACCACTACAATAATGATAATAATAACTACATCTAAAACTCATTTTAAAAATAAATAATAATCCCGTTTAAATTAAAAGAGGAACACAATATCAATTTTTATTTGCTGTATTTATTGCAATGATATTACTCTCTAGCTTGTTAACAGCATGCATAATCAAAAATTATTATAAAAATTTTGTTAAATGTTTTTCGAAAGTTTAATCTTCGTTTAACTTAATTGATAAACGGTTTAGAGAGTTATTGTTATTATGTTGCATGTGAAATGGAAGTTCATTTATTCATTAATTAATGCATTTCATACTATAAAATTATATTCAACGCTAATTTGCATACATATGCCTATTGAGTACACAAACTCCCTTCTGTTAACCAAATAAATCTAAAATATTTATGATACAAAAAAAAAAAAAAACATAACAACAGAAGAAGAATTATTATATAGTCCAGTCAAAATAGGAAAAATAGAAGAAAAAAATCGTGTAGTTCTGAAATTTTGCATACTCATAGCCGAGGGGGTCCTGAACAACATACTAAAAGTCCCCGCCCGTGGGAGGTGAGCGGGGGGCAGGGGGGGCAATTAAGGGGGGCAATTTTCAGTTTTTATTAAATATCTTAAAACCTATCGCACTTAGAGAAAAAATGTCAATTACAAAATTAATCTACGTAAAATTTCCTACAAGAATGTATATTACATTTTGTTTGTACGATCATTAGTTTAGAAGATATAGGGAGATGAAATAACACATTTTCTTGAAAAATTCTTTTTTGCAATAGTAAAATCAACTAAAGTGTGCAATTAAAAGGGTTCTTGTCAAATATTTTCTAATGTAAAAAACAAATATATACATAGGGAATATGCAAGGATAATACAGCATGTTTTGTAAGTTTTAAATAATTTTAAGGCTAGTAGGCGCAAGTGGCGGTTTGAGTAAAAATCTGGATAAGTCCAAACAAAATAGGAAAAAAAAAAAAAAAAAATCGTGTAGTTATGAAGTTTTGCACACTCATAGCCGAGAGGGTCCTGAACAACATACTAAAAGTCCCCGCCAGTGGGGGGTGAGCGGGGGGGGGCAGGGGGGCATTTAAGGGGGGCAATTTTCAGTTTTTATTACATATCTTAAAAACTATCGCATTTAGAGAAAAACTGTCAATTACAAAATTAATTTACGCAAAATTTCCTACAAAAATGTATATTACATTTTGTTTTTACGATCATTAGTTTAGAAGATATAGGGAGATGAAATAACACATTTTCTTGAAAAATTCTTTTTTGCAATAGTAAAATCAACTAAAGTGTGCAATTAAAAGGGTTCTTGTCAAATATTTTCTAATGTAAAAAACAAATATATACATAGGGAATATGCAAGGATAATACAGCATGTTTTGTAAGTTTTAAATAATTTTAAGGCCAGCAGGCGCAAGTGGCGGTTTAAGTAAAAATCTAGATAACGAAGACCCAAAACCGATCAACATAAAAAAAAAAAAAAAAAAATCGTGTTGCTTAGAAATTGAGCACAGTTATAAAGTTAAGTGCTCTGAATAACATACTAAAAGTCCCTAACCATGGGGGGGGGCATTTAAAGGGGGCACATTTCAGTTTTCATTAAGCACATTTAGAGAAAAAAAAATCCCAATTGCAAAATTAATCTACGTGAAATTTCCTAAAAAAATTGTATATTCTATTTTGTTTGTATGATCAATAGTTTAGAAGATATAGGGGAACAAAATAACACATTTTCTTGAAAAATTCTTTTTTTTTTTTTTTTTTTTTTTGCAATAGTAAAATCAACTAAATTGTGGAATTAAAAGGATTCTGATAAAATATTTTCTAATGTACAGAATAAATATATGCATAGGGAATATGTAAGCATAATACAGCATGTTTTGTACGTTTTAAATAATTTTAAGGTTAGTAGGTGCAAGTGGTGTTTTGGTAAAAATCCAGATAACGAAGACCCAAAACTGATCAACATTAAAAAAAATCTTATATCTTTGAGACTTTTTTTCTCTAAATGCGATATTTTTCAAGATACTTAATAAAAACTGAAATGTGCCCCCTTTAAATGCCCCCCCCATGGTTAGGGACTTTTAGTATGTTATTCAGGGCACTTAACTTTATAACTGTGCTCAATTTCTAAGCTACACGATTTTTTTTTTAATGTTGATCGGTTTTGGGTCTTCGTCATCTAGATTTTTACTCGAACCGCCACTTGCGCCTACTAGCCTTAAAATTATTTAAAACTTACAAAACATGCTGTATTATCCTTGTATATTCCCTATCTATATATTTGTTTTTTACGTTAGAAAATATTTGACAAGAAAATGTGTTATTTCATCTCCCTATATCTTCTAAACTAATGATCGTACAAACAAAATGTAATATACATTTTTGTAGGAAAATTTACGTAGATTAATTTTGTAATTGACATTTTTTCTCTAAATGCGATAGTTTTTAAGATATGTAATAAAAACTGAAAATTGCCCCCCTGCCCCCCGCTCACCCCCACGGGCAGGGACATTTAGTATGTTGTTCAGGACCCTCTCGGCTATGAGTGTGCAAAACTTCAAAACTACACGATTTTTTTTTTCTATTTTTCCTATTTTGACTGGACTTATCCAGATTTTTACTCAAACCGCCACGTGCGCCTACTAGCCTTAAAATTATTTAAAACTTACAAAACATGCTGTATTATCCTTGCATATTCCCTATGTATATACTTGTTCTTTACATTAGAAAATATTTGACAAGAACCCTTTTAATTGCACACTTTAGTTGATTTTACTATTGCAAAAAAGAATTTTTCAAGAAAATGTGTTATTTCATCTCCCTATATCTTCTAAACTAATGATCGTACAAACAAAATGTAATATACATTTTTGTAGGAAAATTTACGTAGATTAATTTTGTAATTGACATTTTTTCTCTAAGTGCGATAGTTTTTAAGATATTTAATAAAAACTGAAAATTGCCCCCCTTAATTGCCCCCCCTGCCCCCCGCTCACCCCCCACGGGCGGGGACTTTTAGTATGTTGTTCAGGACCCTCTCGGCTATGAGTATGTAAAATTTCAAAACTACACGATTTTTTTCCTCTATTCGTCAAATTTTGGCCTTCGTTGCCTGGACTAATAGCTTCAATCGCCTCAAAAGCGCTAACAGATATTATAATTTTTTTTTCATTTTTATACGTCTAAGAAACTGAAAAAGAAAGAAACAATCCCTACAAACACGTCTTCTTTCCAGGACATTTATAGGATATCTTGAAGATGAAATAGACATCTTTAGGAGAAACTATGGATAAGTGTGTTTGTAGGGAAATACATGAAGTAGAATTTGTTTAATAAGCCTATTATAATGAATACATATGCAATTAATAAGGAACGTCGCAATTAATACAAAAAATTTAGATGATCACTATATGTGACACTTAAATATTTGTTCATGTTCAATATACGAAATATAAGTTTTCTTTATTAAAATTAATAATGTTATGAAACTTCTTGTATAATACGCTTTTTTTTTTTTAATTGATTTATCAAATTAGGATAAATTTAAAAGTGTGAATCTTTCAGTGTAAACTTTAAGTTAGAATGAAAAGCTTAATAGATATTCTTATGCAAAACATTAACTCCTCTTGCTTTTTCTGAACTCCCTATTTTGACTCCATCTCCCCGACATTCAATTACTTTCCGCAACATTTCTTCTCTTTTTCTTTCCTTTTCTTTTTTTATAAAGGCTTTTAGTAATATTTTCTCATTTATGTTTGTTTACTTTATTACAGTGCAAATCTATTATTTTAACGATATATCTAGCTAAAACATCACTAGTATATGATATTTTTTTAATGGGATATTTTAATTAATCAGCAAGTTAAAACGTGTGAGTTCTTTTTAAATACTACATCCCTTAAAAAACTTATTGTAAATGGTCACGCAAACAATAAATCTAATCTCCATAAAAAAGTGATCTTCGAGAGGATAAAAAAAAAAGCAGCCGTAGAAATGTGATATCGAAAAGGAGTGCCGTGTGAAAATTTGCCAGTATTTATAATAGTTTCAAACGCCTCAAAGGAAGGTATAGTATGAGACAACTGCTTACCAAATTTTTGACTTGCGTAGTGCAGTGTTGCCAGATTTTGCTACTTTTTCATTCAATAGTTACCAACAATTTTGAGAAGTGATATTTGATGTATATAATTGACGATTAATCTTCGAAGTAATTAGGCAACCGTTGAATTTAACATTTAGTGGTGGATATTAAATAAAAAAGTTGAAAAATCTAGAGACACTGCCGTAGTGTATGTTTATGTATATGACTTAGCCTTTCTTCCTTTTCTATGTTTCCTATTTTTATTATTATTATTATTATTATTATTATTATGTTTTCTTTCCTATATGTTATCCATTTTCTTTAATCCAGTTATCCTTCTGAATGCACATGAAGTTAAAAACACTGTTTTTACCGTTCCTATGACCATTATGAAGATGTATATACAAATAATGGATTCAAATCCACCATTGTTTTTAAAAGAGACATTACCCACAATTAAGTAAGACTGGACGTGGTCACTGTCTAGTAAAACTTCAAAAACAAAAAAAAGTTTAAAGCTTAACATCAGTATCATTGTAGAATACAAGTTATGAACACTGTATTGGAATTTAATAATGCGATATTGGAATACTGTAGAATACAGGTTGAGCTGAAACAAATACCCTAATGGATAACCAAAGAGAGTATTGAATGCTCGATAATTATATTCCCTTCCATGAATTTATTTTTTATATTTTCTAATTTATTCAAAGTTTCCTACTAGCGCAATTTTCATGAAAATTTAAGGTACATTAAAGCATTTCATTGTGTAATTTTTTTTTCATTCACTGTCTAAACCCTTCACGACACGCATGCCATTAAGAAGTTTTTTTTTTTTTTTTTTTTTTTTTTTTAAATACTGTACGTAGTTCCGAAGCATGTAAAAGTATTATGAATAGTGATAGATATCCATACGCAACTTATTTATAATTCATTTCTGTAGGTAATAAGTAAGATTTATTCTTAGCTATGATCCTTTATAAGCGTTTTTTTTTTTTTCTTTTACATAAAACTTTTTTTTAAAGAAATCCCTTTTTTATATTACATCCGAAATAAAATGTAAAACAAAATAATTAGATATATATATATAATCTTGTATTTTAAATGTCTGGAACTATAACCAAAATTTATATTTATTATGAAAATTCTTCTATAGTTTTATATCATCATTAATAACTATGCATGTGTGCTCTTGATAATAATATATAAGAAACTGCTTACTAGCGAAAAATATTGGTAAAACGTATTCGAGTATTTTGACCTTAAAAATTCTTCTAAATACAAAAAACGTTTTAAGATAAATATCGCGAATTTTAGCTTTTAACCAAAGAATAATTTTCATTCACTTATTAATAAATTTTCAAAAGAAAGAAAATTATTACGTTTCGAGGATATAAAAAATGGATAATTTTGCATCAGAATAAAACGCTTTTATTTTTTTGCTGTTGTATTATATTTGTTAAAAGATTTTTTTTTTTTTTAACGTCTTTTAACTATACGTTGTGGCGTAAAATAATATATGTTGTTGTTGTTGTCGTATGCCACTCGGAAATTCCGAGCCCCGGTAGGGGAACTGAACGGATTTTTTTAAGGCATGAGGTGTGTGTCTTCCGTTATTTATGAGCGCCTAATAGGGAGGAAGTACGACTTTAGCTCCAGAAGCTGGTGAAAGATGGCAGCACCAGCCAAACAACAGGAACTCGAATTTTGATCCGGATCAGAGCGAGTTAAACCCATGTTCCGGTACCCCCAGAGGTATAATTTTTGATGGGAACTTGGAGGGCTTTGCGACAACGACGGAGTTTAACGTGCACCAGTCGCCATTAGTGTACACGACGGTCTTCGGCCGGCTCGAGGACCGAACCCGCAATCTTTTGATCACGAACTCGCTGCTCTTACCGACCAGGCTACCGCGGCCAAATAATAATAATAATAATAATAATAATAATAATAATAATAATAATAATAATAATAATAATAATAATAATAATAATAATAATAATAATAATAATAATAATAATAATAATAATAATAATAATAATAATAAGCACTTAGCATATCTGCAAAAAAAAATTTAATTCAAAATTTTGCTTCAGATTTTTTAAAAATAGTGCTTATATTTTCTCTGGCAATGTGATATATTTCTTAATTTTATATATATATTATATAATTAATATAAGAACTGAAAACCATGTGAAACAAGGTCAAACGTTAACAATCAAACAAATAAAGCAGAAATAACAATAAGAAAGAAGCAGAGGTCACTACGGTTAAAGACGGATGACACGGATTAAACCTGTTTGCCGTACTATATACTGTATATTAATAATTATCTGTATTATTAATTTTCTTGAAAAAAAAAAAAAAAAAAAAACATAGTAAAAGCCGAAGAACAGAGGATTTTAGACCCCTGAAACCATGTAGACCAATAAGAATAAAATTTCATCAAATTAAATTTACCTGTGACATTTTGTTAATTATTGAAACAATTAATTTTACTTAATTGATTTTTTTTATTTAATTTAACATCAAACTTACCTAAATATTATTCCTAGATAGTTAGATGCAATTTAAATAATGTTGCCTTCACGATAAATCGGCATGAAACCAAAACAAGAGAAGGAAATAAGCAAAGAGAGAATAAACCAACGATGACAATTAGAACACTTACTCTGATAAATTATTTTTGAATTAACAAAAGCTCAGAATGATGAAAAAAACTTTTCTTCAAGGGATACCTTCTTCCCCGTTGAGCACCAATATACAATTTCGTTCGTTAGTGGCTACAAATACTATACAGGGTGTTTCATAAGTCTGGGTACACCAAAATATCTCGAAAGGAAAGCAAATTCGCTGAAAACACTGATTTCAAAAGTTTCACGGATTTAAATAATCTATCACATGAGGTATCACAAGTGGGTCCCTGGGGCCATTGGAGGCCCCACCGTGACACGAACTTTATTTTTTTAAATAGAAACCATACTTTTCCTTCGCAGAATCGTGTTAAGCGGAAAAAATCCTGTTTAAAATCATGTGCTGTTTTTTTATTTTATATCGTAGGGGGCCCTGGGGCCCCTATTTTTATGTTGTAATAAAAAATTCGGAAATCCCAAAATATCTCAATAAAAAGGAAAATTCGCTGAACGCATTAATTTCAAAAGTTTCATGCATTCGAATGACCTATCACATGATACGTCATGAGTGAACCCTTGGGCCCCTGTGTGCCGCACGGGACACAAATTCATTTTTTTTTTTTTTTTTTCAAATAAAAACCATACTCTTTCTTCACAGAATCGTGTTAAGCAGAAGAAATCAGTTTCAAATCATTTATTGGGTTTTCTTTTCGGTTTGAAAGTAGGGGGCCCCGATAGTTATGTTGCAATAAAAAATTCGGATATCCCAAAATATCTTAATAAAAAAGCATTTCTGCTGGACATATTGATTACGAAAGTTTCGTGCATTCAAATGATCTATCATATGAAGTATCATGAATGAGCCCCAGGAGCACCCAGGAAAACCACGTAACACAAACTCAATATTTTCACAGGAAAATACACTTTTTCTTCACAGAATCGTGTTAAATGAAAAAAATCTGTATTAAATCATGCATTGCTTCATGTATTGCATTCAAATGATCTATGAGATGAGGTATCATAGGTGGGTTCCCAGAGGCCCCACGTGAGAAAAACCATATTTTTTCTTTACGACAAACCATAGCTTTTCTAGAAATCCTACTTTATCTTACCAAAATACTGCGAAGGAAAAGCATATTTTCTGTTTCAAAAAACGAAGTTTGTGTCGAATGGAGTCCTAAGGTACCTAGGGCCCACATATGTTACTTTATCTAATAGGTCATTTGTATGAACGACACTTTTCCAAACATTGTGTTCAATAAAATTGCTTTTTCATGGAGATACATTCCGATTTCTAATTTTTTTGTTTTTCGTACAAAATAAGATTCAGGGCCCGGGGCCCGCCCCCCCCTAATCTGAAAAATTAAAAAATAGCAATACATGAATTAAAACAAATTTTTTCCGCTTAACATATGATTCTATGAAGAAAGAGTGTGGTACCTATTTGAAAAAATTTAATTTGCATAACGTGGGCCCCTTGGGTCCCCAAGGTCAAACGTATGATACCTCATCTAATAGATCATTTAATTGCACAACACTTTTGTAATCATTATGGTTAGCAAGGTTTCTTTTTTATTGAGATATTTTAAGATTTCCAGATATTTTAATGCAACATAAGGTTCGGAACCCGAGACCCCCTACTCAAAAAAAAAAAAAAAAAAAAGGCAATACATGATTTAATACAGCTTTTTTCCGCTTAACGCAATTCCGTGAAGAAAAAATGTGGGTTCCCTTTAAAAATATTGAGTTTGTGGCACGTGGTTCCCCTGTTGCCCCGGGGCCCATTCATGATACTTCATATCATAGAACATTTGAATTCACGAAACTTCTTAAATAAATGCATCCAGCGGAATTGCTGTTCTATTGAGATCGTTTCGGATATCTGGATTTTTTATTACAACTTAAGGATAGGTGTCCCCGGGGCCCCTGAATTATCACTTTAATACCCAACAGGCTATTTTTTAATAACTGGTCTGATTGGCTATTAATTCAAAATGTGGAAAAAGTTATATTTCGGCGTTTTTTTTTACTTTGTTCTACGTTCGTATGTGTAAAACTAGCTTTATAATGATCCCACAACCCTAAATTGTATTAAATATTATTTTTCTATAAAATCAGTAATTTTCAGCAAGCAAAGCTATCTCTCACATTATGAAAAGGCAATGCAGGATTAGACTTGAAATTAATTATATATCTGTACCTCGTAGATAAAGAACACCATGTCACAAAAATGAATTTTTTTAATAATGATGGTGTAATAATGAAATTAATGATGACGTTTGTCATGAATAAAGAAAACGGACATGGTTTTATACGCTGCTATCCTATCTCCTTTATAGTACAGTCCCTGGTCAAATTATTAGACGCACTGTAAGATTTTATTTAAAATCTTAATTATCAGGAGATATTATACAGCTTTATTGTTTTTACTAGATACAATGTAGGTAACTGGGCATAATGCTTAAGCATGCCTCTATATAAAGTAAATATGCACATCAAGAACATGGTGCTAACTCTTTTCACAAAATGGACATGGTGTCTTTTATCTCCGGGGTAAATATATAATCTCTACATATAAACAAAATGATATGTGTGGTGCGTGTCCGTCGATATGTAGGCAAACGACTGATCGCAGAGCTACAAAATTTTTCGTGGAGGTCCGTTTTGCACATGATGCACCACGAAACCCGATATCCGATTTTTTTTTTTTTTTTTTTTTTTTTTTTTTTTTAATTTAAAATGTATAAAATAATTCAAATGATCGACTCTGTAAATAGAAAAGTAAATGTGAAAAGGTTTTTCGTGGCCTATTAGCTCAGCTGGTTAGAGCGTCGTACTATTAACGCGAAGGTCATGAGTTCGATACTCCAAAAGACAATGTGATACTTTTCGCAAATACTTAATAGAAAAGTGGTCAACTGATAAAAAATAAAAATCTGTCAGTGTCTTCACAGTGTCCTAAATCGTATGAATGACGAAAAGGGACAAAAAACTAAATTAAAGTAGTAATACTAGTCGCTTTGTAGGCAAAGAGCTGGTCGCAGAGCTGAAGAATTTTACACGGAGGTACGTTTGACCTCTCCTGATGCACCTTGAAGCCCAATTTTCAAATTTTTAATTAGTTTTTTTTTTCTTTTTTTTTTTTTATCGCAAAGTATTCAAATGTTATTGTATATCTGTTTAGTTTTGCAATATTTTTAAGTATGATACTCAAATTTTGTGCAGTTGCCGGCTGTTTAAATAGAAGCAATAAAACTAAATGCAAGCGAAAAATATCAGCCTACTCAAACTTCATTTTAAGTACTGTAATCGTCTAAATTTCAGTAAAATAAATTAAATAAACGTAAAGGATTTTAAAGTTGAAACGAGAAGATTTCAAAACAAGTGAAATTTAGGTTTTGTGTTGTGAAAGTTTTTGTGCGGAAGATTTTGAGGGGGGGAAAAATAATAAATAGTAATTGGTGGGTGGATTCTGGACTTAAAAGCGGGCGGAACTCCATATATCATTTTACATATATGGTGTGCTACACATTTTTTTTTTTTTTTTTTTTTTTTTTTTTTTTTTGCTGGAAAATGTACTGCACACACGATGTGCAATCCGTCTCGAGCAGGTTTACTTGTGGCAGATTGTCGCATGATAACTTTACCATGTACATAAATGCAATGTTTGTGGAGTACGAGAAATTCGGTCAACAAACAGTAAACCATTCAAGCTGAAAAGGAAATGTACTAATTTTAAGTTAAACGTGTTATTTAGTAACTTAATGCTATTTTGCAATCTTTATCTGGTTTTCTTCTTCTTCTTTTTTTTTTCTGTTTCTTTAATACTTTTTCTTTTTATAAAATTTTGTAATTATTTTGATATTTCTTTTATTTTTCTGATTTTTAATTATTGAATTGAAATATCCTCTCACAATACAAAAATATTTGTTTACAAATGCCTTACAACGTCATTTTAATGCAATTATTATTATTAACTATGTAATTGTAGTTATAACTAAGCACAATCTTTCCTACCCATGTGCGTAATCTCTCCTGCCCTATAAGGAGAGATTGCGCAAAATAGCTCTCTTGGTTTTATTACAGCTGTTATTTAAATTAATAAGAGAACAACAAAATAGTAATGGAAATGCGTAGAAGAAGGATCAGTTCAAAAATATGCATCAATAGGTTAGCAAAAAATTGATATTTGGATTTTTTATGACGTTCTGTTGAATTGTGCACAAACTCTCCTCGTTTTACCTTATTTTTTGGGGGGAGCTATTATATCACACACAGACAATGGATTCAAAATTACAATATTTCTCTTTCTTGGTCGGGGGTTAATAAAAATAAAATACTTGATTTGTGAAAATTCCCTGTTTCCGTGGATTTTAAAGTTTGGAATGTCTGAAGCATGATTTGACCATTTTTAGAAAATGACTGTTTGTGTATCAATGTGTCTGTCAGCGCACTATGTATTGACAAAATTTCGTCGACGCTATATCTCACGAGCCAATGTATGGAAATCAACAAAACCTTACTTTTGGTCAGATCTTGACTTAAATTGGGCTAATTAGGTTTTGGAACGTATTGCCTAACAAAAGGCTACAATTTCCTTTATTAAGAAGAATGCTGTATTTCAGCTTCTATAGTATATAAATTCCCAAAACATGATACATATGAAGACCATGAAATAGTTGGCTGAATTTGGATGAATGAATAGCGGCCGACAAGTGGCGATACTATGCTGCAATTAAACTACGTGTAATGGAAGGAACTATATCAGTTTGTATTATATATAAGCGCACAGACTTGATATGTGAGATAGATATTATGAAAAACTATGCAGATTCAATTTCAATGCATATTGGCCGAGATGTTGCCCGGCCATGTTGGAATATATCCCGCTTGCAGGAAGGCCCCAGGCTCTGTAGTATATAAATGAACCAAACTTGGTAGGAGATATGTATTATGAAAAATTATACTAATTGAATTTGGATGTATATCGGACGATAGATGGTGCCAATCTAACTCAAAGTTCATCTAGAATTGACTAACCCTAGTATCAGGCTTATGTACTTGAACTTTAGTGTCAGTCGCGAGTGTTTAACTTTTTTACTTATGAAATTTTAATTCTTATGTAAATATTTTTCGAAATTCCCAACTGCCGGCTGTATTTTTTATTATTTGGCATATTTTTTAATTTTTTATTAATTTTTGTCACTTTCTGTGACTTTTGTCTTAGAAGTCTAGGCTTGCTATGGATTGGTCCTTCTCCTGACTTCTCATTGCTTCTCTCGGACTGGGACATAATCCTGTCGATTTTAGTTCGAGCCCTTCCAGTGAGGATTGTGAATTCTATACTAGCTTCTGACTGGTCCACGGACTCTTCTCAGAACTAGATTCTGGCTGGACTCCGGAATTCTCTCTGAAGTAGAGTGTATTATTTCTGTTAGAATTTTCTCTGAAGTTTTAATTTAATTAAAAATATATAGCCCCCTTTTTTTAATAATTGCAGGACTCTATCCGGTTTCTTGTGTTTTTTGGGACGCCCATCTCAACTCTTAATTCCTTATGTCAACGTACGCAACAGATTCCCTGTTGCACTTAAGAATTTTCAAGGAGTTTCTCTCTCTCTCTCTCTCTTTTAACTATTGGTGCTTCGCTTTGAATAATTTCTGCTCACTCAGGGATTTATTCAGAGTCTAAATTCTACTTTAAAACCCTTTTGGCTTTTATAATTATTTTACGAAAAATCTTTTTATGTTTTTCTCAACTTCGTTGGTGGTAAGCATTGGTCTTGACCAACTGCAGGTACTCCGAAGCACCTCGTTAACTTAACTTCAATAGATGGTGTTCTATTATTCACTTTTCGTGGTTCTTCAGATGGATGGTTCTCAACATCTATTTTGCACCGTACTGCATTTGACCAGTGGCCTAGACGTTCAATTCTTTAAGTTGATAAATACGATCTATTGAAAAAGCATTATTTATATATATATTTATACATATATATATATATATATATATATATATATATATATATACATATATATATATATATATTGATTAGAAATGCAAATACAGTAAGCGACCGTTTTTTGTTTCCCAATTTTGTGCATTTTTTTTTTTTTTTTTTTTTTTTGTCATTTTAAATTGAGAATCCTTCATTTCCATATATATATTTGTCTCAGATTAACACTGGCACTTTGAAAATGCCATTTATTTTTAAACACTTACAATGACTTTCATGTAGATAGAAACTTAAAGCATACATATTACTTTTGAAATTGTGCTTTATAAATGCCTGATAACGTTCGTTTTCCCTTTCCATATCATGTATTTGTATTTTGTTATACGTAAACATGAACAAAAGAAATGAAGTTTCTTTTGTATTAAAATTGAACAATTAAACAAACTGCGTTTCAAGTTAATTTTGTTATTCTTACGATATTAAACTATTTAATCCATTTACCCCGAGAAAAAAAAAAAAAAAAAAAAAAAAAAAAAAAGGAGAGAGAGAGAGAGAGAGAGAAAGAGTTTGGAAGGACAGTGAAATGCAGGTGCACATCAAAATCGGTTTAATATACGTTCCAGAAATAGGGCCATTACGATCAGACCTTTTAATGCAGTAATCTATGCTGCTGTCCTTACTCGTAAAATAAAAGATTTTGACAAGTTTCTTCCCTTTAAATGATACTTAAAACATGTAAGGTTAGATCACATTAAAAAAAAAAAAATCATTATATATATATATAAAGCATTTGGATTTTTAATTGTATTTACTTTCTTTT
Source organism: Salticus scenicus (assembly GCA_963930645.1). Taxonomy (NCBI): domain Eukaryota; kingdom Metazoa; phylum Arthropoda; class Arachnida; order Araneae; family Salticidae; genus Salticus; species Salticus scenicus. The sequence continues at coordinate 157,253,731 of OZ005651.1, read as the reverse complement.
GTGAAAAACTTTTCTTTCTCAGCATTCTGATTTTAAAAAGGACGGAATGATTTGCACTCTTAAAAGATGTTATGTTAGAAACCAATTTCATATTTTAAACATCTAAGGTAATGCCATTCGTAAATCTTTCAATCTTAATCCTTATTATTATTATTATTATTATTTTCTTAACTGCTTGTTGATTTCTCTTGTTTTAACACTTTCCAAAATAACTCAACGATTTTTACTTTCTTCTATACTTAATAGAAGAAAATATTGGTTTCATATAAATTTTTAAACTTCGGATTTTCGATGCATACACACGTTTTTGAGAGGTGCAGAACACGATTTGACCATTTTTAGAAAATATCAGTCCGTCTGTGTGTGTGACAAGCATTTTCTGGCGCCTGTATCTCAAGGACTACTGCACATAATTTTGTACAAATTGATACTTAATTGCACCTTAATGTAAACTAGTACCTATCAACATTTCGTGACAATCGCCCAGCAGTTGGCGTTACCATTCCGCTCTTTCTAAATATTTAACATGACGGTGTAGGACAAGGTTTCCTATAAATGTACCTAAAGAGAATTTTTTTAAAGAATAATTATTAAGAAAAAAAAGAAATATTTATAATAGTAATAGTCAACTAGGGAGCAACACTTCTTTCTTGGGGGTGGCTCAAAAGAAATGAGCAATACCTTTAAACGAATGATTGAACCGATGATCTGTGATAATTTAAAACAAAGTTATCATTCTTTTCTTTTAACAGAAAAAAAAAAAAAACTTACAAAAACACCTAATTTTTTTCGTTAAGAAATTGACTTTTTATGTTTAGTTATAATTTTACAAGAAAAATATCGTCTGCATTCACCATGGAAATTAATTTTAATAAATACTATGAATCAATTTATATGTGAAAATATTAGACGACAGTTGTGTGATGTCCACTCGAACTAGTTTTCATTTCAAATCATGTAAATTTATTTCATCGAATGTCAGATTTTATAAATAATTCTATTCAACAGGCTCAGAATCTATGTACAAAATGGCACTAATACAATACGTAAGTGATTTCGAATAGAAAACCTTTAATGAACTCGTCAATGTGAAACGTTTTGAAATCATTTTCTTTTCTTTTCTTTTTCTTTCTTTTCTTTCTTTTTATTATTATTATTATTATTATTATTTGTTTTAAGAACTTGAATGATGAAAGATAATGGTCTTTATTTTCATAATTGCATGCATATTTAAATTTCATTTTTATAGGTCAGAATTGTTATAAATTAATAAAATTTTGCACACACAACTAATTATTCGTTACTTCGATATGTTTAATTAGAAAATCACAATATATGACATATAATACTGAGAGAG